>JASWHV010000014.1:84767840-85394268 GCA_030760725.1 Neostapfia colusana | reverse complement strand
TTTATTTGCGATGGTCGCCCGTCACAAATAATTTTAGCCGTCACAAATGATCGTGTTTCCACACCGTCACAATTTATTTTATTTGTGACAGTCCGTCGCCTATCACAAATAATTTTAACCGTCACAAATGATCGTGTTTACTGTAGTTGTTAGTATTCACGCCACAAACTCGTGCTCGCGCCGGACAGAGGAGTGTGAGGGCCTCATGACTTCGGTGTCACCGGAAGAGATCCTTTGGCATGTGCCTGTGTGAAATAGACAAGGGCATTATTGCAACTTTTACATAGTGGCATGCATCGAATCTATACAAAATTGTAATGGAGCTAGGCCGGTTACACAAAGTTTAATGGCATATCTTAAATCGGATAAAATTGCGCATCGCGTAGCTCGCCCGCTCTGTTGGACCAGGGACGCCGGACGCGCCTGGTCGGTTCCGGCTTGGCTACTGTCGCATCGTATCTGATGCTGTCTCCTTCCACAGTTCCACGGAGGATGCGGTCCTTTCGGAAAGACCCAACTCGAGGAGAGGAATTTGACTGTTCTTCCTCATCCCGTCCGACCGGCCGGGCGCGCGTGCGCTCACATCCTATTGGGAATATCCTCTCCCGTTACTGTCAGTCTATCCGTAAGAACGTCTCTCCTTTTTTTTTTTAAAGAAAGTAAGAACATCTTTATTAGTGAGGTTAAGGAAAGAATTGACGTCACAAACTACAGATATTCCAGGTACGCAGTTCAAAGCTGCTGCAACGATTAAAATAACGAACGTCCTTCGATTGGGTCCTCGTCATTCCCTCCCTGCACTGATTCAGATCCAGGAATTCAGCCAATCAGACAACGCAATTATGCAAAAGCAGCAAGCCGAACATGGCACTAGCTCCAAGTTGGCGCACAGGAGCCCCCAACAACAACAAAGACAAAAATACGTCGAATCTGGACCTTTTTTCTTCTTCCACTTTTGGTGAGATGATTTGGTGCTATCATTTACAGGTAACACGGTTCTGTCAGTAAATTGCGTCAGTAATGGGACAGTAGTAATGTATGTACGTCTGTCCGGCTGCTGCTAAAAATATCCAACCTACCGGTATATCCATCCGTCCGATGCGGCGGCGGCTTTCTGTTGCCCCGCCAGCCCACCGAAGGTGCGTGCGGTACCCCCACGCGGCGCGGCCTTTTGCGTTGCCGCAGGAACGATGCCGCTCGCTCACCGGTCGTTTCTCCGGTTGGTCCGCCCGCCGCGCCCCGTTCCAGCCTGCCGCCTCATTGCTTGGATCGCCCGCCAGGTGGTTGCGCCTCGAGGTGGATCGCTGTGCCTGCGGCCGGTGCGGCGGAGCGTGGCGCCGGCGCGGCCGCCGAGGACGACGGCGGTTCGGTGCCGGAGGTGAGGCCGAGGGTGATGAGCGCCGTGACGGCGATCAGCGCGGCCGCGCCGCCGAACACGCCGTTCTTGGCCACGTAGCAGTCGCCGTCCATCCACCCGCGGCCGTAGCGCTGCCCGTGGTTCATGCTCGCCGCGCCCGCCAGCAGGATCACGGCCACCGCGGAGCTCACCCTGCCACGGACCGACCTCGTCAGCAATTCCGTTCGCTCCTCGATCGCACGCACCGGGACTGTACGATATCTTACAGGTGTTAGTCATGTGTTACGTACCAGGAGAGGACCAGGAGGGCGACGAACGCGACGCGGCCTCTGGTGGCGGAGCTCTTCCTGGGCTTGCCGGCGGTCACGGCCGCGGTGGTGCCAACGAGCTGCGCCACGAAGAGGAACGCGATGGCCGCGACGCCCAGCTCGAAGGCGGAGCTCCTCGGCAGCGAGCAGAGGCTGCCGTCCACCTTCATGTCCCTCCCCTGCACGCGCGCGCGCGCACGCACCCACGGAACAAAAGCTCGTCAGATCCGGGAAGCCGGGGTTTCTCGCGGAATCGCGAGACGAGGAGGGCGGAGGAGGAGGATCCGGACCTTGACTTTGCGGAATTCAGCAGCGAGGGAGCAGGCCAAGGCGGCGGCGCTGAGGAGACCGACGATGCCGCAGATGGCAGCGCGGCAGGACAGCCCCCTGCTCCCCTTCTCCATCTCCCGAAGCCGAATCGCTCGGTCCAATCGACTAACAACTGCCCTCTTGGCTATCCCCCTCGACCTTCCTCCTCCTCCTCCTCGGAAGCACGGGCGCAGACAATTCGCGCCATGGCAGCGTCTACCTGGCCATATAAAACCAACGAATTTCTACGAGCAGGTCACCGAGAGACGGCGCGTAATAGGAGCGTTGAATCGACGGGGTTGGTGGCTTGTGGAAAATTATACGTAGAAGAGGAAAGAGTAGGAGTGACAGGGAGATAAGATTGCGGATGCTGCTAAACAAATCACATGGACTCGTCCACTCGCAGGCTAGTTTCGCTATATTATGTTCGATCGCAGAAGGTGCGGCGGATAAACAAGGAGAAGGACTTGGTAAAAGCAGATGCCCTGAGTTCGGATCACAAGCTTCATTTGTAGCCGATGAATTGACCCCAGTTTTGGAGATTAGTTCGGTCAACCAGATAGGGGTCCCGTTTGGGGAAGGTAACAGCTAGGGAAGCCTGCACGTAAAGCATCACGCATCATCCAACATGCATGCCTAATCCTGTTCCTGATCGCCTCGCACCGGCCGCTGCCTGATTCTGTAATTGATTATCTGATATACTACTAATTAAACACTGCTTTGGTCTGCGGTTCTTGTTCCAGGCCATCCGTGTCGCGATCAAGCCACACGAACGAAATAGCGGGGTAACACATGAACATGAACCGGCGACGGACGAGCGCGGGGGGAACCTGAGAAAGACGCGCGCGCGTGCGTGAGGACGGCAGGAGCGTGCGGTGGGGTGGTGGGATTTCAGGGAATCGGCGGGCTTCCTCCCCTGCTTCGTGCACGTCTCAGCGCTTGCCTTTTTTTTTTTTGCCGTGGTCTTTGCGTCCGCTGTGGCGCGGCGCGGCGGTGACGCCGGGTTCGCTGCCAGTTTGGGCGGTTGGGCTCCGGCTGGGTCCGCATTGCTTCGGCGGAGGCGGACGCGGCTCCCCCGAGCGCAAACTCTGCGGCAGGGCAGTCACCTCGTCGTTCGACTTTGCCGCTTCCTGTTCCGGACGTGCGCGTGAGGCCGAGGGAAGGCAAGTGCCACTTGCCAAGTGGGGGTGAGGTGGCGGCGGCGCTGTTGCCGTGATCCAACCGCGCATTCGGCCGTTTCCTTGGTTCCCTGCCGGTCGGCCGCACCGCACGTAGGCGAAACGGAACGCTCGTCCCGCCTTCTGCAGAATGATTGCACTTGCACGAACTGGTGGTGATGCCACCACTATCGCGAGAAAATCGCGCCCCGCAGAACACGTTTTTTCCCTTCACCGTCTACGGCCCTACAGTTCATCGCAAAGGCCAGTGCCTGCCTGCCTGCCTGCCGTTGAAGTCGTCGACCGTCTAACCACTCTCACGCGGCCGCTTGTAAGGCAAGCCGCGGTCCGACATGGACCGTTTTATCCACACCGGCGAATTCCGTCGCCCACCAAGAAGCCGTGGCCCGCCCTGCGTCGCGTCAGCTCAGCTCCGTCATCGGGCGGGATCACGTAGACCGGAGAGACCTGGTTGAATATTCTTGGTCACCCACTCACCCTCCGGAGGATTTCGATCAAGGAGGGAGCAGGTTTGCAGTCTCAGGGGCGGTCTATTCTTGATGTTCGGACGACGGGACCGTGCCACCACGACACGCCACCTGCGTTTAGCATGAGCCTGCAGCCTGGTATAAAAGTGCTCACGTGCCGAAAACCTACGCATGTTTGAGGCTTACTCGATCGGCAACAGCAAAGCATCTGTAAACAATCCAGCGTCTGGTAGCTAGGCGATGCCTTTTCGGTACCCACGGGACGGGAAATCGGATCATGATCCTGTATGCAACGGCTGATACAACAACAATGTTACGGCACCTCTTTCTGTTGCAGTTGCAGTTGTTACGCGAAGCTTGAAAAGCTGACGAGTGTTTCCCTAAAAAATTGCTAGGACAAGTAACGGCATCATACAAGGAAAAAAACATATAGCACAACTGATAAAAAGACCAAAGAAGAATTGAGCTACTAGTAGACAAGAAAGACATAGTTCGAGCTACCGGATTTTCCCTTCTCAGTTTTCGTTTTTATTCATCGCGAAAAAAAAGGAAAACTTGGGTGTAAATTTCCCGTCTGCAAAGAATGAACTACGGCGGGCTCGGCCCAGTCTGAAACAGCAGCAGTTTCTGGCCCATCCCGACTTCGCTCGCCTTTCCGGTGCGCGCCCGACGGTCGAGCGCAGCCAACCACGCTGCTCCCAAATCCTGGGCGTCCTTCGGTTCGTGGTGGACTGGTGGCGCTCCACCTCCACATCACCTCCCAACACCACGTGTAGCAACAGCACGATCCGACGGACTAGACAACTCCCGTCACGAATCATGGTCCGTTACCCGCTACGCCCTGCCTGCTCTGCTCCACCTCCATCCTCCGCCGCGCGGCCGCCTTCGATCAAGTGGGTTTCGGCGATGAGCTTCGACGATCTGGAGGCGGGGGCGCTCAGGACGCCCCGGACCAGCAGGAAGGCGAGGGTCCCCGACGACGTCCGCGCCCTCATCTTCCAGATCACCACCTCGGTGGCCTCCTACCGCCGCCTCCTCAACTCGCTCGGCACGCCCAAGGACACCACCACCCTTCGCGATCAACTGTCTCTCTCTCTCTCTCTCTCTCTCTCTCTCTCTTCACCCTCCTCTTATCAGCTTATACATATTCAGCATAAACCCATGCCGCATTTAATTAGTTGCAGTTTAACTATGCCCCAATTCAAGTTGGGAGCAATCAGCCTACTTATCAGTCCATAGGATCGCTATCCCTTACCTTAATAGAATTAGCCTACTTAGTGCTCTAGTCCGTTTGATTTCCTCGTAGACAGAAGACTAGTCAGAACATTCCTCAATTAGCAAAAGATGCGAAAGAGAAGCTCAGGCGTTAGTCCTTTTTTCATGGCTTACCATGAGTGAGCAGTGATGCTCTTTGCTCCTTTGGATTTTGAAAGGTTGCTTCAGTGAGAAACTTTGACGATCTGTAAGTATTTCTGTCGAATAAAGCAGAGATATGATTCATGAATTGCATGCTCCTGAGCAGAACTGACTCAAAAAAACTTGTGCAGTACTGCCACGGATTATCTGACTTGGGACGAAGGTGCGGCGAGAAAGAGTCAGCGATGATTTCTTTGGCACAGAAGTGGATCGATTCATTGTCTGTTGGACTGGTGCAGTTGGGCCTGTGTGGTGGACTGGGATACAGACAACAAATTGGGTCTTTCTCGCCCTGTTCCCAGCCTCTGTTATCATGAGACTCGTGAGCTAGCCCACGAGACATCGATCCGGGGGCCTGGGAAGAAATTGGAACTTCTCTGGCCCTCTTCCCACCCTCCACTAGTCCACTGCAACTCTTTGTGTGTTGCGGGCTGAGAATGAGCGACAGTGGACGTGGCGGAACCGAAGAAATGGGTCGTATATCAGCCCCATACGACTCAGGAAAGTGGACGTATTCGTCCCACGTAGACGTCGGTGGTGTTTCAACATTTTAGTCGCTGGATTCTGGACCGGACGATCTGACCAGAATCGTTTATTTGCTTCCCATCATTATGCTTTTTGATTGTATCTCGTACCCATCTCGTGCACCAGAAAAAACCCATCATCGTTTGCGTTCTTTTCAGTCAGCCGGTCATCCTGCTCCGGTCTCTGGTTTTCCGGATGCGCGCTGGCCGCCGTTTTTAGTTTTTTACTACCAGTCGCTTGGGCAACCGAATGACACCGCTCCACGCCACGGTGTGAGGAAACTCGGTCCCATGCAGCGTGCGAGAATGCGTTATCCAACGCCGTGGCAAGCGAAGCGGCGGGACCGGCACGACGCTGCTGCCAAGCCAGACGTGTCCCTTCCGCCTGGTTCAACGTGCTCCACTCCCCCACGCGCACGTCCCTTTTGTCTCCGGCGATTCCTTCGGCCGCAAGCGGCGTCTGTCCGGCTCGGGCGCGAGATCCCGATGCTGCTCGACGAGCGCGCAGAGGACGGTAAACACAGCGTCGCGCTTCGCACCCGCTCCATGGCCGCGAGCGAGCCCGCTATAGCTACCCGAGGCAGAGCAGCGGCTTTCCACCGCACGCCTACCTGCGCTGCGCGCACTGCTCGCTCGCCCTTTCGTCCAGGACACTAACTACTATTACACGAACGCTATAGGTAGGTTGTCGTTCCTACTCTCGCTAACCACGTGCACGGTACAGTTCGTGCGATCTGCCCGACTTCAGGTAACAACTGGGGAGATGGTGGGCCAGGACGACGTCACTTTGAGCCAAACGGTTGGGCTGTCCATGATTGCGCTTCCTTCCCGCCCTCCGCTCCACAGGTGTGCTGGCCCTTGGTTGATCTGGAAACTGTATCAGCGTGCTTTCGAGCGGATCATGTGATCTGATGACAGGCGAATCCAGGCCAACTTTTGTCACCTGTTGTCGGTTAACGCAGCCTTCTTTTTTTTTCTGTTAGAAATGCGAAGTGCTTTGTTGGAGTCACGGCCACAAGTTCCGAGCAAGCTCCAACAGACATTCAACGGCTTCGTTATTAGTACCACACTTCATTACAGTGAGTAGTTCAGTTAAGTTCAGCTGGAGCTGGAGTGGGGCTTCCACTTTCACGGCACTATTTTACCCGCATCAAGGAACGTTGTTCGTAGAGGACCGACGGTCAGCAGCTTGCGTGCGTGCGTGCGTGTGTTCGTGGTCACAACTCACAAGGCCTTGAAATCTGGAACGGGCCCGAGAAGCGCCGGATTGTCGCGTCGTGCACTTGGGGAATTGCGATCCGGGGGACCAAGGCCATTGGCATGTTTGCTTGCCGTGGCAGCCACCACCGGCCGGTCGATTGCCTTGTTTGCACGCCCCGCTTCTATTCTTCTTCCGTGCCCGTGTTCATCAATGCGCTTGTTCGTGTTCGACACGGCCAGGGCGGCGCCATCCGGCCAGCCAGGATCACCGAGGCCTTCAGCATCGTCTAGTGTTTTTTGTACCTACAGTCACGTGTGTGGAGTGGACTAGTATACGGTACCATTCCGTCTTTTTGCAACAATGTATCGTACACGGTTACGGTTTTGGCTGGAAGGCTGAACATGTTACAAGTATCATGTGCTAGTACTAGTACCGGTGAGAACGAGTCCTTGTATACCCTCGATTCAAGACCACTGGTCAAGATCCGACGGCTAATGCGGTGCTTACTGTTACTGACGACTCGTGTGTGAGAATCTGTCATTTCCGTGATCACTACTGTAAAAGGGCATGGGTGAAGTGATCGGTCAGTGGAGAGCAGGGAATCGAGGTGGTGGTGGTCTGGTTCGAGTAGCGCACAGTAGCAACTGAGAAAAATGACAGATGCGGTGGTGGCAGGCGACGGAGTGGGAGGGGAAGGAGGCAAACGAGCCGGCGGTGCGGTTGCAGCAGCATTGGATGCTGTGTGCTCCTCGGCATGCAGATGGCTCCAACCTTCTTTTTTTAGCGGCGGACCTGGGGACCTGGCGGCATCGTGGCTCGTAGTACTAGTTTATCTTTAGCCAAGGATTATACCATCGGACTACCGGAGGAGAGGAGGGTAGCAAAAAAGTCAGATCCAGATGCTAGTACTAACAACTTCCTTCACAGGAGATGCAATGCTATGTTAAGCGTTCTAAGAAAGCTCTACTTTTCTTCTTCTTTAGATTAGATGTGGTAGTAGTAAAAAAGGTTGCAACGGCACAAGGGAGAGACGGAGAGATCAGTGAGTCTCCTGGTGATCAACCTATCTTGGGATCGTGGGCGCTCCGCTGAGCGTTCAGCGGTACGGATCAAATCCCCGGAAGGGCCGTTGCCGCTGCTGCTCACACGTTCCTCTGCTTCGTTTTCCTCTTCACCTGCCCGCTGTTGCTATTTCTCTCTAGCTGCTGCGCATTTATTACTCGAGATGGTCAGACACTTCCAACCCCCTTTTCACACTCTACCCTTGTTCTTCTTCCCTTGGCTTCCCTGCCCTGCTACTGCTAGTCCCCTGCTCCACAGCTCTGCCTCTGCTCCCGCACGCATGCTTTCGCATTCAAGCGGCTGCCTGCGTCCTCGCGCTCTACTACTACAGTGGTAACGAGCGCATCTCATCTCCTCGAGTTCATTGTCTTGGATGTTTCAATCCCTACAGGGGGGCTCAGGCGATTTTGCCTGCTCTTCATTTCCCTCGCGCAGATCCATGTCGGACGCCGGCTGCTGAGCTTGAAGCGTCGACGCTGCAAAGGTACTCTCTAGCCCATCTCCCTCGTCCTTCACCCGCATTCCGCCGAGAACCTCTCGTTCCCCCTTGTCCCTGCAATGCCGGCGATGGTGCGGGCTGCCGGTCCAGTTCACACCCTCCAGCTCCCCTTTCACTTCCCCACTGCGACGGTAGCCGTCGCACCTCAAACTCCAGTCTCTCTCCCCCACTAGTACAAGCCACGGCCCACGGCGGTGACATGCAGCTTCAGGGGAGCTTACTAAACGCCGTCCTGCAGCTGCGAAGCCGCACCACCGAAGCCGTGAAGGAGAAGAGAAGCAGATGAACAAAGCGTAGTCAATTTCAGCCCGGTCGCTTGCGCAATGACAACAGGGGGATGTGCGAGCATTTGGTCTGAAAGCAACAGTAAAAATCCCCCTTCCTTTTCACCTCGCCTTTTCAGGCCACCGCTTTCTCTCTCTCTCTCCCCTTGGAAAGCGATGCCGCAGCCAAAGGCCAAAGCCGTGCCATGCCGCACTCGTCAGGCCTCACCTCAGGCACAGGCGCACAGCGCGAGCAGCCCGCGCCCGCCCCACCGGCTAAAGCCTACGCGGGGTAACGCCCCTGTCAACCCGGCTGTCCCGTTTCCTCCGCCCGGTTCAAATTTCAAACGCCTCCTCCAATCGCAGAAAAAAAAACAAACGCCTCCGCACCGCATCGCACGGCCGCCGGGCCCATGCCTCGCTGCTGTCGTAGCGTCGGTGCCGTGCTGTGGCGGTACGTCAGGGTCGTCACCGGCCGCTGGCCCGCATCCACTCATTGCTCACTCGCATGAACCCCGGCTGCTGTTGCTGCTAGATTACCCGTGTTAACTTGCTGGATTGGCTTCCCCCGTCCATAATCCCCGCATTGATGAGGGCGCGCCCCCGCCCGAAATGGCGCGATGCGGATCGTGGTGTTTCGCGTGGGGGCTTGGTGGGACGTCTCTTTGATACACTACAGTACTAAACAAAAGTGTCGCTTTTTTTTTCTGCTGTTGCCATGTACGTGCCCCCGTGTTTATTTGCAGTAGAGGGCTGTATCTTTGCAAGATGGCAGCAGCGCCATTTGTTGTTTTCCGCAACGGTTTGCGGTCATTCAAATCGTGATGCTGTGGGTGTCTCTTTCAGTTACTGCTGCTGCTGGTGGTGGTGCGCGCTCGCGAACGAGGAGGAGGTTTAACGGAGCGGGAGGGGCGGCGGAGAAGAGATGAGGATGAAGACGCTGGCGTGCTGCCGGCGGCGGCCGCAGGATTTCAGCATCGACATGGACAAAGAGCCGGACAGTAAGCAAGCCTGCATCCCTGTTACCCGCCTCTGTTTTTCTCACCAGATTTTGATCCGTTCATGCGTGTTCTTGGTTCCGGACGTGCGTGCCATTTTCTTCCCGTTGCTTGGGTTGGTACTACTACCTGGTAGTGGTTGGGTGGTGACCTGCCCCGTATCTGCAACCCGCGGTTCCATCCGGGTGCATATCCTCTGCAGTATTTCACATGCAGTAGCAGTCACTGACATGTGGGACCATGCGGACCACGGGCCCACATGTGACTGCTACTGCATGTACAGTACTGCAGAGGATTTGAGTTCGCTGACCAAAATTTGTTACTATACCTTTTCACCTGCCCAAATCGTACACAAGTTGCATGAAAGAGTCTAGGAGGAAGGAGGATGAGAAGACAGCACGCAGGGGATCTCGTGGCCGACGCGCTGTTCATCGGAGCCGTCGCCGCGTCCCCTCTGCGCGCTCGCTTTGGGCGGCCTCAGCACAGTGAGTGCAGGCGGCTGCAGTGGGTTGGGAACGTGCGAGCAAATCGGGGGTCACGGGAAGCCGGATCCGTGGAGTGTGCGACCTGACACGGCCGGCACTCAATAGCTGTCCGTTGCACAGCACTGTTCAGCCGTTACGCTCTCCTTGAGGAACCCTCCATTTTTTTCCTTTCTTAATCTTTTGTTGGTTAGATTTGGTTTAAAAAGTATTGAACCACTTGTGTGGGCGTATGCCGCTCCGTGGACTACCACACTAGGCTGTTTATCTATGCAGAGGAGCGCGGCTCATGTGGTCCCCTAAAGTTTTGCGCAAGGTCAGGTGCGGCATCTGCGCGCTCATTGACTTCGCGTCGCGGGCTAAGAAAGACTAGTAGCCGGTAGCGTAGTGGTACGCTCCTTTTTAGACGTCGCGCAGAGGAAAAGCAGGAAAAAGGGAGCCGCCCGTGTCCATGGTTTGGACTCACGCAGTTGCACGTACCTTGCCACTGAACAATTCGTCAATGCCCTGCCATGTGACCTGGCCGCTGGGCAAAACGCGATCGCAGAATAACCTTGTATAGCAGTTTCGGTTCATGTAACTTGAATGAATAGGCATCTCTCAACTGTACAACGACGGAAGGTATTATATATATACTGTAGTAGACACTGGAACGCACAAGATTCAAAGCTAGATTCCCGTGCATTTGAACGGCCAAGCATGTGCGGTCGCCTGTTATGACGTCATCCTGTTTTGACTGTGAATAGAACTTAGATCAATGCCTGACAGTTTACATTACAGAATTGACGTATTGTTCCTTTTGTTTATTGGGAGACCGCTGATTCATGCATTGTGAATTGCTAGTCTCAAATCCAACTGAACTACTTCCAGTTTAACATGTATAGAGGTGGCTCAACCAAGTTCCGTGGCTGTAACTTAAAAGTCAGCTCTTATTTTACATATCCCAAACGCAGGCAAATTTGAGGTGTTCAAACACGTTTGCTTTTGTTTTTCCTATACGAACGTCTTTACATTTCAACGGCTAACTAGGTTGAAAAATACCTACTGTTGTAGGAGTGATGACGTACAATGGACTTGAGGCCTGCATTATCAACAGTTCCTCCTATGATGATGATAGTGGCATTAGCGCAACTACTGGGGCTGATGGCCGTGTCACCACAGATTCACTTGACGATGAAGTTTCAAGTTGCTCCTCAAGCAAAGATGTTTGTGGTTCTTCATTCTCTTCCCACTGCCTTTCATTGAGCAAGCAGGATGACGAGCATTCACTTTCTGAGTTGGGTACACCCAGCTCTATTCATCTGCTTCCTCTGAAAGGGAAGAAACCATTCACATATACCTTGAGCACTTCTGATGTTGAAAACATGAAGGAAAAGTTTGCAAAGCTATTGCTTGGTGATGATAGTTCCGGAGGAGCTCGGGGCGTGTGCACTGCTCTGGCTTTGTCCAATGCCATAACCAATCTCTCAGGTATTGTTTTGCAGTTCTAAAAGCTATTTATGTTATGTCGATTTTTGTTTTCTTGTCCTTGATCATGATAACAAACTGAACAAAGGAAAACTTTGTTGTTGCAGCTACTGTTTTTGGAGAACTTTGGAAGCTGGAACCATTGTGTGAAGAGAAAAAGATCAGGTGGCGAAAAGAAATGGACTGGTTGCTGTCTCCTACGACTTATATGGTTGAGCTGGTTCCAACAAAGCAAAGTGGAGCAGATGGGTGCACGTTTGAGGTGATTAGCCACTGAGTTAAAATATCTCCACTTGTTTTAATATTATCGAGCAACACATATGACACAGGCTCTTGTTTCCTACTGATTCATGTAGACTATGACTCCAAAGGCCCGTTCAGATGTTCATGTGAACCTTCCTGCTCTTCAGAAGCTTGATTCCATGCTCATTGTATGTTTTCTCCTCCTGTCTCTTAGTCAATGTGTATGCATAAATTAAATGCAGTTACCATCTATGCTCCTTTCCGTCTTTTGAGTTAATTTTATTAATGTTTTTTACACTAGGCATAATTTGTATTTACTAGAGGTGTATTCTACAAAATATGCAGGAAGTGATGGACTCGATGGTAGACACAGAGTACTGGTACGAGGAGAGTGGTAGCCGAGCTGATAGGCAGGGTAAACATAAAGGTCCAAGGCAGAGTAAAAAGTGGTGGCTCCCATCCCCTCGTGTCCCTGAGATAGGTTTGTCTCAGTTTCAAAGAAAAAGGCTTGTTTTCCAGGCTAAGCTTGTTCATCAGATCCTAAAAGCAGCAAAATCCATCAATGAACAAGTTCTATTCCAGATGCCTATACCTGAAGCTGTTATGGACGCTCTCCCAAAGGCAAGTGCCCAGTCTTCATTCTTTTTACAATTTTTTTTGAAAAGTAGGCAGTCAATTTACTCTTGTGCTAGCACAGTTTTCTGACGTTCCTCCTGCATACTTTGTAATTCTGTAAACTCTAAACAGATTATGTTGTATTTTCAGTCTGGGAGAGCTAGCCTGGGTGAAGATTTGTATCATGCTATAACCACACAGTATATTCCTATAGAGGAGATCTTTGTTTCGCTCAGTTTAAAAACTGAGCACAGTGTGCTCGAGACTATTAACCGGTTGGAGGGTGCAGTATTTGCATGGAATCAAAGGATTTCAGATGAAAGAAACAAGAGGTCGCCAGGACGACATTCCTGGAACTTCATGAAGGATAGTTCATCGGAACTCCAGAAGATGTCTGCGTGCATCGAAAGGGTTGAGACTCTAGTGCAGCTTCTGAAATCCAGGTTTCCGAACCTGCCTCCAACTTTTATCGATGTGTTAAAGGTCCAATACAACATGGTGAGTTTGGCCTACAATATTTGAATTCTGTAGTCCAAGATTCTTAAACTCTAAACATGTGTTGAATTACTATGCTACTGTGCAGGACGTAGGTCATGCCATTGTGGAGGCTTACTCAAGGGTTCTGGTCGGGGTATCATTCAGCATACTGTCGCGGGTGGCTGAAATACTGCTGGAGGATGACCTGATCAAGAAGCCTAACACGCCCATGGCAACGCTGAAGTTTGACCTCTCGTCCGACGTGTACCTGGCAGGCATCACCGAGACGCCACAAGGCCACATCCGGCGGTCCCTTATGGACCAGATCAGCTTGGTCGATGGTCGCTTCGATCCCGGCATCAAGAAGAAAGGGGTGAAGCAGCTGATGTGGTGAGAAGAAGACTAGATGGCGGTAGCGGCAATGATGCGAACATTGCGAAGCTTTTTTTGGCATTGTACAGGGTGATGCTGGGCTGTGTCCGCTCCATGAGTTTACCTTGCTAATAGTGTAATGTACCAAATGTATTTTGGGACGAATCTATAATCTACGGTAAGGGCAGAGTTGGGAAAATCTTGCATGCTGCTCGCCATTCACAACGAAGATAGTGATGTTGCATCTGAGCACTCTTGATCAATTTAGCTGCTTTGCTTGCTCGGTTCCTGGCGATAATCTGTTGGGAGTACACATGTGGGTTTGGCACTGCGGCCTGTGTTTGACGTCACGATTCGTGAGGCAAGCAGAAAGCGTGTGTAATAGAGGCCGGGACCTTGGTTGACGGGTTCACGGAGACGCGTCTCTCCAGAATGAGAGAACGCGGAATATATTATGGAGTCAGCGCGCAATAGTTGGGGAACAGGCTTTGGGACATTCAGAACAAGGAACAAGAGAACGCGTGAATTCTCGGGTCAGATTTGGAGTCCCGGACGGGAGCGAGAAAGTTTCCAAGGCCAATAAGAGGCAAATGCACACGGCACAGGACGTCTTCCACGCACGGCGCTCAGCGCTCGCGGATCGGCGTCGGCACCGGGGGCCGAAGCAAGCAGATCCTCCTCGTTTCGGTGGAGGTTCACCGGGAGTGTGGCAGCGTGCGGTTGCCGTCTTGTCGGGGTTGCATCGCGTTCCGTGATCAAACACGCGTTGGAACAGCGACACAGAATGCCGATGACTGCCTCCTGCAACTTATTCTCGCTGACCTGCGTGTGCTGTTCGGGCAAGAGTCATCGGTGACTCACTTCCGACTGGGCAGTCTCGTCGTATGGAGGCTACTACTACGTGTCATAACAGTACTAGTACTAGTACAAAACCGTCAACATCATGGAATTCACGGGCAAAGGTCCAAAACCAAACGATCGCCTGAGGAAACGAGGCGACTGATGTACGGCGTAACTTAAACTGAAACTTGAATGGCTACAGGCTCGACAATGCCATGGCGAAACGGATATACGACGAGACTTGATGGTCGTTCCTCGAGACGTAACATCGTGTAGCAAGTGACGGGCGCGGAAGAGCACAACAATGACACCCGACCCCGACCCCGACCCCGACGTGCATTTGGAACTTTGGTTGCAACACGCGCCGGAAGCCACGAGCAAGTGCAAGCTCCCTAGTCCGTCGGATGCGTGATCTGATACCAAGGATTCGTTCGTCGTCGTGCGTAGCGTAGCTAATGATGATCTTCCCACGGGAGAAGCTATCCCCGTGATTGAACCCCCACCCGCGATCTCGTTGTGTTAGCAGCCCACCTGACCACCGGGCACCGGCCCCAGCCGTGGAAGTTAGCCTCTGTGTTATTAACGTGGCTACTTGAGACCTTCCGTGCCCCGAATACACAAATCTCAAACCATATTGGTGGTTGGTTCAGGTATCCAACTATATTTGATCCATCCTTTCGTGCCCCGGGTACATGTGTATGGATTAGTTTCTCTCTTCTATCCTGGAAGCAACGGTACAAGTAGCCTTGGGAATGGAGGCAAAGAAAAAGGGCCGGGTGCCAATGGCTAAGTTGTAAGATTTATATATTGACAATGTACGCAGAGCACGATTCCTATTGTCGTATGGCACAAGAGAGTAATTAAGAGTCATAATACGTTAATTTGACTTTCATTTTTCTTCGCTTCATATGATGTTTCAAACACGCTCATTTCTTAAACAAGTCATGAATTCTAAAGTTGATGATTCAAGTCTTTTCTATCTTAGACGTATTGTGTTTTAGATGTCTACACTCACCATTGACAACAATATCTTTAAAAGACTGATGTGAAGAATATACATGACAAGAAATAGAAATCGGTGCATATCTATCTTCAGATGCTAAAAGTGTATTAATTGAAAAGACACATACTTGATTGGTTTTTACAAATTCTTACGACCCTAGAACATGTAATGACGTGAAAAGACTCGAAGCACGGTTATCTATCCTTGAGGTCACCCATCTTATCTATCTATATAATAGACAATCAATAAACAATATCGATATACCAGATAATATCTCGACCTAGTAGACACGACTCATCAATTGTTTTAGGTTCCGTGGACGCTAAGTATAGTTATATATTATCTATGAATATTCGCCAACCGTTTTTTTGATAATCAATAAACAATATCGATATACCAGATAATATCCAACCTACTAGACACAACCCTGCTGAATACTAGCTACTTTATATCTCTAAGATCAATTATTTTGCATTCTGTGGACGCTAAATTTAGTAATACATTGTCGGCGCATATCCGCCAACCGTTTCCTTATTTATTTACAAACGGTTCCTAAATATACGTCCATAGTTCCACCTCAGATTGTATAGTACCTTGATAACACTGGAAATCTTTAATGATAAAGCCATTAGAAAAATAATTACTTTTTAGAGTATTTCCCACGATTATACGCCTCATCCACATGATCAGACGGTCACGCTGGCGCATGGACAGGATCCATCGTCTGCCAAGCTTTGACAGCCGTGCTTACTCTGGCTAGGGAGCATGTGAGACGTCCATGACAGGAGGCCGTTGCCACTGGGAGCATATTATCACTCGACTAATTAAAACATTAGTAAATAAATCAACTCGATTAGACAAGCCGAGGATACATATAGCCGCTGCAAGCAAATCGAGCGAAAAAAATCGAGAGAAGGGAAGAGGCGACGCTGACGCAGCTGAGGAAGAGGGAACTGGGAGTTGTCGCCCCGCCTCCAAATTCCCCACTCCGCCACCAGCACCGCCTCGCTCCGATCCGCCGCCGAAAACGCCGTAGCGAACAAAACCTGCCCCCCTTGCTGGTCCCAGAACCCTACGCGCCCAATCCGTCCGATTCCCAGCTCCCTTCATCGCCTCGGGAGCACAGGGGAGGGGCGGAGGACCGGATCGGCGGGCGTAGGAGCATTGGGCGATGCCCGCCGGACAGGTTGCAACTGGACTCCGCTGTCCGCCGCTTAGCTGCTCCTGAAGCTCCGACGCTTCGGCCGCTGTGATCCCATTAAGGGCCGCGGAGTGGACCGGTGAAGTTGATTGGCCTGACGGTTGATCTCCGCGGGCGCCGGCGCCTGCGTGCCGGGGGTGGGGGTAGGGAAGCGGTTGCGTGAGGCTTATGGAAGTGCCTCGGAGGGAGGCGGACGCCGCGAGGCCGTCGTGGGCGCCGAGTGAATCCACGGATTTCCGGGCGTTCACCGCAGCGGCGGGGGAGCGGGCGGAGGCGTCGCCATCCGCCCCAGGCAATGGGGTTGCCGTCCGCTCAAGCAACCTCCGCGACGTCAGGAAGAGGCCGGTACGTCTCGTGCACCTTCCCCCTCTCACACGGCCACCTAGAGATGCCTGCTTCATGCAGCCGTTGTACGGCCTCGCCGTGCTGAATTGTCAATTGGGTCGAGATTAGCGAATGGTGGCACAGCTGGGACGTAATTGGGTTGCTAAGTGCTAGCATAGGAAACTAAAAGCTGAATTCCGAGGGCCTGAACTATTCAGATCAGCATCGGTGCTGCTCCTGCTACTACCTTTTCCCATTACTTGCACGCATAGTTTGACCAACTCAGGTTTGACTAGTGGAACATTCGCTCAAATGTTCTTTTAATCCTTAACTTCGTGTGGTGCAAACTTTGTGCCTGTTTACCTGATACTCTTAGGATTGCTGGTCATTTAGAGTGTATGCATCTTATTCATTTTTGGTGCTGAGTTGGGTATGTGCTAACTTCATGTGTTTGACAAACTGTTCAAAATCTGGCATTCCTAGAACCTTTTCATCTATCAGTAGCTAAAGGAGGACATAGTAATTACTAATATTTTGATCATAAGTGAATTGGAGATATCAACAACTTAGTTTATGCCAGGAATAGGATCCTTGTCATTCTAAAGTCAATCTTTCTTTTGTATTGTTTAGATCTTTAGACAACAGAAGCCTGCATAGAGGATAAAGTGCGATATGAACATTCTTCAAGTGTCTCGCCCCCATTCATCAACTGTAAATTGCAAAAAAATGAGTGCATATGCTTCAATCCACTTCGTTACTAATGTTCATGTGTATAATATGCACCTATTTTTCATATATCTGTGATGTCCCACTCTGAACTACACCTGTTTATTGATGCAGTTTGTTGCAAGGTTAACTACAGGCATCATACAAACTTTTGAAAAATGCAACCCTGAGTTTAAATACTCAGAGTCACTAAACCCCAAGCGCTTTCTCACCAATCCTGCAGTTCCTGTTCACAACGACGGCCTTGACAATGCCAACTCTGACCTCATATTGTATGTAAACTTGGAATTGGTTAATAAAAAGTCTGACCGGAGGTTAGTTTTCTCTCCATGTTGCTTCCAGTGCACCTACTTGTTCCCTATGGTCATTTACTTAGGAGCGTCCATTTTTCAATGTAAGTCTATTGAGGTAAACACATGTACAGTAAAATTGCTATATTTCCATTCGCTAGCCCTTCTATCAAAGGTGATCATTTGGCTCATCTTTTTTCCCTCTTGGATCTAGTGCATCCATGGTCTGTGTTTGGTTATCTACTTACATTGTGGATTGCATAGAGTACTATTCATGTTTTAGTAATTTTATATGCATTTTTGCCACACAAATTCCTTTCGAGAGAAGTTGGTTACTTATAATAAATTAGAACTATTTAGACAATTGTTTCTTAAGACTTGGGAAATCACTCAAATATTTCCAAATCCTTAAAAATCTTTTCACTGTTTTCACTTTCTTCTTCCAATAAGTGAGGCTCAGGGTTGTTAAGCTATCGTTAATGCAGACTAAATTTATTTTGATGTTTTGGTAATTAGGTATGTTGTCCAAGAAATGCTTGGCCAAGGAACCTTCGGACAGGTTGCAAAATGCTGGGATACAGAAACCAACAACTATGTAGCAGTGAAGGTTATAAAAAACCAGCCTGCCTTTTACCAGCAGGCTATCATGGAGGTCTCCCTGTTGAGCATGGTACAGTTCTGTGCTTTGTACTTTTACTGAATGCACATATTACTTGGAATCACTACTGTGACTATATTGTACATCTGCAGCTAAACGACAAGTTTGATCCTGATGATCAACACCATATTGTTCGCATGCTGGATTTTTTTCTCTGCCAAAATCATTTATGTATAACTTTTGAAATGCTTGGTAACAACCTGTAAGATAACTTTCTTTTAACTTTTCTTCATCAGTTTTAACTATTCAATAGTTTCTTTTGGTTCATATTGTCACGTAACGCCACCTTTTTATAGGTATGAGTTGTTGAAAAGGAATAGCTTAAGAGGTCTGAAAATGAAATTTGTCCGTTCTTTCACAAGACAGGTAAAGTTTCATTTTAATATGTTTGATTAATCTGTTACCATATGTGATGTATCTATTCTTTCAGATATTGGATGCACTGATTGTCATGAAAGATGCTGGCATTATTCATTGTGATCTAAAACCGGAAAATATCCTCATAACTCCAACGTGAGTTGCTTCTTCTCAATATTAGGGGATACCGTTCGTAGTTTACTGATATATGATGACTTTTTGCAGTGTAAAAACAGCAGCTGGAGTGAAAGTAATTGATTTTGGATCAGCATGCATGGAGGGAAAAACCATTTATTCATATATTCAGGTTTTGTTAACTCTCCAGTCTGAATTTTGTGCTATAACGATATACTGTATTAACTAACTTCAATTCAAGTTTTTACCTTTTCCTTCTTTCAGAGTCGTTATTACAGGTCCCCGGAAGTACTTATTGGTTACCCGTATCCTATGTGGCATCTCTACAAGCAGATTCATTATATGTAGACACATGTGTCTCATAAAGCATGAAATTTATTCTGTTTGTTATTTATTTTAGCATGTGCATTCTGAATTGTGAGCTTGTGCACTTTGACAAACGCTAGATATAATACTGCCATTGACATGTGGTCACTCGGATGCATAGTCTCTGAACTGTATATTGGATTACCTTTATTTCCTGGAGCATCAGAATACGACGTCATTTCCCGTATCATTGAGATTCTTGGGTAACTACTTCTTACGGAAACTTTATCTCATCGTTTTAAGTTACAGTCAGTCATGGTGAATCACCTATACTGCTTTGTGGATATTCAACTATATGCAGTGCACAGCCACCAGATGATATGCTACGGGAGGCTAAACACACTGGGAGATTTTTTAAACATATTGGAAACATTTATCCTGGTAGTGAATCCCAGAATGGCCCTTGCAGTGCATACAGACTATTAACTGAAGCGGAGATTGAAGCAGTAAGTTTTAATGGTTTTCTTGAAGTTATCAATTCCTTGAATACCATGCCTAGTTCTTTTCTTTTATTTCCTTTCTACGTTCTGCAACACAGAGGGAGTCCAAGAAGCCAAAGATGGGGAGATGGTATTTCCCTCATGCAAGTCTCGAGAAACTGATATTGACATACCCTTGGCAGAGTTCGACTGAGGAAATCTTGTCAGGTTTGTTCTGCACTCCTTTGTTTCTGGATGGAGCTATTCGCCCTTTACCTTTTTGTGTTGGATGGTCCCAGTGATTATTGTTACTCTGTCATGGTATTTATGGTTCATTCAATGTTTATTTGAGAAAAATCATCAGTACTGTTTGCATAAACTTGCATAATAATTTAAGGATATTATCTTTTTATTTTTAAACTCGTAAGGGATTATCCCTCAACTTAAAGATGGTTATCTTACTATAGCAGAAATATTTGCTAAAATTGCTAACCTGGTATTAGCATTTGTCAATGAAGTGTAGACATTGTGTATTAACTTAGCATTTGATATTAGCATTAGCCTGCTAGTCTCTGGAGTGCATGTTACTAAGGATAACTTAGCAGCTGCATGTCTCACAGTCTCTGTCCTTCCCCCACTTTTTGTTGATGATCAAACTGCTAACTTCTCCACGTACCATCATCCATGTTGCTTGCTGCAGTTGTACACCATTAAATAGGAAATGTAGACGATAGACTTAATCCTTGCATGGATATTAGTTATGCAACATATCTGGTGTGCTTTTATTGGCGTACTTGAGTTTGTTGCATCGATGAGTGTCAATCTAGGATGAGGTTGTCATTGTCATCATTGTAGAGTTACAAGGTCAACAATATATTATCACTTCTTGCATTTTTGGTTCAGATACAGAAAAGACAGACTGCCTAGCATTGGTTAACTTCTTGAGGGGAGTTCTTGAGTTGGATCCTCATAAGCGCTGGTCACCGATGCAGGTGTGCACTGTGTGTGTGTTGTTAAATCGTTGCACTTTAATATAGTCAGATGTATTTAGATGGGTTTTGATATTGGAACTGTTATAATATAGTCAGATGGGTTTTGATACTAATGGATGTATTTAGATTGATTTCTGTGATACTAATTTATTCCTTGAAGAAAAATTGGAAGCACTTCACTAATACAAAGACCTATTTCAGGCTTCATATCACCCATTCATCACTGGTGAAGCCTTCACTGGTTCATACGAGCCTGTCCAGGAGACCCCAAGAATTGTAAGTGCAGTCCTAATCCAGACTCCGGACAACTTGCTGATGCATTACTCTTCTGTCCTACTTTTGATGTGAAAACTTTGAAAAGTAACTCAATTGTGGTGCCACGGGCTCATCTCCTTGGTGAGACCTTTGTAGATCTCCATTCTTATAACTAACAGACAAATATGAAATAGCATTTCTTACTACCTATTTTGAGAGAACTATTGTACAGTGTTATCCTAAACGGCCTAAACGGCCTGTTTAAACGTGTTTAAACGCTAAACAGAGGGCAACTGCATAGTTTAGCCCCTAAACATTAGATTAAACGGTTGACCCGTTTAAACGGGTCAACGCCCGTTTAAACGGGCTAAACGGGCTAAACGAAACGGATTTTAAACGTGTTTAAACGTGTTTAGAACCGTTTAGGCAAAGTGAACTTACAATTCTAAGTCAGATCCAGATTTCAAATTAATATCACAAAATTGATTAAAATCAAAACATTTTCTAAGCTTCACTTAAACACATTAGAAGTTATATTACTTGTGTTTCAAAAAATATAATAAAAACAACATTAGCAGCTGAAGGTTAAAATATTTGTTTAGTTTACTACATGCACAATTTTTCAGTCTCAATATTATTATTTGGTGGTCTGATATTGTGATTGTCTCTTTAATTTTTATATAATGTCGAAGTTAAATTTATTCCTATTTCCTAACATGAATTTGAACTTGATTTGAACATCTACCATAGAGCAGAATAGTAAAAAAAAATTTCTTGCTGCTACAGTACACACCGTTTAAACGCCGTCTAAACCTTCTAAACGGTAAACAGAGCTCCACCGACTGTTTACCGTTTAGGATAACACTGCTATTGTATATGTTCTAAAAAAGTATTGAAGCGACGTCAGGAAATATCTGGATCTTAAAGTTTTAACGTTTTTCAGTAGTTCTTTTTTATAAGTCAAGCCTCTTTGATCTTCTTTTGTATTGTAGATTGTTGCTCGTGCTGCAATGGTTGATCACAATCCTGGAGGAGGTCACTTGCTAGGTGCCGGTCTTTCTCCTCAGGTTGTAAATATCGTCATTTATACTTCAAATAGGTTGAAAAGTTGTAACATGTACCCATCATATCTGATCTGTGGCATTTTTAGGTTGGAAACAGTAACAGAGGCCTACGATTTAATAACACTTATCAACCAAATATCCCTTTTTCATATGGAAGCAGTTGTGGCAGTTTTGGTAGTCATGGTAGCTTTAATGATAATCCTGGTCTTGCAAGCAGCTATGGAAGCTATGATTTCAGTAATGTCAACATATATAATTCACCGATGGATCCTTCTGGGTTTTATTTACGTTCACAAGCTGGAGGATCATTTTTAGGTTCTAGTCCAGACTTTCGGCGAAGACCTCATCTGTCATATGGTGGCAGCATTCAGTCAAGTCCTGGGGGTTCTAGGCATATGTCCCTTGGTGTCAGTCCATCACAATTTACTCCACCTAATTCCCAGATGCAAATCCCAACTAGTGCTGCTGGAAAGTATGGTACCTCTCCTGCAAGAGGTGGCCGTGGCTCCTCATTGGGAAAAGTCGCTGCTGTAGGCCAGTATAATAGGAGGAATCTGGGTTATCCACCTATGCCAGTGCCACCACATGAGCATGCATCTCAACTAGTCCAGGGTCATCAGGCGGATGTAATGCATGCTGCTCGTTTTGATGCATATAGTCGAGGAAATTCTGGATACATGCACAATACACTCCCCAATTCTGGCCATTTTAGTTGGAGACTGCAGAGAGGTGTCAGCAGTGTTTTACCTTCAGAACCTTCTACTTCTAGTCATGGTTCTTTTCCACCCACCCGTTACAATGGCTTTCCTCCTTTACACCCCTCCAACATGTCAGCAGATACATTGCCCTCCACCTCATCAATACCAGATCCAGCTGATTGGGATCCCAACTATAGGTAATGGTGCATTTAACAGTTATTTTGTTTTAATGTTGCCACAACTTAGGTTTCCGTTCTAATATAATGTGCAGTGATGAGTCACTCCTGCAAGAGGATCATTCCTTGTCAGCTGAGCTAAGTAGTCTTCTGTTGAGAGATGCAAGTGGTCAAACAAACAGATCCAGCAGATTGGCACCTACACAAAGTCATGATATGTCAAGTTCGAACCTTTCATTGCTGAATCAAAGGTATTCTATGTTTTCTTGATATGATTTAGTTGATGTTATTGGCCATTCCAAAAGGCCAATAACTGGAACAACACTCTTTTAAAATCTTACTTCTGATCAACTACTAACATTGTTAGATTTTCTGTGTGGTTATAATAAATATTTTTTAATGCATTCAAATAGTTTGCCCGCACCTTCAAGAAACGCATGAGGCACGACTCAGTTACACTTTTTCTGTGTTCCTGATTTCTGTTGCACTATGTCTTGCCGTGTTGAAAGGATCCAGTTGCTCGTATTACCACACATATCTCACTGTCCTTCAGGTGGTTTCAGTGGATTTGTGGCTTGTGAATATCCATAACTTGGGGCACCTTTTCTTATCTACTTTATCATACACTGTTGGCTTTAGTGCTTTTAGATTGCCTGACCTTTCTTATGATTATGGTAGGAGAGGCGATTATGCTCCTTGTTTTGTATTTGTGACCGGATGATGATTATGATTTGGATCTAGTTTTCCATTTTTTTGAACCGTATGGTAGCACAAGCAACCTCCCCCCCCCCCCCTCCTGGTTGAAGTTAGCTTTTGTTCTACAACTGATTCTGGTCCATTTTTTTGCTTCAGGGGTGAACACCGATATCATGCATCATTTGTTGGAGAGAATACACATCCTACAGGTCCTATCACCTTTGATGGTTACAATCATGGAAATTATTCTCAGCAAAGTTTCCCAATTCGTCATGGACAACCATTTCAGCAGTACAACAGCATGACTTCTAGTTCCATGCGACTGATGAGGGCTCACCACAATGGTCCTGCCTGGAATAATTATAACTCGGTGGAACCACCACCCACTAATGTGGGTGACGGAATGCCCTGGGGTAAGGTTTTATGCCTAAGATTTCTTTTATCTATGTATAATAAGTATGGTCATGCACTTTACATAGTCGTTATTTTTCCTTCCATTATATATATATATATATATTTCCTTGAACATCAAAGTTCACTTTTCGCCTTGGATCTTAGGCAAGGTAGATTCATTTTTCGTGTCATAATCCCTTATTAACCAATCACCCAACATCATTTACAGATATTACTTTTTGCAATATGTTATAGATTTTCTGTTAATTTCCAGAGGCAGAGATAATGCAGTGCACATAACTAATTGAATCATTAACATATATTAGTTTATAGTATGCTCAAATGTACAATTTTTTTCGAAAGAAAGCGTACCCAGTGTTGAAAGCTCCCACATGTTATGGGGCCTAGGGAAAAGAATTTCTTTTGCTTATTCAAAAAAGGTACAATTTTGCCTTCGTCGATCTATATGCATATGGAACTGGAATAAAGTTGTAGCAATTAAAAATATGCCTGGACTTGTCTTTCAAGCATAATACTGATAAAAGTAAATCACGTCTGTGCAGGAGGGAGAGCCAGTCACTCTTTTGCAGCAAGCGGACTGCATGAGATATCTGATCTGGGGGAATGCATAATGCCACCAAATTGATGGCATCAGTTTCCGGCTTGGGTTGTTTATGGGTTGTTGGTTTTGCAATTTGTTGCATGAGATATCTGATTCATAAGATTATATGGTGTGGCTTATAGGGTTCGTTGTTTGTTATACATCTGAGAACTCCGCATTGCCCTATTTTATACTGGTCATTAGTACAATCTTGCTACAGCTCATGAGGCTCAAGGAGAGTTTTTGCTACCCTAGTTTTTTTTTCATTCTCACTTCTTTTGCCTTATTTTCGTTTAGTCTTCTTTTATGGTTGAGTCCTCGCTCCGGAACAAGGCTGAAGAACAGTACTGACATAATCCATCTTGGGCATTTGGGTTTCAGTTACAGCAGGCTTTCCTTTTCTAGTGAGGCAACTGGACGTGCGTGTGTGGCTTAATGCTATTTGCGGCCTGATGCAAATGGGGCGCGCGGCGTGGTGCGATACAGCGCTCTGTTGTGGGTGCCGTCGGCAGCGGTGCAGTCGTTGCAAAGGTGAGACTTCGAGTACCATCATCACCCGGCCGTGAAGGCGGCGAATTGGGTCGGGTGCACCAACGACCTTGCCTCATGGCAAACCATTGGCGGCCAAAAAAAAAGTGCCGATAGCCGTGGATCAATCAGGCCTGAAGGATCAGTTGGGGCAATGTACCTTAGCTCGTTGGCCACCCACGGACGCACCGCCCGAAATTGAACTAGTTATGCTCAGCAGCAGCAGGATGCCTGGATGCAAGGCGCCCGCCTAGCGTCCAGCTCAGCGAGGCGGCCGCGGAGGGCTGGGAGGCAGCGGCGGACGGCCTGAGACGGCGAGTCGACCGGCCTGAGCCATCTAAATTTCTAGGCGACGACTATAGACGTTGCGGCGCCTTTTAAACACTGCTCAGTTGCACAACCTAGAACGTCACGAACTCAAATCAAGCCATGGCGGAATGTTTGTGCACGGGGATGTGGATCGGGCGATAAATAATCCATGTCTCCTCACTACCATATAATCAATGTGGATCAGGTGGGTATTTTACAAAAAATGAAATATACATGGTACTAATCGAAAGTGCAATATTGGAAACATATGTATACTGTCCTTGTACTGCATCTACCGCTGGAAGCTGCACCTAGCCGAATCAGTCGCTGGTGCTTGGAATTATTTATTCATAAAAAAATGAAAGGTTCAATCGGGATCACTAGCCGAGCGTCAAGTATAGTGACGGTGATGGTTGGCAATGCGAAGTGAGGCTGCTGTAATTGCTACGCTTTTGACAAGCCCTCGTAGACCCGGTTGTGACAGGTCGAGTCGCACGGGTAAGGGCAGTCGATCTTCCTGAACGGGCTGCGATCGAAGAACCAGTCTCCAACTGCACTTGCTATTTTCTGCACGAATGAGAGAAAAAAAAACCTCCAGTCTCAACGTTCTCTCTCGGTGTGGGAATCTGATTGAATTTCATGGAAATGACGTTTCGGGGTTCAAAAGGGTGCATTACTGTGTTTCCAAGCATGGGGGAGTCGGATGCAAACCACAGCTCCTGTATCTCGGACTGGCAATGCACGAAGCACGAGTTTATGAACAATCCTCTGGAAGCGGAGTTGCCTTGCTCCTCCACCGCCCTCAGAAAATCAGCCCTGAATCCTGGATATGAATGACGGTATCATAAGTTGAAGAACAACATGCACGGTCAGACATGTGACAGGTGGGGCCTGCCAAGAAAAAAAAACTACGGAGGCAAGTAGCACCGACCCTGCAATATCTGAAGTTGTTCAGCAGAACACTGGCCTATATCATGCTTACAACTATGCCATTTACCATGACGATCAGCAACTCCTGGTATCAGAATGTTTCTTACCTGTAGAATGGATGTTTATATAAAGGCGACATTGTAAAAGATCAACAATGATCAAGAGAATTACGCACAAAACAGATACCAAGGTCCCCGAACCATAACCTGCCATGAATCATATGCTGCGTTGAGGATGAACAGTGGAGTCCGTATCTGTTTCACCTCGTTTTGAGGAAAAAGACACTGCATTGAAGCAACATATATATTCTTAAGGCTCTGAAACCAGGTGCCTAGTCTACATTTGCACTAGTAATGGTGCTTAAAATATACTCTCCATTTTTTAAATTGTTGTCGTTATGACAAGAATTCTGGTTAAAAAATAAATTAGAGTTGTTGTCTTGACAACAACAATTTGAGAATGGAGGGGTACATCTTACCATGCCTGGAGGTAACATCGAAGTGCATGAAGAGGGCAAATTCTTTGCTGACCCCTAAGGCAATTGAAAACCATGTGATCAGGCAGGGGGGAAACGATACAACTAAGCTAATAGTTGAAGAACAAGTTTTACAGAAAATAAAAACTCTTTTTTATTAATAATCCTAGTCCCAGTCCAACCAGTATGAACCATAGTTTTGACTCCAGAATTTTCACCTTGGGGTTTGAGTATTTGTTTTATAAGAACCCTCTTGGTATCTTTTTGTTGCAATGCAGTATTTGTGTTCCTTACATCATTCATCAACATCAGTATGAAGGGTAGGTAAAAGTAAGTACATACATGCGTTGTAACCACATTGTTGAAAAAGGCAGCAATATACCCCTCTCCGGCAACATCCATCCTGTCAGCACAAAGTCCAGATATGTGTTAGACAAGGAATTCGATTCAGAAATACTATAGGTGGAAATTTGTATATTTTCCAGGATATGTACATTGTTCTATTCAATGGCAAGTACATTTTAAAAGGCTCAAAATCACATGGTATATTTTATTTCTTCCTGGGAACCGGCTACTGGTACAATGTCTTACACATTGATGAAGAAACCAGCATCCGAAAGGCATTTGACATTGGCACCCGTTGGCAGGAGATCATGAAATCTGTCACAATGTAGTATGGATGTCAACCCACCAGCTGAACACCCTGAAATTAGAGCCTGACACAATTTAGTTAGTCATGCAAACCCCTGCAACTGCCAGGAATGATGCTCACAGGAACTCATACGTTTTCAGCTTTGTTCATTCCTTTGGCTAGGAGGTCCTCCATAACTGCTTGCCATATTCTTGCACCTCTGTAGTGTAGCTTCGTTGCCTAAGCAGGAGGCAAAGTTAAGAAAATTTCAGTAGGGTACATATTTTCACATCAAATCAGAAAACAAAAAAAACAAAAAATTACGCGGGATATGTACTCACAGGATCCACTTCTTCAACATCGCCTGTGAAAGATGACCCATCACAGTACCGAACCTTGACCTTGTTCCAATTGTAAAAGTCTGGGTCCGATGATCACACAGGATCGTGACTATGAAATTACAAGCCTAGGAGGTCTGAATTGCTAGAAAATAGTGAAATTCAGTACCTGGGTTGCACTCCGGGGCGTCGCTCAGGATTCCAGAGAAGGCAATCTGGTTCGCCATTTTCTTGGAGGATCCCAACCGAGTGCGCTTCCGTTCCAGGCAGGTGGTTACATTGTTGCACCATCCTCCTCCCTACCATAAATCCGCAAACGGGCGAACTGAACTGAGCTTAAACTGCACAGGTCATAGCAGCAGAAGCCACGAACAAACTGCAACTAACCTCAAAATGGACCAACCAGCTGTCCATCCCGGAGCCAAAACCGCGGGCAAGATGATACGCCGGCGCGCTTCCATCCAAGCACACTAGTACCACATCGGGCACACGAACGAGACGCGCGTGTCAGCAAACCGACTCCATACTTTCACAGGAGGAGCAGGGGCGTCAACAGAGGGCGAGAAGCGCTGGACTCACCTGCTCCTTTGGCCACAGCGCCTCTCACATAAGCGATGTCCACAAGAGTAGCGTACACTGCGTGCCGTGCGAGCGCCAGCGCCCAGAGGCAGACGACGGCGCAACACCAAGCGTGGAGATGCCCGCGCGCCATCCTGCGAAGCGGGAGGTGAGACGGCGGTGGAAAGGAATCCGGTTCGCAGAAGCAACGTTTATATCCTCAGGCCATCACATCAGCAGCCATGGGGCACGAGATGGGCAACGAACCTGGAAGCCGTAGTAGCCTCGCACGGACGCGGTCACGGGGAGGCCGGTGGTGGGGACGAGGAGGAGGGAATCCAACAGCTCGAAAAGGCTCGAGCTTTCCAAAGCTCTGCCAGGTTCCTCTTTTTCCCCACCGCGTCCGTCTGGCGCCTGCCGAGCGCCGGACCAGCCGCGTCTTTTTCGCCTCTCCCACCAATCCACCATTGGGCCTGGCTGGCGATGTGCATTGAGCGGACGCGGACGCGGACGCGACGACGCTGCTGCCATCAATACCTGCCGCTGCAATGCACGTCTGCACGGCCGTGTTTGGTGTTAGGTGCCCGTTCGCACTTCGCAAAGGCGCGGCGAACACGCGATTCGAGACAAATGCTACTCGAGCACCGTGCTGGAGGATTATTTGCCGGCGTCCACAATATTCTATTCTATCTGCCCTTGAAGCTCACGCACGAATCGATGTTTTAGCAGTGGAGGTTAAGCCATGCATCATGCTTTGCCCGCCCCCGATGCCAAAGCGCGGAGGGGTTAGTTACCTCTGGGGCCGGACAAATATTCTCGGCGTCGGTGGCAGGCCTTATTTGTGGCCAGCGTCCTAACGCGGGCCCATGACCCCAGATCAGGAGACCCAGTAAAGCTGCAGAGGCCGTAAAACTACGGGCCCATAGTTGTAACGCTTCAGAGCTTCGGTTGCCGTGGCCACCACGCGGCGTTGCTTTTGGCAGCCTGCGGAACGCGGCCCCTCCTCCCTCTGCAGGGTCCGGCTGCTCCGTACTGCAGGCACGTGATCACCAGTGTTCCGCCCAAACCAAGAACGACCAGGCCGGGCGGCGCGTTCCAACCGACAGCGATGCTCCGGTATCATCGCTGTCGTGGGAAACCACACGGGGAGCCGTGGCGGCAAGGAAGAGAAGAAGAGGTCACGGGTCAGTTCTGCAACTAGCAGCAGCTGAAAAAAGACATGGGGTCGGAATATCGGATACGTCAAGAGATCACCTTAGGTCGTTGGGGGTACTCGACATGGCGAGCTGAACTGCGCGTGTGGACGTGAGCAGAGCGGCGGTTCACACTTCACCCCACATGGGCGGTGTGAAACTGCATGCCGGTGAGTTCATGGGACAGAGAGGGGTCAGAGGACGGTCAAGTTCGGAGATCGGGAAGCGTCAGAGACGATGAAAACGCGAGAAAAGGCGAATGTTCTTGTAACCAACGCGTCATTTTCGTCAGGGGAGCGTGTCATCTGGCGGCCCCGGAAAACGGCATCCGGAGCCCTGCATTAGCAGATTAGCACGAGTCCTTGGCGGTTCGCGGGAACATGCAACGCCATGACCCTGGGTCCGAGCCCGGGCGGCCTCCTGCGGAAAGGAAGCCCAGGAGATCGGGCGAGCCGTCCGGCCGCGGCGGAACCAACAACGACGACGAGCGGCGCAGGAAGTCTGCCATCCGCGGCCTGCTGCGGGACTTCCTCGAGCAGCAGCTTCGCCTGGACTTGCGGCGTCAGGAGATGGTGGAGAGGCACGCGCAGGAGCGGCTCTTCTTCGAGGACCAGTGGCGCCAGGCGATGCAGTGGATGGAGCGGGAGAGGCTGATGCTGGAGCGGCAGTGGATGGAGCGCGAGGAGCAGAGGAGGGCCAGGGCCGAGAGGAGGGACGCGCTCCTGACCGACTTGCTGGCTAGGCTCTTGCAAGGAGATCTGTAGGAAAATGGAGGTTAAAAGACAAACTCGCATGTTGTCAAACGTTGTTCTGATATTAATGTACTCCAGTTTAGGCTATGAATAATGGAACCCAGGAGAGAACGGAACATCAAGAGCTGAAGAAATGCATAATACCACGTTCGCAACTACTTACCAAGTATTAGAATCACGAATATTCATCAAGCGTTTTCTATATTTCCCGCCTAGCACTACCAAGAGTACAAGTGTTTTTTTTTCAGAAACCATCTAGAGTACACCAGCTTAGATGACCACATAGACGGGTCATAGATTAATCTGGGTAACCTGGAGTCAGAATGAATGCGTGCATAAGAAATATACATCACAAACCTCTAGCCAGATTTACAGAACTCTGCTAATTTTGATGAGTTTTCAGAGAATACAAACCACTACACTTCTGAACAAATACTGTCTTCACTCATCATTTTCTCTATCAGTTCTGTGTGTTTCGTCCTCATAATCAGTATCGCTATCTTGTGAACCATCAGAACCAATGCCGCCACTTTCCTGTATTGTAGAACCCCCAAAACTATCCAATACGTAAGGTGAAATTACTTTCCAGAAAGAATCAGCGTTGTTTCCCTGAAAACCTAACCAAAAGAATCTTCCTTTTCTCTTCACTTTACATACTAAACACTGTGTTTGTAAGGATTTGACAATTCTCTCAACACCATCAGTGTTCCCACCGCTGACCTTAAGAACAATATCATCTGACTGGAGCCTGAAGCCCCCAAACATGAACCAATATGCAAGGACTCGTGAAGACAACCACCTATGGACAAGCTTAGGGAGAACGGGCTGGCCTCTCAGAAAAAACTGGCCGGCAAAGAAACCAAAATGTGAATGGGGTATGGTCGAAAACCGATAAGGGATCTCGCTCTCATCATTGAGTGATCTGTATGCTGAAGGCAGCCATTCGAAGAAGCGTTCATGAATGTGTGTCCTTAAAACTGAATGAGCACTAGAATCCTCCTGAAACTTAAAATGGACTATGTGTACCCCTTTCTGTGCATGAGATTCTATTTGAGTGCCTCCAAGAAGCAAACCAATCAGAATCTCACGCTGCTCTTGGTCTAATTTCATGCTCACAGGTTTTGGCTTCACAACTTTCTTGCTAACGAGTAGACCATTCTGAAGTTTTTCCAATGAATCTGGTGGTACATCATACCTTTTTTTACACATGATATCATAAATGCTTTCAGCTTTCTGATAGTCCTCCACAGAAAGATACCCTCTTAGCATGATGTTGCAAGACTTGGCATTAGTACCAATTGTCCCATTTTTATGCATTTCACCAAATATCTCCTCAGCCCTCTGGACGTTTCCACTTCTTACCAGTGATTCCAGATAAATAATGTACAGTATTCTATTAGGACGACACCTCGCAAGGCATTTTGTGAATGTATGTTCCAATTTGTCGAGCATATTAAGATCCAGATACATATACATCAAGTCAAGAAAGGATGGCATCAGGTGCTTCATATGGCTCGCAACAAATTCTTCCATAAGTTTCTCCACTAACTCTATTTCTCGAGCCTTTGCCATTATCTCGATTATCTTGTGGTATGATGCAACATTAGGAGGTATGTTCCGACCCTTCATTTCCCTGAACATTTCCAGGGATTTCATAGGCTCTCCAGTCCGTGCATAAAGCTCCATTCGGCAGACATAAGCCTGGGCAGGAACCTCACAACCACTCTGAAGAAGCATATGCCATGTTGCCTCTGTTTCTTTAGCATCCCCTTCCTTGGAGAAGGCCCTCATCACTGACACCAGCACATCAGAATTCTCCTGAAAACCAGATCGTTTCATCTCATCCCTAAGAGCATTAATCCTATTTCTATCAATGACATCTTGATAGCTGTGAAGCCAGATGAGCCCAGCATACACCTCCTTGTGCACCGCCAGATTACATGTGACTATATTGTGGTAGATAAACTCAGCCTGCCTGAGATTGTGCTTCGCTGTCCCTCCCGTCTTACTGACAAGCGCACGGAACAAGGAATTATGCAGGCTGAGGCGAGGCTTGTAACCACCCATCTGTATCATCTGATTGTAGATGGTACATGCCTCCTCAAGACAACGTCCCCCTGGAACACTGAGATATGCAACGACCAATATGTGGAAGGTGGACTCCGCAGGCACTCGTCCCTGCTTGACCATCATTTCAAACAGCTCCCGGCATTTCTCAACCTTACCATCCCTACCAAGATAATCTGCTATCCTCGTGGCTAAAGCGAAATTGAAGCGGTACCAGTGCTGCCGCACCATCCAGTTGTACACCTGAAAAAAACCATCGCATAATCGGTTTATCAGCAACATATAGTGCCTTTACACAACAATGGCAATTCGTCGAACAGTTAGTGAACAGAAAACGTGTGCACAAATATATCTGACGGAAAAGTCAGTGGGCCGAGCAGGTTGCCGAAGGGAGGTGAAGGCGCGGAGATGCTGACCCTGAAGGCGGCGTCGTTGTTGCGGATGCGGAGGCAGTGGACGGCGACGTAGGTGGCATCATCCTGGGTGATCCACTTGCGCTGGGCGTTGAGGATGCGGGTGAAGGTGGAGTGCTTGTAAGCGGGGAGCTCCTTGCAGAGCCAGGCGATCCTCGACCGGCGCCACTGCTCGGGCAGCTCTTCTAGCTCGAACACCTCCAGCTCGGGTGACCGCACCGCGTCCGTCTCGTCGGCCCCTGCCGCCCACGCCTCGCCCTGGAACAGGCCCGCCTCGGTATCTTCTCCCTCTTCCTCCTCTTCGTCGGACTCAGACTCCACTACCAGGGCCTCCAGTGCTGACGCGGCTCTCGGGGGCGAGAGCGAGACGGCGAGGCGGCGCGGGAGAAGCGGCGGGGCGGGGAGGCGCACGGCGGGGCGAGGGGAAGCGAACGGGAGCGAGACGGCGAGAGGGCATCGCAGCGAGGTAGATGGGGCGCAGCAGGGGGAGGCGGACGCCATGAACGAATCCATGGCGAGCATCGGAAGCTTTGCTGCTTCTATCCGACACTCGCTCGCAGCTCGCTAGTCCCCGCCGCGCGGAGCAGCCTAATCTTTCAGTGCACAGGTCCGGGAGGCAGTAGACCTTGGATTGGTCTCTCCAGGAAGACCCGTGCAATCTCGTCCGTTAAACCCGAACTGGACGTTTCGTATCAAAACCCAGGCATACGCAAGCCATGCCAGGGGAGTTTCAAATTGCAAAAGCAATGCAGATGATATCATGAGTTACAGAACATGATTTGCACCAATAACATCTCTGCAAGTATCGGATCACTACTCCAAGAAATCAGTGTACCTTTTATTGGGGTACTGTTTGCTGAAATCTAAATTTTACAAAACAGAGGAGAAAAAAGAAAACAGAGAACGGCAGCTTCTCTACATAGAACACTACATTCAAAACAGTGCATAAACGACTGTTTATTTGTTGAACCTTTAACTCTCAAGAAATCAAGAACAAGGTGTCAAGATGTGGGTGATATTCTCACTTGTCACTGATGCTTCTTGTTCTTGGAATAATAGTTCTCGATGGTGGAGAACCAATTCCATTGGAAACAAAGTGCTGCAAATCGCATGATTCCAGCGCCAAGGACCTCAAGGAATGCAATCAACGGGGAGCTCTGGGGAGACAAACCAGCAGTGGCCACAGCTAACATTGCTCCCTCGAAATTGCAGGGGACAATAAACCTGCCAGATTTTATGCCGGCCAAAGCCTTCTTAGCAACATCATCGGCCTTCATTCCACCTGATGATCCTGCTATGATGTTGGTCAATTCCGGCCTCCTCTTATGCTCTGAAATTAGCCAAAGAATGTTGCTCAAATGCAATCATAGCTTGAGGGCTAGCAAGAAGTAAGAAAAATATTGCTTCCTCCATTCCTTTTTATTTGACGCTGGTTAGTTCAAATAAAAAGGAATGGAGGGAGTAATAAAATGACAAAATTAAGTTAACCTTCTCCATTTGTGCTGGTACAGCTTAAGACAATACTATGAACAATACACAAGCACTCAATGAGCCAAAGCGATAGAAGAGTCATGTTATCAACATATTTCAGGCTATTTCCTGAAGCAATCTTAAGTTAAACCAGCGAATAGCTATATGGCACTGTGGATAAGTTCTCATTTCATTGCTATACAGCCCTAAAGTTTTCAGGTTGCCAAGTTGAAAATTATCAAGAGAACTCCGTCATCCAGTGGTCCCACTTGCTCAAATCCATCTAGAAATCAGTAATTCACACTTACCCTCCTCGAAACCTGGAGTCTCAGTGTCGGGAGGGAAGATCAACGACACCCGAATATTATCTGCGATGACCTCATGCTGCAGCGCCTCCCCCATTCCACGCAGCGCAAACTTGCTCGCTGAGTACGCAGTGTACCCATAAACACCAACCTGAAGCAAACATGTCGCCAAAACAAAGAGATTAATCTCCCAGCCACAAAGCATTACACCTAACACCTTAGCTGCATCGCGGCTACCGCGCAGTATGTACCTGGCCGGCCTGCGAGGACATGATGGCGATGGACGCTGGAAGACCCGTCTCACGGGTGCGCGCCTTCAAGCCAGGGAGCGCTGCCTTGACGAGGTGGAACGTGCCCATGAGGTTGATGTCCACCATCCACTTGACCTCCTCCATGTCCTGCTTCTCGAGCTCCTGCGGCACGAACACGCCCTGGTTGCACACCAGGACGTCGACGGGCCCGGCCTCCTGCAGCGCGCGCGCCACGGCGCCCGCGTCCCGCACGTCGGCCGCGAGGACGCCCACGTCCTGCCCCGTGGCGGCGCGGATGGCGTCGCGCGCGTCCTCGAGGCGCGCGGCGTTGCGGGCGAGGATGGAGACCCGCGCGCCCTCCCGCGCGGCCGCCGTGGCCATGGCGAGCCCGATGCCGCTGGACCCGCCCGTGATGAGGACGTGGCGGCCCCGGAGCTGGACGCGCGCGGCGCGGGGACGCGCCAGGAAGGCGAGCGCCGCGACAAGGCCGACGAGCGGGAGCAGCAGGAGGAGGAGCGCCGCGGCCATGGCGACAACGAGAGAGGGAGAGAGGGAGAGGGAACGGTCGCTAGCGCTGGGGTTCTGGTTAGCGGTAGCGAATGATTATGAGTTGGATCGGGATGGCGGGGTTAAGAAGGGGCGGAGCGGCCGCCGGAGTGGAGTGGAGACTGTGGCGGTGGCGGAAGGCGCGACGCGAGGGCTATGCGGGGTCAGATCTGGGACGAGGAAAGACGAGAAGAGAGACTGGCTGGGGGAGTGGACCGGACTCGGGAAGGTCGCGCACGTCAAGTGCGAGGGGGTCAGGTCAATGAGCGTAACGGAACGGAAGGCCATGCCGGCGCCGGCGAGGAACGGCAGACCCTTCCTGTGTTGTTTTAATTTTTCGGCCTTTTAGGGACCCAGATCTGACCGGGCGAGGTCGTCAGAATTTTACCAGTTGCAGTTGCTAAATACGTTTTGGTGTCGCCGGAGTATGTACATGAAAGATCATTGATGATTGGTACGTATCTCGGGTTCCGGCATGCTAATCGCTGTCTCCAATAAAATTGCCTTTTTCCATAAATTATTAGGATGCTCCGTCAAAAAAAAGTATTAGGATGCTCATGCTCATCTGATGATCTGACGGAGCCGAACTGAATAATCAAACACACTTGAAGAGAAGGCCCAACAGTTAAGCTCGTGGGCCTTGATTGGTTAGGCATTGACAATACTGGGCCATCTAATTTCCAGCCCACATTTCAAATATCGGGCTGGCCTCGCCGCGCCTCTTCTCTTACGACGCCATCGACTGCCGGAAACCCGACTGTCTGCCACCTTCGCGGCCGCGCGTTCACAAACCCCCTCGTCCCTCGACACGGCGAGCTGGCAGCGACAGGCATGGCGCCTGTGCGCAAAACTGAAAGAATCTCAACGGATAGTACAGGAATTATTTGATAACCCGATCACATGCTATGTCTGTGATTCTGTCGATCCTTTTACAGGAGATCCAATTCGCAATGGTTCTACGTTATTACGATGAACGGAGGCGCTCGGGCAAGAGAGTTTCTTCTTTCAACGCTACTACGCTGCTCCGGGCTTGCGGCAGGTGATGATGGTGAACTTGATGAGCCCTTTCTTGTAGCCCTCGATCATCAGCGGCATCACCATTGCCCCTCTTATCGTCTTCCATCCTTCACACAGGGACAAAAACAACAACAACGAAATGAGCTCTCCCATTCACACCAGTTTGGTGCAGTCCGTGAGCAGGGAAGGAAGAAGATGAACAGGGAACATACCAGCTTTTAGCAGAGAGATTAGTCCTTTCCACGTCAACGCCGATCGTACGACCGCAGGCCAGAACGGGGCCACGTTCTCCGACCAATCTGCGGTCTTGATATCCTGGCAGCACGCGCAACAGCAGAAGAATCTTTTGTGAGATCATACAGATTGGCGCGTGAGCCGCGTGTGTATTCTAGACAATTTTACAGGCAAGGTGCAAACAATACTGTCACTCAGAATTCATTCTGGATCCAGAACACGAGAACATTTGTTTACCTCAAGGGACAATGATTCGGCAATGTTCACATAGTCTGAAGGCGAGCACCAGTCGGGCAGGTAGTACGCGTCGCATATTCTCTTCAAGACGTTCAGTTCATCGGGTTTCAGCGAGGTTTCAGACTCCTCGAGGTTCCTATGGCACCATGTCACGATGATAATTGTCCCTCCAGGAGCAGCGACGCGTGCGAGCTCACTAACAAACTATTACGAGAGCCGGTTAATAATTCGAGCACAGCACAGAGCTTCAGTATACAGAGAAAAGAATCCAAAGAAATCGTCTTGAAGGTTGCGATTCAATTTCTACCCTATTTGAATTTGCCTGGACGTCGAGTCCTTGATGAACTACACTACATTCATGATCCCGAATCCAATCTTGAGATTGCGTAAAATTATCATTTCTGGGAACAAGGACTGCAGTTTTTTTTATCTCATGCCAGTAGATGTTCTGAACTTCTGAAGGAAGTGCAATCCTCTCGAGTACAATTGTCTCCTTTCTTTCTTGTCCCAACTCTAAAAAAAGTTATATGTTTGCTTCACCAGAAATATGGCGACGCATGCAGTCACATAACTTGATAGACAATCTCGAAATGTGGCGTATTGTAGCACGCCATACTGCTTTATATCAAGGGGGGTAATAAAGCTTACCTTTCTTTTGTCCGGCATGTGCTCACCACTCTCCATGGACCAGACAAGATCAAACTGCCCGTCAGGAAACGGTTGCTCCAGAGCATCAGCAACTTGCAGGGAAACCTGTTCCGTCACACCGGGACGAAAGCCAACGTTACTTAACAGCGGTTGATATTATCAAGTCTCAAGGCTAGAATCATTTGGACAATTCATTCTGTAATAGAGATTAGCGGGCCACCTTGTCTGACAACCCTTGCGCCGCAGCGAGAGCATTTCCTCTTTCAGCTTGAACAGGGCTCAACGTGATGCCACTGCATCGTGCTTCGTATTTTTTCGCCAGGTACCTTGAGCTACCACCAATACCACACCCTACGTCGACTATGGTTTTAGGTTTCTTGGCGGGGTCATCTGCACGCAGAAAAAAAATGTAAGTAGATTGATTATAACTAGCAGTACACAAAAAAACAAGCACGTCATTTCAAGTGTTTTGGAAAGAGACAGGAAAGTCGTCTTATGTTGAGTGGCGATATAGTGACTCTATTCTGAAATATATAATATTTAGAACAGATAATTTAGTTTAAATTAAACTAAATTTTTATTTTAGACATCATACATTTCAGAATGAAGGGTATGAAAATACTAAAAAGAACAGCAGATGCCTTGCGAGTGTGACTGGTAGGTAGCCCCTGTGCAGTTTTTTCATGGTGGGTATTGATCGTGTATGTACTGTACCATAGTACGCAGATTGCCGTAATGTACATGGGAAAATGCATCCACGATTGAGATTATTTGTAAAATTTCATAGGACGGAGATGATGATCAGCCAAGAAACGACCACTGGCTTCAAGCCTGCAGATTGGGGAACGCCTACAGGCGGACCGACACTAATCCAGGACGTTTGCTAAACAGGTTTGACATAGAAAACAACTGGAAGAATAGCGGCGCTGCAAGACGCGTACCAAGCTTCCGTAGAAACCAGCTACGGCTGCAGTTTCGCTAGAGTTCACCGGTGGAATCCGACACGGCGAGCATGGCGGGGGTCAGATTTTCTCTGTTCACGAGTGGCTCGCCGTGCCCACTGGGCCGCTACCAACCAAACAAACAGACTGCAGGCCTCGTGCCGTGTTCGTTTTTTTTATCGCGACAGAGGAAAGCGCGGCCGTTTCCTTGCTACTAGTACCAGCCAGCCATTGGCCAGGCTCGTTTCAACCAATAGGAATGCAGAGAAACCCGGTCCACACAATATATCGTATAGGGCCGGGATCCGCGAGGGACGCACCTGGGACGGCGGCGAAGGCGAGCGCCTCCTCGATCATGCGGGTCTGGGCGCGTTGGTGGTCGGCCATGGACGCGGCCTCGCCGGACTCGTAGAAGCCGTGGTGCATGTGGTCGCCCCAGATGCTCTCCCACACCCCCGACGACTCGTCGTACAGCCCCGCGATGCCCTCCTTCAGCCCCGCCGGCGCCTGGGCCGTCGACGCAGCCATCACGACTCCGCGGCGGCGGGTGGAGAGAGGCGAGGCGGGGTCGTGGACGGGAGGAGGGCTGAGTGGGAGTGGAGCAGCGCCGGCTGGGACATCTTTGCCGCTCGTGCCTGTACTGTATATAAACGACGCGAGCTGGTGGTTGGTTGGCCCTGACACAGTAGTCGCGAGTGGCACCGCGTCAGAGTGCGAGCGATGGGGGCGGCTCGGCCTTGCTATCAAGTTGTACCCCACTTGTACCTGGGCGCCGGCCGCGACCTGACCAGGGTGGACGAGCGGGCACGACGATCCAATCCCTGCAGCGAAATCATTCTGATCCGAGAGCACGGGTGTCCGCGAAATTCGTGAGAAGGATTGGCTTCGGTACAACTTGAGCATGGCGCCTGAACAAGCACGTGAATAACCCCACGCTAGCAGCCCTCGATGTTGTCGGTGCTGCTAGGTCCCAATCAAATGCGGCTCCAGGATTCGTGTCTTGGTCTGGCCAGTACGCACAATCATTGTCATCCCTTCGCTTTCCCGGCTTCACAGGGGCGACCCGCTCTCCATAAGGTCTGCTTATATTTTTTTCTATTATAGCGGTGAAACCATACTCTACCAAGGCCGTCGTCGGAGACGTGTGGTGCTGACGGGTTGCTGTACCAGCCGGACCGGACGTACGACTTGTGATGGGCTGAAAGCGAACCGGTGGCGGAGCCGTGGAGGAGGACAGGAGGTTCTCGATGAGGTGATGCGCGCGACAAGGACATGGCTGGCCGTCGGACGATGTGTGTTCTACTATCATGTAGCGAGACATCCACCGGGCACGCGAGGTAAGACCAGTAGCACGGGTATACTGGGAAGCATACGAGTCAGGGTACATATCGCAGCGCTCGATTTTTTCGTCCGCATCAGTAATACTGGATCCGCTACGCCATTCGCCGGCACGCAACAACGCTGCGCTCTCTGCCCGTAGGAAGAATGATGCGGTGGCTTCGTCGGAAAATTCTATCACTTCGTGCGCTGCCACAGACAGCAACTCCCGCCGAACGGACCGATTCTGGCCTTGGCCTGGTGCGGCGGCGAGCGAGGATGGCGGCCAAGAAGCTGGTGTGTGACCTCGGGGGAGAAGCAGACGGCGGGTGAGGATAGCGACGGAGGAGCAAGCGCGTGACCACGGAGAGAAGCCGGCGATGCAGCGTCAATGCGTCGGTGGCCAAGGATGGCTTCGGAGGAGCAGGTGCACGAACACGCTCGTTTGTGCGGCCATGGAATCGAAGAAGCGAAGAAGATGAAGACCGGGGTGATTTGACCAGAGTTCCACGTGGGGGAAGAAGGAAAATAGAAGGAAGAAAAGAGGTAGAAAATAAAAGAAAATGGAAGGAATAAATAATAAGCACGGAAATAAATAATGGGAAACAGGGAAAAAAAGAAAATAAAGAGAGAGGAAAGGAAATCAAAGAAAAGAAAAAAAGAAAGAGAAAAGTGAATAAAAAGGAAATAATAAATAGTTTTGTTTGACTTTTAAATAATGCATGTAATATTATTAAAATGAAAGCAATTTTTCGATATAGGATATAGTTATATGATATAATATAAAATGAGTGGTTGTTAATATAAAGTATATTTTTGGAGTACGATGAGTATGGGAATATGTACTGAAAAGTACAAAATCTTTTAGAGTGTGCTGTAAATATATAGAAATATTCTTTTGGAGTACGACGTACTTCCTGGAGAGGGAACAGGATCGTCTGACCTGAACCTGGCGAGTTAAGATGGGACTCAGCGGGAGCTGATCTGCTTTTGCCTCCTCTTCCATCTTCGAGAGATTACAAAGGGACTGACTGTCCGCGTAGATAATCTTTCAGCTTCAGGTTGCCACGGTGTTCTGGCTCCCCGTTTTCCCTCCAACGCGAGACGCGTCCGCGCGCTGCCACAAGAACAACGGCCCCGACCCCGAGTGAAGGGAACCAGCGAACCTGCCGTCGTCCGATTTGCGTGGACGGTCCATCTGCTGCTGCCGACTTGGGCCTGACGTCGCGCTACCGAACCGAACACAGGAGATCCATTTCCCCCGGAGGGAGCGCCAGCCTATTATCCGTGGAAACCTACTTCAACAATTTAAGAAAATTAGTTCAACAATTTCTCCAAAAATATTGAAATTGTGTTTTCAAAATGTTGAACTACTGTATTCATAATGTTTTTTATAATAATAAATAAAATATAATCACGTTGGATCTGGTTTTGTCGAATTAATTACAACGAACATGTTGGTTCAAACGGAATGAAAAGCCGACATGTAGAGCCCAACACCACCCGTAGAGTCCCGCGCATCGTTGCCGTCATTCGTTGTCCACACGAATCTCCCGCCGTGTCCAACGCCGAAGCTAAAGATGGGCGCTCGATATATAGGAATCCATTCCAAAGTGATGAATAGGCCTTATAAATCTGACGTCTCCTGGTCCAGTCCCACTACCACTCGGGAGAAGTCGTCTTCATGAGCCACGCGGCCCCCTCGCTGCCGATGAAAAAACTGGATCTGGTTGTTGGGTTTACTTTACGTTTTCTATGGGCCTAAGCATGGGCTTTATGGGCTAAGCATGGGCTTTATGGGCCTATCCAACCATGCATAGTTTCCCTTCTTGAACCATTTTCCAGTACACATCCCACGGTAATGCATGCGTACGCACAAAAATGCCGTCTGCTGGAGCAGTGACAAAAACCTGAAAATCTAAAAACACAAGGCCCACTGCGAAAGACTTACTCCCTCCGATGCATAAAAAATTGTCGTTCTACACAGAAGGCATAAGTACACAAAAAAATTGACGTTGATGCAGAACCGAGGAGTTTGTCTCGTGAAAAAACGTAATAAACGTGTGGTAATGTGTGTGGGTAGGAATTGAACTTTCATGAGAGGTATGGGAAGCAGTGAAGTAGACCAGTCAGGCTATTAAAGGCACTACAATAGTAATAAAAAGAAAATTTATTTAATATTTTCTTGGTATATGAGAACAAGTCCAAAACAACAATTTTTTGTGCACTGGAGGGAGTACTCCGTAGTCCGTACGCCGTAACTCCTAACTCTAACCGCGTACTACGCCACTGTACGCGCCGCACGCCACAACCAGTTGCAGCTTCGACATGTGGCGACATGTTATACGTACGTCTGTTTGGCCACGGCCCAGGGCAGGGTTACACGCGTGTGCCACCACACCCACCGTGGCACATCAGATGGTGCGTTACGATGCCAAGCGGCCGGGCCGATCCGGCGCCGCGCGACTGTTGCCTCTCGCGACGCGCGCGGCCAAACCTGTCGGCGCATCGGCAGCAGGGTGCGCCCGGTCGACGACGGCAGATCCGGCGCGCGAGCTGGGGACACGCGCGTTGGACGAGATGCTTGCCATGCATGCGCGATCCCTTTCCGCAAGCGCAGGTGGCCTACCGGCTACCGGTCCATGAGCCCTGACCTGCCACCTACCGAGCGGCAACTGCAGCGCCAACCAACACCACACATGGTCTCACGATTAGATCGGTCCGCTCTTTTGCGAGCGAGCGATGTGTACCTCCGTGGCCTGCCGAGGCACGTGATGAGTGGCCCCCCCAAGGCACATCGAAATCACTGGCCGGTGGCGGCTTTGAGCCATGTTGAAGGAAGGGGGGAGATCGAGTGATGGACGGGAGTACGGGACAGAGACAGGCCGTCTGTGTGCACACCCCCTGTATCGTCGATCAAATCGTGTCGTCCCACTTCTGTTTTAGAGATGGATCGTTTTGGGTGTGTGTGATAAAAATTGTTGTTTACATGACTCTCTCTATGGATTGGTTTTCGTTGAGCTCACATCGCGTCATCCAGCTAGCAAATGTCATACTAGTTGCGATCTGCTGTAAAAGTTGTTAGAGTGCACGACGACTGTCTAGCCGGGCACGGTATCAGATTGGGTCAGCACCTTCAGCGCATAGTTGTTTGTCTCGATAGATCCGGTACTTGCGCGGGCCATACCATCTAATATGTTGGTCGTGCTATGTAACAAAATACCAAGTAATATAAAAGTGATCATTATCAAAAACAAATACGTATCAAGAAAAAGTTTTTCAAAAGCGATACCGTTGTTGCTTCATGAAACGAGACCTGGTTAGTTAACGGTCGATCATTTTCTAACCACTCCAGCCGGTGTGGTGGCCGCACCGTACCCTACATGAACTGGAGTAGGGCAGGCATCGAGTCGACAAGTCGCCGTCTTGTCACTGAGTGGCAGCCGACCCTACCAGGTGCATATAGGCAGCTAGCTAGCTGGATGTCAAATGCATAGTAAGCCCTTGTGGTGTCTTTCTTAGGCAGTGAGATGTCGTTGGCCGTCATTAGTAGCAACTATAGTGGGTACGAGCACCCCCATTCGTTATTCGATTCGGTGTACCTCCTCTCAAGGGGTGGACCCAATCCTGGGTCAAATCGCAAAGGCTTTCGCTCTAGCACCCTCCTCCTACGAATCAGAATTAAGTTGTAGGGACGTCCTACACTTGACACTCCAGGAGTGACAGGCAGTATTTTTTTCGGGTGCTCTGCATCCGTATGGTATGGACGTGTCGTGGAGCAGTAAAATCTGGGTAGATCTTAGCTGGCTGCCTGGGCCCACCTGGTAATAGGTGAGGACAGAATGGCCTCACTGTTGGCCATGTTTTACCGGGAGCAGGCTGTAGCGATGCATGGACGCTACCTGTAGGGATTGATGTCCACATGCACGTCGACCTATGCAGCCACGAATCATTAATCCTTGTACTGGTGTTGCTACCGTTACATGGACCTGGTGCCGATTTCTTTTCGTTTTCTAGGTTAAGAGCAGTGTTCCCTGTCTTCGGCCTTCCTCGTAAGCTGAGGCTGGAGCTGCTACAGGCCTACTGCAGCGCAGCGCAGCGCACCAATGCAATGCTCCTCACGGCCTCGACGCTGAGCCTGCTGCCTGCCTTATCAAAGTTGCGTAAAAAAATCGTGTCTTTCCTGATTTTATCCGAACTGGCTCCTGCATAGTCAAAGTAACTCTACAGTACACACATACAAGAGACCGAAAAGACGATGACCAGTTGGCCACCACCAATAATGCGCGAGCGAGAACAGTAGTAGGGCGGAGGCGGATATGGACGGCTCTGCAGGTGACGAGCTGTTGGTCCTGCCCCGGGAGGGCGCTTGCCTCCGGCGCGGCGTCACGTGCATAGAGCACGGACCATAGATAGAGCACGGGCCTACTCGTCCTTCGCACATCGTCGTGCGGGCCAACCTACGGACACGTAGCGGCTCCTCGTTGCACTGCTCGAGATATCACCGGGTACGTTCATCTCGCATATGACGTTACTGAGGCTGTACAGTCTTAATGCGCAGGGGAAAGAGGGCGATTTTTTATGCGGGTTCAGCGGATTGAGTGGCTGCTAATGCTTGGGGTAAACTCTCAGTTGGGTGAACAATCTTTGGTTGCTAAAGATGATGCGTTAGACCGCAGCCAACGCCTCTAGTTTCTTCATCCTAGAATGGGTTCATGTCCTTGTTGATCCATTCCATTGACGGTTCAACCTCGGTGCCTTGACTGACGAGCAACTCATAGGATCGAACGAACAATAATGGGTGCTTCCTGCTGAGACACGAGCTGCTGAATTAACGAAGAGCAGACGGCTATCCCACCCGTGCATGCACGGTATAAGAATGCATCATTCTGCCACGGACATTGCAGCTGGTTCGCTGCAGTACGTCCTCGGTACAAGCCAAAGAAAAAAATGCCCTTGACGACGAGCACTCGCCATATATAGTTCGTCGTTGTTCCCAACTCCCTGCACACGTGAGCGCCGGATCCGGGTCAGCAGCATGCATGCTTGCAATAGAGCACGTCTTGCCCACAGACTTTTGAATATCGTCGTCGATCGCGGGCAGCGTGTACACGGGCAAGATTAGGCTTCCTCGTTACACGACACGAGTGCCAGTTGTTTTTGCTCAGAGAGAGATCGTGTTTGTGGCACCACCGAGTTCTTCGGGCACGCGCTCGTGTACCTGCCGCTGATGTTCCGCGACCTCGACCATGCTTGGCAAAACACGGGAGTGTTGTCTGCGACGTCGTCCTCTTCTGCGCTCGCGCCTGCCCGTTCGTGACGAAGGTCGTGGGAGCGCACGGCGCCCGGGTTAGCTCTTGAAAGGCAAATGGTACCACGCCGCAAGCTGGAGGTTGTTGCTGTGCGTAGCTATCAATCCGCAGGTGAAATCACGCACGTCCGGTGCTGATGGATATCATTATCACTTTACTTTTACTATCGCAGTGACACTCTTTATAGTTTGTTTTAGGCTTTCACTACAGGAAACCGATCATTTGCGACAGCTAGAATAATTTACGACGACGTCCCGTCGCAACTAAATTAAATTGTGATGGCTAACCCTAGTTCGTCGCAAATATAGTAGCCGTCGCAAATAGTACCATATTTGCGACGGCTATGATTGTAGCCGTCGCAAATAGCATTAATTTGCGACGGCCGGACCTATGGCCGTCGTAAATTAAGCAACCGTCGCAATTAAAATCTTGTTTGCGACGCCATTTCCTTCCGCCGTCGCAATTAAGTAAGCCGTCGCAAATGACCCCGATATAGTCGACCGGACACCTCCCATTCACACTTTTGTTGCCGCCGCCAAACCGTGTCGCGCCGCCGCTTCCCGCGCCGCCGCCCGCCGCCCTGCTCCATCAGCCGCCCACCGCCCCGCAGCATCGGCCGCCCGCCGCCGGCGCGCCTCCATCGATCGCCCGCCGCGCCCCACTCGCGGCTCCATCGGCCGCCGGCGCGCCTCCCTCACCCGCTGCGCCCCCCGCTCTCCTCCCTCGACCACCGGTCGGGCCCCACCGCGCCACCGGCCCCGCCCAGCCCTCGTTGCCCGCGTCCGGCCGCCCCCGCCTCCATTTTCCGGCCTGCAGCCCACTGTCGCGCCCCGCCGCTCCCGCCGCCTCTCGCTGCCACGCCGTGCACGCCGCCTCCTGCAGGCTCCCGCCGCGCAAGCCGCCGTCGCTGTCTCCAGTCGTGCACGCTGCCTCCTGCTGCCTCCCGGCTCCCGTGCCCGACCGCCCCCGCCTCCCGCTTCCGGCGCCTGGCGCCTCTCGGTAACCTATGTTCATGCATTTTTCAATTTTTTTGTTGTTAGTTAGATTTAGTTAGAGTAGAGTTAATTGAATATTGTTTTAGAGTAATTTGCAATTAATTTGACAATTAAATTGTTTTTTTGTAGTTAGTTTATAGTTTATAGTTTAAATCGATTAAAATAGTTGGTAAATTAGTTTCACAATGGAATAACTAGTTGTTCAAATTGTTTAATTAGTTGATTTCTTGTTTAATTTGTAGTTTTATATATTAATTATTTGATTAGTAGCGTAATTGTTTAAATATTACTTTAATTGATGAAGTGCTAAATTATTATATAAATAGTCGGGTCGGCCCAGCCCCGCACAAGCTATTTAGGGTCCGGCTCGACACAGTACATTTAGGGCCCGGCACAACACTATAGGAAACGCGACGATTTGCGACGGCTAGGATTATTGCAACAGCCGACCGTCGCGAATAAATTAAGGAGGGACGGCTTACCCGCCATCTCTCCCGCGACCGCGCCCGCCTCCCGCCACCGCCGCGCTGCCTTCCGCCGCGCGCGCCTCCCGCCACATGCACCTCCGGCCTCTCACCTCCTCCCTCCCGCCGCTCTCGCCTCCCGCCTCCCGTCGCCGCGCCCCGCCGCCCTGCCTCCCGCCAACGCGCCTCGCCGCGCCCGACTCCCGTCGCAAGTAAAATAAATTGCGACGGCCAAAGAAAAAGCCGTCGCAAGTAAAATAAATTGCGACGGCTAACCCTAAACGGGATATAACCGACCCCGACTCACACACCCGAGGTCGCTCACGACTACGCGGCGGCAACCCCGGTGAGCGGTAACCGTCGGAAATGAAGTTTCCAAGCCATAATTGGCGACGGTAACCGTCGTTCGTCCCCAATATGTCATTATTTACAACAAGCTACTGCGCGTGGATGGCGGGCCCCAACGTGTGGTTTTCTCCAGTTCATTCCTCCTCTTTCGTTATTTCCTCGCCTCCTCCTTTGTTGTTGGACAGTTGACCCCAAAGCTTGAAGAACTGCACCATTTTTGGGGGTGCAGTGTAAAACAAGCGAGGTTATGCTGTCAAAATTTTGATGGGTTTTAGGTATTGTGTCTCGTCAGAAGCAGGATAAATCCTTCATATATTAACGATAATTTCTTCGACTTTAAACTGCAGAGTCAAACATGGGTGAAGACCGCAGTTGGATGTATACTTGCTGGAAGAGAAGAACTGGTGGTCACTCGGATGAGTGGTACATCAAGTTAGATAATTTTTTTGGATCGAGCATTTTCATTGTCAACTAATGATAAGGTGCAGTGCCAATGTACAAAATACTGGAACACCAAGTTTTGGAGCACATTGGAACTATCGTTTCACTTATGTCGAAACAGTTTCACGCCAAGTCATGAGTAGAGGTGGGAGTCGGGCTGGGCCGGGCCGGCACAGCCCAAAATTTTCATGCTTCGGGCCGATTCGGCCCGCGGCCCAAAAGCACGCTGGGCCTTTTAGGGCCGGGTCGGCCGGCCCGAATTACCAAACTGGCGGCCCGAGCACGGCACGCGGCCCGGCGGGCCTATAACAGAAAAAAACCAAATAATTCAAAAAACCTGTAAAATCAAAAAAAATTCAAAAAATCTGTAAATAAGAAAATCTAAAAAAATATATAAAACCAAAAAAATCAGGAAAAAAATCAGGAAAATTAAAAAAAAAATCCAAATAAATAAAAAGATCCTGAGAAAATTCCAAAAAATTTCGGGTTTTTTCGGGCATTTCGGGCCTTTTCGGGCCGATGGGCCTTTTTCGGCCGGGCCGCCCGAAGCCTCCGAACCTGGGCACGGCACGGCCCGAAATCCCGTACCAGGCCGGCCCGACCCGAATCTATTTCGGGCCATTTTCGTGCTTGGGCCATGCCGGCCCGTCGGGCTTCGACCCGCCCGAATTTGGCCCGGCCCATCTCTCACCTCTAGTCATGAGGTGTAGACCTTCCACGACGAAACTAACCTCGAGACATAGTAGAACTGGATGAGAATGATGATATAACGAGGGTTGATAGGATGGATGAGATGCTAGAAGCTGTGGAAGTGTAGGATCCTCTTTAAAAGGAGGCAGACGATTTGTTCAAGGAGCTCAAGAAATTACAACAGTCGTTGCATGAACACATGGATGTGACCGTCCTTTCTTTTTTTGACCAGATTTATGGTAATTAAGTCTAAGTATTTTTTTCTATCAACTGCTACAATGATATCATGAAAATGATATGCGATATCCTTCCACAACCTCATAAAGTGTCTAAAGATATGTATCAGTCAAAGATCTGGATATCTGGTCTTGGTATGAATTATAAGAAAATCGATGTGTGCCCAGACAACTGCATCATATTCTGGAAATAGCACGCCAACGAGAACATGTGCTTAAAATATGGTAAACTGAGGTATGTCGAAGTTGTTAATGATGATGGCGATAACGTGATGACAGATGTCGCACATAAGCAGTTTTAATTGCTTACGTTTGACTCCTCAGTTGAAGCGGTTGTTTTTATCAAAAAGAACTGTTAGACACATGAGATGACACAAAGAAGGTAAACGAGAGAACAAAGAATTCTTAACGCATCCGTCCGACGGTGATGCATGGAAAACGCTAGACCGTTTCGATCCAAAAATTTCTCGTGATGCGAGAAATGTTCGCATCGGATTAGCGACAGACGGATTCTCACCGTTCAGTACAAATGCCACGCCATACTCTTGTTGACTCGTCTTTATCATTCTCTACAACCTGCCACCGGCTTTGTGTCTGAAGAACGAGTTCATGTTTCTCAGCCTTATTGTACGTGGACCTGATCATCTTAGGTCACGTCTCAACGTGATGTTGAAACCGCTGATCTAAAAATTGAAAGAGTTGTGGACAGGAGTCGAAGCGTACGACAGTTACAAGAAGCAGAAATTAAACGTTCAAGGTGCTTATTGGTGGTCCGTCCATGTTTTGCGGGCATACGACATGTTTTTCGGATGGAGCACTCACGGTCGTTTGACGTGTCCGATATGTGCTTTGGACACGGATTGCTTTCGACTAACTCATGGGGGCAAGATATCTTACTTCGATTTTCACAAACGTTGGTTGCCTTCGAATCACATATTTAGGCAACAGAGGCATGTCTTTAGAAAGAACACCGTTGTCACGAAAGGACCACCGAAACATCTCAACAAGTCAGAAATTCCTGATATGTTGGACAAACTAGTGCTAGATAAAGGTCGTCCAGGATATTTCGTAGATTATAGCGTGGAACATAATTGGACTCACATATGTGGATTTTGGGAGCTACGTATGTGAACTCGTTGATTCTAATACATAACATTGATGTGATGCATGAGGAGCGTAACATAAGTGAAAGTATCATAAGCACATGCATAGATATGTCTGACAAAAGGAAAGATAATATAAAAGCTAGACTAGATTTGGCATACATTTGCCACCGTCCAACTCTTAAAATATCTGAAATTGGTGGCAAGCCAAGTGCTTCTTTCTGTCTTCGATCTAAAGAAAAGAAAGAAGTCATGGAATGGTTGAAAACTCTCAAATTACTAGATGGTTACGTAGCTAGCCTGAAAGTAGTCGTGAATATGAACACAGAAACCTCACTGGATTAAAGAGTCATGATTATCACATTATTATAGAAAAACTCTTATCTGTTATGTTTCGTGGCTATCTAGATGATGAAGTGTGGAAGGTTTTAGCCGAGCTCAGCTATTTCTATAGACAGCTTTGTGCTAAAGAAAATCAAGACAGGAATGATGGATAAGTTAGAGAAGAAGATACCCGTACTTTTATGTAAATTGGTAAAAAATTTCCACTGGGTTTCTTCAATCCAATGCAATATCTAATTATCCATCTTCCATTCGAAGCTAAAGTTGGTGGTACTGTGCAATATAGGTAGATGTATCACATTGAAAGAGTGTTACGATATTTGAAACCAATGGTTGACAACAGGGCATGGGTGGAAGGGTGCATCGCTGAAGCATATGCTCTTAAGGAAGTAGGATACTTTTCAAGTGTATACTTTGTAGATGAACACAATGTCAATATTTTGTCTATGCGGTACAATGTGGACGAAGCCCCCCCTTTAAGTGACCTCTCCATTTTTCAAACGAGAGGCACTACCGTTGGTAGCTACACGACCTACGTCCTACCCGAACGTGACAGGACTCATGATTTACTTTACATGTACGCAAATATAGAAGACATGCAGGAATATTTCGAGTAAGTGTTTCTTCTATATTTATGTTAATCGACATATTTTACTACACATGTATTCTAAAAACTGTTTTCTCACGTTCAGCGAGTTCCACAGACAATGTTGGCCACATAGGCATCAACCTACGGCAAACAAGTTGAAGGAATGCGACAAGAAGTAATAAATGGAGTGTCGGATTTCCTATCCTGGTTTTGAGATTATGTAATACTTTCTCGTCTTCTATATATTATAAGTTACTATTATTAAAGAAATTATTATTTTAACTTACGATCATGTTTGACAGTGCCGCACTCACAACATCCATAAAGATTTACGGCAGCTATCTTATGGATTGGTGAATGTTCGAAGCTATGGTCGATATGACGTGAATGGTTTTTGATTCCGTACAACTCATTTTGAAGCTCTTCGTCCTCTTACGGCAACATAAAATTCCGGTGTTGTGACGAGAGCAATTGACAGTCAAGTCAATGTAACCGATTATTATGGGATTATTAACAAAATCCTTGTATTTACTTTTACCGGAATAAGAAACTTCGAGTTGTCTTCTTTGACTATGACTGGTTTGATAGCACTCATGGAACTCGAGAAAACCAATTTGGAATGGTGGAAGTCAAACATAAGGACCGACTACGAGGTTACGATACATTTGTTCTTGCACACCAAGTGGAGCAAGTGTATCATCTATCTTATCCATGCAAAAATCTCAGTGCTTGGTGGTGGTATATAAGGTGAATCTTCGTGAGCGGTTATATACTCCTGGGGATGATGGTTACCATTATAGTGAAGACGTTGAAGAAGTGTAACAAGAAGAAGTTTTGCTAGACACTTTTATCATCGAGCCTGGGGAAGGATTCGATCAATTAGTAGGAGATGTTGAAGGTGTACAGACAGATGATATTCGAAAACGAAAATTAAAACAGGTCACGATGGAAGATCGTTGGGCTGGTTTAAGGAGTAGGGCACATGATAATGATGTTGATGAATTTTGAAAGTTATTACAAATAAGTTTTATTTTACTTAGTAGCATGAATTATGTATATCTTTTAGATGTTTAAGGAGTAGGACACTAATTATCTATTAAAATAGGATGGCGTCAAATAAGAGTAAGAATATGGAGGCGGCGAGGGGGTTCTTCCCCTCTAGACCTGTGGACGCTTTCGCTGGTGCCTCGTCGACCGGGAGCAAACGCTCTCAGCTGCTGGGGTACGTTCGGAGCAACTCTAAGGCTTCGTCACAGCAGTCCACATAGATAAATTTCAGTATTCTTTGATGAATTCTTCACATTCAATTTCCAATTAAACTTACTTGTGAATCTTTTGAATGTTGTAGTCCTCACCGACTGACTCGGTGGCTTCGACGCTAGTTGAGTTTGGCTACCCTTCGGTGAGCCACCCTCGGCCAGCCAGCCCTTGGCTGACGAGCCTTCTGTTCCAGAGACGTCTAATCCTTACGCTTCTGTTCCTGAGCCTTCTGGGTCACTAGACGTGGTTCCCCAGTAGACGCGGAGGACGAGGAGGATTCACTTTGTCAGTCCTCCTGCGGTCCCTTCACACAGGATCGTGATTCGTACCGTCGGAGACAGGTAATAAAATCGTAGTGTTAAATTCTAGTTCCTTTTTGTTACTTAAGTAATGAATTAATAAATGTCTTGCAGCGCTTGGTACGACGCATCTTTCACTAGTGAGAGACACCACAGACCGGGGAACGGTGTCCTCGGGTCCTTAGTGCGTTTTCACTATCCCGGGGTTATCGACGGGATGCCTCCTACTTACTGAGAGGATTACGCACACGCCCATCACCAGGAGCACAGCAACGTTTAGGAGGCCGTATGGGCTGATTTTATGGTAAGTATGTTAAATAAAGTTTCTAATTTTTAACTCTGAAACTCTTTTAATGTACATCTCTTTCAATATTTATCACAGTAAAGGTATATTTTAGAGGACTGAGACAACCCTCGCATGTTGGAGGATGCGAAAAAAGTGTTTCACGTGAACGCTGCGAAGGCGGTTTGGCAAGTTTTATCGAACGCTCGTATTCAAGTTATCAACGAGCTCTTGAAGGCAAACCAGCACCACATGCTACACTTCCGACAGGGGAGCGAGAGGCATCTGACAGAGGAAGAGTACGCGCAGGTACGTGGGGTGTAGTAAAATTTTTTCTGAACATGGAGCAAATACATCACTGATATTTTTAACGACCTACAACTATGTGCAGGGCCACGTGAGCTCTTTGCAGGGTCGGTCTGATGCATACCGGACCCTTTGTCGGTACTGGGCTAGCGATGAGTTCAAGGCTAAGTCTCGGAGGGCTCGAGGGTGCAGAGGGGTCAAGGGGAAGCACAAACACGGTCAATATAACCACTTGCGTTTAGCTAAACGCATGGTAAGTGTATCTAACTTATGTTGATGTATTCATAATATATTATTCGTACTAACACGTATTGACAGGAGCGCGAGACGGGAGTGCCGTCGACTCCTGCTGAGATCTGGAAGAGATGTCACAGGGACCCTTCTTAGCCCCAGGGTGCAGTCAAGCCGCAGCCGAGCGGTTGGAAGTATATAAATCATTCATAGCAAATATAACTATATAGATTGATGAACTTACACGGTTTTCTTGTTTTTCAGGCTAGGTATGCGGAGGAGACTAGGAGGATACACTGCGCAGATTTCGATTGGGAACATGAACCAATCGACCCTCAAGCCGCGTATACAACCGGAGGTGGAAAAACCCACGGAAGGTGAGTTCATAAGTCATTTTATCGTCTTCAATTAAAAATATTAAAGATATTTCAATTCCATATCCCTGATTCTGTTTTTATAGGCTCGCCATATTCGACGGAGTTGTCGACTCGAGGGCGGCGAGACCTGCACGAGGCAGCTCCACGCAGTCTTCGTCGGTGGGCCCGAGTCGTCGTGTCTCGCAGGTGGAGACTCTCGCCCGTCAGGTCCAAGAGAGTCGCGAGAGTTTCAGTCGGACCTGGAGGCGCAGAAGGAGGCGATGGCAGCGCAGAGAGCGGCGATGGAGGCCACCATCTCCTACCAGCGAGCCTGCATGGAGCAGATGCGATAGACGATAGAGATGCAGCGACAAACGATGACGGTAAGCTAAAATAATTTAAATTTAGCGCATTCTTAATAATATGTAATAACCTGCAACTTTTGCAACCACGGAGTTTCTTTCAAGGCTGCGATGTCCAGGGGTTGCACCTCCAGCTCCTCCACTGCCACCGCCGATTCCACCGCCAGAACTGGAGCTACCGCCGCCGGTGCACGTTTCTCTGGGTGTTCAGGTAATCAACTAAGTTCAATATGATCAATTCTAGCTTGTTTAATCAATTGTAGTAAAAAACAAAGTTCTAAACAAATTAGTATGTCCAACAACTTCTATGTGTTGCAGGGATCGGCGACGGAGGCTCAAACTCCGTCGCCGTCTATACCTGCGCATGGACTGAAGCGCGGCGAGTATGTTGGCGGCTCTAGAGGAAGTGGACGCTAGCGGTGAGCCTCTTGCTTATTTTTGTATTCTTGTGATGAGATGTGAGGCTTTTGTGTTGTGATCGATGGCGCGGCGAGGATGTTGTATTTTTCTATTCCTTATTTATCTGATGTTATGTCTATTGTGTTTCTGGCCATCGAGCCGGGCAGAATGTTCAGTTTTTTTTTTGAAAAAATAAAAAACCTTATTTGCGACGACTTTTTATACAGTACCGTCGTAAATAAGTGTCCAGCGTGTCGCAAATTAACCTACGTAATTTGTGACGGCCGGCGGCGGCCGTCGCAGGTTAAGTACTTACTTGCGACGGCCACGGCTAGCCGTCGTAAATTGTCTAGTCGGGCTCATCAGCTGGGTCCGGGCCCTTGTTTGCGACGACGGGTCTAAGCCGTCGCAAACAATTTTATTTGCGACGGCCGCCGTCGCAAATAAAGTTAATTGCGACGAAAAATAAGCGACAGACGGAAACCGTCGCAAATAAGTAAACCGTCGCAATTTGATTTTTTGCGATGGTTTTAGACTTATTTGTGACGGCCCGGGTCGTCGCAAATCGTCGGGATTCCTGTAGTGTTTTAGCTGAAAGATGTTGTCGGTACCCTCAAGACCGGGTACCCCGCGTGTAGAGGAAAAGAATACATACTTCAGCACGTATGCAGAAGACAGAGACCCAGCCTGCAGGCTGGTCCCAACTGCCAGCTAGGGAGCAATCATGAGAAGGCGCGTGTCCTAGGCCTTAGGTCCGACCACCTGCTAAGGAGGGCTCGGAGGCTACCACGTGTCTGCAGGCTCTGAGTCTCACTACCGGCCGAGGATGGCTCCGAAGCCGTCACGTGTCTGATAGTGACGGACCCGACCTCCCGCCAAGGAGGGCTCCGACACTTTCACCTATCCGGAACCTCCGAGCCACGTCTTTCACCGGAGAGAGCTCCGGAGGTGCCACGTGCCCTACGGCTCCGGGCCCGACCTCTAGCGTGGGAGGGCTTCGGTGCTGCTACGTAGGAAATAACTCCTGGCATCCCTTCCTGCCAAGGAGGGCTCCGGTACGGCCACGTGCATGACATCTCCGGACCTCCCCTCCTGCCAGGAGAGCTCCAGCGTTGCCACGTGTCCAACGACTCCGGACCCCTCGCTACTCCGCAATACAACTCCGGTGACGACGCGTGTTCCGGAGGCCGGCCACCTCGACATCGCGCCGACAAGCAACGGACAGATAGCCAAGGAGTAAAGAGGAGGTGTGTTGTCATATCGCGCATTTAAAGTTTGCATGTTCCCTAGGTAAGCAATCTAGTATATCCCGGTACAGGCGTGCTTGGCAGCAGAGCACGGCGCCGTGACGGAGCTATAGTGTCGCGCCACGGGACAAGACGCATTTCTAACGCCTTCATCAGACAACATTTAAGGAAGCCAACGTGACAGAGCGACATGCTCCACGGCGCGATATAGTACGCTACTATTAGGAGGGATCAGACTACCCGAAGTAGAGTGAGCTGCCCATAACTGGGCCACCAGCCAGACTTGAGACCCACATGTAAGGTTGCTTGGCCTTGAACTATAAAAGGTTCAAGCAGCCAACGGGCAAGAACAACTCCATTCGAATTCTATTCTAGTTCAAACATAGTCCCATACTCCGAACACTATGCTAAACTCGGAAGCTGGAGGCACCCTCAAAACTCAGGCAACAAAGAACAATCAACACTCTGTGGACATAGGATATTACTCTCAGGCGACCCAAAACACGTAAATCTTCATGTTCATCTCGGTATCGTGCTACGACGCTCAAAACAACTAAGCCCTTCCTAAAGAAGAGTCTCCACGAGCTGCTCTAGAATGGACTGGAAGAATTTACTTCAACAGACCTAATCAGACTACCGTAGCTTCGAATCCTACAGACGCCATTAGTTGTTTCCATAACTCAAATTCACTAGCCGGAAATCGATATGCAGAGATTGACGTGTGAAATTCGAGAGCTCAATGTCTAAACCGTCCTGATGACATGAAACGAGTGGAAAAATGGCAGGGGGAAACGAGGCAACGGCAACGGCGCCCCCGCGCCCTCATGTGATCTTTAAAAGCCGCCTCGGTAACCGCAACGCAGACACGGCGCAAATCCACAGTCATGTCCTCTCTCTATCTCTCTGTCTGTCTTCATACGCCCTAGTTGTCACCACTCTGGCTACTGTACCGCATCCATATCCACCCGGTAATTAATCCCCGAAACAAACAAAGCAGCACAGGAAACGGAAGAAGGCTGTACCTGAAGAGAGGGAGGGGTAGGGAGCAGGAGGGAGGAGAGAGAGACGAGGTCGCGCGCTAGAGAGACAAAGGGAGATGCAGGCGTCGCTTGTCTTGTAGCCGGGTCGACGCGCGGCAGCGGAATCGTCGTGTCGGGCTCGTCCACGTCGCACCTGACCTGATTCGGCTCGCCCGCCTCGCCTCCTCGACGCACGGAGGCGACACGCGCGAGGCGGACTGCGACGCAGCGACAGACAAAGCGGCGCAATAAAGGCAGCGCGCGCGCGCGCGCGAGCGACCTGGCGTAGCAAAGCACCTCACATCACGAGCCAGCCAATGCAATGCAAGACAAGGCAAGCCAGCCCGCGGGGGAGCTCGAGCATCTCCGTTGGTGGCATCAAGATAGGGCTCATTCTGATTCAAAAAAAGAGGGCTCATATCTTTTTATTTGGGGCCAGCATGAAAATCTTAGCATAACATTTTACTGTGAACTTCAGTAGCACTATCAAAAACAGAACCTCTAATTTTCATATAGCATGTAGGATCCATATGTCAGTGACCCGAAACATCTCCTGCCGATGTGACCCACACATCGATGACTCGTCTTTGCGTTCCTCGACCGCGTAGCACGAGACGGCAGCAAGAGCACCTACAAATTTGTGAGTCCTGCATTAGATGTAGTTTAAGGATATGAAGCAAGAGTACCTAGAAATGGGGACCTCGTGCATGATTTTTCATGCGTATAAAAAAGAGCATAGGGTTCTCCTAGAGTTAGATATTTGGATCGTTATGAATAAAATAGAGAACAAAATAGGGCCCTGGTGTGTAGCTCTAAATAGCCCGCGGCCGGCCGCGGGGAGCAAGCAGCGCGAGAGAGAGACAAGATGGCGATGCCGTATGCCTCTCTTTCACCGGCAGGAGCAGTAGGAGGCGACCACCGCTCCTCCACCGCCGCCACCGCGTCGCTCCTCCCCTTCTGCCGCACCTCCCCGCTCTCCGCGTAAGCAACGAGTCTCTCCCAACGCTCTCCGCTTCCTCGCTCCCCCCGTCTTTCAGAGTTCCCTCCGTTCTTGGTTTTGACGTGGTGGCGTGTGTGCTGGCGCAGGGCTAACGGCGGCGGCGGCGGAGGGTTAGGGGAGGACGCGCAGGTGAGCGGGAGGTGCGCGTGGCCGCTGGCGTTCACGCCGGCGCAGTACCAGGAGCTGGAGCAGCAGGCGCTCATATACAAGTACCTGGTGGCCGGCGTGCCCGTGCCGCCGGATCTCGTCGTCCCCATCCGCCGCGGCCTCGACTCGCTGGCCACCCGCTTCTACGGGCACCCCACACGTACGGCCCCACACTTCCTCTTCCTCTCCCTCGTCCTCCTCCGGACGCCATCCTTGCCGTATCGCTTTTCGCGTGCTTCTTCCGCGTGTGCCGTACCCCGAACTCTTTGTTTATTCCGATCAGGTGTACTTATGGTTAATCCTTTCCGGTCGTTTGTTAGTCCCTGACGCGCGATTCAAGAACGGCGCGTGTGTTTTATATTAAGGCCAAGATTTGTTCCCGGAAGGCTCCGGCCTTTTTTTTAATCTCAATTGTGGTGCTCTCTTCTAGTACATTCAGCAGCGCATGAGTCGGGAGTGCCAGCCTTTCATTCGTTGTAAGATTTGTTACAGAGCTAAGTGGCCGCCGAAGAGGTTGGTTCATCCGTAGCGTTAGCACCATTGTGGCTGAACAGTACTGAATACTCCCATTTAGAAACCCGCTGCTTATACCTTGCCATTTCCTCGCTCTCGTTCTCGATTATCAGTAAAGGTGTGGTTGCGAGCGAGCAAGCAAGTCCATTAAATGCTACGACGCCAGCTCTCCAGCTCGCCATTTCCGTCGACTGCTCGGAATAGGCAGCTTTACCTTGCGTGTGCAGCGGTAGTGTCCTGTGCCAAATACCGATCCATTTGGAAACTGCTCTACCCAAATGCACGGACAGACTTATACAATAAATGATGCTTAAATGGGCAATATCATCTGATTCTTTCCTCGTGTTTGTGCAGTTGCGTATGGTTCGTACTTCGGCAAGAAGCTGGATCCGGAGCCGGGCCGGTGCCGGCGTACCGACGGCAAGAAGTGGCGGTGCGCCAAGGAGGCCGCCCCGGACTCCAAGTACTGCGAGCGCCACATGCACCGCGGCCGCAACCGTTCAAGAAAGCCTGTGGAAACGCAGCTCGTCCCCCGCTCTCAACCGCTCTCCGCCATGGCACCCATCGCTGCGCAGCCCCTCGCAGCTGCCACCAACGGTGGCAACTTCCAGAGCCATTCCCTTTACCCAGCAATCGCCGGCAGCAATGACGGCGGCGGGGGCAGCAACATCTCGAGCCCATTCTCCTCGTTGAGTTCTTCTCAGCTGAACCTGGACAGCACTGCCACTTACGCAGCTCTTGGTGGGGGAACAGGCAAAGATCTCAGGTGACTTTTCCTTTTATTTTTCTATCTTCCTCAAATACCGTTTCTTTTTTTCTTCAGTGTTGTGCCTCGAAATGATTGGCATCAGAAGGCCAGAAATGCGTGTTCTTATGCGATCCTTTAATCCCTGTCTTCCATTGTGTTTGTATCACCTGCAATGAAAACCAGTAGTGCATGTTCGGTACTTCGCTGCTGTGAGCGCGTAATTAGCATGATCTCCCGGAGAAGTTTACCCGCTGCTAGAGATTACATGTAGTGTTCAGGTTCTGCTTCGTTGGTCTGCCCATACTTCCTGTGATCAGTTCCAATCACCTGATGCCCAGGGCAGAGCCCATGCCTGTGAGATATTTGTCTCCAGGTGGGTGGCAGCTCAAAGCACAGCCTTCTTCGTTTTGGTACAGACTAAGCTTGATGCACGTACTATCCATAAAGATGAAGCTTGTTCGGTTCTGTGTTCGCAGCGCTAGTGTCTGCTGCTTGCTGATCCTGGCCTCCCCTGAAAATTACTTCAGCTCTTTATTATGCCACATAATCCAGCCGTTTCTCTGGCGACCCTTTTAGGTTGCAGAATATAATAAGTTTTGCTCTTGTAACAACAAAAAATTCTGCAAAGGCAGCATGTGTGTGAGCCACTCTCTTCTTGCCCATAACATAGCCTTATTTCCACCAATATAAATTGTTAACTGTACAAGAGTTCCAGGTTTAACATCTTCACTTTCACTTTGCCACATGCACTCTGATATTTGCTTGCTTTTGTGCTGCTATACTGATACTATGTACCTTTTAGTGATAGGTAAGCTTGATTCACATATTATTTTCACAATGAAGATGTGGATCTTTTAACCAAAAATATTGTGATTATTGTCTCGGAAGCTACTGGTTGTTCTACAGATTAGTATTCCTCATTGAATAATTATACTAATGGTAAGTTTATTTAAGGAACTAGTAACATTTGGTCATTGCGTAAACATAAATGAAACTGTTCCTTCAAATGCAAGTTTAATTTGATACGAATGCTATGGTTGTGTTTTTATTATTCTTTTTTTTGTAGTGTGTAGCTTAGATTGTGCACTGATCTTTTCTCACACCTTTTTATTCAATCCGTTCTGAAAACATTTCATCGTGGGACCATCAGCTCAATCCTATTGTGTCTCTTGTTAAAACTGGCACATATTTCATTCTCTTCAAACATTGTTTTCTTCACTAGATGTTTCAATCACAGTATCCCTTCTAATTTGTGGAGTTTACTGCACTTCCTGGAATTCAGGTACAGTGGTTATGGAATAAGATCTTTGGCAGACGAACACAATCAGCTTATCTCGGAAGCTATTGATTCGTCCCTGGAGAACCAATGGCGCTTGCCACCATCTCAGAACTCTTCGTTTCCACTTCCGAGCTACCCTCAGCTCGGGGCACTGAGTGACCTGGGTCAAGGCACAGTAAACTCGCTCTCGAAGATGGATAGGCAGCCACTTTCCTTCCTAGGAAATGACTTCGGGACCGTCGGCTCTGTGAGGCAGGAGAATCAACTGCGGCCCTTCTTCGACGAGTGGCCGAAATCAAGGGATACGTGGCCGGGCCTCAGTGATGAGAACACTAACCTCGCCTCGTTCTCGGCGACCCAACTGTCCATGTCCATACCGATGGCGTCCTCAGACTTCTCTGCAGCCAGCTCCCAGTCGCCGAACGGTAAGTTCCTCTGAATACAAAGACACTTACGCGTCAGTTATGTACTATTCACTTGCTGATTCGAAACACCGTCTGCTCTTTGCAGGTGACTGAGTGTTCTGGAGATCTTACTGATGTCTATGATGAGAGACGAGTATTTGTTGTAGCTGCGATCTGATTTTCTTCACGCCCAACCCTCCACCGTGCAGTAGCTCTGCACAACGGCACCCTTACGTTTCTGTAACTTATCAGATTTGTATCAAAACAAGTCGCCTCACGCATGTGCGGCGAGGCGGACATCAATGAAACCGTTTTCCTTCGGCTCAAAGCCTGTGTGGCCCCGTCGTCCGATCAGTTGCTTCTGCATTCGAGATCCTGCTTGCGCCACTCATGCGTCGAACCAGTCGGTAAACAGTGCTCCGACGTGACGCTCCTGCTCTCTTGGGCTGTTTCCCCGATCCGCATCGCGCTTTTTCATCATGCGCGCGCCCTGCTCCAAGTGACAACCCACCGCTTTTGGTTTGGGAGTGGAGGCGGCTTTGCTTGGTGTTGCAGCCGCGGCTGGTGGTGGCAATCCGTCGTCACCCGGAATCGGCCAGCTAGCAGCGCACAACGGAGCACGACCCGTGGCTGATTCACTTATTCCCAGACATGATCGGATTGTAGGATCCCTGGCCTTGTCACCTGGAGCCCGTGACAAGCAATGTTCGTCCGTTACCCCAGCTCCCCACGCCACCCTCCACCCGCAACGAACGAGCAACTTTAATCGCCCCTCACATGTTAGGAAGGAGGGCCCCACACCTTCGCCGCCCTCACTCCATGATTGCGCTGCTAGCTAGACCGGTGGAAAAGAGACGAAAGCGTGAGGGCTTACAGGCGGAAAGCAGGCCATGTAAATATGGTCTGTTGTTGTAACACCTTATAAAAAAAAATATATAATAATAATATGAAATATTCAAATCCCTTTTTAAAGGAAGTGGAACCTAGCTGTTTAAAAATTAGGATTTAAATGAAACAAAGGAAACAGTGGAAAAAAAAATACATATATAATGCATATGATAACAAAATTGGGCCCCAGCCCATTTCTTTCTTTCCTCTCCCCAGCCCTTTTCCCATTTCTCTCCTAGCTGGGCCAGCCCACCGCGACCTCCTCCTTCTCCCACTGATCCGGAGACCCCACCTGTCAGCCGCCCCCTGTCTTCCCCATCCTTTTCTTCTTCCCGTTGCTCTTCTCCCCCCCCCCCCCCCCCGCGGTCCCCCCTCTCTTCCTCAACTTTTCTGCCGGTCGCCGACAGACCCTGGCCACACCAACCGAAAGCGAGGCCACGTCGCCCTCCTCCCCCTCGGATCCTCCGCCCTCGCCGCCCTATAAAATCGCTCCAAAACCCTAGCGCGCTCCCCGCTCCCACTCCCCGCCGCGGACGGGAGCCGAGCGCCCTCCCCATTTCCTCTCCGGTGAGCAGCGCTCCACTGTACCGTTCTCAACTGTGATCGAGGGCTAACACCTCTACTCCTCTGCTAGGACGCGTATCACCCCCTTCCGGCCCCCCCCCCAGCCGAGGAACGGCGCCGAGAAAACCGGTCGACCCATCTCCGGTGAGCCCCCACGTCTACCCCTATGGTTTTTCGTTTCCTTTCGGGTTCTCCACGATCTGACGTCGGGGTCGGTTTCCCCGGACCCCAGGGAGCGCCGAGGCCAAGAAAGCTACGAAGGAGCATCTTCCCCCACCGATCCCGACGACGACCGAAACCCCCACGCGTCTACCCCCTCCCGGAGCGTCGACTCGACCTTTTCCGACGACGCACGACCCCTCGGTAAGATCCTTGACCCCCTCCTTGTTGATTCCGACGAGTAGCTAGGTCTAGAGAGGCTGGAAACGGTCGGGCTGCCGAGCTCCGGCCGCGTCCATGGCGCGCCGCCGCGCCCGAGGTCACCGGAGACCGGTATCGGCCGAGGGAGCCCTGGGCCGCCCGATCTGGAGCCGAAGGCTCAGATTAAATCGGGCGTAACGGTTCGAGGTTTTTAAATCTCGCCCGCTCGCGCCCGATCCGACGACTAGGGTTAAATCCCCGTTTTCCCGCGGGAAAGTTTGCACTCAGGCCCCGAGGCTTTGGAGTTAACGCGAAAATGCCCCGGTAGTTTGCGGACTGAACCCTGGACCCTCAGGAAATTAGGAAAAATCAGTGGAAATTGAATTGTAGGCCCCCAAGACCCCCCTGCTAAGACCTTTTAGTCCCTGGAAAATTTTTTAAGACCCCCCTGGCTGCTCTATTTATGCTTTTAGACCCATACTTGTTTTGTTTTCACCCCTAAGTCCCTGAATAAGGTGGCAGGTAGCAAAAACATCCGTGTAGGTGCTAGGAAGCTCATGCTCCAGTCCTAAACATTGCTGTAATTTTTATAAGAGCCCCCTGCAACCCTTTGTTGTCCTAAACATGGCTGTAATTTTATAAGAGACCCCTGCAGCCCCTAGTTACTATTTTTGAACCCTGATATATTCTGAAAATTAACCTTTCCACCCCTCAGACCTGCTGGAAACTCACCAAAACATCCCTGGAAAGTCCTGATTAAACATTTTTACACCCCTGTTTTTCTGCTATATAACAAATGAGCCCCTATAGGTGCTGAAATGACACTTTAGACCCTGTGGTAGGCTGTAACTTTAATATTAAATCAAGTGTAGTTGCTGAAATGGAAGTAACACCCCTCTATGGTTTCACATATTATATCTTGACCTTTGTGTAGGTAGTGACTGAAAAATAATAATAATAGACATTATACATATACAAAAATGTCCTCATACCTGCTAAAACATCCAACTAGGGCCTACAACCATCCCTAACCTATGTAAAACACCCCCCCCCCCCATGGAATATACACACAATAAGATGAAGGGAGTGGGATTTATGCTACACCTTGATGAATAATGTGTGGGGATGTTGAATACTTTTGCTTACTTGTTCTTTGCTACTCTATTTTCCATCTGGGTCGACATGGATTCAAATTAGCCCCCGAGCCGACACTGGACCTGCAAGACCAAGACTTCGACGACCCCGAGCAGCAGCACTTCTCGAGAGGCAAGTGCCCTTGACCATTTTGCACCTTTTTAGGATTTTAGTTAGAATTGCATGCTTAGGTCTTAAATTGAAATCCCATGTGTTGGTTGTTTACTAGTATTTCCAATATTTGCCTTGTAGCCGGGATGGGTAGTATAGGGTTTACCTTTATGTCATTATTTTCATGCTTAGCCCTGCTTAGTAGATGGGATGGGAGTAATTTACATTAATGTTATGTTATCATGATCATTGAGATGTTGTGTGGAGATATACATATGGTATATATGTGGTGATGTATGTGGTGTATGAGGTGGGTAGTGTAGGGATCTAGCAGGCTGGTGGGTTACGGTGGGTGCTGAGTGCACGAGACTCGGGTTTGTGGTTAGTTAGCCTGTGTAGATCCTAAGGACCGGTTCGTGAGACCTGTCAACTGGCTTATACAGTGCAACCACAAGAACTGTTATGGGGCAGTGTGGCCAATTAAGTTGTTCCTATCTTTCCTTGTGTACACCAGAGAGATGTGTAAGTGGCGCAAGAGGGGGCTTCTGCGGCAGAGGTTTCAGAGTGCCGCAGCGGTGAATCCTTAGCGGGTGTGCACGGGTTGGGTAGTGCAATGTAAAGGCCTTGTCGTGTACTCCTGGCCCCACACCATAGGGAGTGTGAGAGGGCGGAAAGGAGTTTCTTGAGTCGCCGACGGGTGATGAAAACACGACTTGTGGGTAAAGGGTACAAACTCTGCAGAGTCAAAACTGTCTAGACAGCCGTGCTCACGGTCAAGAGCGGGCTGGTAACTCTCTCATGATTAGCGTGGGTTGGTTGGTATGGTTTGGGAGTTGGTGGTTTGGGTTGAGGTTACGGTGATAGTGGAGATCACCTGGGGATGCGTATGGGTTGGGCGGGAATGTCACTAAACAAATAGGACGCTTAATAAAGCTAAGGAATAGGCTGCGTAGTGCAATAGCCGTGTCAAGCCTCCCTTGTAACTTGCCTCATCATGCATAAACTTTCCCACACTTGCTGAGTACATCATTGTACTCAGGCGTTTGCCTCTTTTCTTTTTCGTGCTGCTCAGGACCCGAGGAGGCCGCTGGGGATGACGTGGATGACGGCTTCGACCCCGATGCGCAGATCTAGGCTGGCGTACCGCCGGACGGCGCCTGTGGAGCCCACTTTAGATTTTCCGCTGTCATGATGTACTTTTCTTTTGGGCCTTTGAGGCATTTATGTACTCGGTTAATGTAATCGCCGCACTTGGCTTAATATTATTAATGATACGTTGCTCTTATTCATCCCGTGTGTGAAATGACTTGATCCTGGCACACACGGGAGTACGCTTGGTGACTGTTGCAGGTACCGGGCGTGACAGTTGTGTTTCTCCTTGTCCATTATCTACTTATAACACAATTTGGTAGCATACAAATTTGTGCGGCTAGAAATCAATAAATTAAATATAATGCTATTATCAACGATCTAACTCTAGACATTATATTGAATGTCTTAGCTCGCTATTTTTCTACTACTACTATTTTTGTTGACAGTATTTTTAATGACAGCGGCGCATAATTTACAAGCTTACAATCACTTTTTTTCAATTCTATTTTTGGGATGAATGCACAATTTACGTACTGTAGATTGGGTTGTTTGCTCAAAAGTTTTGAGATCATAGTACTGGTATCGAATTAATGGCTAAAGAGGGAGACAGAAACATCAAGAACCAAGAGGAGGGCCCTTCAACTAAGTTGTTTGGGTGCCGGTGTCGCAAGTAAATAACAAACGCATATACTCGAGAAAATTGCGAAAAATAAATCAGAAACGGAGGGAGGGGCGGAGTTTAGGTTGATCTATACCTGCCTGCACGCTGCTAACATCGATGACTTCAAGATTTGTTTTAGAACCGTTCTTCAAATGCTCCATAGGATTATAAAAAATGGTGATCTCACCCCTTTTCATTACACCTGGACCTCCACGTGACATTTGATCTTTCACCGAATTGGCATTGTGCATTTTAGGAGCCACACGGTTTCCAATCCAAAATCCACCGATCACAATCTATGGGCTAGGCGCCAGCATCTTCTTAGGTACTTTGAAGCCCAGCCCGAGAACTCCTACTAGTTGTTTGTGTTGGGCTGCAGTGGTGAACCTATGGTTTAGCCTAGGACGGGTCTAGTCACATACATATACTCGTGTTTCAGCACGGCAGATACTCATCGTTTCAGCAGAGGCGCATCATTTTGTACTCGGAGTACTTCATTCCTCCATGTGTTGATCTGATGTTTTTGTTCACACTCCCATTCGCTGCATCTTTACCGTACCTTTTTTCCCGTATTCTTTCTGTTCTGGCGCACTGCCGCGCTCCTGCGGTACGTGACATACGTCGCACTCTCAGGTGTTCCCCGGCACCCGATGACGTATTTGCGGATACGCTCCATTCGTATAAATACTGTACGTACACACTGCCACGGTGTCATGCTCCGCGCTCCGGCAGCGTCCGTCACTTTACTTTGCTTGTCTGACTGATGCCATGGGAAATCAACCTCGCGAAGAATCTACTCATTCTATGCAGATGGTATAACAAGGTTTGCTTAACCGGACGGTCGTCAAAACTCACTCCATTTTTAGTTGTTGCATGTCGTAAACAAGCTAACACTCTTTTGGCCCATTTGTACAGTCCAGCGCGTGAAGCCAACTTTTACTCCTACAAAAAATCCCGTTTCCGTCGAAGGCCAGCACCTTTTCTGCCACGCAACAGCGACCGACCGGTGGCGTTCCGAGTTTCTTTCGTTCTTTCAGGTCGAACCCATCCGCGACGGCGATATACTGAGAGGTCCACCCCCTCTGCTCTTCTGCCGCGATATGATCACGAGCAGAGTAGACGTCGCTGTCTTCTGCATCACGCGTGCATGCCAATGGCCCGATCGGCTCGGACCGAGAGAAAGCGAGCCGGGCACCGATGCCGATGGCGCGCGGAGTGTGGGGGGGTTCAGTGAAAGCGATCTTGCGGGCGCAGGCAGGTGGCGCCGCAGGGACGTACGCACGGACGCTTTCTCTCCGGGGCCGGCCGGCCCGGGCGACGTGGCTGCGTCGTCGCATGGCGAGCAGACATGATCAGTCTGTACCTTGGCACGCGTGCGTCAAACTGGGAACCCCCGTTAAAAATGGGGTAGCGGATTTGACAGCCGAGTCCAAGGCGACATCGCACAGAGACCGTCTAATCACCAACTCAAAGATACGCGCCGCGATCGATCTGCCGCTCGCGCTTTACTCCACGCGTTCGTGTTTCGTGCTGCAGATTCCCCTGTCCAGAAATCAAGTTCTTGCAGAGTTCACTGTAAGAAACAGCAAGCAGGACGTCCATAAATCATGATTTTTTTTGAGTGGTGCGGGTCTTTTTACTGAGCTTTGTTCCGGTGGACCGAGACTAGGCAAAGGCTTTTCCGTTGCACCGAGCAGGTGCAGGGGAAATCCCTTTCTCGGACCCGAAGCAGCGAGGCGGCCACACACCGGAATAGCAGTAGCACAGTGAAGCAGCGTCACGTTGCCATCGAGCGCGGCGCCCAACAGCAGCACCAACAGCGGCGAGGAGCTCCATCGGGTACACTTTCCCCGAAGGCTGCACCCAAACGTGATCGCATCCCGCACTGTGCCGGCGGCTGGCTTTAGTTCGCACCAAGCTACCGGCGCCTCGGCGGCCTCGCCCCACCACAGCCAGCCGCGTTCCCCCTCCTCTCCTTTCGTGAAAGAGATAATTTGCTCGTGCCCGGTGCTTTCTCCCCGAAAACCTCGATCTGTCCGCCGCTGCGGTACAGCACGGCGCCTTCCGCCTCGTCGTCCGGTCGTTTTCGCCGGGATGAACACAGTGCCGCGCCACGCGGCTGGCTCGGCAAGCGTTGGGACGGCCAGGCACCGCGGCCGTGGCGGAAAGGGGATCGTGCCCGGAGAGGCAAAAACCAAATGTTTTGGCGTGTTTCGTGTGATTGATGGACACAGGCGACGGCTGCTGGGGATACGCCGAAAGCAGCGGCGCGTGGTCGAAGACGTTAGGACCTGGAGAAATCTGTCCACGCTGAAGCTCTGAGGACGGCACGTACGCACGGCTCCCTTTCGTACGTGAACCAGCGCCTCCTTCGTCTGGATGCATCAAAAGCCGCAGCTGTATCGTCGGTTCACCCGCACTTGAACATTCTTCAATTCCAGTGGTACGGAGCGGCCGTAGATAAAGCGATCTCGACTCAGTTGTCTGCAGGACTTCCCGTACCAGACTGGGTTAAGCATTTAATGAAAGCTCCGCTTTCTTGTCTTGACCTGTCAATTAGGAATCCACTTCTCGCAACCCCCGAGCCCGTCGTCGAGTTGAGGATCTCGTTGCCCGTGGAAGAAGCCCAAGGCATAAGGCTGCGCGCTCCGTACAGGAGTGACGTGCTCGATGTCCCCTGCCGCTTTGACCGTCCTCCACCCATGTCTGTGGGGATGCGAACCACACGGTTTATAAACAACATCATGTACCCCCCCTGCAACAAAATTCGCGTCGGAGGAGAGGAGCAGGGCACGCCGGCTCCTCGCAAATCGGCAGGCGGAATCTCCTTTCGCGAGATGTGATGCGCCTTGGGATCAGGAGGTAACATAACAGTTGCTTGGCCTGAAAAACAGTGCCGCCAGCTGCTAGTTCCGCTCTCTGATTTTGTTTTGAATACCTGCTACTTGGATCGCGGCTTCACCGCGGCATGTAGCCGTTTGCACCGGCCATCTACCCAGGTGGATCATGACTTTGCTTCGTTTGGTCATCATCTAGGTAACGAAGCAGTCAAGCAGAGACGGAGAGGGTTGTCTCCTAATGATTGCCTTTACACCGGCGATTACCGCCTCGGCGGCAAAACATGTGGACAAGGAAGCGGAACGCATCATGAAGGCATAAATAAATGCTGCTCAAGAGTCCAGACACACCGACCGACCTTGTACCACAAGTCCACGTCGAATCAACCTGCTTAGCCGTGGTCAAGACCTGCCATCAGAAACGTGTTGGCACAGTCGCGTATGCTATTCCCAGGGGGAACCATAGCGTAAACAGACAACCTATGTTATTTATTCTCAGCAACACTGTAGTCATTCTTGATGTCGCAAATGTGTTTCCTTTCCTTGAGAAAAACTGTAGGCAGGAACACGCCACCGTTCATTAAGAGGAAGAGGTGCCCGGGCCAAATGTGTGCATGATGAAAGAAGGATGATGCTCTCGATCGCTTTGTCATGTTGGCCATCTTCGCATGCAGCGCCAGCAGCCGGCAGGGGCAAGTGACCGTGCCGCCCCCTCGATCGATTCCATGGCAAGCCTTCTTTATCTCGCCTTCTCAAGAAACTATCATGCAGCCACTACGAGCTTCGCCGCTTTTCCTCTTTTAGCTTTAGTTTCGTGTGTGCGGCTCGCTCGGGCCTGACGTTGTTGCCAACGCTTCCTTTTCTGAAATAAAGCTCCTCAAGGGACTATGCAGATCACCCTCCCACCCCCCATCGAGTGCGGATGCCGAGGTGCCGTATGGCCAAAGGCAGTGTTTTTTTTTCTTTTGCGCCCCCGTTCGGACCGTGGGTGATAAGGGGAAATTGTTCATCGTCATTGCCGTTTCGAGGTGTCCGCCACCTCCTTATCGCGAGTATTGAGCAATGAATACGTTCCGTCACGCGCGTCGGTACACATGTTAACCTGTCGTTCAAGTAGATGTGCACGCCGTTTGTAGATGCGCGCACTTAAGCACCCAGCCATGAGCCATCGAAGACATGTTCGCATCCGGCACGTCGTCGATAGTGTGAACTGTCATCGACGGCAGGGGGAGCGGAGGCCGTGCGCCGCTCGGCGCTTCGTTCGTTCGTGTTCCGCGTCCCGTCCGGTGGGCGCCGCCAACCAACCGGGCCGCCACGCAAGCGTCCGTTTCCATCCCGGGACGGTCCCACAGGCCCCAGGCAGGCGATACGGACGGTCCTGGTCGCGTAGGCCCCTCCTGCCTCCCCCGACCGCCCGCACGGCCCTTGTATAAATAGGCGTAGACCGCTCGGCCGCCGCGCGCGCTCGCTCGATTCAGGGGAAGCGGATCGGACGGCGGCGAGCGAATCCAGGGCCCCGTTCAGCTCTTGCTCTCCCGCCCCTGCAGCCCTGCTCGCCACACTCCCTCTGCTCCGCTCTGCTCTGCTCTCGGGAAAGGGGAAAAAACAACGGCGAGAAATCTCCGCCTCGTTCTGATCCCCTTGGCCTTGCGCGCGCCCTGTCCCTCGCTACCATCCAAGAGGCGGAAGCAGGTCGCCTTGTCGCCGTCTCCGCTGGGATCTCTTCGCTGCAGCTGCTCCGCCGCCGCCGCAGCCTTCAGGGATCACCCCAGTCGTCTCTGGTCCAGACACTTCACCCGTGAGGAGGAGACGAGCAAGCAGGTACCGCGGAAACTCTTCCAAACTAGGGTACTCGTTTCTTTCCGGTTAGGAGATCTTTGTTCCCGGAACCTCGCATTATGCAGACTTTGTTTCCTAGTTTTTTTTCCTGTTGATATTTTCTCTTCTGGGTGTGGTGGCTTACCTCTGCGCTGGCCGGCTGTGATGCCGATCATCAAGATCCCCGACCCTTTTCCTGGCCAGGTCCATAGGCAATCAATCAACATTGTTTCCCACCTGCTCGTATGATCGGTTGTTTCCTTCCCTCGGCAGTTCTGTTTTCTTCAGTTCAGTTCGGCGTCCAGAAGCGGCCGTGAGCAGCAGACGCCACTGTTGCTGCGGCGCGAGGAGTGTTCTGCTTTGGAAATTAGTGGTGAAACAGAGCAGTAGCTGATAGTGCTAGGCGCCTGCTATTAACTCCTAAGTATCCTCATTTTGGCATCACCCGTTTGGCCGTTCTCATTATTGATCGATTACTGCTGGCGTAAAATGCTTAGGTAGTGTTAACATCTCGGTAACATTCTCACATGCGGAGGTAGGAGCAGTAAGGGATCTGATGTTTACCGATTACTTTCTAGCCGGTACCGCTCCCAGCCCCTGGTGAAAGCAATTGCTGGGCCCCTTACGCCTAAAAAACCTAGTTATCCAGGCAATATTATGTCCATCTTTGTTGCTTCTGCCCTCCTTAAGCATCCTGTCAAGGACAAAATAGGGCTTTCAGGCAGGGAGCCAGGGACCACATAGCTTAGCTTAGTAGACTTACTAGTTGGCCCAATTGTTTGTTAACCTATTACAGTAGATGCTGCTGTCACTGTTGGCCCTTGTCGCTGTTTGTTGTTTCCTGTCTCCTACAGCACCCTCTTCGGCCTTCTTCACTCCATCTCGTTTCAGAGTAAGTTGTGAGAACCTTCTTTGCATGGCACCAGCCCAGTGAATATATTCACGTTTGAACGAACACTCGGTTGCTCGTGCTGTACTACCCCTACGAGGCCACTGGTGTACAGCGGCGTTACTATATATCACCGGATGCATCAATCAATCCGTCTGTTCTTCTACTTTGCCGTAGCGCCTCTGCACCACATAAAGCTGCCTTCGCCCTCGCCATTGACTTCGTCCCTTGCTCCATAGTGCCCCTATACCTCCAGCTACATCAGCCTAGGCGCGGTGCCGCCTGCGGCGCGCGGAGCTCAATGCCACAAGCATGGCGTATCTAGAGACTAGGGACAGCGTCCTGCGACATGGAGCTGGGAGCTCTACGGCCGGGCGCGTGCGCGCACGGCCCCGGGGTCGGGGGTCCCCTTGCGCACGCGGGTCTCTATCGCCACTGTTGGTTGCCCGCTGTCCATGCAGCTCTTGGTAGCAAGTGGTTGCAGACCAGTGGCTGTGGCATAGCATTATTAGGACAGGCGGCGTCATTGGCTTCGAGTTGGATCAACTGATATCCTGATCCTGCTGCTCGCCCACACTGTGTGTAGGCCACAAGGCCAGGAGTTGCAATTTACCTGGCTGATGCATGTGCTTCCTGCTTTCTGGAAACGTTTGATGCAGTCTCTGCACATTTCTTGTCTCTCAGCCTTACTAAAAAAAGTTTCTGCTGTTGCATCTGGTTCTGAACAGAGGTGAGGCTTGCTTATACTGACGACCTTACTGTTACATCGGCAGGTGAAGAAGATCGATTGAGCTAGCTCGCGGCGGCGAAAGGTTGAGAAGAAGATGCTGGCATGCATCGCGTGTTCGACCAAGGAAGGCGGGGAGGACGGCTCCCGTGGTGCCGCCGCCACGCCCCACGGCGGCAAGTCCATCACATCTCAGGTAAACCGACCTGCCCAGTACTTGCCCGCTCCCCACGCATGCATGGATGTGACACCACTAGATACGGCTGCTGGACGAACGGAGAAAACAGCAGTCGTGTCGAGCTGCGTTTCCCTGCATGCATGTCCTTTGGCGTCGGCCGTTAGTACCGCGTACCATGCGATGCATCACTCACTGGTCGGTCGATTGAATGCTCGGCCCTGCCCCAGCGCAGCTGCATCACTGAACGCTTGCTGTTTCTTGTCCGGCTTAGTTGTCCCTTCGTTGTTGACGTTCAAACTGAGACAGGGGGAGCGCAGGCGCAGCTTTTTATTTCTCCCTGCCATAAACATAAAAAAATCTGAGTTGTTTTTTTTTTCAAAAAAAATACGATTGGATATTTCGTGCAGCCTTAGGTACATTTTGGAAGTACATTGCGAGTGACAGTTGTTTTTCTAAATAAATGCCTGTTGATAAAGTTGGTCGAGGGCCAGGGGAATATGACTTGCATGAGTAGATGTGGTGGTGGGGAGGAGGACGCTTTTTCTAGCATGCATGGATCCCCACCCCCAGGTTTTGGAGCTTGGAGTCTGCTGGGCTGTGTGGTGGGTACGATGAGATTTGATTTGTTGCTTTTGCTCGCCCATGCCTCCACTTGGGCACTTTTGCTCTTTCACGGGTTCACTAGCTAGCAGCCACCCTTCGTCTACCGTCCTCTTTACTTCACAGAAAAAGAGAGCTTGTTGCTAGTATTAGGCTGTGACTTCTCCCTTTTTATTTATTCTGCTGTTTGGATCCTGAGACGGGTGTTCGTGATCTTGTCGCGGAAAGACGTTCTTCGGCTGATTTAACGCGGGCTTTATCCTCTCTCGCCAAAGAATGCTTCCAGCCACGCAAAGAATAAGAACGTTCTTCACGTTTGTGGTCCTCTGCATGGGCTGCTTGGGGTCTAGGCCCAGGGCTGGGCCTCGTCTCGGTGCATCCCGTCCTCTTTGCTTGCATTGCATCGTCATGACACCACACGCCACGTCACTGGAACTCGAGTGCCCGTCCTTGGCAGGTTTGCACGCTTTCGCCTTTGCGTTGCTGTCTTGCCTGTCAATACATACGCATACATAAGTACATGCACTTGTATAGATGATTCCCTAGGATGTTATTGTGATGATCGGCACCGGCTGCGACGGCGCTTTGTTCCTTACTTCAGACAGAAGATGTTCTCCTAGGTTAACTCTAGTTTCTTTTGAGTCCTAAGAGTGCCTTCGTCTAGCTAGGCATTTAATCTGAAGTGCCTCGCGTCCTGCCCCGCCATGTTAGGTCCTAATCGGAACATCTATCATTAACCATCGGTTGTTATCATTGAAACTTTTTTTTTACAAAAGGCTGAATTCTCGCGTACGCTTGATTGTCTGTTGAGAGGCGTGCTTTCGCGCTGTTCTGAAAGAAATGTTCGCGTATTCTGTACAAAAAGTAATTAGCATCTGAATAGTTCATTCATGTACAGATGTATGCAAAAAGAAATGGTTGCCCGTAAACCAGGGAAATGTAGCAGCTTTTATGCTTGTATATCCTTGGAATAATTCGTGCTGTCTGGAAATGTTGCACCGGTCATCTGACAACGGAAGCTTTCTTTCGAAAATTTGCTTTCAGCTGAAGGACATGGTTCTCAAGTTCTCTGGCTCCGGCAGGCAGTACAAGGCCGCCGGGAGCCCGTCGTTCAGGAGCAGCCGCTTCCACCGCTCCGGCCGCCTCGCCACGTACCCTGGCATCATCGACGACTCGGGCTTCACGTCGGACGGGGCTGCGGAGGGCTACACTGCTTACATGAGGACGACGACTAGCACGACGGCGGCGAGGACTACCGCGCCGGCGGCGCCGTGGGACGCGGCCAAGGCCAACCGCGGGTTCCCGCAGTACGTCAGGAGCCCGAGCGCGAGCTGGATACGTAGCATCGGGGAGGAAGACGACGAGGACGAGGACGAGGCTGTTGTTCTGGAGGAGGACCGCGTGCCGCGGGAGTGGACGGCGCAGGTGGAGCCCGGCGTGCAGATCACCTTCGTCTCCATTCCCGGCGGCGCCGGCAACGACCTCAAGCGAATCCGCTTCAGGTGCGTAATGGTTTCGCTTCCGCGTGCGGTGAGCTGAGATGAAGTGAAGGACTGAACAATCAACGCGCGCGTGCGTGGGTTTGTGTGTAGCCGCGAGATGTTCAACAAGTGGGAGGCGCAGCGGTGGTGGGGGGAGAACTACGACCGCGTGGTGGAGCTGTACAACGTGCAGACGTTCAGCCGGGGGCAGGGCTTCTCGACGCCTTCGTCCTCCGTCGACGACGCCATGCAGGTCAGTCCACTTCTAGGCCCGTGGACTCTAGAGACTCTAGAGTGTTTTTTTCTTTCTGTCGTCGCTGACGATCGAACAACCATTTGAAATCCTGTTGTGCAGAGAGATTCGCTCTACTCCCTTGCCGGCTCGACGAGGGAGAGCCCGGTGATGCCGCCGCTGCCCGTGGCGGTCGGCCGAGAGCAGCCGATCGCCCGCGCCGCGTCGTGCAAGGCCATGGCCGCGGCGTCGTCCGCGGCACGCGCGACGTGCAACCCGTCGTCCACGGCCGTGCCGGACCCTTCCGACCACGTGTGGGCGCACCACTTCAACCTGCTCAACGCAGCGCCCGCCCCGGTCCCGCCACCCTTCGACGCTTCGCGCGCCACCACGTCGTCCAGGGACGAGGCGTCCGTGTCCGTCAGCAACGCGAGCGACATGGAGGCCGCGGAGTGGGTGGAGCAGGACGAGCCCGGCGTGTGCATCACCATCCGCGAGTTCGGCGACGGCACCCGTGAGCTCCGCCGCGTCCGGTTCAGGTGCGTCCTCCATGCTTGCAACTTGATCAGCTTGCTCGTTTCACGACACATAATCTAAGCACAACTCAGCTAAAACCGTGATCAAGGATGCCGGATTTCTTTTGCACACGTGATGTGAACCTGAGTTCTTGTGTTTCTGCAGCCGGGAGAAGTTCGGTGAGGAGAGAGCGAAGCTGTGGTGGGAGCAGAACAGAGACCGAATACACGCGCAGTACCTGTAACTTTGGACTGAACGCCGAGAACAAGATTAGAGTAGGTTGAGTGATACAACTAAGACTGCTATTAGTGCTAGATTTTACACGATGAAAAGAGGGGTAAAGGAGGTCCGGGGGATGTGCTTTAGTGAGTGCAGGATGCTCAGGGCTCAGTCTGTTCGTGTAACACGCTTCGTGTTGATTATTTGTCTTCCGTTTTGGTTTGATGACCAATCAGTTAATTCGTTTGTTGTAAGTTGCATGCCATTGTGTTGACCCAGCTGATGATTCTGACATAAGACACACCAAACATGAAGGTTAGGACCACTGCAAGCTGTATACGTTTTTCAATCCGAGAACGTAAAAAGCTCCTCGGTTGAAGCTAGAGAATAAGTAGAATCATTTTGCAGCGACAAATGAAATCAAACAAATCTCAGAAAATCACGCACTTCACGACGTGCTCACCAAAACCTCGTGCACTGTACATTCAAACCTTACAGATTGTTAGTGTGCTTATAAACAAACGGTTTGTAACAGATTGGTGCAAGATAATATTGTGGCAAACCAGATCAAATTATAGCACAATCACGTTTATGGAACACGGGGAAGCTTGGGGCAAGGAGCGACAGAACGGTCGACGGAAGGTCAGTAGACTGAGCTCTCTATAAAAAACGGGATTTGCAACTCAATCTACCATGTCACTTGGATGCACGGAGGAAACTAGGTTAACGACAAATCTGCATAACCCTTAACAGGCAAGAATTCGGCTGGGCTATCCTCTTCAGCACATAGGTTTTGCTCTGTATGCAATCCTTCAGCTGACCGTTTTCACTCTACATAACTTCATTTAGCTGACCAATTTACGTGTCAACCTCTTTGCTGGAGGGATCTCGTCAGACTTCCCGAGAAAGTCCGATTTGCCATGCCCAGCCTTCATCGTTAAGGCAGGAGGCTTCACAGTGCTGCGTGTTCTGGAGGTCACAGACATATGGGAAAGCTTCTCTGTGATGGTTGAAACCTTGTGCATTACTCGACCAGTTTCAGGCAAGCTGCGTGAATGCCTGAGTACAGGATTCCCTGCAATTCCAATAGGAAGCTTCCACGGTCAAAACATAAAATTCACGCAAGGATTTGGCAAAGCATCTCTTTAGAGGAAACTTGCCTGGACTATTCCAAGCTGGTCTTGTGCTCTTCAGCGGTGCTTGAGGATCCATTTGAAGTTTCCTCTGCACACCTGTAAGGTGGGGTGGGTAACAAGAACTACAATCAACATACCCTGTAATTGCTGGCTTATTACATCCAACCGAGAAAAGAAAATAGATAATAAAATTACCAGTCTTAGATAAAGCATTTGATTTTACAGATGCATTGCTTTTCATTGTAGATAGAGTTCCCGTAGAGAATCTTCGAGCAACATTATTCTCTGAAATTCTTTTTGCTCCAACTGAAACAAACGGACCAAGCACACATATAACAAATGTATCATAAGGAAGCTACTTTGCAAAAATAGTTTATTAACTAACCACATGGAGGCGTTTTAGGAAGCCCTCCAACTTTTGTCCTGACAGGAGGTGGAATATATGTACAACCCTAAAAGTTGGTCAAGGAGAAAGCTGATTATCCATCTGAAGGAAACAAGGCAACACACTTCCTCGACAGAATGGGAAATAGAAAGAATAGTGTACCTGAAAGAAGGCATGCTGGAGGACTTCTGTGGCCTTTGGTCTCTTGCAAGGATTCCATGAGCATAGTGACTACCAGATGTACAAAATACTAAATGAAATAATCCAACGGTTGAGGATGGAATACCATCTAACCTAAGACAATGTGAACATAAAACTTACTGAAATGAGATCAATCGCCTCACTACTAGTGGAGGTCATCACCTCAGACAGTTGATTACCTTCAATCTGCATGGACAGAAAAAACATTCAAGATTAGATTACACATCCAGCTGTAATTCACATATTTTTCATACAAGACGAGGAAATAGGAAGTAGAACCCATCCTTTTCGGGAACATATGGCAATCAAGAAATAGAAATTGTTGGGTTTCATGTCTAGCCTACCCCAACATGCTTGGGATAAAGGCTTGGTTGTTGTTGTTGTTGTTGTATGGCAATCAAGAAATAGGAAAGCTGTCTACAATGCACAGAACTTACCCAGTTATTCAAGTTCTCATGTGCAGCTAGGCTATACCACAGGGGCAAGGGAATAAAATGGTACCGTGGCAGAATGGATGAGGATGGAAGAAAAATAAAAAAATAGCAGAAGATAACAGATCGGGCGTTTTAATCTGATTCAAGTAACAGATACCATCTTGTTTGTTTGCTATAAGCAACTTCCTAAAAGAAAAAGATCACCAGGAGAGTCATGAGCAAAATACTCCCTCTGATGAAAAAAATTGGATGCGATGGAAATAATCTTAAAAAAAAACTACTTTAATTAGTTACAACTACAACGACTGATTATTCTAGGACAACACATTTTTGACTGGAGGCAGAATCAAACAGAAAAGGAACTCATGAATGTTGACCTGTGGGAATTTATACTTCATGGTTTCTGCAAGAGACAATCCTTCAGGCCACGATTGCTCATCTGGACTGCCGATAACATTGCAGATCTTGAGAATTTCATCCGCTTCACTGATAGTGAAATAGGAAAACAGGAGTAAGCAAAAACAACCATGAAGAGGGAAACCAAAAGACAAGTTAATTATTTTAGTTAATAATAGAGATGAGGACCTGAACAGCATCTGAGAGGTAATGAAGCAAAATAAATGAACCAGACTTAAATTGGGATAGCCCAGCAGGTAAAGGGCATCAGTCAAACTGGTGACCATAAGGTACATTCAAAGAATGAGATGCTACCGTGCTAAGAGCGAGATAACAAGAGAGGTAGGGGGAGATTTATTTGCAAAGCGACAGGTTTAGCAGCGTACATAGTCAACCATATTACCTCGTGCCAGGGAAAAGAGGATGGAGTGTCAATAGCTCAGCCATTATAGCACCCATTGCCCACATATCTGAGTTGGCAAAAACAAAAATCATATTATGAGTTTATGATTATCTATAATAGCCATCCACTTAGCAAATTAGCAAACAGTAGGTAGATCCCATACCAACTGCAGAGTCATAAACAGATGATTGGAGCAACACTTCCGGTGCTCGATACCTGAGACATTCAAACATAGTTATCAAAAAAATATAGACTAGGTGGTTTCATCTTATTGAGGTGTGCCGGCGGGCATTGAGTTGGCGGGTCGGCACTCGGCAGTACTAACCAGCGAGTTGAGACATATTCTGTGTATGGTGGCACTGATGAGACTTCTCTTGCGAGACCAAAGTCTGCTAGCTTTATGACATCTTTGCTAACCAGCAAATTCTCTACACTTGCAATGCAGTTATCAGTACAATACGATGCAAGCGTTAGTAAAACCAGGATGCTGATTTACATGCAATGAACTCCCTCCAGTAACAAGAATGTGATATTTTGAGATGCATGTAGTCAAAAAAGATATATTTTGTCCATAAAAATATTTGTTTGATGAGATTGAACAATTGAAAATGGTATGAATTAATTTATCTTGAAATGTAGTTACGTAATATTCTAATGTTGCGATGCTTTCTATTGAAATACAATTCAGTGGTCAAAAACTCAAAATTGCTTTGAGGAACTGCTGACAATAAACAAGTGCCTACCAGGCTTAAGGTCACGATGAAAGTAGCCCCTCTGATGCATGTAAGCGAGAGCCTGAAATATCTGAAAGCACCAGTTGCGGACTTCTGACTCTGAGAAGGGCTTGACTCTATCTTTCATAAGTTGATAGAGATTACACTCCTACAAAAAAGGGTTGAGGTTTAATAAGAGCATGGATAAATGAATTTTCTGCTATCTATCATATATTAGTTACCATGTATTCCATTATGAAGTATAAGATATCATTTTCTCTTATAACCTCCTTGAGCTTCACGATGTTAGGATGATTCATGCGCCGCAAAGACTTCAATAAAGATGAAATGTCAGCTGAAAGAACATAGCAAGAAAGCAAAAAACAGGAGCACATCACCGATACCTTCACTTCACGAAGGCTCATACATTCGTCAAAAGAATAATACTTTTTCTTCATTTTCTTAACCGCGACCTACATGGTAAAGTACTCAACATTATTATATTTCATAGGTTCTACAAGATTTATACCTATATTTCATTCAGAACTCATGGTGAAAATATGTTTCTCAGAAAGCTTTATTGTCAGGTACATACAACTTCACCATTGTGTTTATTTATAGCACGCCATACACTCCCGAAAGTCCCATCACCAACTTCCTTAATCAACTTGAATCTGCAGAAGTAATATGTGTTGTAAGACAAAGGAATCCAAACGTAACAAGTCCATATGAAAGTTACCTATCCATTGTTTGGGTATTATGTCTGTCTTGTGCAAGTTTTTCCTTTCAGAAAATCAAGTCCAGAGAAATGGAAAAGCCAACACCGACTAGTGTCGTGAAATCCCAGCTGAGCAATCTCTTGTCTACAGTATGGCAAAAAAGATAGATGATTGAATCAATGGACAAAAAATCGGGGAGAGAAAGGTTTCTGTAAGGTTGATAATTCTACAAGATCAAAAAGTACCTTAGTATCTTGGATTCTACTCCAATCAGAACAAGCCAGCTGCAACCATAGTACAAAGTTGCAAGTTGTAGGATTGAGCTCTGACCTCAAATGGTACACAAAAGAGAAAAACACTGACTAAATAGGGGAGCAAAAGAAGTCGTCTGAAGGCTGCAAAGGTATTAACCCTGAAAAAGAGAGAAAAGGAGAAACAGAATTCAGAATACTCCACAAGTAATAATTTAATTCTATCATATGCCAATGTATGCCGACTAAGCGCCGAAATATGTGCGTACCCCACTTATATGACGAGTATGTGCTTCAGGAAAAAGATTGCATCAGCCTGCTACTGTTGAGCATAGAGGAGTATGAAACCACTATGTGTAGTTCACCGGAGAGGAGAAATGGGTGTTCCCACGAGCTAAAACACACCAATCAAGACTTTCTTTTGAAAAGAACTGATTGCATTGACTGAAATATGTCCGGTAGACCACTTTTTCCATGTCTCAGATGAAGACTTCAAGCTTCTGGAATCACTGCTGGTGCAGTCTAATGCCAAAAAAAGTCAGAAAGCTACAATAGAATCTAAAATCGCCAAATAGAAAAGAACCAAAAGAACGGCTAGTCAGCATTAAGGTCAGTACCACAATTAACCAATTGGAACAGTACAAAATCTCGAACTCAACCAAAACCACAATAACCAGAACGTGTCCAATGCATGATCAATATATTGTAGCATGCTCATATGTTGCAGAGTGAGAACTACATAGAATAAAGGGCAATCCTGGGGTTTGGAATTCAAACAAAAGCCATGATACTTAGCCCCCTCCTGGAGAACAATAACAATACTATATGGGCCACAATTTGAGCAAGTCCATTGCCAGCATCCAAATGCACATAGTGAAGCATCATACTATTAACAAAATGTATATAACTACATTTGTAGCTAAAGTCAAGATGAACCGTGGTGCTATCAATGTTGAGCATGAGCATGTAATGTAAATTAGCATAACAGATACATCAAGGATGCCTATTATCAGTCGCAGGAATGAATGACATGATAGTCAAAATAGGCTCTAAATAAGCACATTTAAAATCATTCCAAGAAACAAGCCATCAATAATTTGAGACAGTCAAGCGTGTATACCTCGAAACAGGGGAGATTTCATTAGGTTGGAACATAGCTAACAATAAACATACTACATCGCCACCTTAATCGCAATTTACACCGCCTAGGGGCCAAAAGTACAATTTTTACCATCCTTAATGAGAAAAAAGGGACGGTCCTTTCATCATCTAGGATTGAAAGGGGAAAGCAAAAAGGGTTCTTCCCGTACAACCCCAATCAGCCAATGAAACAGATCCCAAACATCTTAAGCACAAACCCACAAAAAAGCATCACGAAAGAGCCGGCAGCGACAACGGAACAAACTTACTCAAGGTTCTACATTCGACAGAGCGGTCGGAGACGGTCCAGATCCGGCGGCTGGTGCGCAGATCCGGGCCAAATCCCGCGGAGCAAGCAAAGCGACGAAGCACGGAAGGAGACAAGGCGCGGGAAAGGCGCGTCGAGGGATTGCCGAATCGATTCCATACCTTACCCTGCGGGCGAGGAGAGGACAGAGCATAGGATGGTGTCTCCCCCCACGTGGTCGCCGCGTGTCTCCTCCTCCTGCTTGCGCCGTATAGCGGCTGGGAGAATGGTGGAAGAAACGAAATGAAGGAAGCGCGCCGCAGTGTGGCCGGCGGCGGCGCCGTGGGGGTGGTGGGTGGGGGACGACGACGACGGGGAGAAGGAAGGGGAAGCCGCGGCGCGCGTGGCTCTGCCTCCACCGCCTTCCGGGTTTCTACCCGCGGCGCGCCCCGTTACTTAATATAACCATGGCAACGCCACTTTCCCCTATCCTCTGCTCCTCGCCTCTCGCGCTCCGCCCCCGCTCGGTTCGGTTTGCCTGCCGCCCGCCCGCTACCTCGCGGCGTCTCCCCTTTTTTTGCCCGCTGTTTTAGGCAGTGTTTGGTTCACGGACCAAGTTAATTATATATCGATGGGATGGGATGGGATGGTACTGGATACGTTTGTTTACTTAGCTGAACTGTAGCAGTCCATTTAGGATGAACTATTTTAGGTTCTGAGAATAATAGTCCTTGCAGACGCTGTACCATTTCATTCAATAGAAACGAAAAAAGAACCGAACCGAGTCTTTGTGATTGTTAACCACGGTTCGGGGGAGCGAGACAGACGGTGATGTGAGGCGGCGCCTATCGTCGCCGGCGGGCTTCTCCGGCCTCTGTATTATTCTTTTACTGATGTTTACCGGTTCCGCCGACGCGTCCCAAGCAAATGCGTGCGCGCTCCGTTTCATTCAGAGCAGGATCTGCGATCGGAGAGGACGAGTTTTACCCGCTGCACTGGATGCTCGAAACCATCCCTGAACTATCAAACAGAATGATCACGGGGAGGTCGTCTACTTTTCTTACCGGTATTTCCACTGGGATCAAATCATTCGTTCCACCGATCCCCGGTCCGATGGTGACGGACGGACGCTGATGGTCGTAGCCGACCAACCACCCGCGGCGCTGCCGTTAGGTCACACTCACACGCATCTGCTGCAAGGCACGACAGACGATCCAATCCGTTGGTTTGGTTGCTGCTCACGGCCGTCACGGGCCGTAGCAGCCACCACCGAGCGCCCCCGTGCCCGTGTCTCTACATTCCGTGCCATCGACAGCGCCAGCGGCGAGCGGATCATGGCGTTGGATTGGATTGGTCCCGACGCAAGAGAAACCAAAGCGGGAGTTGGTGGCGCGTCACGGCTGCTGCACCTGCACGCGACGCGACCGGTCCTGACGTTAGTCCAGCGGACAAGTCGGTCCGATTCATTGTTTGCGACCTCGATAAACCGTGTCTGACATTATTGGGGGTGCTATTATTGGCGAGCAAGGGCTGACCTCCCTCTTCTCCGAAGGTTTTGCGGTTTAGGGGAAGACGACGGACGGGTACAATGATTTGGTTTCCTCGGTCGTGTGACCCCAGAAAAGGTGAAACGACGACGTTGAGCTACCTATGACTGCGACCAGATCGCGCTAGCCTGTGTTCACCTATGACTGCGACCAGATCGCGCTAGCCTGTGTTCACCTGAGTACTAGCTACGGGAACTGAATCCCATGCAACGAACACGATTTCGGTCTGAAAACTGTCACTGGTCGGGACGAGTACGACGTTCGTCCACGTTGAGACTGCTGCTGTATCGGGAAACATGTCATCCAGATCCCCTAGAACGCCCGCATCAGATGAGAAGGAGCAGTGGACTCGTGAAGCGCGATGGAACGGCCCATCATAGGCGATTTCGCTGCCAACGACACCACCTGGGGTGGCCCATGCTGCTGGGCCGACCATCCCGATGGGGCCCCACCTATGATGGCTTACTCATCACGGTGCGCAGCCGTGGCTGACAGGTGTAGCCGGAGCGAGCTGCATGGCCGTCTCCGCAGCAAACGTGTCACCGATAGCCGCCCTTGTCTGCTGCAAAACATGGATTTCTCTGAGCTTCCCGTCGCAGGTTGTTAGCCCAAGACCAAGACGTTCGCATCGTTCGCGCAACAGAGGCAATCCTGGCCACGTGCGCCGGACCGACGCGGCGCCGGGTGCGTGGCGATGCTGGTGCCGCCCACGGCGCTGATAGTGGTGGTGGTGCTCGCGCCGTCTACGCTCGAGGTGGCGCCGGTGAGCCTCGGCGCCGTGGCCGTGGGGCTGGTGCTGGAGCCCGGGCCCCGGGCTCAGGTTCGTCGAGGAGAAGGGGTGGCAGTGGCTCAGGTTCGAGGTCAACTCAGACCTGTCGGAAATCAACGTCACACGCACACGGACCCGTCTAGAGCTGGGAGTCGGGCTGGCACGGTCCGGAAATTTCGTGCTTCGGGCCGATTTGATCCCCGGCCCGAAAGCACGACGGACCATTTCGGACCGGGTCGGCCGACACGAATTAGTAAACCTCCGGTCCGAGCACGGCACGCGGCCGGACGGGCCAATTTCGGGCCGGGCCCAGCCCAAGCACGGCCTAAATATCCAAAAAATCCAAACAAGTTCAAAAAAATCTAAAAAAATCTGTAAAGTCAAAAAAACCAAAATATCTGTAAAATCGAAAAAAATCTCAAAAACTCCCAAAAAAATCTAAAAAAATCTGTAAAATAAAAAAATCGGGCAATTTCGGGCCATTTTTGAGCATTTCGGGTCGGGCTGGCCCGAGCACGGCCCGAAAATCAATTTCGTGTCGGGTCGCCTGAGGACCCCAAACCTAGGCACGGCACAGCCCGAAATACCATGCCGGGCCACCCCAACCCGAATCTATTTCGGGCCTAATTCGTGTCTGGGCCGTGCCGGACCGTCGGGCTTCGGCCCGCCCGGAAATGACCCGGCCCATCTCCCAGCTCTAGACCTGTCGCAACCGACGAGCGGTTGGTGGCGCCATAGCCCGTGGGCTGAGCAAGGCCAATCTACATCTGGGCTTCGGATGGGTTGTCGGCCTTCGTGGGTCACGTGCCATCGGGCTCTGGGCTTGCCGTAACTAACTTCAAATGGACCGAGAAGTACGAACGAGCAGAATCACAGTTGCGCAACTGCACCGGGCAGGGACAAACAAATGACTCAAAATCTCAGACGTCGTGGAGTGTATGTTGCAACACGATGGAGGTTACGATTCGTAGATGCACTGCCGATTTTGAGTGGACGAGTGTTTCCCCCCTTTCTTCTGTAGCCGATTGCTGTCACGAGTTCGCTTTTTTGCTTCGACCAGAATCTGAATCCAAACGTTGATGTGGTCTGTCTACGCAGCGACGGCCGACGAGGCCTAATGTGTGTTTCAGCTTCAACCAAGCACCGCTCAGAGAAACCATGTCGAACCCGATCCAGTTTCGTACTGCTCGGTTGTTGGCTGTCGAAAGAACCACACAACACTCACGCCTGCAGATTCATCACTCCTCTGGGCTGTGGAGCCAAGCCTTGGACTATAACTGCTTGTTCAAAATTTTACCAGCGAGCGAGGCCATGGCCGTGTGGTTAGTAGGCCGCTAGAAAAATCAGTGATTTCGGTTCGTTACTAGAAGCAGTGCCACAGCCACAGGGGGGTGGGGTCTAGCTACATAAACTGGCAACCCCTCCCAAAACTGGGCACGTCACCTGCGACGGCGAGCGACCATAACACCAGAGGCGAGACCACCGTACCAAGCAGAGAGGCAGAAAGTAAGCAGTTTCCAGGGCCTTCGTTCGCGCCACCGCTTGTTAACGATCACGATGACCTCCCGCCGCGCCGGATCCGTCCTCCTCCACCACCTGGGCCCGCGCGTCTTCGGCCCGGCAGCCCCGCCTCCCGCGGCATCGAGGCCCCTGCTGTCCGTGGCCGGCGGCGGGCAAGGGGGCGCGCCCGTGTGGGTGCGGCTGCTGTCCATCTCGGCCTCCGAGGTGAAGGCGGATGTGGCGGAGGTGTGCGCGTCCAACGAGGACTACGCGGCCGCGAAGGCGCGGGCGGCGACCATCTCGGCCTCGGAGGCCAAAGCGGACGTGGCGGAGGTGTACGCGTCCAAGTCCGACTTCCTTAGCACCGCGGCCGCGAAGGCGGAGGTGGCCATCTCGGCCTCCGCGGCGAAAAAAGCGGGTGTGGCCGCGGAGGCGCACGCGTCCAAGGAGAACCACGCGAGCGTCGCGGCCGCCAAGGCGGAGGTGGCGGAGGCCGCCAGGAACGGCGAGCTCAAGGGGGACAAGCCCGCGGCGAGCAGCTACTGGGGCATCGAGCCATCGAAGCTGGTGACCAAGGACGGCGCCGAGTGGAAGTGGTCGTGCTTCAGGGTGAGTACTACGAGCTCACCGGCTACTGTCTCAAGGCCGCGCCTTTCGCTACCTGGCCTCTAACTCTAACTAGCGGGTGCGACTTTCTGCAGCCTTGGGAGACGTACAAGCCGGACACCTCCATCGATCTCACCAGGCACCACGAACCCAAGGTGCTGCTCGACAAGATCGCCTACTGGACCGTCAAGTCGTTGCGCTGGCCCACTGACATCTTCTTCCAGGTGAACCGTCCTGATTCCTTTCTCGTCTCCCCCGCTTCAGTTTCTTGTGTCAATTTTCCGAGGAATCGGGGCAGCGAAACCTCCAACTTTCTATCCATGCTGATTAATTGGGGGTAAAATGGACGCAGAGGAGGTACGGTTGCCGCGCAATGATGCTAGAGACGGTGGCCGCTGTGCCCGGGATGGTCGGCGGCATGCTGCTGCACCTCCGCTCGCTCCGCCGCTTCGAGCACAGCGGCGGCTGGATCCGGGTGCTGATGGAGGAGGCCGAGAACGAGCGCATGCACCTCATGACCTTCATGGAGGTGGCCAAGCCCCAGTGGTACGAGCGCGCGCTCGTCCTCGCCGTGCAGGGCGTCTTCTTCAACGCCTACTTCCTTGCCTACCTCATATCCCCCAAGCTCGCGCACCGCGTCGTCGGCTACCTCGAGGAGGAGGCCATCCATTCCTACACCGAGTACATCAAGGACATCGAGGCCGGCAAGATCGAGAACGTCCCGGCTCCGGCCATTGCCATCGACTACTGGCGCCTCCCCGCTGATGCGACGCTCAAGGATGTCGTCATTATGGTGCGCGCCGACGAGGCCCACCACCGCGACGTCAATCACTTTGCGTCGGTATGGCGGTGTACAAGATGCGCACTATCAACTGTTTGATTCAAACGACGGAATGGGATGACTGAACTGTGCTGCTTCTGATGTGCAGGACATCCATTACCAGGGGCTGGAGCTCAAGGAGACACCTGCGCCGCTCGAATACCATTGAAATGAACCGGACTTGTCTTCAATTACAGTGACGGTACTAGGAGTAAAAACACAACGCGGCAACATACAAGACGTCCTCTAATGTTTTCTTAGCTTTTTCTTGGAGTTGGATGCCTGCGTGCATCTCGCTGCTTTCATGCACTTCATTTGGTTTGGCACTGCCTTCCTGTATGTAACTCCTTGCATTGTACATGAACGTTTCTTTAACCAGTAACTAAAGAAAATCACAGGGTAGTGGGAGTAAGTTGAATATAATTTGGTGATGCTTGAGAAATAAAATGATCATAGCCATCATGAGTAACATATGTTCTTCATGCATGTTTTGTGTTGTACTCGCAATTTATATTGTAATCTGTGATTTACCACCCCATATAATAAGAAAGTTCAGGTCGGTTCCACGCCTACCATAGCATTCTCAAAAAAAAAAAGTAGCAGAGATCTTTTGAAGAACTACTCTCTGGGTGATCCTAATTCTTGTATGCCATTTGTTCACAGCTCAATTCGTGCTTTGTTGCTTGCGTTCCACCGTTGTTGGCTGTACAACGTAGTATTGGATCTTTCCAGAAGTGCAGTCTCACCTTGGAAAGCAGCCTCGTTAGTTAGTTTTCCATTTTTTTCTCATTTCATAAAGGTTTGAGTTTTGCATGTTTTCTTGTCCACCAGTTGAAACGCTGAAATTTGAATGTTCAGGTCAAAGATGTCATCCAAAGTATTGTGCCTTTTGATTTTGGTGGTCCTTCAAACCGGACCAGAATTATTGGACTCGAACGGCTTTGTTTCGCCCAGATCCAAATAGGAAGAAATTCGTGAAATTTTGAGCCCGTTTTAATCTCAACCAAGTTTTTCGAATCAGAACAGGATCTACTTATCTTCTGCAGGTGACTGCGAATTCTTTTGGTCAACTCTGAAATAGGTCTCTTTTTTTTTGGTAGCAAGGGTATTGCCATTATGTTCATTTTGGAATCCTCTATAGTAAACAAGATGCTAATCTTCAACTAGTCGACTTATAATCTCAACTGAATAACAATTTTTATTCTTACATATGAAAACTTGCAAGAAGGATATAATATGGGAGTGAAAATGCCACACATACACGGTGTGGAACATACACTGGATTCTAGCCAGGTATGAAGTACACAGATCCTATATATGAGATTAGCTATGCTTATTCAGAGCCTATTTCCACAAATTTTACATTAGCATAAGCTGGACCAAACAATGTAAACAGGCATCCAAAGGATTGCCCAAAGAATTTGTCGCAACGTAAGGGCTACCCCTTAACTTAAACTACGATCGCCCATGTATATACTTTTTTTACCTTATATGCTCATTTATCTTCAGATCCGACGAGGATCGTTGACCATACCCTCCTCTGATATTCAGATCCAACAGTAGCAGGCCATCTTCTGTAGTGCATTTCACATCCTCGATATCCTGAACTCCGTGGTACAGCTGAAAGCCTAAGTTGCTTGTTCTGAGGCTGTCCTCAGACATGGCTTTCGCCAATTCTCCACTGTTCTCTTCACACACTTGTGTCACATTGTCCATGAAACCAGAAAGAGCTAGGTTGAAGTCTGTAAGCTGCGATCTCGTTGCTTCTAGGTTAGCAGTTCCAGTTCCAGCTGCATCGTAGGAAAGGTTACTCTGGGCTTTCTCTACTATCGTTTGCAGATATTTGCCTTGGGCCTCGATTCGCATTTGAAGCCTTTTCTGCACCTGCGTACACAGGAACACGTCGATGGGTTATAACGTTGTTTGCAAATGTTGAACTAGAGAAGATTCTTTGGCAGTCCACCTCAAGCTGCTCGTGCAGTTTCCGTTGGACTTCAATTTGATACTTTAGCGCATCCGCGAGCGGTGTTTCTCTGATCCATGTTCAGAATTGGTAAGCAAAAGAGAAATATGATGACGAAACTGGGATGGAAGAACTCATATAAAGTCTATGCAAATGAACGCTGCTATTATTTTTGACGATATCTAGTTGTTCAGACTTCAGATAGTGATTATATTGCATGCGACCTAGCCCTACTAATTTATTATTGAAGTTAATGATTAAGGCTTTTCAACTTCTGAAGTGCTAATTGCTTCAGTTAGATGACAAAAGAAACTGATTCATTAATCTTGATCTGGGATTTATTTTGTCTCACTTCCTCAACTTTCTTTAGGTTATTCTGTGAAAAGAAATTTTCTGATGTCCTATAAAATTCTGCTATGCAACTTATAGTCAACACCTGGATTGCAGGCTTCATATACAACTTGAAAGACAAACATCCCTTTCGTATGACTTCGTCTTCCAATCATTGGCAATCCGGTTGAATTTAAGCAAACACGTTCTATTTAGAAATTAAGCATGGTGTGTCTCTTCTATAAGACTAGACCACGAATATTGAAATCACCGATCGTACAACTGACGGCTATCAAGGTTTTGTTCCATACTCCATTGGGGGTACCTAGCTAACTAAACGGTAATTCGTTCTGTGCTACTTCAAGGTTATCAAGTCCTTTTGATAACAGCTTTTCCGTTCCACTTGTACGACAGCATAAAACTATTTAGTTGTCACTGAACTATTGTTGTTTGAGGGAGATCGTAGGTGCATGTTCTTCAGACATGTGGCTGTTATATGAAACAGACATGCCTGAATATATGTACTGTTGTGAAAGGAGGCTACAGGATGCCGACTGATAATTACCCTGTATTGTTGCTGGCAGCAGATGGAATGCTAGGAGGTGCTGGAGCGGAGAAGTTGATGCCCTGTGCTGCAAATGTTGTGAAAAGAGCAAGATAATGTAAGATTTTGTTTTTGGAAAAGAAATAAGCTGTTCAGTTCGCATTTTAGTATTCAGCTGTTGTATAAGGTACATACCCCCTCTGCTGGCGTCCAAGCATGTATCTTTCTTGTTCTGCTTTCCTAGTCTGTATTTCTGCGCACGAGACAACTTGATCAGCAAACGGGAAAAGGCACCGGACAAAGCAAGACGAACTGGACGATGTCAAGCAAAACGAACATGGAGAGAAGCGATACCTGAAGATGACTCTTTAGGTGGTACAAGGTGAGCCCTTTCATTCCCATCAGTCTCAGCACCAACTTGGGCGTCGCCTCTGTTGTAGTACACAGCAAGGACGATAAAGAACGATGTCATGACCCCCGAAACAGAAGTTGCGATCACGGGTAGGAAGGAGCTCATGACTCCAACCATGTGTGATCGGAAGAGCAACTAAACCAGTTGGATCAAGTGTTTTTGGCATCTTTCTGTATGCGCCGCAAGCCAAACACAGGGAGAGGAGATGGACGAACGATATGCACGCTGCTGTTGGTGTTTGGCATCGCTGTTCCATAGAACTGAACTTAGGTCGTGCGTTTACGGAGACACGTGTGCATGTGCTTTTTTAGTAGACGAGTGCAAGAAGCAGTAGAGGAGGACAGGCGGCGGGTGCTCACTGTCTGGGCCGCCGAGCTTGGTGACGGCCTCGACGAAGCGCTCGTGCAGGTCGGGCGTCCACCGCAGCCGCGGCTTCGGGTCCCGCGACAGCACCACCCCTCCCGTCGCCGCCGCGGCGCCGTACCTCGCCCGATCGATCCCCTCGAACATGCTGCTTCTGATGATCCCCCGCGCGGCCGGTGTTCAGGCGCGCGGACACCACTAGCTACGCGGCGCTAGCTGCGGATCAGCACCACGGCACGGAGTGAATCTGGTGCTCGCGTGCGGGCGGTTGGGCGGAGGTAGCGTAGGGGATTTCGGCGAAGCCCGAGGCGGATTCCCGACGGGAATGTGCGTTAGAGAGGTGGGGCGGAGAGACAGAGAGAAGGAAGCCGGAACGGGCGATTTGTAGAGAGAGAGAGAGAGAGAGAGAGAGAGCGGCGCATCGCATCATCATCATGTGGGCGCGGAATCTCGGGGAGCCTTGTGCCGCGAGGCAAGCCCGGGACAAACTAAGAGAAACGCCAACGCCCACGTCCGTGCAGCCAGAGCGCGCCGCGTGGCCGCTGCCGCCACGGGCACCGTCGGCGCCGCTCGGTTCCGTCGTCCGATCGTGGCGTGCCCCCGTCCGGGGCGGACGTGACCGCTGCCTGAGATCTGCTTCTCTCTGTTGGGTTCAGAGGGCAGAGCGTGGGGACAGGACAACGGGGCTGGCATGTGCGGGCGACGCGCCACGTGGACGCCGGCACCCTCCGACAAGAGCGGGCCTGCCATGTGTGCGTGCTGTGTCTCGCGGTCGTAGGCCAGAGAAGCTGTCTGATCGCTGCTAGATTTGCCTCAAGAGAACTCTGCACTGACAAGGTGCCCGCCCCTGCGGTCAATGGCGACGACGTCGCGAGCCGACATGACAGCCAGCTCTTCTCCATACGCCAATAACCCTTTGCCGATGCGTAATCTCATCGATGGAGGGACGAATGAGACTAACGGTGCGAAAGCGACCGGTACTTGCCGATGGAATTTGGTGATGGGCACAGCAAGATGTGCGCAGCCGCCTTTACTGCCTTTGCTGCCGAGGGGAATATTCCGGCGCAAGCAGCGGCGTGGGCGCCGGTGGGGCGAGAGGGACGCGGACGACGGTGTGGCCCCATCGGGGAATATTCGGGGCGCCAACTCTGGCCGTGACCGCCGCCCCACACCCCGCCCCCGTTCGTCGATCGAGCTCAGCGTTTTCGTCTCGTTCTTTTCCTCGGCTATCACTTGCCGCCGCGGAGCACGTACGGCGCCCCCCACGTCGAGGGTAATAACGAACTGAGTAGATAGCCGCGACGCCGACGGTTACACGCTTTTGTTCGGCGTCAGCTACGCTACGCTACTACGTCTGAACGCTGCCGCCGTTGCACGGATTTCGAAACAGTTTCTCCACGCACACATTTGCTGCCATGTTTCCATCTACGGTGATTGATGGCATGGCTGAAGGCCACGTGGCTTCGTACTTATCCGTGATAAAAAATAATGCGCCACGGAATTCCGACCCTAGAGTAACCGATCCATCTACTTGATCGACCCTGGAGTCCGACCATAACCATATTTGGGTTTCAGTTTTGGGGTCTGGAATCGTAGGCGTCTTAACGGCAAGCGGCACGCAGATGTCCCCTCCTTGATCATGTATCGGAACACTGTATATAAATAGTTGAGTGCGTAAAGCCCTACCCAGTTCACCGGTTTATGTTCCTGCTGAATTCAGACATTTACCCGAGCAGATCCCACCGTATCAACCTCGCCCGGCCGGGGCGCGTGCTCGTGGCGCGACACATGCCAGCGGCGCATCATTGCGAAGCGAGGGGCAGGGGCAGGCGTCGTGGCCATCGTTTCCAAATGACGAGCGGCCGGACCGTGCCTCTGCTCCGCCGCTGATGAAGGCCGTCACATGCCGCTGGCCGTGTCCTGTAGCACGAGGGTGGATCCGAGAGGCGGAGTGGGCCGCGCGGCAGGTTGGGTGGTGGCGCGGCAGCGGGCAACGGGAGTGAGCTGTGCGACCCGTGGGGAACGGAGGGGGGAGGGAACACGGAATCTCTCGTGCTCTCCACCTTTTCCTCCACTGCGCGCGGCTCAGGTCTCCCGGCTTGGCGAGGAAGTGGCGAACCGGCAAGCCTGGCGCTAGCCGGGGCGCCGCACGCGACAAAGGAGCGGTAGGATCTTGTTCAATAGGTGCCGAATTCAACAGTTGCTCCAAGGGAAAAGGGGCGAAATATTTTATTATAAACTTAAGGTGATTCACAACAACTGCCACATCAAACTGAACTTTTGATGTTGCACCACCCGAAAAGGAAAAAGAACTGTATTTCAATGTCCAACGAGCAGTACTCGTGGCCGTATAAACTTTACACAAGTAGTGAAACTGACATCACAGCAATGCCGATGTGTACCCTCAAAGTACCAGCATTCTTTGAGGATCTACAAGATTACAACGCGAGGTACTGGACGATAGAATACGTCACTGAACTCAACTCCGCCGTTGATTTCTAACCCTCCTTCTTAAAGGTAGTACCAAACAACGAGATAAATTCAGTTCCCACTTAGAGATCACCACGAAACCGTGAGCAATTGGGGGCAGTACCTAAGTGTGTGCGTAGGATTGCTTCCTCCCTCTCGCCGCCTTGTGAGCCAAGGTAGGAAGATCCCCTCTGGAAATGTAAAATTTGTTCTCGGTCAGTAACAGCGCAAACAGATTCAATATGATTAAAACTATCAAATATTGTATAAATTTATACAACATACCAATATGAGGTGACCTAACGCATATGCTGAGAGCCTGAGACCATATCCAATAGATGAGCTTGTTCTCATCTTATGACCATCCTATCGAATACGGTTGAAGCTGTTAAACATCCCAGTGTAGGAAGCCTTGGCTGCAGGCTTGGACACTTCAGGGGCCCCGAACACGTTCCAGAACTGGAGGGTCTCGTCCGCAGCAGCTGATGCTACCGTGCATCCATCAGGGCTCTGTAGTTTCGCCACATAAGAACATTAGCAAAGTTCAAATTAACATGTACTGATGCTCACGATCTATGAAATGTTAGCACAAGAATTCACCTGAGCCATGAAAAGGACGCGAGAGGTATGGCCAGTGAGTTCAGCCATCTTCACCATCGATGGGTACTTCCATAATGTCAGTTGGTTCTGTGTGAATCCATGTGAACTTAGAAGCTCTCTCTCATTCTTGTTCCAGAGAAGAGCGTAAACCTGCGATCCGGTGTCAACAGAGTTCAGGCAAGCACCAGTGTGTGTGTTCCAGAACTTGATTGTAACACCCTATATATATAAAAGAAATGATAATGATATATATGAAGGAAATTGCAGGAACTTCTTTAAATGAACTGTAACTCAGATGTTTAAATTCAGAATAGGTGAAGAACAAGAAAACAGATGAAAAAAAAATAATAATAATACAAGTTAAACAAAATTGGGCCGCAGCCCATTTCTTCCTTTCTCCCCGTAGCCCACCTGTCCTATTTCCTTCAAACAGCCGGCCCAGCCCGCTTACCCCTCTTTATTTTTCTTCTCCCCCACTGACCAGCAGGACCCGCCTGTCAGGCCAATTCTGCCCGTTGCCTTCCTTCTTCCCGCGGTCCCCCTCCCCTTTTCCTCCTTTTTCCGGTGGTCGCCGACCGACCCCAACCGCACGTCGACTTTGCAACCGAAAGCCGACGCTGCCCCCCCCTCGGGATACCTCCTGCTTTCCCCCTCCGCCGCACTATAAGAGCCGCCCCGAAAACCCTACACTCCCTGCTCCCTCTCCCCGCCGCGGCCGGAGCCGAGCAGGCCCCCGACGACCCCTCGGTAAAAACCCTTGCGTCGCCGTCCCTCCTCCGTCTCCTCCCCTTTTCCTCACTAGCTGGCCGTCGAGCATTTCCAGGGACTCGGCGACCCTCTCCCGACCCCCCCCCCTCGACGCAGAACGGCGCCCAGACCCCACGCTACCCGAACCCCGGTGAGTCTCCGTCTACCCCTCTTTCACCCTCATGTCACCTTAATTCTGGGCGATCTAACACCACCCACGGTTTCCCCTCACCCCAGAACACGACGTCGACCCGTAGCCCTTGGGCTAACGTCGCTCGGCGACGACCCCGACCGGAACCGAAGAGCAGCGCCACCTCCCCACGTTGCGGGCCATCTCCCGACCTCCCTCGGATCCGCAAAAACCCTAGGTGAGTTTCCGAGACCCCCCCTCCTCCGTTTTCCAGTCTTAGCTGAGGTTAGGAAGCGCGGTAGTGCAGGAACGACGAGCGCCGGCGAGCTCAAAAGCTCGGCCATGGCGCGCCGTCGCGCGTGGAGGCCGCCGGCCGATCAGTTTCGGCCGGATATAAACCAGGCCGTCCGATCTGGATCAAGGGCCAAGATTAAAACGTCCGGTACCGGTTCGCGTTTTAAATCGTGGCCACCAAAAGGGGATCCGACGGCCGGTGTCGCATGTGCGCTGTTCCCGCCGGCGGATTTGCGCCCAGGCCCCTGGCTCTTTTGGATCAGAACGAGCAGGCCCCTGATTTTTGTGAGCTACCCCCCCGAGCTCTCGGAAAAATTAGGAAAACCCCTGCAAGTTCATATTTTAAGCCCCTGCACCCCCCTGAATTAGCAATTTGACCCCAGGGCTTATAGGAAAAGTTGCCAGCAGCCCCTAGACCCTCTCTAAATTTCCATAACACCCCCCAGGACCCCTACAAATTAGGTGCAACACCTATAATTCCTGAAAAATAACATTTTAGGCCCTGAGGTTTCTGTTGTGCAACAAGGACCCTGTTAGATTATGGAATTTTATCCCTCCACCATTGGGACATACTAGAAAAATTATCAAGATACCCCTGCATGTTCTGTTATGACATTAGGGCCCCTAAAATAAATCTGATTTCACTTTTAAACCCATGTAGCATGCTGAAAATTTCAGCTAACCCCATGCACCAATTTGTATGATCACAAAACCACTCTCCCAGGTCCTGTTTGCAATCTTGACCTTTAAAAACGAGTCTGTCAAGAATATTCTAGTCCCCATACTTACTGCCATTTAACACATAAACCCCTGCCAGGGTTGAAAATTTACCCTTGGTAGTGTTATAGTGCTGAAAATTTATTAAACACCCTAGAGCATGAAATAGGGACATTATGACTTAAATACCCTACTGCATCTTCATTAGGGAACCTCCTGAACAGTTCTGAAAACTTCATTTTAATATATGAATATTTGCTGAAAATTGATGAAAACACCCTTCCACCTTCTAAAAATCACACCTGAGGTCCAAGTATGACCCCAACATTTGTAAAACACTCTCATGAACATAATTACAGGGTGATAAGGGAGTAACATTCTACTTTGTGCCCTGTTGTTTAATATGGACGTTGGGTAGCTCTTGCTTACTTGTTTACCTTTATTTTTATCTGTGGTGTCATGAACAAATTAGCCCCCGAGCCAACACTGGACCTGCAAGCCCAAGATTTCGACGACCCCGAGCAGCAGCACTTCTCGAGAGGCAAGTGCCCTTGACCATTTTGCACCTTTTTAGGATTTTAGACAGAATTGCATGTTTAGGTCTTAAATTGAATCCCATGTGTTGGTTGTTTACTAGTACTTCCAATATCTGCCTTGTAGCCGGGATGGGTAGTATAGGGTTTACCTTTATGTCATTATTTTCATGCTTAGCCCTGCTTAGTAGATGGGATGGGAGTAATTTACATTAATGTTATGTTATCATGATCATTGAGATGTTGTGTGGAGATATACATATGGTATATATGTGGTGATGTATGTGGTGTATGAGGTGGGTAGTGTAGGGATCTAGCAGACTGGTGGGTTACGGTGGGTGCTGAGTGCACGAGACTCGGGTTTGTGGTTAGTTAGCCTGCGTAGATCCTAAGGACCGGTTCGTGAGACCTGTCAACTGGCTTATACAGTGCCACCACAAGAACTGTTATGGGGCAGTGTGGCCCATTAAGTTGTCCCTATCTTTCCTCGTGTACACCAGAGAGATGTGTAAGTGGCGCAAGAGGGGGCTTCTGCGGCAGAGGTTTCAGAGTGCCGCAGCGGTGAATCCTTAGCGGGTGTGCACGGGTTGGGTAGTGCAATGTAAAGGCCTTGTCGTGTACTCCTGGCCCCACACCATAGGGAGTGTGAGAGGGCGGAAAGGAGTTTCTTGAGTCGCCGACGGGTGATGAAAACACGACTTGTGGGTAAAGGGTACAAACTCTGCAGAGTCAAAACTGTCTAGACAGCCGTGCTCACGGTCAAGAGCGGGCTGGTAACTCTCTCATGATTAGCGTGGGTTGGATGGTATGGTTTGGGAGTTGGTGGTTTGGGTTGAGGTTACGGTGATAGTGGAGATCACCTGGGGATGTGTTTGGGTTGGGCGGGAATGTCACTAAACAAATAGGACGCTTAATAAAGCTAAGGAATAGGTTGCGTAGTGCAATAGCCGTGTCAAGCCTCCCTTGTAACTTGCCTCATCATGCATAAACTTTCCCACACTTGCTGAGTACATCATTGTACTCAGGCGTTTGCCTCTTTTCTTTTTCGTGCTGCTCAGGACCCGAGGAGGCCGCTGAGGATGACGTGGATGACGGCTTCGACCCCGATGCGCAGATCTAGGTTGGCGTACCGCCGGACGGCGCCTGTGGAGCCCACTTTAGATTTTCCGCTGTCATGATGTACTTTCCTTTTGGGCCTTTGAGGCATTTATGTACTCGGTTGATGTAATCGCCGCACTTGGCTTAATATTAATAATGATACGTTGCTCTTATTCATCTCGTGTGTGAAATGACTTGATCCTGGCACACACGGGAGAACGCTTGGTGACTGTTGCAGGTACTGGGCGTGACAGAGGTGGTATCAGAGCCAAGGCTGTCCCTAGGACGCGAGCCTAGATAGAAACGGATACGAAATAGATTTAATATTAACTTAAAAACTAATTGCAACTATAAACCTGCGTGAAATTCGCGTGAGTTTCTATGTTTCACACGACTTACCCCTTTTCCCCAAGCTCGTCTTGTTCAACCCATCTGTCTTCCTCACTCGTATCTCGTTCAAACCTAGTAGGGTCCGTTACCACGGGCAATCCGAAAGTACCTAGGATAGGAGATGCCGAGCCATGGTGAAGAAGCGTTAGTTCCGTAGAGATAGGACTCGTACAGGTAATGGGTTGATTTATTGCATACTTGTTTGAATGAGTGCAGCATGCGCATTTATGGTTCTTTATATATAAATTATGAGCCTGATAATAGATTTTTCTCTAGATTTTCCAGGTTCTAAGATTTTGTTGCTATCTGTAACAGATGGCAGGTAGGAGACGAGGTCGAGGACGAGGTCGAGGGCGTGAAATGCCCGAGGTCGACGAGCCCCCGGAGTTCCAGGTTCCAGGCTGGAACGGGCGAGCGGCTCGACGAGGAGCGGACTACATGACGGTGCAGGACATGCTGGCTTCTCAAAACCAGCTCCTGCAGGGCCTGGCAGCAATTATGGCCCACAACCATCAAGCCCCTCCGCCTCCACCACCACCGGCACCTGGACCACGGTCCAAGCTGAGAGACTTCCAGAGTACTCAGCCCCCGGTCTTCTCGAGTCCGGTGGAGCCGATGGACGCGGATGATTGGCTGAAGACGATCGACAGCAAGCTACGGTTGATCCAGTGCGTGGGAGGAGAGCGTGTCTTGTTAGCTGCTCACCAGCTAGCGGGACCCGCGGCAGACTGGTGGACCGCTTACACCGCTGCTCACGCCGACCCTGAGGCTATCTCTTGGGAGGAGTTCCAGCGCAGCTTCCGTCACCACTTCGTGCCAGCTGGTGAGATCAAGATGAAGCGGCAGGAGTTCCTTGGACTGAGACAGGGTGGCTCGACAGTGCGTGAGTACCTCACACGCTTCACGCAGTTGTCCCGTTACGCACCGGAGGACGTCAGGACTGATGATATGAAGCAGGACTGCTTCATACGAGGTCTTGATGAGGAGCTGAAGTGTGCCCTATCGTCTAGCTACTACGACGACTTTCAGAAGATGGTGGACAAGGCCTTTGTGATGGAGCGACAGATGCCAGAGCTCGAGGCGCACAGGAAGCGCAGGATGGGATGGCAGGGACAGTCTTCGGGTAGCAGCAGCCGCACTCGCTTTGCACCACTCCCAGCTACGCAGACAGGCCGGTACGTGGGACCGAGTCCGCCTCAGAGGTACCCTTCTCCAGCTTACAGGCAGCCGTTTCCGCAGCCACAGCGCCCACAGAGCCAGCAGTTGCAGCAGCGACCAGCTTTCCCACCCCGCACAGCAGCGCCTACTCAGCAGGGACAGTTCACCAGGGCTCTGGGCCCGTGCTACGTGTGTGGCGAGATGGGCCACCTTGCCAGCAGATGCCAGAAGAAGAAGCCACCACAGCAGCAGCAGCAGCCGCAGAGTCTCCCGCGTGGTCGAGTGCACCATGTAGCTGTGGAGGAGGCTCAGTTGGCTCCGGACGTGGTACTTGGTACGTTTACCGTCGACTCGCACCCCGCTACTATTTTATTTGATTCTGGTGCTACTCACTCTTTTATTGCCAAAGATTTTATAAAGAAATATGATATGAGGGCAATAGCTATGTCCCGTATGCTAGTGGTCACTTCTCCTGGAGGCGAGATCAAAACAAGTCAGGTGTGCCCAAAGGTGAGCATCAAGATAGTGGGAAAGGAGTTCAAAGCAAATCTTATTGTGTTGGAGTCACAAGGCCTGGACGTGATCTTGGGGATGGATTGGTTGGCCAAGTACGGAGGTGTGATCCTTTGTGCCACCAGGACCGTCAGGTTGTCACACCCAGACGGTGTTGTGGTGGAATACACCTCTCTACCCCCGCCAGCCGAGAAGGTCCACCTTAACCAGCTCGACACTACTGAGGGGATTCGCGTGGTTGGCGAGTTCCCGGACGTCTTTCCAGAGGAGCTACCAGGTATGCCTCCAGATCGCGATATTGAGTTTGCTATAGAACTAGTGCCTGGCACGGCCCCTATATATAAACGGCCGTATAGGATGGATGCCAAGCAATTAGCGGAGCTCAAGGACCACCTCCGAGAGCTTCTAGATAAGGGCTATATCCGTCCTAGCTCCTCTCCTTGGGGAGCCCCGGTCATATTTGTGCCAAAGAAGGATGGGACCCAGAGGTTGTGCGTAGACTACCGAGCCCTCAACGCCGTCACAATCAAAAACAAGTATCCTCTGCCTCGCATCGAGGATCTGTTTGATCAACTTAGAGGGGCGTGTGTGTTCTCAAAGATCGACCTTCGATCGGGCTACCACCAATTGAAGATCCGAGCTTCGGACATTCCGAAGACGGCCTTTGTCACCCGATATGGTCTCTATGAGTGCACGGTCATGTCCTTTGGGTTGACCAATGCTCCTGCTTACTTCATGTACCTTATGAACAAGGTGTTTATGGAGTACTTGGATAAATTCGTTGTGGTCTTCATTGATGATATCCTTGTATTCTCCAAGAATGAAGAGGAGCACGCAAAACACTTGAGCTTGGTGTTGCAAAAACTTCGGGAGCACCAGCTATACGCCAAACTCAGCAAGTGTGACTTCTGGTTGAGGGAGGTGTCTTTCTTGGGACACGTGATTTCCAAAGGCGGCATATCGGTGGATCCAAGCAAGGTGGCGGATGTGATGAAGTGGAAGGTGCCAGAGAACGTGAGCGAGATCAGAAGCTTCTTGGGATTGGCAGGCTACTACCGACGATTCATTGAAGGATTCTCGAAGATTTCAAAACCACTCACCAAGTTGCTAGAAAAGGGAAAGACATTCAAGTGGACGCCGGAGTGCGAGGCAAGCTTTCAAGAGCTAAAGCAAAGGTTGACGACGGCACCCGTGCTAGTGATGCCTGACATGCGAAAGGAGTTCACCGTGTACTGTGATGCCTCCGGGCATGGACTAGGATGCGTGCTTATGCAAGAGGGACGCGTCGTGGCCTATGCCTCTAGGCAGCTTCGTAAGCACGAGCGGAACTACCCGACGCATGACTTGGAGTTGGCCGCCGTGGTTCACGCTCTAAAGCTGTGGAGACACTACCTCATGGGAAAGAGGACGGAGATCTACACAGATCATAAAAGCCTCAAGTACATCTTCACACAGCCGGACCTCAACCTCAGACAGCGTAGATGGCTAGAGCTCATCAACGACTTCGACGTGGGCATCAACTATCACCCTGGAAAGGCGAACGTCGTTGCCGATGCTCTGAGCCGAAAGGCACATTGCCACGCCTTGACGCTACAGCCCCAGTTGTGCGAGGAGTTTGCAAAACTCAACCTTAACCTGGTGACAAGCGCAGAGGCAGTGGTAATGGAGGTGGATTCAACCTTGGAGCGTGACATTCGAGAAGGCCAAAAGAACGATGAGAGGATCCAAGAGATCAAGAAATTGATGGAGGAGGGCAAGGCTCCAGACTACAGGATAGATGAGCAAGGGACGTTGTGGCTTGGCAAGAGAATCTGCGTGCCTGACATTCAGGCCATTCGGCAGACGATCTTGAGAGAAGCACATGACTCAGAGTACTCCATTCACCCTGGGAGTACCAAAATGTATCAAGATCTCAAAGACCGCTACTGGTGGCACGGCATGAGGCGTGACGTAGCAGAGCACGTAGCCCTGTGTGACACGTGCCAGCTCGTCAAGGCAGAGCACCAAAGGCCTGCCGGATTGCTTCAGCCACTCAAGATACCAGAGTGGAAATGGGAGGAAATCAGCATGGATTTCATTGTAGGTTTGCCCAGGACCCAGTCAGGTTACGACTCCATATGGGTGATTGTGGACCGCCTGACCAAGGTGGCTCATTTCATCCCCGTAAAGGAGAAGTACGAGGGAACAAAATTGGCTGAGTTGTACATGTCCCGGATTGTGTGCTACCACGGGGTTCCGAAGAAGATTGTTTCAGATCGTGGCACACAATTCACTTCAAGGTTCTGGCAACAGTTGCAGAAATCCTTGGGCACACAACTGAACTTTAGTTCAACATATCACCCCCAGACAGATGGGCAGACGGAACGAACCAACCAAATTCTGGAGGATATGTTGAGAGCTTGTGCCCTGAAAAACAATCAAAGTTGGGACAAGTACCTACCCTATGCAGAGTTCTCCTACAACAATAGCTACCAGGCAAGTTTGAAGATGTCACCCTTCGAGGCCTTGTATGGTAGAAAGTGTAGGACCCCTCTGTTCTGGGATGAGGTAGGTGAAGGACAAGTCTTTGGCCCGGATGTGCTCAGGATTGCCGAGGAAAAAGTGCGTGAGATCCGCAGGAACCTGAAAACCGCGCAATCCAGACAGAAAAGTTATGCGGACACACGCCGGAGAGAGTTGACCTTTGAGGTGGGGGACTACGTGTACCTCAAGGTGTCTCCCATTCGAGGTCTCCGTCGCTTCAAAGTGAAAGGCAAGCTAGCACCCCGGTATATAGGACCCTTCAGGGTGGTGAGTAGAAGAGGAGAGGTTGCTTACCAACTCGAGCTGCCTCCTCGCCTGTCAGACGTGCACGACGTGTTCCACGTCTCACAGTTGAAAAAGTGTCTGAGAGCACCCGAGGAGCAGCTACCCCTGGAAGATATCAACGTGCAAGAGGATCTCTCCTACTACGAATGCCCCATCAAAATTCTCGAGAGGTCAGAAAGAATTACCAGATACAAGAGGATCCCGATGTGCAAGGTACAATGGAAGCACCACTCCGAGAGAGAAGCTACGTGGGAGCGAGAAGAAGATATCAAATCAGGCTATCCGCATCTCTTCAAGTAAGTCACTTCAAATCTCGGGACGAGATTTCTTTTGAGGGGGGGAGTGTTGTAACACCCTATATATATAAAAGAAATGATAATGATATATATGAAGGAAATTGCAGGAACTTCTTTAAATGAACTGTAACTCAGATGTTTAAATTCAGAATAGGTGAAGAACAAGAAAACAGATGAAAAAAAAATAATAATAATACAAGTTAAACAAAATTGGGCCGCAGCCCATTTCTTCCTTTCTCCCCGTAGCCCACCTGTCCTATTTCCTTCAAACAGCCGGCCCAGCCCGCTTACCCCTCTTTATTTTTCTTCTCCCCCACTGACCAGCAGGACCCGCCTGTCAGGCCAATTCTGCCCGTTGCCTTCCTTCTTCCCGCGGTCCCCCTCCCCTTTTCCTCCTTTTTCCGGTGGTCGCCGACCGACCCCAACCGCACGTCGACTTTGCAACCGAAAGCCGACGCTGCCCCCCCCCTCGGATACCTCCTGCTTTCCCCCTCCGCCGCACTATAAGAGCCGCCCCGAAAACCCTACACTCCCTGCTCCCTCTCCCCGCCGCGGCCGGAGCCGAGCAGGCCCCCGACGACCCCTCGGTAAAAACCCTTGCGTCGCCGTCCCTCCTCCGTCTCCTCCCCTTTTCCTCACTGGCTGGCCGTCGAGCATTTCCAGGGACTCGGCGACCCTCTCCCGACCCCCCCCTCGACGCAGAACGGCGCCCAGACCCCACGCTACCCGAACCCCGGTGAGTCTCCGTCTACCCCTCTTTCACCCTCATGTCACCTTAATTCTGGGCGATCTAACACCACCCACGGTTTCCCCTCACCCCAGAACACGACGTCGACCCGTAGCCCTTGGGCTAACGTCGCTCGGCGACGACCCCGACCGGAACCGAAGAGCAGCGCCACCTCCCCACGTTGCGGGCCATCTCCCGACCTCCCTCGGATCCGCAAAAACCCTAGGTGAGTTTCCGAGACCCCCCCTCCTCCGTTTTCCAGTCTTAGCTGAGGTTAGGAAGCGCGGTAGTGCAGGAACGACGAGCGCCGGCGAGCTCAAAAGCTCGGCCATGGCGCGCCGTCGCGCGTGGAGGCCGCCGGCCGATCAGTTTCGGCCGGATATAAACCAGGCCGTCCGATCTGGATCAAGGGCCAAGATTAAAACGTCCGGTACCGGTTCGCGTTTTAAATCGTGGCCACCAAAAGGGGATCCGACGGCCGGTGTCGCATGTGCGCTGTTCCCGCCGGCGGATTTGCGCCCAGGCCCCTGGCTCTTTTGGATCAGAACGAGCAGGCCCCTGATTTTTGTGAGCTACCCCCCCGAGCTCTCGGAAAAATTAGGAAAACCCCTGCAAGTTCATATTTTAAGCCCCTGCACCCCCCTGAATTAGCAATTTGACCCCAGGGCTTATAGGAAAAGTTGCCAGCAGCCCCTAGACCCTCTCTAAATTTCCATAACACCCCCCAGGACCCCTACAAATTAGGTGCAACACCTATAATTCCTGAAAAATAACATTTTAGGCCCTGAGGTTTCTGTTGTGCAACAAGGACCCTGTTAGATTATGGAATTTTATCCCTCCACCATTGGGACATACTAGAAAAATTATCAAGATACCCCTGCATGTTCTGTTATGACATTAGGGCCCCTAAAATAAATCTGATTTCACTTTTAAACCCATGTAGCATGCTGAAAATTTCAGCTAACCCCATGCACCAATTTGTATGATCATAAAACCACTCTCCCAGGTCCTGTTTGCAATCTTGACCTTTAAAAACGAGTCTGTCAAGAATATTCTAGTCCCCATACTTACTGCCATTTAACACATAAACCCCTGCCAGGGTTGAAAATTTACCCTTGGTAGTGTTATAGTGCTGAAAATTTATTAAACACCCTAGAGCATGAAATAGGGACATTATGACTTAAATACCCTACTGCATCTTCATTAGGGAACCTCCTGAACAGTTCTGAAAACTTCATTTTAATATATGAATATTTGCTGAAAATTGATGAAAACACCCTTCCACCTTCTAAAAATCACACCTGAGGTCCAAGTATGACCCCAACATTTGTAAAACACTCTCATGAACATAATTACAGGGTGATAAGGGAGTAACATTCTACTTTGTGCCCTGTTGTTTAATATGGACGTTGGGTAGCTCTTGCTTACTTGTTTACCTTTATTTTTATCTGTGGTGTCATGAACAAATTAGCCCCCGAGCCAACACTGGACCTGCAAGCCCAAGATTTCGACGACCCCGAGCAGCAGCACTTCTCGAGAGGCAAGTGCCCTTGACCATTTTGCACCTTTTTAGGATTTTAGACAGAATTGCATGTTTAGGTCTTAAATTGAATCCCATGTGTTGGTTGTTTACTAGTACTTCCAATATCTGCCTTGTAGCCGGGATGGGTAGTATAGGGTTTACCTTTATGTCATTATTTTCATGCTTAGCCCTGCTTAGTAGATGGGATGGGAGTAATTTACATTAATGTTATGTTATCATGATCATTGAGATGTTGTGTGGAGATATACATATGGTATATATGTGGTGATGTATGTGGTGTATGAGGTGGGTAGTGTAGGGATCTAGCAGACTGGTGGGTTACGGTGGGTGCTGAGTGCACGAGACTCGGGTTTGTGGTTAGTTAGCCTGCGTGGATCCTAAGGACCGGTTCGTGAGACCTGTCAACTGGCTTATACAGTGCCACCACAAGAACTGTTATGGGGCAGTGTGGCCCATTAAGTTGTCCCTATCTTTCCTCGTGTACACCAGAGAGATGTGTAAGTGGCGCAAGAGGGGGCTTCTGCGGCAGAGGTTTCAGAGTGCCGCAGCGGTGAATCCTTAGCGGGTGTGCACGGGTTGGGTAGTGCAATGTAAAGGCCTTGTCGTGTACTCCTGGCCCCACACCATAGGGAGTGTGAGAGGGCGGAAAGGAGTTTCTTGAGTCGCCGACGGGTGATGAAAACACGACTTGTGGGTAAAGGGTACAAACTCTGCAGAGTCAAAACTGTCTAGACAGCCGTGCTCACGGTCAAGAGCGGGCTGGTAACTCTCTCATGATTAGCGTGGGTTGGATGGTATAGTTTGGGAGTTGGTGGTTTGGGTTGAGGTTACGGTGATAGTGGAGATCACCTGGGGATGTGTTTGGGTTGGGCGGGAATGTCACTAAACAAATAGGACGCTTAATAAAGCTAAGGAATAGGTTGCGTAGTGCAATAGCCGTGTCAAGCCTCCCTTGTAACTTGCCTCATCATGCATAAACTTTCTCACACTTGCTGAGTACATCATTGTACTCAGGCGTTTGCCTCTTTTCTTTTTCGTGCTGCTCAGGACCCGAGGAGGCCGCTGAGGATGACGTGGATGACGGCTTCGACCCCGATGCGCAGATCTAGGCTGGCGTACCGCCGGACGGCGCCTGTGGAGCCCACTTTAGATTTTCCGCTGTCATGATGTACTTTCCTTTTGGGCCTTTGAGTCATTTATGTACTCGGTTGATGTAATCGCCGCACTTGGCTTAATATTAATAATGATACGTTGCTCTTATTCATCTCGTGTGTGAAATGACTTGATCCTGGCACACACGGGAGAACGCTTGGTGACTGTTGCAGGTACTGGGCGTGACATTGATGCATCGGTCGCTACCACCACCGCCGGTTGCCAGCAGGTTGCTCTGGAATGGGCACCAAGAGAGAGCCTTCACAGCGGCCATGTGGTCCTCGAGCCTGTGCAGCCACTGGTTGCGGCCAGCAGACGGGACAGAGGATGCCATCGACACATCCCAAATGTGCAGAAGGTTATCATTGCCCCCACTCGCTAGTTGCTGCCCTGATCCGGACCACTTGAGCCCGCACACCTCCTGACTGTGTCCCTCGTACGTCTGCACCACATGGTTCCTAATCCTCACATCATTGTTAACGATCTTGCCGTCCATACTACCGGTCATCAGGATGCTGCTGTTCCATGCCAGTGAACCAACTCTTGCCTCATGCACACCTTTGAGAGTTCTCAACTGCAGAGAAAAAACAAATTACGAATTAATTAAGCATCAGAGAACGTGCAATGCGCAGTATCATAAGTTTTTTGGACGAAGCATGACCATGTACATACCAGTCTGTTGGAGCTGGTGTCCCAGAGCTGAACATCAGACGAGTTGAGCCCAACGGCGATGTGCCGACCATCAGGAGCCCAGCTGACGCTGGTGATAGGACCACTGTCCTCGTCGACGGTTACAAGCTCAGACGTGGATCCACTCGAGGCGTCCCACAGGTACACCGTGTCGCCCAGAGCAATGGACAACACGTTGTTGCTTCCCCAGTCCAGAAGGTTGAGGTAGTAGTCATCAACAAGGTCTGGAGCGTCTAGAGTCTTTTCAGCAGACTGCAACATTAATGATTCAGAAGCCAATCATCAACCACAATTCCACTGCGTGACATTCGTTGCATCAATTTAGAGACAGAATTAGAAACAAATGAGCGTACCTGGGGAATGTGGCGCCGCTGCTTGGCAGGCTTGGCCTGCAGGTGGGAGGAAGTCGCGTCGGTGGAGACGTTCTCGGGCTCCGGCGGCTTGTTCCTAAAGGCGAGGATTCGCGTCCTATTGTTGAGCAGCTTCTCGGCTAGCAGCCTCCGGTATGCCTCCTTGGACGGTGACGCCGCCGTGTTCTCCTTGTCCTTCTTGGACTCCGTAAGCAGGTAGTGCGCCATGTCCATGTCCATGGCTGACCTGTCCGGGATGAACCTGTCGCCCTGCAGTGCATGCACATGAGAAGGCAAGTCGGTCAGGAAATTTGTAAGCTTAGGCGCGCGCAGAACAATGCAAATCTATGCTGACGAGGGAACTCATGTAGCACTTGGCCAACGGGTTGCGCGATCCCGTGCTCAGGGACAACATGTAGGGGCGGGAGTCGGCCTCCTGCAGCGGCGGGCGCGGCGCCGTGGCACGGCTCTTCTCTGAGGAGATGGGGTGGGAGCCTGCATCCATGTTAACAGAAACAGAACAAGACCAAACGCAAAATAGAAGAAACAGTAGTAATAGCAACAGTAGAATCAGTCAAACCAAATACGAATTAAATTGAACAGGAGCAGGATCAATCGAACAAAGACCACGGTGAAATTAAAGAACGCGCGGGATTGACAGCAAAAAAAATAGAGGCGGAGAAGTGCACGCGTCTCTCCCAAGCACACGAGATCGGCGAGGGGAGGCGAGCGAGATGAGAAGGAGAGAAGAATCGATTGCGTTGCGGGGATTAGGGATCGGTGGCCGAGGATTATTTGTAGTCGGGGGAGAGAAGCTGGGAGGGAAACGCCGCCGCACCGAGCAATGCCGAGGACATGAGGAGGGGCGAATATAGCCGTTGCGGCGATGAGGGTTTTAGGGCTGGCGGGTGCAGGGCTCGATGGGCGTGACCGCGTGGTGGACAGCTTGGATGCCTTTTTCGGTGTAGGGACGCGCCACCTCGTTTCTTCTTTTCTTTTTCTTCCCCTCATCACCCATTCCCACACCCAGATGCTCCTGTTGACTGGACACCTGATTAGCTGAAACAGGGCCTACCCAGGATCATTCGTTCAATTAAGAAGTCGAGAAGTTAGGAAAAAGGAAGATGGTTGTGATAGATTTTATGAAATATTGATGAACCTAGGCATTTATATGAATATGAAATCTAATAATTTTTATTGGGGCGTACCTCTTAATGATGTATCATATCATAACCAAAGTGTCATGTTAAGTGAGAACTGAGGAAGTGTTGAACTTAACCAACTTAGTAACACACTATATCATCGTTTGGGTATAGTGATAAGTACTCTAGAGTATTTGCATATCACTCCATTGATATAAACGATAAGGAAACTAGCTTTTAGGTGAATATTTTAAATGTAGGATCAGTGGAAGTTTTTATTAGGATATTATACAAGATATAGTAGAAAGAAAATCTTACCTTCAAAAGATATACTTATTTTGTGTATTTGATGACATGAGTACCATATATCAACAAAAGGTAACTTACGGGAGAATGTAAAACGGGACGCTGATGCGGCAAAATCATTGGTTATATTAAACGTGACAGCGTGATGTAACTCTAGTCTTTAGGCAATTATTTCCGTTCTCAACCATGCTGCCTTTTAGAGCTTCAAGACAATGTAAAATGGGACAATCTCATCTACTGGTGTAGCCGAAATGTATCACGGACTGATAGTGTCTTGCCTATAGTGATGTTCTTAGCAAGTAAAACCGACACTACCACGGGTCAACCCTAGTAGATACTACGTAAACAACCAACAAAGAAATTTATCCGGCATCGCTGGACTCGTAGTATTATTTCCGTGGTTTCTTTCTAGGATAGTATTTCTGTGAATTTATTCATACGCGTCATCGCCCGTCACCCAGCCATGGCTGACCCACCCCGGCAACGTTACGTATGGCTGTACTCCGTGTTCGTACGCGTGTACTAATCCAGCTGGCTGGCGAGGCGAAACGAACGACGTACACAGTACGCCACCATCCCACGCGGTTTCCGCAGCTTCCTCGCTGGGCAAGCGAGCCGGCGGAGCAGCGCGCGCGCACAGGGCCCGACCCGGCCCACGCGTTTCCTTCCGGGCTCGAGCCGGCCTGTCGGTTACCTTTCGACGTCCGTCTGCTCCTTGCATTTCCTTGCCACTCCACTCTGTTTCTCACACGCGGACCGGACCAGCCGAAACCAGGAGCCAAACTGCCCCGAAAGAAAAGAAAACCATTTCATTTCCCACATTTTTCTCTCGAAAAACAGGAGGCAAATAATATTCCGCGCCGGAACCGACCGCTTCGCCGGCAGCCAGCCGGAGACAGCGCGGAGCCCCCCTACCCCCCTGCGGAGGCGGTGGCGGAGGGACAAGGAGGAGCAGGACTGCAGAACTGCGGGAGGAGGCGGCTCACGGAGCGTCGGAGAGGGAAAAGCTTCTAGAAGCTGCCGGCGTGGGACGAGGGCGCGGTGGACAGCGTGATCTCGGCGGGATTACTCGCGTGGGGGCCGCCCCGAGGGAGGGAGCGCGTCTGGATGCCGGCTCCCTCCGGGATTTGAATGGTAGCCGGATCTCGAGGCGGAGGGGGGCTTCTAGAAGCGGGGTGAGCCGGGCCGGCCGGCCGTTAGGGTTTGGTGGGAGGCGGGATGGTGGGGAGCTCGGAGGGAGTACCGGACGGGGATGGGGGCTGCTGCGACGTCGGCGACACCTCGCCGGGGACAATCGTGTGGGTGCGGCGGAGGAACGGGTCGTGGTGGCCCGGCAGGATCCTGGGGCAAGACGAGCTTCCGCCGTCTCAGATCATGTCGCCGAGGTCTGGCACGCCAGTCAAGCTCCTTGGCCGGGAGGACGCCAGCGTGTAAGCTTCTGCTCCCGTCTTTGCCTTCCCTTAATTTTTTCTTCCCTCTGTCTGAGGCCTATGCTGTATGCGGTTTAGATTCTCGTGACTTCTGACCTATAGAGAACGCTGGATTATTCTGTTTCCGAAATTGCGTGTTCGATGGAATGGGTTATATCAGGACATAGGAATGTTCCATGCTTGTAGTCAAACTCAATTCTAGCTTCTTTGTTTTGACTTGTCTAGCATATTGTCATATGTTTTGCAGAAAACTAGAGCTCTTTTTCATAAGATATGTACTGATTACTCCCTGAAACTATTATTTGTTCTTTGTTATACCTGCAAAAGTTTCCTGGATGATTCATACCTGTAGCGAAGGTTTTAGGATCAGGGAAAATAATCTGGAATAAAGGAGCTGGGTTACATTTTAGTGATTGCTTTTTGACGAAAACGAAAATTCTGGGCTCATGATGCCTATATATTTCCTGCCCGGGATGTTGTTTGATATGAGTAGTTTGATCGCACAGAGAGATTTTGATTTCACATTGCTCACAGTGAGACATTACCTTAGGAACTAAAACAGACTGTAGATAGTGTTAGAATTTTCATACTTGCTCTATGTGTAAACAAGTAGACATACTACACAGGGGCGAAGCTACAGCTTGCTGTTGGTGTCAGCCAGTATCGACGGATTTCAGAAAATCCAGTGTAAAATACTGTTCAAACACTGTTTACAACGGTAATGACACCGGTAAAAAATGATGTTGACACCGGTGAACCATGAGGCTTCCACGCTGATAAGGAGCTAAAAGATCGACCACCTTAATACCTGTTTCAAAGATAGATAATTTCGTATCTAACTCAATAAAGGCAGGTGCGATTCATCTCTGCTATTTCACATTCTAAAGGGCGTACCCAGTGCTGAAAGCTCCCACACAATGTGGTGTCTGGGTAAGGGAATTTCTAGATAGCCTTTCCCTTGCTTAATTTGCAAGAAGGTTGATTTGAACCCAGGACCTCCAGGACACAAGGGGAGACTGGAGAGACTACCACTACGCTAGGCTCACACTTTACTATTTCACATTCTAAACTGCTAAATTCCTTTGTAGGTGTGATGCAGGAGATTTTTTCCCATGTATCTCCTTATTTATAATACAGTTAAACTGAACTGTATGGTGGAAAACTATCAGTGCCTATTGAGTTAGTACTGTAGGTCCTTTTCATATGCCAAAAATGTGCTCTCTGGTTTTTCTATCGATGATGTTAGGACAAGAAGACCAATAATATCATTGAAAAAATGACGCACACACACACAGTAAAAAGGAGAAAAAGGGGAAAGCACTCCATTGATGAATTTGCTCTTGTGTGGATTTTTTCATGTGCTTCTTTTAATATCTCAATGATATATAACTGATAATGCATCGAAGAGATTAATTTGTCAAATTATTTCTGTAAGGCGTTTAGGTACTGATGATCATAAATCTGTACTAGCCCTGATACCTTTTCTTTATTATACATACTTCCATTGTTCTCAGTTTATGAAGATTATGCCATCCCCGCTTATGCTATTATTATTATTATCATCATCATCATCATCATCATCACAATACCATCAAATGAATATGTCATCACTAATGCTTGTAAGTTATATCATCTAGCATTTTTCTAGCATTTTTTCTGTTTATTTGATAATTTGTTTTTCTGGAATAGTATCTAGGTCCCTTTTTCAGTTCTCTTTCATTCATAAACACCACCGCTTCTGAAATCTTTTAGCCAGCAAGTTGGGCTAGGCTAGAGACGAACTGAACTATTTTTGCATACTTTTCTATTCCTTTGAATTACTTGCTACTGCTTCTTCCAATTACAAATATTAGTTAACTGTACATTTTTTGTGATTTGGTCTTTATCAAAATATTGAACAACCATGGAAAGTAAGGTTTCTGAAAATGGAAGTTTTTTAGATATCTTCTTTTTGTATTGACTTTATCCTTCTGTTTAATCAGGGATTGGTATAATCTTGAGAAATCAAAACGTGTTAAAGCTTTTAGGTGTGGGGAATTTGATGCTTGTATTGAGAAGGCAGAGGCTACTCAAGGGACTCTTGTGAAGAAAAGAGAGAAATATGCACGGAGAGAAGATGCTATTCTTCATGCACTTGAATTGGAAAGGATGCAGCTTTCATCAAAGTATCAGACTCAGGGTTTCAGACCTGGATCACATGGTAACATTTCCAGTAAGTTCTCTTGGATAATTGTCACATAACTTAGTTCAGGTTTTTAACTTATAGGTCATGCATGAACATTGAGTATGCTGCTTGCAAAGCTCAGTTGTATCGATGAAATGCAGCTTGTACTAAACATCACAAAGACCTTGGAAGTACTCGCTACAAGAGCAAAAAGGGTAAGAAAAGGAAATCCGTTCCTTCTAATGTAAAAAAAGAATCTGAGAATTGTTTGCTCCATGCTGGTTCAAAGAGAAAATTTCCAGAATCTCTTGCTCCGGTAAATGCCGTCAATAATAACATCGGTCTCAAAAATCACGTGGGTGATTTCTCCCATGTGAGAGGTTCAACTTCAGATAGCAAGGAAAAAGATACAGTTGTGAAGAAGAATAGATCGGGCAGAAGTGAATTTGAAGACTCATTCATTTCAAAATCTGATAGACGCCGTCCACTTGCTCAAGTTTTGCAGACCAGTGCAGAATTGCTTCACCACCTAAAGCAAAATGGTGATTACGAGCCTTACTTAATCGGGGAGAATAATGATTCATCGCTAGCCACCTCTCGGTTCAGGCGAAGCAAGTATACATACATGCCTAGTGATTCCGGTGATATACCTTCTTTACAAATGGCTTCTGCTGGAGCTGATTTTCAGACTGAAAGTAATGTTCAGAATTCTGGCACATTTTCTGAGGAACATACATCTTCAGACTTTGAGAAGCAAGGAACAGAGTCCTCAGAGAGGGAAGTCTCAGAAAGCGAGACAGAAGATGATGCTGAAATTTTGAGAAGTATGTTTATATGTTTCTGCCTTCTTCCAATGTTTTCTAGGAACTTCGAATTTGAATTCATGTTTCATTTTCAAATAATGCTGGGTATATTATAGCACAACATAGTAAACCGTCTGGAAATAGCAATAAAATAGATCCAATCTCCACATTTATTTCTTCTATTAGGCAATTAATCGGCTCACATGAATGTTGTGGCCTGAAAAATTGATCATAGGAGCAATACTGATCAACATTGTTTCAATCCCCTCACATAAAGCATGTCTCAAACCTTTCCTTCATGCAAAACACACCCCAGGTTGCATCTTGATTTACCTATTTGCCTCATTGCTGATATTCATATTTGCACTTGAATCATTCCTAAGTAACATGGACAGCTTAGCTCAAGTTCACATTGTTAAGTGTGATGAAGTACTTAATTACCATAGCTTATTTCTAAACTGCAAGTTTATCATGATCATTTATTCATAACTTATTTGTACTGTTGCAGTATCATTAGACAGTTGAAATTGAATTGTGTGAGTTCACTATGCTAAGAAAAAACAACAAACAGAGGCATCCCCTGGACCCTGGTTCAGTAACAAGCAGATTTCCAGAAAGCTATAAATAAATATTTGATATATTTAACGTGTGCCTCTGTTTTGGTTCCTGTTTTGCTAGAAACCTTCATACTGCAGTTCATATTCTGTTACTGCCAGCATTTCTAGTTCCTGTAGAGGTTTGAACTTTCTCCTTGTCTGATCACTAATTATTATGTTAATCTTCTGGGCAGGTACAAATGTGATTCTGCCTTCAGAGTCACATGCTCATGATCTTTATTCCCTTCCAGTGTCTGACAAGTTCAGGCATGTGGATTATGATGACAATGAGAAGGGCTACTCTACTTATATACCTCAGTCAAATGAATCAGAGGAAGAGGATGGTTATTCTGAGCTGGGTGTCTCCCAGTGGCATATGAAAGGTAAACGTAACAACCGTAATGCAGGAAAGAGATTGGTGGACATGACAGACGGAAATACCTGGTTAAATAAATCTGCTGGTTCAATCAAAGGATCTTTGGATAAGAGAAATGGTGGCAATCCTAGAACAGAAGGTATGCAAACATTAGGTGTGCAATATTTGGGGCAGAGCTTTTACCAAATTAAAGAGGAGCCCATTTATGATTCTGATGAAACAGATTTATTTGAGGACACATGCCATTCGGAGGTTAACTTGTACCAGGGTAAAAGATACCCTTCATCCTTGAGGACCTCAAGAGATCTAAGCAGAGGCTATAGTTACTTTAATGACTATGGGAATGAATCTTCAAAGACTTTTACCCTAAACAAGGACACTGATCGAACATCTCGTGTTGATCGGAATGCATGTTGGGATGGATCATCATTTTACCAAGGAAAGTTCAGTTCACGTTTTGGTGGCATGGGACCAATGTTGTTTGATGTTGACCTGAAAGTCCAGGCCAGCTATCAGGGAGAGCATGTTCCTCTTGTCTGCTTAATGAGCAGGCTGAATGGCAAAGCTATCATTGGGCACCCTATCCAAATTGAAATACTTGAAGATGGTTCCATGGATCATCTGGTTTTCTGTGGGGATACTGGTCTGCAAGATAGCACAGCAGCACCACCTGCTTGGCCAACAGGCAGGAGAACTACCATGCAAAGAGTCCCCCGTTTGAATCCTTCTGGAGCATCATTGGATGGAGATTATGACGGTGGTCTTTTGTATCCTGACTGGGAGATGAAACCATCCATTAGAAAGCACTCATCTTCTTCAAATCACCAGGTTAAGATGGATAAGAAAACCCCCTCAAAATCTAGGAGGTCATGGGCTAAGTCTCAGAAGTCATCCAAGAAAGCAAGCTTCTCAAGCCAGAAAGTTAGAGCCCTCTCTGCCATTTCCACTGGAAAAAGGCATCATGGAGAAGGTGGTCAACCAAAGGCGCATTCCAACAGTGGCATTTTTGGTGGTTTACTTAAAGCAGAGGGAGCGGCTCCACTAGTTACTTGTGTCCCGACGAAGGTTGTGTTCACTAGAATATTGGAAGCCATTGGCAGGCCACCTTTAGCTGTTGCTCACCGTGCTAGAATGGCTAGTCCTTTAGTGCGAGATCCACCGTAGGGTTCAACAGTGATAGTTCACATGGTTGGTATTGCCAGTCATAGACCTTCAAGTTTCGTGTACATTCCTATTAATTGAAGAGGCAGGCCATTCAATAACCTGTGAAGAATCAGATTGATATGGTTGCTTCATGATAACTTGGAACAGCTGATCTCTTATTAGCAGTGGCGACAACATGTAAAAATATAACGCTCATGCCTTTGTAACTGGAGACTCAGATCGATCTAGCCCTCATCATGAATGCTCCTCAGACAGCAGTCAGCAATTGAGTCGTGGGCTCCATGGAGGGGCATTATTTATGTAATTGCCATCCGTGACCATGTCTTTGTTTCATCATACCTGTCTCCTGTAAAGAACTAACTTCGGCATTTTAGGTGTCTATTTAGCTAAAACATTTGCATCATCACATATAGTCGATAGGTCATAGTTTTCTGATGTCATGTATACTTCTCGGTTATATTCTGATGCGTCAGATGTTTGCTGTGAAGTAGTTGATTCAACTGTATGTTTAGAAGCATGTGTATCTAGTCCATGTAATATATCAGAGCAAGCATCCCAAATGATGTAAAATTCAGTCATTCATGTGAAGTCTCCTTGCATAGTCAACAAAAGATGATTCCATATTTTACTCTCTTGTGTTGATTTGAAGTAATAACTTGTCCTGAGCTATTGGCCTTTTGCAACCTTGTTCATTTAATCTCTCGAAAGAGATGTTGACAAGCTATTGGAGGTTCAAATCAAAGACATTACTCTTGCCTTGAGTAAAGGTTTAAGTGGTATATGTTGCCGTGGGACTTCAAATTTTGGCCAGTTGGCACGCGCCATTTGGACTTGCGTCGGCTCGATTGTGCCACTGCACTTTTATTGCACTGAAACACTGGTAGACGTCTTCTTTTTCCTCTCTCGCGCGCCTCAATATTGCCGTCCCACCACCGCAGCTGCTACGTTTTGGTCAAGCTTTTTCTGCCGCTCGCTCCTCCTCCCGGGTACAAGGTCAACCCCCGACACGATGATGCACCATGCCAACTCCTGTCCATCTCCTTACATGGTCAGCCGCTCTTCTGTTGTTTCGAGACCATGAAGCGAGCAGCGGACCACGACGTGGGTTCTGACGACGACAAAAACGACGGGTGCGGCGCAACACTCGCAAGGTCCCGTCCGCCGAAGTCTTCTCTGGTCTCGTGATCCAAGCCTTCCCTCAAAAAATCGTGATGCAGGCCGCGGCGGCCAACTACAACGACCGTCGCCGCATCCCCCCCGTCATCCGCAACGCCGTCGACGGCGCACGGGAGTAGTCTCTCCCTGCCGGCTACGGCCCGGCCGTGTGTCCCGTCCAGATCGCCCTCGCTCAATGCTGGGCGCGCTACGACGTCGTCGTGCCCGCGCTGCGCTCCCTCGCCATCCGAAACCTCCTCGAGCAGCCGGCGCGCGCGGCAGCCGCGGACGACATTGGTGATTGGACGGCCTGTTCGAGCACCCGGCGCCGTTCGACGCCGACGTGCGCTTCCCGAAGGAGAGGGTCTGTCTACCTGTCCCTCGAGCTCCCGCCGTTCGGGCCTACCTTGCATGAGCCGCATCAACAACGAGCTCGGCGCCTCGAGGCCACCACGGAGGACGGGCCGTTAAGCCGGAGTGGAGGGACAAGAACACGGTCACCGTTAACCCCATTCTCTCTCGGTTGATCCCAACCTCTCCTTTGTGTAGGAGTGGTGGTCAGCATGAAAGCGGGACGGGTTGCGGCGTCCCGCCCCACCGCTGCAGCTTCATACGGCCTCTTGCGAGCAAGATCGTCTCACAGCGGTCTTTCTCACGGTAATTTGACGCCCGCCAGCCCGCTTTACGTAGCGTCTAGATTTGAACAACCACCCTATCTGCATAGGAGTACGGATCAGACGCTGCCGCGCTGGCTGCCCGCCTGCCCTCGCGTCAGCCCGCTTTGGTTGCAGTCCGTAGCAGGTGGAGACGGGGCTAGGAGATGTAGACAGTAGGAGGCAGCTACGGCGCAAGAAGATGTCGGCAGCAATCGCTAGTCATCGTCAAGGCGCGGATCTTGCGTTGCGGTGCCGCCGGCAGATGCGGGTCGTCCTAGTGGTGCCGCTCTGATCTTGCGGCCGAAGTGGCACTGTCATGTGAGCCACGGTGCGAGTCCGCGCCACTTTCATCTCTAAGTGGTGGGTAGAAGAAAGCACATCATCAGATATTCCAAATCTCCACGCCATCTTGGGATCATCGAAAAAATATTGGCATGGGACAGAAGCGGTTCAATTCTAGTGATAGGAGAACAATTTGGCCCAAGGATGAGCAGGAGTACGAAATTTGACAGCATATAAATTATAAATAGATCAACAGAATTACACAAAGTGACACGTGATGTCGCGCTGGTCTACAGGCGCACAACCTTTATTTTACAACGTCGTGGGTTCGAAACTCGAACAAAACTACTCGTGTTTCAGCAGATTTTCCGACGTTCTCACGAATTATCGAGGCCACCAAGATCATCACGTTCAAATTTGACCGATCGAACTAGCCGCCGCTTCTTCGCCGCCACGTGGAACGACACCTTCTCCCTCTTCTCCGGCACGGCGCCACTGCTGCGCGCCATGCCGCTGTTACCGTTGGCCGGCATCACGGTTACCACTTCCCCCGTGTCATCCTCACCCTTCGCCTGCTCAGCCTCGCCGCGCATCCGGTGGTCCTCCCAACCCGCGGGGAAGCGCGGCAGCCACCGCGGCACGTGCCTCAGCGGCGGCTCCTCCCCCGCCGCCGCGAAGCTCTCCCACCGCTTGCGGCCGCCCGCCTCCTCCCTCCTCGGCAGCGGCTTCGCGAACGGCACCTCCCGCACCGCGGCGACGAACCCGGCGAGCTCCGCGAGCGCGCCGGAGCGGAGCACGGGGCGCGCGGGGTCGGACGCGCCGGGGAAGCCGTCGAGCGCGTGGTCCTCGAGCGCCAGGACGACGTCGGCGACGTTGGGCTCCGTACGGCCGCGGGCCTCGGCGAGCGCCGCGGCGGCGCGGCCCAGGGAAGCGATGTAGTGGCCGGTGATGTCGGAGAGGGCGCGGAGGGCGGCGGGTTCCGCGGCAGAGTACCCGGAGGCGCGGAGGATCTGAGCGGTGGCGACGGTGGAGACCGCGGCCTGGAGGGGTGGTCCGGCCGCCGCTTTACGGGGAGGCCTCGCCGGATTTCCCATACATTACGGCGACGGCGAGAAGAACTAATAAAACCCTAGAGGTTCGATCTTTCAACCGGTGGGTTTATGCCATGTTTTCGGTTTGTGTCTTCCGTTTGATAAAAATCTTTTATTTCTTATACTGTTTTTTCTCGGGGGAGTTCGTGGGACGATGGGGATTGTTGATGGGCTTTTGGGCCGGGTATCTATAAGTAGGCAGCCCATGTAGTAGTTAGCCCCTGGCCCATTATAACGGTCGAACGCTAGCAGCATCCTGTGGGTCTGAACATGTCGGTTGGTCTGTCATTCAGGAACTGCCGAAGTTGAGCTAAAAAATCTTTCAAAAAAATATTGAGCTAAAAAAGAAACTGCCAAGAGCTCCAGCTACACACACACACACACGAGATGCCCTGAATTTCCAAGCGGCATCTCAGATTACTATTGTACCCCACGAAATACTCTGACCACTGTTAGGAGTCTGGTTTTCCACTTTTCTAGTCAGTGTACCCAGGCTTTCGCCAATCTGCAGAAGTCCAAGGTCCACCTATCCGTGTGCACTTCTGGAGTTCCTCTCCTCGACACTTGACCCGGCCTCGCTTCTATGCAAACCATATCAGAGATCCATCCAATGAAGAACGGAGAGGAGTGTTAATTATCAGATTGCAACTTGCTTTGAAACATGACTGTTTTTGTGAGTTCGCCTAGGCATTTTAGTTACACCACAGCGCCTAGGCTCTATGGCGGGGGTGGGTTGCCATGCTACCTGCAATGGCACAATAAACATGAATGAAGTATATCAGGTTCTCCACGTTACCTAAAAAAGAGCATTCACACAAACCATAGTCAAGCCTCTTCTTCTTCTGAAATCTGAAATGATTAATCCAATTACAAAATTTATGCAGGCTATTTGGTATATGATGGATGCTAAAAGTCCATTGCATTTCCACAGAAATTTAACTAATGAGCAAGTACAAATGATTCATGTTTTCTATTCCACTTTGAAACTGTAACAGTTGTCTTTGGTTAAGACACTACCATGGTCCAGTTGCCAACTTCAGAAGAATCCTTGTTTTCCGAAAAAACATTGAGGAAACTAAATCTGCTTAGTGATGAGAGAGATATAAAAATGCTGAGAAACAGGGAGGTGGGAGACCCCTTGGCTGCGCTTAGGGCTGCGCAGGGGAGAAACCAGCAGCGAGGAGGCGTGGGGGCAGCTGCGCAGTACGTAACGTGGGGGACAAAGTAGCTGGTCACGGCGGCTAGGGTTAGGGTTCGAAGCCACCGTGATCCGAGGAGAAGAACAACCCTCAACGGGGATTCTTATTTTTTTCTGGATGCTCAAAACATGAGGGAGGGGGGCTGCTTATAAAGGGGGGACAGGACCCCCCCCTTTGGCCGCAGCCTACTCCTAGTCTGTTTGGGGATAATCCCCCAAACTGACTAGGATTCTTTTCTTCCTTTTTTTAGTCTATTTCTTTCTATCTAAACTGATTCAATCTATAACTCCCTTTTATTCCTAAACATTATCTAATTAATTCTTCTAAATATTTTCCTGGTGCGGCTGCAGGGCCTGGCCGGCCTAGTTGTGGGCTTTGTGGGCCCCACGCCGACCATATTGGCGGCCCACAAATGCATCCACAACATTTCCCCCCTTCCCGACAAAGAGCTCGTCCTCGAGCTTAAAGGAGGGGTGCTTCATCCTGAAATCTTCTAGTTGCTCCCATGATGAATCAGCTTCAGAATGTCCTGCCCATTTGACGAGTAGCTCCCAGACACCTCTATTCAAACGCGCCCTTTGTACTTTTTCAGGCGTAGGTACAACACGTCCATGCAGAAGTGGTGGTAAAGGCACCACCTGTATGGGAGTAGGACCTTCAAATTTCTTTAACAGGGACACATGGAAGACATCATGTATCCTTGCTTGAGGAGGCAACTGAAGTTTATATGATACAGTCCCAATGCGTTGAATGATCTGATATGGTCCAAAATATTTTGGTCCAATCTTTGAAGAAGGCGTCGTCATTACTCCCACAGCTGTCCTCTGATGAAGCCGCAGCCAAACCCAATCACCGATCTGAAATTCCACCTCTCGGCGGAACTTATCTTCATAGCTTTTCATGGTGACTTGTGCTTGTACCAACCTGTTCTTGATTTCAGCTAAGAATTCATCTCTATCCTTTAGCTGTTTATCCACTGCTGCTACTCTAGATACGCCCGGTTGGTAACCAACAAGAGCCGGAGGGTCCCTGCCATAGACCACTCTGAAGGGCGAGCATTTGAGGGCCGTCTGGTAGGAAGTGTTGTAGCAATACTCAACCCAAGGAAGCCACTGCAACCAAGTCTTTGGTCGGTCACCAGCCAAGCAGCGAAGGTACACAGTGATGATCTTGTTGACGACCTCAGATTGGCCGTCAGACTGCGGGTGGAAGGCCGAGCTGAGCTGAAGTTGGACAGGGAGGTGGGAGACCCCTTGGCTGCGCTTAGGGCTGCGCAGGGGAGAAACCAGCAGCGAGGAGGCGTGGGGGCAGCTGCGCAGTACGTAACGTGGGGGACAAAGTAGCTGGTCACGGCGGCTAGGGTTAGGGTTCGAAGCCACCGTGATCCGAGGAGAAGAACAACCCTCAACGGGGATTCTTATTTTTTTCTGGATGCTCAAAACATGAGGGAGGGGGGCTGCTTATAAAGGGGGGACAGGACCCCCCCTTTGGCCGCAGCCTACTCCTAGTCTGTTTGGGGATAATCCCCCAAACTGACTAGGATTCTTTTCTTCCTTTTTTTAGTCTATTTCTTTCTATCTAAACTGATTCAATCTATAACTCCCTTTTATTCCTAAACATTATCTAATTAATTCTTCTAAATATTTTCCTGGTGCGGCTGCAGGGCCTGGCCGGCCTAGTTGTGGGCTTTGTGGGCCCCACGCCGACCATATTGGCGGCCCACAAATGCATCCACAACAAAAAAGAATGGACAATCAACTTGGTCCATCATTTGGAGTCTCTACAGTTCTATTATATTAGCCGATAACTGAATTACATCATACAACTGCTGTAATTGTTGGCACTGATTTTGATCTTCCCGATAATAAATCCCCTAAACTTTATGAGACACCGACCTTTGGTAATAACCTAGGTAAGTGTTATGTATACTTAGCAGCTTGACTAGATAACAAAACAACATGAGGGTCACCATCAAGTGCTGGAATTGAGCATCATATATGTTGTTGTCTTGTGCACAGACTGAGTATTCTGATGTACTAGTGGATTGCAGTTGAGAAAGGCAATCCACATGATTAGGATACAGTGAACACTCTATAAAGCATATATTCTGACTAAATGTGTTCTAAATGATTTATAATACTCAAAGGCTCATTGAAGCCTTCCTTTTAGAATTGAGGTTTCCTTTTGATAACGTTGTTCATTTTCAGAACCCTGAGATATTCCGATAAATGTACAATTCACAAGTGTGTTGCTAACTATGTACATTGTGTATTTGTTGGTGAGCATTTACTCCTTTTTCATGTACATTGTGTGTTGGTAACTATGGGATAAAGGTCACAAAGGTTAAAAAATCAAAAAACAGACTAATAATGGCGCTCAATACTGACAGATGCAGTTGAATAAAGATGCACGCGGGATACTGGGATCATGAGGCAGGTTGAGGTGATTCTTCTAGGTCCAAAGGGGTGCAGCTTGTATCTGAGACTGCATGTGTCAAGTTATAGTGAACTTTCTACCTGAGACCCTAACATGTAACTACCACCATTCATGTTGGTTGAACAATAATACTGAAATCCTCCTGCTGTGTAAATGTACAATACAACAACAACAACAACAACATCAAAAATAAAGCCTTTATCCAAGCACATTGGGGCAGGCGCTGTGTAAATGTACACTGTACAAGGATAATCCCAGTTTATAGCGCGGAGTTGGTACTCACCTCTATGTAACATTAACATGAAAAATACCCACTTGATAACTATAAACAGTTAGACGTCTCGCTAGGATGAATAGGCCAATTGATCTACCTCAAGTTCGGAAAGGGCAACTACTGAAAATTTCTACTCCAAGAATGCAAAATGCTTGTTTCACGTTGACCTAACTTTAAAACAAAATGGTTCTTGATGTGCTCTACAACTACTGTTTAACTTAAAACTGATTCACATGTGTTTTTTCAGAAGTAGGCTCAGTTACTTTCTTGGTATTTTCTTTTCTGAAGTAAAAAAGATATACACACAAAAAATGTCTTTTGCCTTGTAAGCACTTTCTAAATTCTATGTTGTCACCATTTTGATGCTACCAAATGTCCCCCCTGGTTAAACTGGAACATATTCTTTCAGGCAACAAAGCAAGTATCTGCATATCTAGGTGTACTGCTACTACTGCATATGTTCAAAAGATTACACATACTTTCGCGTTTGATACCCAGGTAAAGATTTCATGCAAATCACTCTCAGTGGTTGCGCACTTCCCTTGTCAAACAGAAGCAGTTGCATTTGCTTAACACGTATTTATCTGGTCAAGAAAGTTCACCGCTCCCTGCCACGTCCATCCAACTATTTCCTCAAATTGTCCGTCCGGGGCAAGCTCATTGCATCTTCTCACAAGGTGGCACCAAAAACAAGGTCATCTTTGAGAGGTCTCCAGGCGATAGAGTAGCAATGCATGAAGTCGATCTGTTCAGTGAACCACAAGTACGCCGTGTCTTGGGCCCTTGAGCCACGCACATGCCATGACTTTCGGCTTGGCAGCAGGCTATGCCGGATCAGGACGAACGGCTGATGTCATCTGAATTGCTTGATCGTGGAGGAAGCCAAATACTGGACTTGCACGTTAAGGTTATGGCCGTCAGATTGCCTGTTCCGCCTAAACTTGATGGCGTTGGCTTATGGAGGGGAAATCAGCAGTGAGCCATGGTGACTGAAGCATCGGCAGCAGCAACGCCACCTGCGCTTGTATTCTTGACATTCTGCCGGCTAGCCGGACGCTAGATCAATCCAGATGACGGTGGTTGAGGCTTGAGAGTTTGCGCGGGGTGCAGCTTGTGAAGGAACAAAGCATATCGCGTGATGTGCTCAGGTCATGTAATGCAATGAACGTGATGAGTAGCAGCAGGCATTCTCGGCACGACATTTTGCATATAATCGTCACAGGGCTACGGGACTTGATGGTTCAGAATCTGCCGTTCGACATGCTGCTTGTGAACCAGGCACTTGATGAACCCAGATGACGGCGAGCTAGCTAGGAAACGCACGGTTGGGAAGTCACACGTTTCATGGCCGTCCTAGAGTGTCACGGAATACAGTAGCTCATAGCGGTTCTTTGCCTGGGATTAGGAAGTAAGTACGCCCCTAGTCATCTGGACATTTCAAATTCTGGTCTCTTACAAGTAGGCCCCACGACCATTATGCACCGTCCCAAAAGCGGAGTGAAAAAAAAATCTTGGTAAAGCAACTGTCCCCACACTTGCCGCAGCAGCGCCAGGGAGAAGACAGAGAACCCTCTGGATGCCGCTCGAACTCTGCTCCACGGCGCCATCCTCGCCGTCCGTTCCCCCCTGCCCCCACGTGACTCCGCCCACCCGCACCCCAAATTCAAATTTCGAATCTGCGGAGCGTTGTCCTCACCCCTTGAGATCCAATTAAACCCCCCGAAACCATTCCTTCCTCCCCAGCAGATCCCCCAAATTCCCCAGTCCCCGGCTCCCCGACGTGCGTCCCCACCCCCAAACCCTAGCGCACGCACACGACCTCCGTGTGCACGCTTAGCGGCGCCAGCCATGGCGGGTCCCCTGCAGTCCAGCTCCGGCCACAACGCCGCCGCCGGCAAGACCATCGAGGAGATGTACCAGAAGAAGTCGCAGTTGGAGCACATCCTCCTTCGGCCGGACACCTACATCGGCTCCGTGGAGAAGCACACCCAGGCGCTCTGGGTCTACGAGGGCGGCGCCATGGAGAACCGCCAGGTCTCCTACGTCCCCGGCCTCTACAAGATCTTCGACGAGATCCTCGTCAACGCCGCGGACAACAAGCAGCGCGACCCCAGGATGGACTCGCTCCGCGTCAACATCGACGTCGGCGGCTGCTGCATCTCCGTCTACAACAACGGCGACGGGATCCCCGTCGAGATCCACCAGGAGGAGGGCGTCTACGTCCCCGAGATGATCTTCGGCCACCTCCTCACCAGCAGCAACTACGACGACAACACCAGGAAGACAACCGGCGGGAGGAACGGATACGGCGCCAAGCTTACCAACATCTTCTCGACGGAGTTCGTCATCGAGACTGCTGACGGGCGCCGCCAGAAGAAGTACAAGCAGGTGAGATGCGTATTTATCTTTTTGGAATAGTATTTCGGTGTGTCTTAGCCTCGGGGAATGGAGTTTTCTCTCAGACCCGTAAATAGGATAAGATATTAGGAGCCAATAGATTTGTTCATTTGCCATGTGACTATAGTGAGGCGGAATCGTACATTGGTTCGTATGTACATCTTCTCTCGTTTTCTTTTCTGCCACTAGTTTACTGTCTCCGTACAAGATAATCTTCAAAAGATCAGGGGTAACTTTTTTGTGGCATTGATTAATGGGATCTGGTATAAGCATGATTTAAGCCATAATTAATATGGAACTGACACCCGGGAACTAGGTAGTACACTCCACGTGAATTAAGTAATTCTGTACACCTTCAGGGGCAACCAGCCAAAGTCAAAATACAGAGTATAATATTCATCTTTGAATGCATATGCAGATTTTCTCGGAGAACATGGGGACGAAATCAGAGCCCCAGATCACCAAGTGTAAGCAGGGGGAGAACTGGACCAGAGTCACATTCAAACCTGACCTTTCCAAGTTCAATATGACTCATCTTGAAGATGACGTTGTTGCCCTCATGAGGAAGAGAGTGGTCGACATGGCAGGTACTCTTGGTAAAACTGTCAAGGTCGAGTTGGATGGCCAAAGGGTGCCTATAAAAAGCTTCTTGGAGTATGTGAACCTGTACTTCCGAAACAAGGCTGACGATTTCCCAAGGTTTGTCATATTTCATACAGACATCAATTCAAGTAATGTCAGTGAACAGAATGTTATAGTGATCCAGATCATTCACACTTCCCTTTTATCAGGATCTATGAACAGGTGAATGACCGTTGGGAGGTGTGTGTGAGTGTAAGTGAAGGGCAGTTTCAGCAGGTAAGGAGAATTATGTTCTCTTTATGTGTGAGTTGCTTTTTGTCCTGTGGTTACAGTTGTATCATGCATGCCTTTTATGTTGTTGTAGGTCAGCTTTGTGAATAGAATTGCAACCATAAGGGGTGGAACTCATGTTGATTACGTTACCAACCAAGTTGCAACTCATGTTATGAACATTGTCAACAAGAAAAACAAGCATGCAAACATGAAACCACATAACGCGAAGAGCCATTTATGGGTCTTTGTTAATGCACTCATTGACAATCCGGCCTTTGACTCACAAACCAAGGAGACCTTGACCACACGTCAGGGAAGCTTTGGCTCGAAGTGTGAGCTTTCTGTTAACTTCCTGAAGCAGGGTATGTGACCAGTTCACTTAGGTTGTTCAGATTGTACGGTTCTGCTCCACCACTAACACACCTTTTTAAGCCTGCAGTCGAGAAATCGAGTATTGTCAACAATCTCCTCTCCTGGGTGGAGTTCAAGTTAAGCAAGGAGCTAAAGAAGACTGATGGAAGCAAGAGGTCAAGAATTACTGGCCTGACAAAGCTTGAGGATGCAAACGATGCTGGTGGAAAGTACTCTGGAGATTGTACCTTGATCCTCACTGAAGGAGATTCAGCAAAGGCTCTTGCTGTGAGTATTTGAAAAATCTTTTGGATGCCATGGCAAGCACTTTTGCACAAAAAACATAAATAAAATGAAGAAATGACCTTTTCTTTTTCTCCTTTCAGATGGCTGGCATGGCTGAAGTTGGGAGAGATCGCTTTGGTGTCTTTCCTCTCAGGGGTAAACTGCTAAATGTTAGGGAAGCAACCCACAAGCAGATAATGGAGAATGCAGAAATTCAGCATATAAAGCAAATCCTTGGTCTGCAGCATGGGAAGCATTATGATTCTGTAAAAGGCTTGAGATATGGACATCTTATGATAATGACAGATCAGGTTTGTTGGACATGTCCAATCCATCTCAACGAAGAAGTCAAGTTACTCTTCGCTCATATTTTATGCATGTATATTGCAGGATCATGATGGCTCCCACATCAAAGGGTTGTTAATCAACTTCATTCATGCATTCTGGCCATCTCTTCTTAAAGTTCCTTCTTTCTTGATTGAGTTCATCACTCCAATTGTCAAGGTAGTGTACCTGGGACCCCTGGTCTGTGTGGATCTTTTGTGTGGCTTCAACATTTCTTCTTAGTTCTAGATGTTTTTTTTTACTTTGGAAGACTTATTGTTCTCTCATTCTTGTATTTTGTCTAGTTGGCTGCCATGATTATACTTGAATTTACTTGTCCAGGCAACCAGGGGTGATACTGTCAAGTCATTTTACACCATGCCTGAGTATGAAGCATGGAAAGAGAGTCTAGGTGGAAATGCAAGCGGGTGGAGGGTAAAGTACTACAAGGTATGCACTCCCTCTAATTTCCTTTTGTTGTTGTTCCGTCGTTTGTATGTGAAAATGATTGTATCATGATCTGCTCAGGGGTTGGGAACAAGCACAAATGAGGAAGGTCAGGAGTACTTTAGACAAATGGACCTCCACCGGAAGGTTTTTAAATGGGAGAATGACCAAGATGGCAATGATATCGAGTTAGCATTCAGCAAGAAAAGAATTCAAGATCGGAAGGAGTGGCTTAGCAACTTTCAGGTAAACTCTTTTATCCTTTCCAGTTCTGAATTCTGATGTGGGATATGTTAGTACTTTGTATTGGAACTAAAATGCACCACTACAATTTCAGCCTGGAACTTACCTTGACAGTCATAAGGGACCCATCAAGTACAGTGACTTCATCAACAAAGAGCTAATTCTTTTCTCAATGGCAGACCTGCAGAGGTCAATACCTTCAATGGTTGATGGCCTCAAACCAGGCCAGAGGAAGATTCTGTTTTGTTCGTTTAAAAAAAATTTTACCAAGGAAGCAAAGGTGTGTCATTGAAAAGATTTTTAGAATTTTTTTCTATAAAAGAGGACATATTTCTAATCTGTTAGTTATACTAATACTTATCACAGGTGGCTCAATTCTCTGGTTATGTATCAGAACACTCCGCATACCACCATGGCGAGCAAAGTCTAGCAAGTACAATTGTTGGGATGGCTCAAACTTTTGTTGGGAGCAATAACATAAACCTTTTGTTTCCTGCAGGCCAGTTTGGCACCAGAAATATGGTGGGAATACAATACAATTCTTAGTATCATAATGTGCTTTTAGATGACACCTACTTATTATGACTGCTTTTGTCATGTTTCTTTTCATGTTTTTTTCAATTTCAGGGTGGCAAAGATGCTGCGAGTGCCCGTTACATCTTCACAAGGTTGGCGCGCATCACTCGTTCCATTTTCCCTAAGGATGACGATATGCTTCTTTACTATTTAAACGAAGATGGACAGAAAATCGAACCCACCTGGTAAAATTAGCTACATCCTCTATGATTGCAGTTTGAACTCGATATCAATAGCTAAGCATCCTCCTTTAGGTATGTGCCGATCCTTCCGATGGTTTTGGTCAACGGAAGTGAAGGAATTGGTACAGGATGGAGCACTTTTATCCCAAACTACAACCCAAGAGACATCATCGCTAACCTGAGACGGTTGCTAAATGACGAGCAAACTGAACCAATGCACCCATGGTATCGGGGGTTCAAGGTCAGTAACAGACTTTGATCTGCTTCATTATGCCACTGCAGTGTGGTTCTTTGGAACATACTTGAACTCAAACTGTATTGGTACAGGGCTCTATCCAGAGGACAAATACAAAGGAAACTGGTGTCACATACACAATCTCTGGTTTTATAGAGGCTGTTGACGACACTACTCTGAGAATCACTGAGCTGCCAATCCGCCGCTGGACAGAGGACTATAAAAAAGTTCTCAACAGTTTGTTGAATGATGAAAACTTTATCGAGGTTGCTTCCTATACAATGAACCTATTGTTTATGATGCTTCCTTTGGAAATAATAATGTTCTTTCATTGTACTCAATTGCAGGACTTCAAGATGCAAGGTGATGCCAATGACGTTTACATTGATGTCACCTTAACCGAGGAAAAAATGAATATAGCTAAGCAAGAAGGACTGGAGAAGAAGTTTAAGCTGACAACTAATGTTGGGACAACAAACATGCACTTGTTCGACTCGGATGGCAAAATTAGGAAGTACGACACCCCGGAGCAAAGTATGCATTTGGTTTCTATCTTCTACTTTCCCACTCTCTCCATTCTTGTCATCTTATAATTTTTCCCTTGTTTCTGTCAGTACTTGAGGAGTTCTTTCATTTGAGGCTTGAATTCTATGAAAAAAGAAAGGTACATGCATTACATTTTGTTCTTTGTAATTTCAGATTATATGCTGAATGCGGCATTAACTAACTTATCTTTTGCAGAAAGCAATATTGGCAAATCTTGAGCTGGAACTGAAAGAGCTTAGTAACAAAGTTAATTTTATCAAACTTGTTGTTGAGGGAAAAATTGAAGTCCGTGGTAGAAAGAAGACAGAGCTGTGTCTAGAGCTTCAGAGTTTGGGCTTTGATCCTTTCCCAAAAAGAAAAGGCGGTGTTGAGCCTTCAGCCATAGGAGCTGTAGATGATGATGAAGAAAGTGAAGAGAGTCCTAATGATCCAACAGGAATTATTGGAAGTGAATATGACTATCTCCTGTCAATGTCTATAGGCTCTTTGACTTTGGAGAAGATGGAAGAGCTCATTGCTGATATGAAAAAATGTGAGACTGCTGTTGTGGAAATGAGAAAAACTCTACCGAAATCACTTTGGTTCAAAGATCTTGAAGCTCTGGAAAAGGAACTGGACGTAAGTATTCCTGCTTCCTGCTGTTTTGCTGCTTGTTTTGTTCCATTATCTCACTCATCGTTTTTATGCAGTTGCTTGATGAAATGGATGCAAAGGATGAGCAGGAAAGGAGAATTAACAGGGAAAAGAATGTAAAAAAGAAGGGTGGATGTAAACAACAAAACAAAAGGCAGCCTAAAAAAACTGTAGCCAAATCTGAAAAGGATGAAATTGCCGCAATTGATACTGAAGGTATCTGTTCCTACTATTTGGCAACAATTTTCGATGTTTTGATCTGTGTTTGAGATAGTTTTGCTGTTACAGGGAATGCTGTTGAGCCAGCTGTCTCCAAGCATGTTGTTCCACGGAAGAAACAGGCCAAGGTTAGAACTGTAACATACACTGTACTAACTAGGTTGCTCGGTTGCATTGTACTTAATAAATTTTTTAATTTTAAGGCTCATGGTGCTGGTTCTGATGATGAAAGATTAAATGCAAAACCTGGTCCTCAGAGGAAGAAACAATCTAAGAAGGCAAGATCCTCTAAACTTGTTTCTCAATTTATCTGTCTGCGTAATAAATCAATTCAGTAGATTTCTAAAAAAATCAATGTCACAGGCTAGTGTGCCAGTGGATGATGCTGAAGAGGATGATGTGCCTGCACTTAAGGATCGTCTTGCAGCTTTTAATATTGATGACTCATCTCCTGATAATTCTGGTAATGCCTCAGTGTCTTATGCCGATTTGATGTTACTGAATGAAGAGACATCTAAGCTTTCCATTTGAAAAGTGTAAGCTCATGGATTAACAACTTTGCAGCCATGGACGTGGAAACAACAGAAGGACAGCAGAAAAAAGGGAGGAAGGGACCAAGCAAAAGAGGCGAACCAAAGAAGGTGTCCTCATCTTTAGCAGTGATATCTTCTGATGACGAGAATGTGAAAGAGGATGATGATTTTGCCGTGGAAGAAGTCTCAAAAGTCCAAACGCAGAAAAAAGGTAGAGGAAGGAAGCCCACTGCTGCTGAGAAACCGAAGGCTACTACCACCAGGAAGAGGGCGCCGGCTCAGGGCAAGTCCATGAAGCAGAAAGTGCTAGATGAAATGCTCAAGCCTGCAGAGGACACCAACATCAGCGCTCCTTCTCCCGAGAAGAAGGTGCGGAAGATGAGGGACTCTCCCTTCCACAAGAAGAGTGGCTCGGTCTTGCAGAGAGGCGCTGCAACCTCTCAGAATAGTGCTGAGGCTTCACCACCCTCTGGCAGTTCCGTTGAGCCCGTTGCTGCACCGCAGCCAAGGAGGACGGCAAGGGCGACCAAGAAAGCAACAGTTGTTTACGAGGAGAGTGATGAGAGCGAGGATGAAGTGGTGGAGCTGTCTGATGACTCCGACTTCGACTTGGATGGCAACTCTGATGATGAGTGAGTTTGGCGTAGTAAGTGACAGTATCTCGTAGATGAGTCGTCGCAACATTTGCTGATCTGTTAAGGTCGCGATGCATCTCTTGTGCGTTGTATGTGTTGTTCGGTTGCCTAGAAGACATTTCACTTGGTTCATCAAGTTTGGTCCTTGTCGGCAATAGAGGAGTCCATGTACCGTTTGTGTATGTGTATTATGAACAGCAGTCTTCGTTCGGCTAAATCGATGTCATCGTTTGTGTTGACAGTTATATTGAAGATCAAAATTGGATTTTTCTCGCCATGGGAGCCTCACGCCGGCCCGCTAACGTGTGTTGTTCTTGAATCTGCCTTTGGGCAGAAAACCAAACTGAAGCCTAAACCAAACCATAACACCTTTTTCAAACCGTAACATTCACCTCATTTCAAACCATCCAGCAGCCCACCTTTGCAAACAAAACCAAACTGAATTGAAAATGGGCCCAACTGTAACAATCCCAAAATTCTCAACACATGTGACAAAACCGTCCCCTCTCCCTTCCCCTCACTGCCCAGCGGTCCCACACGCCAGTTCCATCTACCCCACGACAGCAACCGCCCTCCTCTCTCCTTATTATCGCATGTGAACCAAAAGCTTCGCACATGGCCGAATTTCTTCGCCTCTTCACCAACCACCGCCGCCTCCTCTCCCTCTATAAAATCCATCCGAAACCGGCCCCTCTTCCTCGCAAAAACCACAGACAATTCCTTTCTGATGAGAAAAACGCCCATTCTCAATTCTCCGAGAAACACACGTTGATCTTCGGTTCTAGCACCCTCTACACTCTCCCTCGGCCACAAGGAAGAAATCCCGACGAAATCCTCTAAAGAAACGCGCCTGGGGAGCATTTCCAACGAAATTCGCCGGAGTTCTTCACTGCCGCCGTCGACAGCCCCTCTCCGGCCAATTCTAGTCCCGGAGAATATCCTAGGTGAGTTTCCCATCTCCTCCTCTCCCTTCTGGTGTAGAGAGATCAAGAAATGGTAGAGAAATCAAAGAAACCGAAGTTTTTCGGCCATCGCCGCCGCTCGCCGGCGAGTCCGCGGCTGCCGGACGTGAAGGAGAAGGGTAGGGGACGACGTGGCCGCTTCTGATGCGTCGGATTTGAGCCAACGGTTAAGATTAAAACAAACATACCGATTCGGTTATTTAAAATCTGTGTCGTTGATCTCAGATCTAATGGCCCACATTTAAATCAGGCCGTAGCCGTTGGAGATTTCATAGTAAGGTCCCTAGAGATTTAAATAACTAGAAAATAGCCCCTGTGCTTTACAGAATCAACCCTAGGCTTTATAGAATTTAGGAAATTCACTGTAAAATAGCCAATTAGCCCCTGTTTTCTCTATAAATTGAGAAATTAAGTTTAAAACTTCAAACTTGCCCCTGGAAAAGTTGTAATTAATATAATTCAGTCCAAATTAGTTTATAAATTCATAATTTATTCTATAAATAGTGAAAATAGGGTAAATAACTTCTAAAAAATGGTAAGAACTTATTAAAGATTTTGTTTAAACATTTTGATCAGTATATCAATTCTGAAATTAAAAATAATAATTTCTATAGGCTGAAATTATTCGATTAGTAATAAATTAATTCTGAAAAATAAAATAAAAATCATACATGCTTCAGAAAAATTGTAGAAATTTATTAAAAGGCATAAGATTATTTTGTTTCTATATTTCTACACATGTATAATTTATATAATTTAGAATAATTATATTAGGGCTGAAAATGTATATTAAATATTAAATAAATGCTGAAATATTAATAAAAATAATATACATTGAAGAAAAATGATGGAAATTGTCCAAAATGCATAAATGGGTTTTGAAAATGTAGAAAATAGTAATATAGATTCTGGAAATAATTATAGTGATAATTTAAATAGTTTTTAAGACTGAATTAATTATAAAATTAATATATATACATATATACACTCTAGAAATTATTAAAAAAATACTATAAAATTAGGAAATGAGTGTTTTGCCATAACAAAGATAAAGTAACAGATATAGATATCAATTTGAAACTTATTTTCATTTATAAACACATGAAATAATAGGAAATCAATAGTATATAGAGAAAAATAGTAGAAAATAAATAGTATATGTGTGTAATCAAGTATACATGTGATAGAAATATATTGTTAAGTTTCTTATGGCATGTTTTGCATTATTTTATGTGCATATACATGGATAGAACCAATCCAAGAACCACTTTCTAATCTTCAAGAGCAAGATTTCGAAGTGAACGAGAATTCATTCAAAGGCAAGTGTTCCTTGACCACTTTGTTTCTATTCTAGGATGATTAGTTAGAATGATTGCATGTTGTCTTTAATATGAAACCTAGTTTAGGATGTCTCACTAAATTTTATTCCTTATCATTCCTTGCAAAGCCATGGAGGGATTTAGTTAGTATTTATTGGTTATCATTTCATGTGCTTAGTCATGCTTAAAACTTTAGAAATGAATGAAACATAGTTGATGCTAGTCTTGTGGATTATATGAAAGACACAAGTGTGTGTCATGGTATTAGGAATCTAGAGAGGCTGGTGGTTTTGGATGGTGCTTCGTGCACGAGACTCGGGTTAGTGATATTCCCTGTCTTAAATTCTAAGGACCGGTTCATGGAACAGTTAACCCGACTTTACAGTGCCACCACAAGACTGAGATAGGGTAGCTTGGCCAATTAATTAGGTGTTTGCCGGTATAGTATAAGTGTTTGGATGGTGCGGGGTATGGAAGTCCATTTTTGACTACCCTGAGAACTGCAAGGCTCAAGAGGGGGCTTCTACAGGGGAGGGTTTTCTCCTAGGAACTGCAGTGGTGAAACCTTAGTGGGTTGTACTTGCTGGTAGACCCTTTTGTAAAGGTCATGTAGTGATCTCCTGATCGCACATCAAAGGAAGTGTGTAATGTGGCTTGCAACCACGGATATCAGGGAGGTTTTTTGTCCACCTGGCAACAGGGGATGAAATCACTACTTCTGGATAAAGTGGTACAATCTCTGAAGAGAACCAAACTGTTATGACAGCCGTGCTCACGGTCAAGAGCGGCTTGGACTTGTCCATTATTAGAGAAAGATGGATATGGGTTGAAAGAGATTGTTGGGTGGTGTAACCTAACATTAATGACTTAATTATGAATTGGTGGGATTTATCACTTAGTAATAGATGTTGCTAATTAAAGCTAAGGCCTAGGATTAATACATAGTGCTTAACCATGTTAGCCTCTCCTTTCTATTAGCCCTCATAACATTCTTTCCTACACTTGTTGAGTACCTTTGGGTACTCAAACTTGCTTTTGTTGGATATCATATGCTGCTCAGGTGCAAATAAAGATATAGACTTCGATGAGGAGGACTTCGATCCCGAAGAGTTGTTCTAGGCTGGCGAAACCCCCGGGCAACGCCTGTGAACTGGAGCACCACGCTATAGTCTTCCGCTGTTATGTTATTAGTGTAATAGTACTCTTATTTAGTATTTTATGTCTTAATATTATGTTATACGTTGAACTTGGCTTGTAATAAAATGATATTTCACTCTTGTCGGCACATGTATGACTCAACTGATCCTGGCATACATGTGAGAATACGCTCGGGTGTTACTTATGGAAAACCGGGTGTGACACCAACCAACACCAACGCGAAGCCTCCACCGGTTCGAAACCATTTGCTAATAACGGTTGGCAGCCCAACCCACGGCAAGGCCCGATGACCTCGCGTGCCTTCCGGCGGCGAGGGCCATATTTGTTGGAACTATGGTTGGCAGCCCAACTCACGGTAAGGCCCGATGGCCTTCTATTGGAACTATGGTTATTTGTAGAACTTTTGGTGCCATGTGACGGGCAATGGATTCTGAAGATACCATATTTGCTAGTAATTAGTGAACTAGTGATATCTATGATTACTTGCTACCTACATGCATAAATTATTATTTTAGTTGATGCATACACTGGTTCTGAGTTTTTTTCACAAAGTACTTAACAGATATTTGTTATGTGCATGATTATGTGATGGAGGTAAACTCAACTCAGTGTTTGGTAAGGTCAGCAAATCTCACATTGGCTCTAAACCAAACACAGTGGGCAGACAACCAAAATTTGGTAACTGACTTTGGCTCCAAACCAAACAACAAGCATCAGCTATACCAAATTTTGGCAATCTATATTGGCTCTAAACCAAACACTATGATGTTACCAACATTTTTGGTAACGACCATGCATTGGAAACACCAAATTTTGGGAAGGTATATGTGCGCTAGCATCCAAACAGCCCCTTACTGGCACCTTGCCCGCTCGGCGACGCCTTCACGTGTCCGTTGTGAACTGAGAACTACCTGCGCAGTGTGAACTACTAGTCACCTGACAGTGAAGTATCGCTTGGATGTCTCTAGTTTTGCATAGTTGGAGATTGTGGTTTCCAACTGGGATGAGAAAAAGAGCATTAGTTTACATTTAGTAAATATATCGCTTGGGAAAAAGTTTCCAACAGTTTAGGAATACGCTCAGGAAAATTTAGTACCATTTCCTTCCCCTTAGCGGTGGAAGATCTAGTGAAACATCATACGACTAATATAATTGTGAATCTTGAACAAAACCAGTGAACAGCGATAAACATCCATGCAGTTTTATACTGAAACTTGGGTTTACACAGAGTAGACAACTCTACTGTAGACACGACAACACCATTTAGCAAATTTGCAACTCATTTGATATATATATAACCGAAATAGTCTCATATCTCATGAATCATCATCCCATACACACCTTACAAAGAAAAAAAAAGAAGACCAACAGTAACTGCAAGTTGGTTGGCTGAAACCACAGTTTCATAGCCTGATCATGACCCCACACACGAAAACTTGGGACGAGGAATAGCCCAGTTATCACTTCACAACCAGAGCAGTCCTCATTCCATCCTTTCTTAGTTTGACGTCGTCCACAAGGAAATTTGTCCGTCCGTGCCGTTCAGCAGTCCACGCCGGTGTTGTCGTCCACCTTCGCGAGCGGCAGCCTCTTCCCCACTTCAGCAGCGACCTGCTTCTTCCTTTCCCGCTTCAGATAAAGAGAGCAAACAACAGTCAGTCACAGCGATTTAAATAAGTGAAGCCAAGGTGAGCTGATAAAATATTAATTTTACTAGAGGTTAGTCTGTCTATACCTTTGCGTTAAGAGCATCCTTGCAGAGTGCTTTAAGCTGCCTTAGGCTCTTGCTGTGAAGATCTTCAAATTTCAGCTGCTTCTGCAACTCCTCAGCCTGATAGGTTCCCTCCTTGATGGTGAACTCATCCAGGGATTTGGCAATGTTACCGGCTGTACTGTCAACCTCCTTCGTTGCCTCATCATTACCAACAGCCGTCCCAGAGACCTCCTCACTATATACTTCTTGCACTTCAAAGATAGAAGAGTCATCTAGGGACTTAAAGGCACTCTTGGTTGCAGATGCCAAGGCAGCCTTGTTTTCCTCAAGCACTGGAAGAGTGGTGTCACTCTCGGTTTCAGCATCACTGAGTACCACGATATTGTCAAACTCTGCTGGCAGGTCACCGGAGAAATCATCATCCTCAGCTGAACCATCTTCACTTGCCTCTTCATCAGAACCATCTTCGCTGGCCTCTTCATCAGAACCGCCTTCGCTGGCCTCTTCATCAGAACCATCTTCGCTGGCGTCTTCATCAGAACCATCTTCACTGGCCCGCAGCATTTGGGACAACTCTTGATTGAGATCAGTGCTCACTTCAGTGCAGTCCCTCTCCTCATTGGTCTCATCATTCTCATCATCACCACTCTCATCGGTAGAGTCGATTTCATCACTGGCCTCGTCATCATCTGAAGTCCATTCCTCATCTTCATCGAGCTCACCTTCTTCGCTGATCTCATCTTCTATCGGTTCAGCCTGCTGCATATCATCATCAGCCCCTTCTTTTCCATCATTGAGGTCATCTTCCTCACTAGTCTCATCTCCTGCGGCAATAGCTGGAAGAATCTGCTTCGGGAAATGAGCGATCTCACTAGTGACAGCGAAACCATCTTCCTTGATAGCCTCCTCACCTGCAGCAACTGCCTTATCTTCTGCGACAGGATTGATCTCATCAGTCATCTCATTGACAGGCGACCATTCGGCCACGCCCTCACCATCTTCGCATGTGGCATATTGTTCCTTCTCAATGACTGATTTTGTGGCTTCGGCCTTGGACAAGACGCCAAGGATTGGTGAATCCTCCATAGGTGCCAATGTACCAGACTTCTCAACACTGATTGATTCCTGTTCTACCACAGGACCTGATCGATGCATCGTGGTTCAGAATTAGCAAAAGGGCTCGGCATAATGTGTCCCGAAACTAAGTGGAACAACGTAATGGATTGTGAGTGCCTACCCACAATTCAGAATTTCAACGACTACATATAAATCAAGGACAAAATTGTTGGATTTGGGAATGCAGACACAGAATAAATGGATGGATTTCAGAATTTCACATTTTATAATCTTATTACAGAAAAAAATAAGTTACAAACAGTAGGACTTTTGAATGTGAACTTCGGGACACCTCACCTTCCTGTGATTTTGTGGCTCCTTGCTTCACCACAGCTGCCACTTCCTCCACCTTAAGATCATCACAGCTCTTATCAGAAAGCAATGCAGAGCCATTGGCAGCATCAGAAGAATCAGCTGCACATTAAAATAAATAGATCAATGAATGTTTCTGCACAATGCCACGATTACAAATCAAATTGAGAATTCACAGATCTAACAATAATAGGAACTTACTGCAGAAATAAATCCCACCTTCCTCGCCCTCCTCTGGTTCCTCCTCGTTGTTATCTCTGCCCAGTAGCTTCGTAACTTCCTTCTCTTCCTCAGGATCATCACATGTCACATCTGAGGCGACAGCTACATACATGAAACCAGCATCAGAAGCTGCCCCCAAGCAATCGAATAGCAAAAACTAAAGTATCGGCCAACGCGAAAGCCTCTCACGTTTTGGTTCCTCTTGCTGCACCTTCGGGGCGGCCGCCGCCAGCTCCACTTCCTGATCCAAATCCACCATCATCTTCGATCTCGCGGAGGCCCTCGTAGTTCTCTTCACCGTGGACATCTCTTCCACGAGGTTCTCTGCCTCCACCGGCGCTGCGGCCTTACGAGTCGTCGTCCTGGTGCTTCTCCGCAGGGTGGCTGGAGTCGGGAGCGGGGCAGGAGTGCCCCGCGCGCGGCGACTGGTGCTGCGCAGCGCAACGCCGGGGGTCTTAACGATCTCCTTGACCAGACCCCGCTTCAGCTCGTCCTCGCCCTCCTCGACGTCCATCCGGATGGCCGCGGGCGACATCACCGACACGCGACGGCCGCGTGGTAGCGGGCTCCCGTGCTGCTGCTCCTCCCCGGCCACCGACGCAGCCGACTTCATCGTCGACCGCCCCGGCGTCGGGAGGCAGAGCGTGGTGCCGATCTCGTCAATCCCATCGACCTGAAATCAACAACCAAAAGCACCGCAAATCAACAACCATCCCCATCACACGGCAAAACACGACAAGAACGCAGAACCCACACCAATTTCATCGAAAGAAACGGGATACGGATCGAGGAAGCTCACCGAGGTCAGGCCATGGAGCGCGTCGGCCATGGCGGCGTTGGTCATGTTGGCGCGGACGCCGTTTCGCTTGCAGAGCGCCTGGAGCTCGCGGCGGGAGAGCGCGTGGAAGTCCATGGCCGATGCCGCCGTCTCCATCTCTCCTAGTCCTACCTTCGCTTACCTTCTTCTCCTGATGCGGGAGCAGTGGAATTGTAGACGGCGAAATGAGCGATGGGGTGAGGAGGTGGATGGCGCCGAGTTATATAGGGGTGGATTGGATCTGACCGTTGGGAGGGAGCTGGCCTAGGGTTTTTCCCCCTCTCGTTTTGAATGTTTGAACGCTGTCACGAGGTCAGGGGTGGCCTCGTGGCGGCTTCGCGGAGCGCGGCGTCTCGAGCAAGCTGTTGGATTAACCCTGTCCAGCTCACGTGATGCGGCGGCGTCGCTGCAGGTGGGGCCCAATGTTAATTAAACGGGTAGGCGAGCTGTCAACAGCCCCTCTCCCAGTGATTAGCTTCGGTTGACGAGCGTCGCTGCATGTGGGGCCAGGATGGTTAACGTATAAACACGGCTCGGATTGGGATTTGGAAGGCTTTAATTAGGAGAGGCGAAGGGACGGGTGTTTGACGCTTTCCATTTGGAACTGTGACTATTGTCGTTTCACTATTTTTTCCTTGATTTATATAAGCTGTCTACATGTCTGAAACCGTATCAATCTTGACAGTGGATCATATCCCACGATCACATTCAATTCAAAAATATCATGCCTGGTCTCAACTTTTGTTTTGATGCGTATGTAATACAACCAAATTGTCGAGATAAATTGCATTTGCTACAGAATCTTCTATATTAACAGTATGTGTATTGATTCATCAATCCTCGCGTATGAACCAATACATCCAGGATGTCAGATCCTCTAAACTCACAACAAAATTTACAAAACCTATGCCACAAGTTAGATGATCGACAAGGAATGGTACTCCCGGGGGAAAGTTCAATCTATGAAAAAAAAACACATTGCCAAACGTTGACGTAGTCATTGTCCTTCCTTCAGAATCAACACCGTGAAAATGTTGCCTGGATAATGTAACATGTAAGTATTCCCGTCAGAAAAAAAAAAGATGTAAAATATAAGTATAAGGTACTTGTGATGAAGACTGTTTCATGGATAACGACCTTTGATCAGGATATACCTTCTGATCAGAACAACGAGGTCCCTCCTGAAGGTAGACGACCTGAAGCTTGTAACTCCTTCAGTGTACTTGCCAGCCAGTCCAAGCCCTCGTAAAGACCATCACCTTTCAGGGCACAAGAGCCTTGGATGTGCCATATGCGATTCTTTAAATCGTAGAGGCCAAGGCCTTCGCACACCTCCATTGGTGTCATTGCCCCTTTCTGACAAGCAAAGGAAATCCATGTTAGATGGAGCAGCGTATGTTCTAATTAACTACATTACTGAAAAGATCGAAGGGTGCTTCATGTGGTGAACGCACACGAGTCACAGTGAACCCAGGGACTAACATCTATTTTTCAGAGACATTACGCTATTCTTATCAACAAGTGAGCTGTAAAAGACTTTCCTCAAGCAGTAGCACCTCAAATCAATAATGACAGACGAGTGCAATCTCATCTTCATATAAGTAAACTAAATATTGGATCGTCAGATTATCAGTTAAGGAGCAACTAAAAGCATTTTCTAAAACAATATTGTGGCGTGAAAAACGCAACATGTAGGCTTAAGTTTCCACCATAAAACACTAAAAACTACGTATTTTATCTGAAGGGGCATAAAGCATCAACATATTTGTCAAGATGTCAAATAAAGTCTAAGGCAACGTTGTGATTTATGTAAACGAGTAGGCATGTTCAGTAGCTTCAGTATGTACTCAAGAATGGATGTGCTAAAAACACAGGGCAAGTTCTGCTGCCTCACCATATCTTGTTTATTGGCAAACACCAATATGATACTGTTAAGCATCAAAGGATCATTAACTATTGCCTGCAAAAAAATTACTAAATATTAGCTTTGGTTCAAGCGAGTAAAATTCACTGATGAGCAGCTATATAAAATTTATAAAACCTGAAACTCGGCTTTGGCTTTTCCAATTCTCTCTCGATCCAATGAATCAACCACATAGATCTGAAAAACAGGACATGCAAACAGTTTTTAGTAAAGAAGTTGACCATAATTGTCGATACATCAAAACTCTGGATTTTCAATTTGATCCCTCGAAAAAAATAGTAGTACAAAACCTCATCGAAATGAATCAGTAACTATCCTGAACGATCAGAAAGTTTCACTAGAAATTACTCGAAAGAAAACCCACACTAGCTCATTTGTGTCTCCACCTAACCTGATGAAGCATATTATGCATTGTATTGCTCAATCATAAAACTCCATGAACTAGGAATGCAAAGCAGCAAAACTTGACCTTGAAGTCGACCATAAACGCAACAGAATTCAGTATGCACAAGGCAGAATGACTACAGATCAATATGGCAATATTGTCTTTCTGCCAAGATCTTAAAACCACATAGCAAGTGACTGAAACGTACCAGGCCATCGGTATTATTGAAATAATGCCTCCACAAGGGCCTCAATTTCTCTTGGCCACCAACATCCCATACAGTAAACATTACGTTCTTGTACTGAATTTTCTCGACATTGAAACCTAGTGGTACACATCAGGGACAAGAAAAGAAGCGTCACAACTAACTTGCAAAGTGAAACACCTTTTCCCTCAATTGACCTTGTAAAAAGGCTCAAGACCATATGCTAGTTGATAACTAAATATTTTTCAAAAAATTCTAACATTAACAAAGAAAACATTTTGTAAGAGACCTATATATAAGTCGTAAGTAATGCCGAGCAGAAAGTTCACATCCCCGTCTAGCAGAGTGCAAGAACTTTGATAAACCGTTAAAACTCGGCAAATTCCTTCCTCCTCTACCAACAGCGGCGGCCTATTTCGCCCTCCAAAACGCGTCACTAAAGCCTCGGTATAGCATTGACTCAACTAAGAACGCAACAAACAGTAATCAGTTCGTGGAATCAATAACCTACCAATCGTGGGAACAGTCGATAAAACTTCCCCGATGTGCAGCTTGTACAGTATAGTGGTTTTGCCCGCGGCATCCAACCCAAGCATCACGACCTAACAAGCAAGCATCACCAAGAAATATGATGATCCAAGCAGTTCTTGGAAAGTAGAATCCAAAAGAAAATCATCGAAAGGTCAGCGCACCCTCATCTCGCTGTTGCCGAAGAAGGCATCGAACAGCTTGCGGAACGCCTGCCCCATCCGCGCCGCGCACCAACGTTGATTCCTGGCAGAGTATCCGCACGAGAACTAAACTTACGATCGAATTCGTGGGCTTCGCCTTCTCCAAGTCGCCGAGGTTGATGAAGGTGTTTGTTTTGATTTTCGTAGGAGCCTGGCAAAACTTGTCGTGCAGGCCTGGAAGGTTCCCGAGGATATGCGCTTGGGAAGCATTTCCACCGTCCTTACATACACGAGCGGCTTGGATGAAGAGGTGGCATCGCGTAGCAACCACGCGGGTAGCGGAACCTCAGCTGCGACTGCGACTCCGTCCCCGCGCGCCAGCCGTCAGCGCACACGGTTTCTTTACTGGGCTGGGAAAGCTCATGTATTAACCAAGGGACAAGACATGAGGACGTTCCGTTTAGCCCGTTAATCCCTGGACACGGTTGCCGAATTTAGCTTGTTACGAGGCCCAACTACAGTGTCCGGGCATTTTCAGTTTTGCAAAATTAAGAGAGAAGCTTCGAGCGAATTACTATAAATCTACGATTACCAAATTTGAACTAACTATCGTCAAATATTTTAAAACAAAGAGAGTACCTTTTTTAAAAATAGATAACAAGACTTGACCAAAATACTCCCTCTAGCCTCTAAAAACATGGTATCTTGTACAATGACACGGTCCCCACTTGATTATGATTTTCTAATAAAAATAATTATATGATATGATTAGATAATATTAAGGATGCTCCAAATATATGAAATAAGTGTTCCCTAACTAAATACCTTAAAAAAATTTGATAGTCAAATATTTAAAAGTTTGATTCGAAAACCTTGTCCAAAAAATTGCATGTGTTTTGTTTTGCCGGTGAATCTAGTACTTTGATTGTGTTAGTAGATATCTATATACATATACGTTAATTATGGTTTCTACTTTACATGATTACAGTAGAAAAATACAGCCAAACATTTTTGTAAGATCATGACAATGTCCAAAACTTTTTCATCTAAAATAGCTGGAACTACAACAGTTACCGTGGAATTCACGATCGCACGAGTTACAGCTGTTTTTTCGGGTGAATCTAGTACTTTGATTTTGTTAGTAAATATCTATATACATACACGTTAATTATGGTTTCTACTTTGCATGATTACAGTAGAAAAATACAGTCAAAGTAACATTTTTGTACGACCATGACAATGTCCAAAATTTTTTCGTCCAGGAGCAAGACGTTTTGGCAGTGTCTTATGTTGATAGAGAATACGGATGATCAATTCTACAGCTACAGTGGTGACAATTCATTCAAAATGTATAAAAGTCTTATATGTATTGTAGTACAAGAAGAATGGTGCATTGATTTCAACTGTACGAGAGGAAAACAAAAGAAAAGAGTGACGGTGCCACAGGAATATCTGCGCCGTCTTTCCATAAAGGAAGAAGAAAAGGGCGAAAAAGATAGTGTACTTTCTCCCTACTATACGTTTCCTTCGTATGTTTTTTGCCGTCGAGCTAGAACGAATGTACAATTTAGTAATACTCTTCACCAATCACTAATTGACAGTTGTGCAGCAATGTAACTGAATCTTCTAAATCCAGACGAGAACGAAGTGCAGAGCAGAGCAGACGGTAATCACGTCATGAGAGGACCGTCTTGAGCTTGTAGTTCTTGGCAAACCCGCTGTACACGACAAAGTTGAGCGTGCACATGGCAGCCATGGTCCAGAAGAAGTAGTCGAGGTGGCCCTGGTTGAGGTCATCGGAGATCCATCCGGGGCTGTCGGCCGTGGCCGTGAACGCCTCCACGACGGCGTAGATGAGCGAGCTCATGTAGTTCCCCAGCGCGACGGTGAGCAGCGCGAGCGACGTGCACGTGCTCTTCATGGTGTCCGGCGCCTCGGCGTAGAAGAACTCCAGCTGCGGAATGTAGCAGAACACCTCCGCACCGGCCAGGAAGAAGTATTGGGGGATCTGCCACGCAATGCTGATCTCCTCGGTGCGCGCCGCGCTGTCGAGCCGCTTCATCTCCACGAGCGCCGAGATCGCCATCGCGAGCGCCATGAGGAGACGCCCGGCGCCCATGCGCTGCAGCTCTGACGGCTCTCCGTCGCCGCCGGAGGAGAATCCCCTCAGCGCCGGAACGATCACCTTGCTGTAGAGCAGAACCCATGTCAGGACGCAGAACACCTCGAACGAGGTCATCGACGCCGGCGCCACGGGCACAGACAGGATGGACATGTTCATGGCGCTGCCCTGCTGGATGAAGGTGGTGTTCAACTGCGAGAACGCCGCGGAGACGATGATGCTGGTCGCCCATATGGGCAGCAGACGCAGAAGTATCTTGAACTCCTCAACCTGCGTCACGGTGCAGAGCTTCCAGGACGAGCCGGCCTCCCCCGATATCTCCTCCATGTCCGACTCCGAGATGATGGCCGCCTTGTCAAGAAACGAGAACTCGCCGGTGTGTGCGATCTTGGGCTGGGAGTCCACCTTCTCGCTGACCTCGTAAAGCATGCCAGCATCGGCAGGGGGCTTGAAGCTGATTTTCCGACAGGCGGCGACTACGACCTGGCTCAGGCGCTTGAGCGGCGTGCCAGTGGGCATGCGGCGCTTGTACATTGGCGTGGCGAGGACGAAGGCGCCGAAGGCGAGCGCGATGCAAGCGGTGGAGATGCCGAAGCCGAGGCCCCAGCTGACGTTCTGCTGGATCCACACGATGAACAGGCCAGAGACGATCATGCCGAAGTCGACGCATATGTAGAACCAGCTGAAGAAGGAGGCCTTGCTCTCCCGGTCCGCCGCGTTGTCGTCGTCGAACTGCTCCGCGCCGAACGGCAGCAGCGAGGAGCGCACCCCGCCGCACCCGACCGCCACGAGGTACAATCCGGCGAACGCAACGGTCTGTGCGCCAAACACCGACGAGCCGCCGAGCACCGTGGCCGTCGGCAGGAACGCCGAGAAGGTCACCAGCATCATCCCCTGCAGAACCGGTAAGCGTCATGACGGGACCGATCAACGTTGATGCAGGGATTAACATGAGAGAGCTAGCCAGCCAGCAAGCTGAGGGACGTGGGCGACGTACGAGAAGGTAGACGGCGAGGGAGACGAGGATGGTGTTGTAGTTGCCCCAGAAGGTGTCGGCGATGATGGCGCCGAAGATCGGGGTCAGGTAGCTGGTGCCCATCCACGTGGTGACGCTGGACGCGCTCGCCAGGTTGCTGCCGTGGAGGACGGTCTCCAGGTACACCACCAGGTTCGTGGCGATGCCATTGAACGCTGTGCTCTCCAGGCACTCGAACCCTGCAGAAGGCAGCCACACCCTCCGGTGATTAGTAATGTCACAAATCCAATGTTTCGGCTGTTGTTTAAATGGTCATATCGATCTTTTTTATTTACTTGTGCATCTTTTTCTTTCATAGGGAAATAAAGAATTCGAGAGTAGAGCTGTGCTCACCAAGGACAATCGCTGGTGCCTTGCTGCGGGTACGATTTTTATCCTTCAAGAGCGGCGCATGAAGGCTGTCTTTTTGGATCTTTGGCTCGTGGCTCTGCAAAGGAGGAAAATTGCACCAAGTTGTCAATGACCGGTGACGGATACGATGCACAGGTGTGCCGTGTACGCACAATCAGAATCAGAAAAGCGTGCAAGCAAGTGTTTTCCTACCCCCCACCCGATTCCCGGAACCTTCTCTGTGAAAGTCTCGTGTTTAAAAACTTCAGTGTAGTTTATCAAGCAAAGACTGGATCGTTTCTGTTTTAAGAATAAGAAGCATACAGTCCTTTCCCCTCTTCCTTGTTTTCAGACGTCGTCTGAATCCGCAAGATTGATTATTTCGGCTACCAACTCCCGGTCCTGCCCGTGTCCCTTCGTAAACGTTGCATTCGACGTCAGCATCCCTGCATGCGTCATCACCTACCCTGAACGGAGTTCTAATAGCACGACTCAGCTGATTTTTTCCATTTCTAGGATGGAACACACGTTCTGTGTTTTCACCGACGCAGATGCACACTGCTGTTCTTGGTTCAAGAGTCGACGAACCTCTACCATTTCGGCCGTGTGGAATGATTCGCACGAACAAAATGCTCGAAAACCAACCAAATAACAACGCTGAAACGGCCCTGATCAGGTAAACAACCAACAACGGCAATGCTGAAACCTGCAACGCCCTCGACAGTCGCCACTCTAGACTTGACGAATGACACGATGAAGCAGAGAAAGTACGAGATGGTGGTTTACCTCGGGCAGGAGCGGCGCGCGCTCGCCTCTCTCAATGGCGTCCCCGGCGTCCATGCTGCCGGCCGACCGGTCGAGTGCTGCGAGCGTGAGGTGATTCTTGCCGGGAAACGGGACTGAGCTAGCTGCAGGGAAAAAGCTTTGGCGCTCCGTGCCTCTTTCCTCTCGCTTCCCGGGTGCTTTGCTCTGTTCCCGAGCTCCCGCCGCTGGCTGCTCTGCTCTGCTCCTTCGGTGCCGAGGTGAGAGGGAGCCGCACCGCCGGTTATATAGGAAGCACGCTGCACGCGCGCGATAGGTTGGTGAGCCCGAGCGGATTGGTTAGGCGTCGCCGTCGCCGCGCGTAAAATAATCGCGGGGCTCTCGGCTAGACGCGCGGGAACGCTTCTATGCAGCGAGGTGGTGGGCTTCACTTTCACCTCCGGGACAAGGCAACACGGGCGCGCATCTCGCGGCTTACCGTGGCGTGTGCAGCCTGAGCTGATGATGGGATGCTGACTTGGTATAACGGTCGCCGCTCGCGGAGCCGGACCCGAGGCTTCTATGCGGTAGGTGCGCCCGTGCAGGTGGCTGCTTGGGCAGGTCTCGTTCCGCTCAGGACTCGTCGTGCTCTGTCCCATTCCCATGCTCGATTGGGCGTGTCGTCCGGTCTCCGGTCAGCTGCCGCGACGGCCAGTGTGGCCGCAATGTCGGATGTGTTGGGTCGCGGGCATTTTTCTTTTTGTTTGTGTGGGCAGACACGTGGTGATTTACTTTTTCGCCAGGACCAGGAAAGGGTGGACTGAACTTGTGGCTGACTAGTCCGTACTGGTAGGTGCCAAAGGGAGAGGATGTGAGTAAGGGACTAATGGCCTTCGTCAGGGCGGCAGATCTGTATGATTGGTATGACATGATGGCCGTGATCCGTTCTACTAGCTCCTTCCTTTTGGCAGATTGAGTTTCAGGTTTGCATACACTTTGTCCTGCCAATTTTTCTACCAACACTCAGATCGCACTCAGGTCTTCATCAATGGACGATGAAGCGTGGCTACGTACACAGCCCAGTCTCCAGGAAGAAAAAATGGAGGAGATTCTGTCACCACTTTGTTCAAAAGTTTTTTGCCTTTTTTCCTCTCACACAGGTCAGAGCACTACCTAGAAACTCTTCGCGGCCAAACCAGGTGCCTCGTGAAACCATAGCCGCCAGTCATCTTGACTCCTGCAATTTAGTCCTGCTGCACTCAAGCCCTTTAACTCTGAATCACATTGCGGTCTTATCAGTAAATGGGTTCATGCAAATTGTAGAAATGGATTTCTAAAATGCATCGGACGTGGTGAAACGCCCTTCGTTGTAATTTGGGGTCGGTGGCTCGTGGTTGCACCAAGCAGTGTTCTTCAGAAAGCGAACTCCAGCATACAATGAAGCTAAACCACCAGGTCAACCCATAAACTGCGTGTTCTTGCCTTTCCCATCAGACCGACTCCGTCAATCTCTGTATTTTAACTTAGAAGCAGTGCCTTGCAGGTTAGCATACGTAGTTACGTACTCAACGCGTCGTTGAGGATGGCTAGGAACCATTGCCTTGATATCACCGACGGAATTGGTTTTCTTCTTGCTCATGCTCAGCACTTGAAATCTTTTCCGTGAGTATCAAATTTACTTCGAGTTTCAACGCCCTTTGAAAAGGAAATGATCCCTTGTTCGTCATGTTAATTGTGGTGAGTATTGAGAAAGTAGGTAAAGTAAAAAAAAAAAGTTCTACTGCTCATGTTCTCCGCCCCTTTTTTTCGATAGTGGCTTCTTATGTAAAAAGACAGGAAAAGTGGAAGCTGATAGAAGTTGCATAATCTTTATCATGTTTAAGTTCACCTTCCAGTTCTTGTGTTCAGAATCTTCTGCGTGTCAACAAAGAACATGTGCCGCAAGCGAATGGCTGTTTTGAAGGGAGGAAATCTTCTGTCAAAGCGAGACTCTAGCTCAGTCTTCTCTTCATATAAACTAATGAAAGAACGTAGAACGCTAATTCCAGGACATGCAAATTTAGGAGAACCTTCGCATTTGATCAGCGGACCATTCTGATATTATGGTTGCCGAGAGATTTCAGCTCCAAAAGTAGAGCTGTACAAAAATTTGGTGAGAGGACTACAGCTGAGCATTCAGACGTAAACCAAACTAAAGTAGTTCTATTGACAAATTCTTCTTATTTCACTTTTTATTTTTTTCTTCTGTTTTGTGTGCAATCATAAACATCTCACTTGTAGGAAATCTTCTTGGTTGAAGCAATTAGAGAACTTGCAAATAGACAAATGTTTATCCATTTTTTGGTATAGTTTATTCAGCGTGATGACTGAAACTAGCCTGGCCTCAGCCAAGTAGCCAATGCGGGTTGGTACAACTACTACCTGAGAACGTTACTCACGTCTTACCAGAACCCGACTCCACCTAAATCCTCTCTCGGAGATTTTGACCCAAGATATCATGCTCGGAAAAGTTGGTGAACCAGATTACAATCCAAAAACAGACCTTCTTGATGGGATCAGAAGAGAGAAGAGGACTCGTACTTCTGCGTAGTTGATTTTGGACAGTTCGAGTATTTGACATTATCCTAGTGTTCCACAACTTTCAGCCGACAGATTTATCGTTTCGAGGAATCAGCTGACCGATTCAGGAAGCAGACAGGGTTCAACAACTTCCGCTGACAGATTTATGTAGCGCAGTCATGTACTGAACCTTTTTTGAATGCGTTTCTCTGGAGTGCGCACCCAGCGAAGCATCACCTCGTGTTCCAAGTCGGCGGCGTTATGCCGACGAGCTCCGGCAGCCGCATCGTGGGTCCGCGGTAGCGAAAGACTCGGCGCCCTGTGCGTAGGGGGTGGGGCAGCGGCGGAGCAGGCGGTGTCGGGTTCTCTGGTTCTCTATGGGGGCACGAGTGGGTGGTGCAGTGGACATGTATAATAATGATGAGGTCCTGGTCTCGTGGGGTGCGGTGGGGAGGTTGTCTCTGGCTCTCCGCCGATGCTGTTGCGGCAGCGCGGCACGCCGCGGGTTCGGAGGGCTTCTTGTTTCGGTCGTTTTGGACAGCTCAGCGGCGGATATAGCTGGGCCGTCAGGCCGCAACGTACACTTAGGCTTATGATTGGGCTTCTTACCTGTGGGTGTGGGCAAGAAGCTGTAATCGGTTGTACTACTAGTCAAGGTAGACAATACAAATTAAATTATTTTATGTAATGTATGATTATTGTAGTGGTCTACATATCTCACATACACACGTGGTCAAGATCTTCAACTTATATAATTGCAAGTAACCATATATGCATAACAAAACGTATCTACCTGGTCGTATTTGACCGCTGGTCAGGTCTCAGGTGATCTGCCACTCCGTCGTCGACATGTCATCCGGCAGCTTGGCAGTTGGCACCGATGGCAGTCCAGAAACTCTTAGCGTTGGCGAAGCTGCGACCGAAGAGGATGTGGCTCGTATCTTCCGTGGCAGCAGCACTGACCTCGCGGAGTCGCGGAAGTCATCGTCAACATTAATGTTTTTGGCAAGCAGGTTCTTCTTGGCGCATTGCACACGCTCCTGCACCGTTCTGCTCTGCTGCGCTATAGTCGTCGAGAGAAGATTGACGGAGACGCGCATCACGCATGCTTCCACACCTTCCATTCCTGGCAGCGCCGTTGCTCGCTGCATCGTTAATGATCAAGAATTATCCATGTTGTTTTTGACGGTCAAATCTCACGAACAGGTTGGTACAACAAACACAGTTGAATCAAATCCTTACGGCGGAAACGGCTGAGCTAGGATCGTCGACGGTAATCACGTTATGACATACATACCTTGATTTTTGAACAACCTAATACTGTACTCGATCAATACATTTACTTGAAACGAGCGTTAAGAAAATAGTTATTAATCTCGATCAACGCGTGCCATGTTTGAAAAGCGCGCATGTCAGTGCTGCTACGAAGAGTCCAGCGGCGGACATAAAATGTCTCTACCCCTGGACGCAACCGACCGAATCCATGTATAGCCGGGTAAATAAACAACGGTTCCTTCCGCATCAGACACAAAAAAAAACACGTGCTACGTGAAAAAAGTCTTGCTGCAACGAACACGCTGAAGAGACAAATTGCTTATGTGCCCGTCTCCGGGTGACTCGGTACCCGGTGTCTTTGTTGTGAGGACATTGGCGAATGCAGTTTCTGTTTTGTGCCGGTCAGTTCAGTCGTTTGAATCTTAGTTGTGACGCCGTGCTTTGAAACGGTAAATTCACGGCAAGATCAGAAGCATGCATGTTGACGGTGAAGTCTACGGCAACAGGTTGGTTCAAACAAATACCCCGTAGTAGTAGTTCGTACTTCATCATGCGTGACATAGGCGCTAACATAGGCGCGCAAGGCCCGATTTCGTATGCATCGGCCCAAGGCTCCCAAGTAATGGCCCGACTCCCTTTTCCTTCTTATTAACGGCATGTCCCCGTTCCTTGGTTCCCCGGCCGGCACCGGCAGTGCGGCTGGTGCCGAACTGTTCGTCGTCCTCGTTGTTCAGGAGAGGATTAATTTGCCGATCTCGGGAGGGGGTTACCGTGGCAGCGGTCGTGCGATTTATATATGACCGCGTGACCTCCTAGCTCCAGTCCAGGCGACGGCACCCGCCGACGCGCGTAAGACGAATTTCCGTTGCCATTAATTCGACGCTGCACACGATCATTAGATCCCCGCACCGCGCGGTGGCTGCCGGCTGGCCTCCGGGGATCATTCGATTCTGGCACTAAACCAACGAACGGGGCCGTGTTCCAACCGGCAACAGTGACCGATCCGTCGGTAGCTGCCGGGCCGGGACTGCGTGAGACGCGAACGTACGTGTGGTTTATTCGTTCGTGCCGTGCCGTGCCGTGCGTCGGACCATGATTTGATTTGCCCCGACGTCCGGCCATGCATCACGCCCCGTCGCTAGCTAGCCTCGAGCGCCTAACCCCCCTGGGATCCGAGCGAGGCGTGACGGCTCGATCGACTGAGCGTGACAGCTCGGGAAACTGCCGGCCGGCCGGCTGCGGTACGACACCGCACGAGGTACGCGCGGCTCCCGCTCGGATGCCTGACGGATCGTGGGATTTGATGCCGCGCGGCGCCGGCGCGCGCACGTATGCCGTTGGTTGATCCGGCAGCGCCCGTGTGTACAGAGCGGTGGCCATCGAGGCTGCAGCGTGTGAGTGGTGCGCCGCCTGAGCAGCGAAACGGGGCATTTCGTTTACGTGCCCCTACCGAACAGCGTCACGTTTCAGTGGTGTTCTTTTTTTAAAAAAAAAAAAGATGTTCTGAAAATTCTCGAGAACGGTAATCATAGAATGTCCAGACCAAAACGGGCGTCCTCTTTGAGGTCCTCTGGACTGTTAGAGGAGGGAGAAGCACATATAATATATGCTAATGTGACTCAACTTCCAATCATTATATTCTGCTGGTACATGTAAACTGTATTTTGTATCTAATGGCCCGTACATACATTTCGGGCACATCGCTCGACCACGACACACTTCTACCATGCATGATGCATCCACCATTCTCCAATGAATCGGTGGACAAACTGAGATAGAGGAAGAGGGAGAGGAGAAGCATGCCTAGAGAAAAGCATATGACCGGTCTTTCTTGTCGATTGCCTTTTTTTCTTTGACCTGACCGCAGGGCTTAAAGGCGATAGCGACCTATCGGTGCTGTCCCGAACGGCCATGATTTGTTGCCCCCGCGCGCCGGCTTTGACAGACAGCAGCCGGGGGAGCTGCAAGCCACATAGCTAGAGAGAGGATTCTTTTTTTTTTGAACAAACCACGTCGAGAATTACTCTATAAAGGATTGAAAAGAACATTTTTTCGAGAGCTTGTGGTTACTGAGACCGATGGTAACGCATCATTTTCCATCACATCGATGTAGGTCGATACATGCACGTTACTGAATAAATTACTGATCAGGGATGACCATGCGTAACCGAAAAGAGTAAGCCATGTCATGCACACGCGTGTGTGCAGAGCAGAGACGAGGAGGAGCAGGCACGTCGCATCGCGTCATGCCTGCATATCAACACGCGCGCACTCGCTCCGAGGCGGATAGATGGAAGCTGGCCACACGCTGCCGCCGCGTTTTGGACGACAAGAGATTGTTGGCCGTGCATGCGCGCGTACGTGCTCCCACGTACACGACCGAGCAGGGAGACGCGACACGCTACACTAGCTTCAAGAAGGGTTCGTGATCTGTGAATGAATGATCCGTCAGGTCAACAACTGTTGCGAGATGCATGGCCTTGTAACACGCGCGGACGGACACTGGTACGCATCGAATGTGGCGGGGTTCCATCGTATTCAAAATGATGGGGGTGTCGTGTCCCCAGCCATGTGTACCGCGATGTGCGGACGGGGAAAGGTACGTGTTAGCTCATGTCGATCGGCCGCCCGTGTACTGCACCACATGCTCCGGCCGGCAGGCAGGTTCGTTTGGGCCGAAGCAAACCGCACGCGTCTGCAACAAATCAGGTACCTGTACGTGTACACGTTAATTATTTTGCATGCGAACATTGGCACATACTACGCACGTATACGTGTTGTGTGCATATGGACTGTGTGAGATCCAGACTGGTGGCCATCCACTTGTCTCCCGCGTGAATGCTACAGGTCAGTTAATGCTTGCGTGTATTAGGATGGTTGTGGCGCCCATGCATGAGAGAGGGAACAGATGCTCTCTGAGGAGCTGAGTTGCAGTAAATATGTATTTTTTTTCACTTGCACCAGTGCATGCAGCAGGAGACAGAAGTATGTACCCGTGGCAGATATCCAACATATCCCCTTCTCGTGCAAGCAAGGAAACCAGCACTTGTTCTCCCCGCTTTTTCCTCTTCGTCTTAAGATTTTCAACACTGCCAGACGTGCATTGCCCCACCGAGAGAGAGAGAGAGAGAGAGAGAGAGAGAGAGAGAGAGCTCTTGGGTTCGCATCTAGTGCACTTCCTCTTAAAACAGTCGCAAAACTTTCTGTCACATCTTGAAGTGTACCTCTTCATATGTTGTGTTCGAATTTATCCTCCTATCCCCAAGCACATCGAATATGGAATATAATGTCTTCTGTTATTAAACAATGATGACCACTGAAAAAACTAGTGTGTCAGATGGAGTACAATTCATCCGCACAGTCGTTCACCACGTCCCTAAAATAGTGTGAAAAATTGTTCACATCCAGTAGTGAGTAGTAGAACGTGTCTTGATCGCAATCGCAATGATCATCTCAAACAGAACTACTAGAACAACGGGAATGTAGAAGCAACTATAAAGAGAGTAGAAAGAGTAACAAAAAGGCCCTCACTTTTCCTTTTCTCTAGCTAAGGTTATTGTCCTAGATATCAAATGTGGTGTGTGCATTTTTGCATACATGCTTACGTTTCCAAAGCTAAAAGAACAATGTCATAGACCGCTCTCGCCTTGCTCAAGTGATGAGCTCCCTGCAGAAGTAGCAACAGCAGTAGTGGCACCACCCCAATCAAGCATGCTGAATAGTGGATCGACCAAGACCTTGGGTGCTGCTATCTCCTTTCCAGGCTCACCACAACCAGGCTTGGCCTCCATGTACTCCTTGGAGAAGATCAGGCTCATGGGATCCGATTCCAGCTCGGCTAGGTCGGCGAAGAAGTCGTCGTGGTGGCCACCCTCCGGTATCATCGGCCTGTAACTCTGGTTGAACATCTGTTGCATGAGATCACCGGGATCCAGCGTTACAGAAGTATCATGATCTGTTGCACGTTGCGTGACGCCCTTCTCCATTTCTGGCGTTACCATTTCCTCTTCTTTCACAGTCGTTGACGGAGGGGTACTGTCGTTGCTGGTGCTCGTGGTTGTTGTTTTTGTGGTGGTGCGTGTGGCGGCTGCTGCTGTTTGATCCGGTTCCGCTTTAACCAATGGTTTCTGCAGGTTCTTCAAGGGATTGTTCTGGGAAGCTGATGAGTTCTTGGCTTGGTGAGACCGGGTTGAACCGGCGAGTGCGTTGCGTTGCGTCGGCCACGGGTGGTTGTGCTCCGAGTTGTAGGTGATGACGAGCATGCTGGGGTCGGTCCGGCTGCGCTCGACCTGCTTCCGCGCTGGGCATCCTTTCGAGCTGCTGCATCTGTAGTATCCTCTAAACAATGCACGGTATTTTTCAGAAGTTAACCAAGAACGGCATGGTGTATGCTACAATACATAGATGAAGAGTGCAAGTGTATTCAATTTCATGTTTTACGATATCAGGTACACACACTATACATGCATGCAATGGTAATTGTCAGTGCAACATTTAACAACTAGAATTTGGTTTTGTAAAAACGTTTCTTTGCTGTGATATTATGCCTGTTCAAAACTTCTTCCTGTCACATAAAAACATCCACAATATTTTAAAATTCAAGTACACCTTCAGAATTGGAGCTATGATTGTATAAACCTTTACAGTGAATCATACTGAAAATTAACTTCAAAATGATCTCGTGCTGGCAGGACATATATATAAAAACTTACTAACAAAAAATCCATTATTTGTGAACAAAGGGAATACAACAAGTGATGCATGGAACAGAAACATTGCTTTAACATGACATCTAAACTTAGAGGGATTTAATTAATCCCTTATAAAAACTTTAATCTGTTGTTCAATGATCCATGCAAGTCAATTGAGAAGTATATATGTGCATGCCATCACATTGAACCATGCAAGTGTTTTTTTAAAATGAATCATGGTTAATACGACATATATATAGTTTTATGGATCTTAGAAACTCAACTCATTTTAGTCTACTTTAAGTATTTATTAAATTGTGTTCATGCATCTTATTTAATGAACTAATAATTTTTTCTTGAACCATTCTATCTAATATAACGTCGCCTCATGATAATACCACCTTTTCAGGTGAGGAAGCAATATGACAGAATATACTACTGAATGCACACTTGACAATTGTTGCAACAACAACAACAACAACAACCAAGCCTTTATCCCAAGCCTGTTGGGGTCGGCTAGACATGAAACCCAATATCAATGAAGTAAAACAGAGGAAGAGATATGAGAACAAGGGGAAAAAAGGAAAAAAAAGAAAAAAAAGGAAAAAAGAAAAGGAAAAAGAGAAAAGAGAAAAGAAATAAGAAAAAAGAAAAAGAAAAAGAGAAAAGAAAAAGAGAAAAAAACAAGACTACGATTCTGGCACATGAATTGCTACTTTCCATGCGGTCCTATCATGAGCTAAGTCTCTGTATACATTCCAATCTCTCAAATCTCGTTTTACCGCCTCCTCCCAGGTCAACCTTGGTCGTCCTCTACCCCTCCTAATATTTTCTCTACCTCTTAAAATCCACTGTTAACCGGTGCTTCTGGAGGTCTCCGTTGGATATGTCCAAACCACCTAAGCCGATGTTGGACTAACTTCTCTTCAATCGGCGCCACCCCTACCTTATCACGAATCGCCTCATTCCTTATTCGGTCTCTTCTCGTGTGCCCACACATCCACCGTAGCATGCGCATCTCTGCGACACTCATTTGTTGGACATGTTGCCGTTTAGTTGGCCAACATTCCGCCCCATAGAGCATCGCGGGTCTGATCACCGTCCTATAGAACTTCCCTTTTAGCTTTTGTGGGACTTTCCTATCACATAGGATTCCAGAGGCTTGTCGCCATTTCATCCATCCTACCTTGATCCTGTGGCAAACATCCTCATCAATATCGCCATTGCTTTGTAACATTGATCCTAAGTATCGGAAAGAGTCCCTTCTAGGTACTATTTGTCCTTGTAGACTAACATTTCCCTCTTCACGGCCAACACCACTAAAGTCGCACCTCATATACTCGGTTTTGGTCCTACTAAGTCTAAACCCCTTGGACTCTAAGGTTTGTCTCCATAACTCTAATTTCTTATCAACACCATCTCTAGTTTCATCTACCAGCACTACATCATCAGCAAAGAGCATGCACCAAGGGATATCCCCTTGTATATCCTTCGACACCTCATCCATGACCAAGGAAAAGATGTATGGGCTCAAAGCTGATCCTTGATGTAATCCTACCGTGATAGGAAATGCATCAGTCTCACTATCACTTACGCGCACACTTGTCCTAACATTATTGTACATATCCTTGATAAGGGTAATGTACTTTGTTGGCACTTTATGTTTCTCTAGTGCCCACCACATGACTGACCTTGGTATCTTGTCGTACGCCTTCTCCAAGTCGATGAACACCATATGCAAGTCCTTCTTCTGCTCCCTATATCTCTCCATAAGCTGACGAAGCAAGAAAATCGCCTCCATTGTAGACCTCCCAGGCATAAAACCAAACTGGTTTTTAGTGACATTGGTCACTTTCCTCAGGCGGTGTTCAATCACTCTCTCCCAAAGCTTCATAGTATGACTCATAAGCTTAATACCTCGATAATTAGTACAACTTTGAATATCTCCTTTATTTTTGAAGATAGGTACTAATATACTTTTCCTCCATTCTTCAGGCAGCTTGTTTGACCGAAAAATATGGTTGAATAGCTTTGTGAGCCATACTATTGCGACGTCCCCAAGACATCTCCACACCTCAATAGGGACATCGTCAGGGCCGAAGGCCTTTCCTCCTTTCATCCTTTTTAAGGCCTCCTTAACCTCAAACTCTTGTATCCTCCGCACGAACCGCCTGTTGGAGTCATCAAAGGAGTCATCCAACTCAACCATAGTGCTCTCATTCCTATCATTGAATAGCCCATTAAAGTAATCACGCCATCTATTCTTAATCTCTTCATCCTTCACTAGAATGCGGTCAGTCTCATCTTTGATGCATTTAACTTGATTGAGATCCCTCATCTTTCTCTCGCGGATTTTTGCTACCTTGTATATGTCTTTTTCACCTTCTTTTGTCCCTAGTCTCTCATATAACTTATCATAGGTTCACTTGACAATTGTTGAACTATAGTATATCTTGGGAGTTGGAAAAATCCGTGAGGGTGTTCAAATGGATAGGTAACTAAGAAAGAACAGAATTATTGTTGCAGTTCCGAAATGTATTTTTTATATATAGTGAAGAGCTCATCAATCAATTCGTGCACTCTTGAATTGCAATTTACAATATTTATAGTGTTGGCTGCTATCTTTTATCAACTGCTAGCATGCTTTTAGTTACACTAGAACTAACCAAATAGAATATCACTGGACTAAAAAAGAGGAGTACATGTGTCGACTTCCCGTCCTGATTGACGAGAGGAATCAATTATAGTTCATTTGAGCAATATGGTGCATATGTTGTTATGAAACGATTACATGATCATTACACACTCTATTTGCACACATATATCCAAAACGCGTCGATCGATCTGTTACATACCTTGGGTAGGGAGATCCTTTGATTGGCTTCTGACCATACTTCCTCCAAGCCCAGAGATCAGAAGGAACCACCTCCCCGGTTGTCCTTCCTCCTGCCAGTGCTGCAGGTGCCGGGATGCAGACCACCTTCCTTGCCTGGTTTTTCCTGCATATATCAAAACACATCGTCAAACACAAAACCGCACAGATCTCAATTTGATTATGAACAACTATACACTTATGTTTATAAGCCTTTTAAAGCATCTCTTGAAAAGTCAGAACTAGATAGGGTTTCCAAGATAGCTTAAACTCAAGAAATCGGTGTAGCTAGATGTAATAATGTTCACAAGACCAGCTAGTACATTAGATGAATCCTATAAACTGCTCTTTTAACCAGGTGCAACATAAACTTTTTTCTGGGCTAGAAGATTCGAACCAGCAAGTAGGCAGTGGGAAGCTTGAGCATTTGATCTTGCTGTTTTTGTTGCAACGAAAAAAATGTGTGTTGTTTTCTCATTTTTTATATGTCCCAACTTCCTTGAAAGATGCAGAATGGGGAAAAGACTAGCTGGGAGCATGAAAAGTATCTTGCAGCTTTTTCCCCAGAATTTCGAATCCCGAACGGCACAAGAGAAACTCCACTCATGCATAGCTCACTCGCACGATCGACATGGAACGAAAAAATAAATTATGGGTTCGCTTCCCGTATAAAAAGACACTCATCGAGAATTGCATAGATCTGGCAGCTAGCGATCATGGTGCCGAACCTGCGCTTGATCCCGCCACCACGCGGCGACGGCATCTGCAGCTGCAGCCCGCCGACGGCGGTGTCAAACGTGCACGGCGGCCCAACGGCGAGCCCTGGCATCATCATCGTGGGCATGCCGAGCTTCACGGCGCCGTCACCGCCCATTATCCCCGGGTACGGCCGTATCTCTCTCGGCGACAGCACCGGCATCTCCGTCGCCCTGGACACCACTCCCCCGGCACCGCCGCCACTATCCACAAGTGCACCTGATGCGCCGCCTCTGCCACCGACAGGCGCCTCGAAGTCGAAGAAGTCGGCAACGCCGGCGAAGGAGGCACGGTAGTCGACGCTGATGCCGAAGGGATCCGGGAGGGCGGCAAGCGCGTCGTCCCCGTAGCCGTCGCCGCTCGGCCCGACGCCATCCGACGACGACGGGTGCGGTGGCGGGAAGAGGGTTCCTGGCTCGGCCGACGAGAGGTGCCACTCGGTGGCCGTCGACGGGAGCTCAGCTAGGCCAACTCCGCCGGCTCGGACGACGTCGGTGAGGTCTCCGGCGGTCTGGTGGTGTCGGTCGCCCTCCATCCTTTGCGAGAAGTAGTCACACATGACTCGACCTCCGTAGCTTTTCCTACGCTATGTAGCTCCTCCTCCTTAGCTAGTTTCTGTGTGTTTGTAGTATGGTACAGGAGGACGATTTCCTGCTTGGCAGTCCGCAAGGAAGTCAAGAAGTCGAACTAATTCAGGGGTAGAGCCGTAGAGGAGAAGCTCGACGCTGGAGAGGCGGCTGCCTAAGTAAGAGTTTCTTGAAGCTCGCTGGGCTGAACTAGCGAGCTCGATCCGGGCTTGTTTGTTTCTGTGTGAGAACGGGCGAGGGGAGGCGGATGATATGAGCGGTGGGCTGTACAATCAAACCGTCTTTTCTTTACAAGGACATTATGTTAGGCTGCCTCCGAAGCGGACAAAATTGTTGCAGGGAAAGAGAAGGGTGATGAGAGAGGGAACTGGGAGTGGTAGTGCTCTTCCTCTGCTGGAAAACTGGAAGATATCATGCATGCCCGGCCGCTGACTTCTTTTTTCCTGGGGCGCGCAAGAGCTTCTCGATCGACGCGCGGGGGAGACGAGGTAAAAGGGGACGAGGCGGTAAAAAATGGGATCGGGAGCCCGCGGACGCCTGTCGTGCCGCCGCCTGCCGCCTTGGCCAGAGGGCGCGAGCGGACTGTCGCGCCAGACAGCAAGACCAAGAGTGCAAGCCATCCCATTCCCATGCGGTTATTTACATGTGTTTACAGTTTGCGCGCAAGTACACGTGGCGTCGGTACCCGTTCTTCTATCTCAAGGAAAATTTTTCGAGTGTTCTCAGTCTCAGTACGCCCGCGAGCACGACAGATGTGCATGTTAATGCTGGCGTTTACTCGTGATGACACTATCGTTCCGCAGCACGAGGAAACACGAAAATTAGCGTGGCTTCAGTTACTGATGAGGCGGGCTCATCCAACTACTAGCAGGTGGTTCTCGTCCACAGAGGATCCGGACGCCATGTTTGAAAGCGTCTTTGGCGCAAAGGACAAGCTTAGCATCGATAAACTAGTTGAACTAGCCCGATGTTATCTCTCTCCGCGTTATATATAAAATGAGGAGGAGTCCTGCTCTGCCGGCTAGCGTGCCCGCCTTCGTCTTCCTCACGTCACACACCTGTGCCTATCGCCCATCCTCCCAATAGCCCACTCACAGAAATTGAAAGAGATTTTAAAGGAAAGAGGAGGTCAGAGCAAAACTGACGACGGCGATGCGATCAGGGTTTCTCAGAATGCAGCCTCATCGATCAACGCTTGTTTGACTCTAGCAGAGCATGCTGCTGTAGCTGGCACGTATATACTCCATGCACTTCACACGCGCGAGCGGATGTGTGTGTACGTGTAGCCGCCGGTGCCTGGTCGTGACGTGGATTCTCTTGGTGACTTAGTTTTGATGTTTGTGCGTTGGTGATGCTTCTTAATATTGTTTATTACTGACAGCTTACACTTCTAAATCTTTGAGAATATCTTCCCCGTACGTGTTCCTCTCTCTCCAGTAAAGATTCTCATCTCTCGCTGAATACGTGGTCTCAGAAATCAATTCCACTTGAGACTCGCTGTAGCCAGCGGTACGTACTGCAATAGGCGAGCTGTTGTCCATCGTTCATGCTGCAGGAGGGATCAAAAGAACATGTTTCTGCAAGCAATCAAGCTGGTTCATTTCTTCCGTCGAACGCTCGTAAACCTCTGTTACGTGAACGGGTAATAATAATAATAATTTTCTAGTAGAAACAGTTAATTTAATGCCACAGTGAAATACTAAATGACATGGTACTGCGTGTCGATTTGAGATGAGAGACAGACTCATTAAGGATGTTCACGTGTCGACAACCAACTGAGGAATTCATGGATTGCGTCAATCATGTTGGAAGGCTGTTAAATATATAAACACGATCACTTGCATATATACATATGGCTGTAGTTGTAGAGTGAAGTGATCCCATCGATCTCATCATCACCGTCATGGCACGATTTCTGATAATTACTTTTTGTCCAGCCCATGCAAGCATGCATGCCAAGCTAGCCATGACCTCAAGGCTCACACAGCAAGCACGTTCATGCATGTGCCTCAAAATCTAGCTAGCATCATATCTCACTCTCTCTACCTACCTATACTAGCTTGATTAATTAGAAGCCAAGAAGAAGCCCGAGCCTTTTTGCCCTCTCCTCTTCCAGCTCTTGCTCATGAGTCAGTCGTCTCAGTCATCACTGGGATTCTCTGACTCTGATCGTGAGACAGGCGCAGTTAAACGGCATGCATGGTACTAGCTAGAAGCGTGCAGCAGGAGGGAATGGGAATCGAAGCATCCTGCCATGTGCCACCAAGCATATCATATACGTAGTGAAACATGCAAATTAAGGCCAAGTGTACTTGCAGATAAATTAATTACTATCTGACACTTGCTGTTGAGCAAGCCATTGATTATTAAGCTAAGCTAGGTTCTGCTAGCTAGTACCTTCATGCATACGGGCCTTGTCGACCTATTGCTTGCATGTGCGTGCGATTCCTCGGCATGCATCCCGGCTTAGAAACAGTACACAGTGAGCTTTTTGCGGTTGAGTGGCTGCTCGCTTCTCAAGCCTGAGCTAGCCTTTTGGTTTATTTTGTTATATGCACACTGATCCCAGTTGATCGAATATGTTAACGATTTTTATTATGTAATCGGTGACATAACAGATGTCGTCATGGTAACCTGCATTATATATGTCATCGATCAGTCCAGCTGGGTATGTATATATGCTTTCAATATGCTCATATCATGTGGCATCTCTTCAGTGCTAGAACGAACCAAGTAATAAAGCCCTCTTGTTTAATTTGTTCACATGCATTCATATTGTTTTATTTTGCATGCAGAGTCTGGGACCAAACTAATAAATATCTATAGAAAGCCGCAGTGTGCACTACTACTATTAGCTAGCATTCATATGAAGCAAAAGGATATATATCATTATGGCCAAAAGGCTAATTTTGTTTGTACATACACTTGACCTATGCATGTTTATCCTCAAGACCCATGTAAAATAAGTGCGTGAATATCTTATATTATTTACGTATCTGTCCTAGTTCTTTCCACAAAGATAGAGATCGAGATGTATGCATTATAAACAGTCTATGGTGATGTGTCGCGCTTATTGATATATACAAACATCTATTCAAGATGCCACCTTGCACATCGATTTCCTTGACTGGTTAGCTCGACCAGGACAGTTTGATCAAACAATTGGGAAATATGTCGTGCTTGAGACGAAGCTGGGTATAATATATATATATATATATATATATATATATATATATATATATATATATATATGCTTTCAATATGCTCATATCATGTGGCATCTCTTCAGTGCTAGAACGAACCAAGTAAAAACCCTCTTGTTTAATTTGTTCACCTTGTTTTATTTGCATGCAGAGGCTCTGGGACCAAACTAAAAAATATCTATAGAAAGCCGCAGTGTGCACTACTACCATTAGCATTCATATATATGGAGCAAAAGGATATATATATATATATATATATATATATATATATATATATATATATATATATATATATGTCATCATGGCCAAAACGCTAATTTTGTTTGTGCATACACTTGATCTATGCATGTTTATCCTCAAGACCACTGTAAATTAAGCGCGCGTGGATATCTTATATTATTTATGTATCAGTCCAAATATGCTTCCATCATCACTCTAATCTAGTTATTTCCACAAAGATATAGATCGAGATGTATGCATTCGAAACAATCTATGATGATGTGTCTCTCTTATTGATATATACATACAACTATTCAAGATGCCACCTTGCACATCGATTACCTGACTGGTGTTAGCTCGACCATGACAGTTTGATCAAACAATTGGGAATATGTCGTGCTTGAGACGAAGCTGTGTCCAGTCTCGTGTCCTCCAATTTGAATATGTATATATGCATTTGTAGTTTACTCTTAGTGACACCAAGCTATTTGTAAACAACCCCGATGTGGAGTAATAATTTAGAATGTGGCTCACTTCCCTTGGTACATATTTTGTGACCTATCAGATCTAACAATTATTTCGTTTTATTTTGATTAGCTAGCTAGTTGGCTAGCATTGGCAAATGGCAACCGTACTTCTTAAGGATAACTAACTACTAGAGCATCCTACACATATTATACAAACCGAATATTTAGATTATCATGCTAGTAGGTAGGGAGTATAAATAATTAAGACGCGTGACACTAATGAGTGGGGTACATCACCTGTCAAGCGGGTGTGTACCGTAAGTGTACACACATAGTGTGTTGTCAAGTTTCATAGAAAAATAGCAACGTGGATCTCCGAATCAGAATGCTGCTCCAATAAATCATGAAGAGAACGGAGAGAATGGAAACACCAGTAAATCATGAAGTTTTACAAATATATCCATCATGATACAGATTTTCCCCTGCCAGCCAGCAAAAAAAAGTACCGAAAACATGGAATAATTAAACGGCAACTTACGCGTTAACTTGAACTAGATTTTATGTCCTAAATATCAATTAATTTAGAATGGAGGGAGTAGCTATTAACGTAACAGGAGATGACCAGCTGCTGACCCGGCCAAACCAAATGAAGTGTACTGTTCCTGAAGTTTCACATAAATTTATCTCTCATTCGCTCCGGAAACGTTTCGCAAAAACGACGTTTGGCACGGTTTCGACCGTCTCTGGTGAGCCATCCAAACGCACCCTTAACTGGGTTGCCGGGTTAGTAATTTACTTACTCCTACTAGGAAGAAATAAGGAGACAGAGGAGTCGTCACCTTTGCTTGTGCTGTGAGCATCTCCTCCCCTCGATTTCAGGTTCTCGAAGTGAGCTCCCGATCTTAAAGACTGTTTGACTCGGTCTCGGCGGGCCGGGAGCGAGAGTCGAAAAGGCCACCGGGGTTACGGCCCACAAGGGAAGGCGATCATCAAGCCACGGTCTCTTTTTGGCGCTCGCTTGAAGCGCCGTCACTCAAAGCCCAAACTGACCCATCGCTGCCGCCGTAGCCAAACCGAACCAAACCGCCGGCGCCGGCAGCCCCGACCGGATCGGACCATCCGTCCTCCCCGTTCCCACATGCCGCGGCCGCGGAAGACCGCCGTCCTGGGCGAGATGGCGATTCCCGACGGGGGAGGCCTGCCCGAGCTGCCGCTCTCGGCGCCTCCGCTCCCTCTTCGCCGTTGCGGCCACCTGCCGCCGCTTGCTCCGCGCCTCCGCTGCCGACCTCCTCTGCCCTGTTCTGCCCCCCGCTCCTCCTACTCGCCGGCGTGCCTAGTCAACTCGTCCCCTTCTCCCGGACCGTCCTCGCGCGGCCGCTCCCCCACCGCGGGCTTCGCGCGGAAACGACGAAGCACAGACTCCCTCGCGCCGCCTCCTCCTCCGTAACAACTCACAAGCGTCCTCAAGTTCCGCGGGCGCGTCCTCGACTTGACCGACCGCGCTCAGCTGCTGGAGTTCCACCTCGGCGCCAGCCCTCCGAACCAGACGGTCCGAATGAGGCCGGCCTTCCGGACGCAACCATGTTCGAGCGGTGGCACTTTGGACCCAGTCCGGTCGCCGCCGGGGACCTGCTGCTGCTGCTGCTGCTGGTGCTCTTCCTGCTGCGCCAAAATCGGACTCCTTGATGCAGGCACAGAGGAAGGTGCACAAGGTGGCTGTGTACGGGCTTGACCTTGTGCGAATCAGGTGGGAGGAAATGGATAACGTCGGGGCGTGCAGCTTGTTTGTGGATTGTGCTGGGAAGAGTAGAGCTGCGTGCGTTGATGTGGGAAGCCGTGGTGTGGAGGAGAACCGAGTATATGTTGCTGCTCCTAGGTGCCGTACCTGGAAGGCTTTTCCTCCATGGTGGGAGGCACCTCTCGACGGTGCTGACCAGTAGGGCAATGGAGCGCCCAGCATGGCCGTCGCAGATATGGATTTACCCGCAGCTCTTATTTTTAATATGTGTGACGTGAATAGCAAATGCTTCTATATCAATGTGAGGCTACTTACTGAATATTTTACTTTTATTTATAGTAGGTATGTATATGGTACTGAAATAATGGGTAATGTTTAGCAGTTCTAACATTTACTGACACAGACGACTGATAATAACAACATCACACTATAATAACATACTAAAATACTAAATAAGCAGTTCACACTATTAATTCGTTTATGTGCATATATGTGTTTATTCTTTCCTGTTATTTGGAATACAAGCGTCTCTTTTAATCTGTTTTAGAGTTCCTTTTAATGGTTGCCCATCTGTCTTTTATTGAAACATGTTGTTTTCTGCGTCCTCTCTCTATTAGATCCATACAGTACGGGATTGATCAGAACACCAACGTCCCTCCCTGTATAGTAATGTATAAAAAGAAAATTCATGTATCCATATTTCTCTATTGTTCTTGCATGGATGTTGGCTCCTGTTGAGGAGAAATAAACAAGAATAGAAGTGCTTGAATAAAGGCCTGCTCTTCATACTAGCACGTAGCTGTTTTCTTTCCGCATTGAAGCATGGAAAAAGATATACATACATTCAAACGTTTGAAGAAGAGAGCCCCATGGAGGGGGATATTTAGAAATTCCATTGCATGTTTTCCTTAGTTCTGCAATGTCGTTTCTACTTCTTCTAACTGTGATATTTCCAAACTAATTACAACAAATGTGAGGATTCTCGTTCTCATTGAGTCTCGAGAGATGATGAAAGCTGATGGGTCATTAAACTTTTGCGGCTTCAGCCGGTGTGCCAGCCCTCTCAGCTATGATTTGTTCATAGAGATCTCTAATCTTCAGACCAATGATGGTCTGGAAGAGACCTGTTCCATTGTTGCTTCCTGGGAAGTCTGCATGCTTTAGCATTTGCTGTGTCACCTCCCCGTAGAACTTGGTTGACAGATTGCTTAGATGGCTCTCCACGTAAATGAGTTCATCTAGTCTGTCAAATTGTCCGTCCATCTCCACCACTGATACCTAAAGACATCAAGCAAATGCAAGTTTTGTAAAGCTTTGGCCTTTTAGTTGGGCAGAAGCTGATTGTCAGTTATAGTTGGTAAACCCAAGCAAATTGTTACGATTAGTTTAAAACTGTTTTTGTAGTTTTTGGCCATACTTTGGACTACCAGCCTGGTTGCTATACGGTGCCAGTTGAGATTCCAAGTAACAGCAGTTATTTTCTCTTGAGGGGTAGAAGAGGGCAGATAAACCGAAATGAATAATTACCTCATGGCCGAAGTAAGTGTCTGGGCCGTAGGCAAATTTGATGCCAGGGTAAGAGCATGTAAGCTTTCTTCCACAAGGGACCCAACTTATGCTTGATCCCTCATCAAAGAGGTAGACTGGGTCGAAGTGCTTCACGCCTTCTTTCTGGATCAATTTAACTCGCAGTACCTTTCCTTCATTATCGTCAGGAATCAGCTGAGTTGGCAGAACCTCAATGACAGCATCAGCGTATTGCTTCTGTGGATCTGCCATTCCAAGTGGTAACGTTTAGTGTGTGTTCATTTATTGAGCTTAAGTTATCATAAGTTGACGCAGAATTTTCTTGAGTACTTTCTGTTTACTGAGAAACAAATAACGCTGATCATAACATTAGCTGGCAGAAGGCAGTACCAATGTAGGCATCAAAGTCTGGTTTCCTGGCCTCAATACTAGCCTTGATGCTTTCAAGGCTGTGCCCACGTTCTGCCATGTCCCTCTGCCGAAGTACCAGTAAGCAGTACTAATTGTTATTAAGATAGAAAACAGCAAAAAATACCCCTTTAATGACTCATGAGGAACAACCATTTAAGGTCTTTTTTATTAGCTGACCTGAATTTTCCATGCAAATTTAACATCATCGCTGATGTCCAAGTAGATGCTGAAATCTAGGAGGTCCCTTACACGCTCGTCAAACCTGTTTAAAAGGTAAGAAAAATTAGCGCTATGAAACTGTTACAGAAATATATGTATTCTTGTTGCCACAGCTGGTGATACAAACTTGTTACTTTCACTAATTTTTAATTTCTTATGGCATCAGGGAATTCATGAATGTTCTATTGGCAAAAAAAATATTATAGCCAGCTATCCAATAACTAAACAAATACAATGAACAAACAAAAGAAGAGACACTAAATATATACTGCTACGACAGAAGGAATAGGAGGAGTGGGTATAGAATGTGATCTTACATTGGGTGCAATCCCTCAATTACAAAAATATTGGGGGGCTGGATGAGCTCCGGTGGGTCGAGGAGCCCTGTGACGTGGTTGTAGATGGGCTTGTCAATTGCCTTTCCTTCTTTGATTGCCTTCACCTGCTCATACATTAGATCAAAGTTGTTCGCCCTTGGGTCGAGGGCAGTGACACCCTTCTCCTTGCGCCCGGTTCTGTCCAAGGAATGGTAGTCATCAAGGCATATGACCGTCGTTGTGTCACTGATGAGCGTGTTCGAGTCCGGGTTCCCGCCTTTGGGTGGCGCTGCAGCACCACCAAACACACTGGTGAGCCGGCGCATGAAGGTACTCTTTCCGCATCCTGAGTCAGCCGCCAGGCCAATCACAATCGGCTTGTCGACTGAGCATGAAACCTGAAAGGTTCGAGCCCCTCCACGCCTCCTGCCGCTTCTCCTGTTGCTGGTGAAGAAGATGACTTGGTTCTGCCCAAAGCCTGTGTTTGAGACGGTCGTGCATGGAGAGTATAGGGAGGTCGTGGTGTGTGCGCTGCAGATCGCCATACTTGCTTTCTGGGCGTTGTTCTCGGTTAAGCTTCTCTTCCTCCCTTCAAGCCTTGGGGGTGAGACTTGAAGAGAAGAAGAGAGTAGGATGGAATGATTTGGATGCAGTGCTAGTAGAGCTTATAGTGAGCTGAAAGTGAAAGAGGATCGCGATGATGTGGTTTCCCTATTTTTCGTTTCATTTTCTGATAATATCAATGGCTGCTAGTACGTAGGTTATAGTGAGCTGAAAGTGATCTCCTCCTTTAGTTCCTAGCAAGTTATATTTTGTCAGTATTCGTGCTCTTGATACTGAAGTATTCCTCCTTTGGATACTGAATTTCCTGTCAAGAAAAGATTGAACTTTTAGTGATTTTCTTTAGTCTGGATCACTCTTTCTGGTGATGTTTTTAACACGCCAGAGGTTTTAAGGGGGTTGTTTGCTGAAATTATTCTGATTATTGCTTATCTGCTAGCTGCTAAGGCATATTGTGATCCGGATTCATATACATCTTTTTTAGTATATATATTTTTTTTCGAAATGATCTCTTTGAGTATACTGGAGAATGCTAGTGCTTGTCTTTGCAGATTCCTTGACGTTGAACTCTGGTGGCCAGGGACGCTTGCGAAAGCTTGGTTGTGGTTTCATCAACTTAGATATGGTTCCGCACGTGGCGCCACGAGGATGGCTGGGTGCAGATGAGGGGACGATGGGTGGCTGCAGATGCGGGAGCTTGGGAGAGGACGTCGCTGATGATTCCGTGCACAGGCCACAGGACAATCGCATGGCGCGGAACTGGCCCAAGCAACCCACGTCACTCGACGTCCAGGACATGTCACCGTCCACATCACCCGGCGCCCAACACCTGCGAATTGATTTTAGAAAATGACGCCCTAAATTAACAGCTGCTGTTTAGAACCGCAGCATACACCACATAATCATGAACGGAACTAATATTCGGTACATTGTCAGTGCATCACGTAACCACCAATTTATAGCAATCCTTGCCGTGTTCGATTCAGCGTAGCATTAATGCTGCTGGTTATAGACCGTGGAGTGCTAGAACATCACCAGGGACAGGGAGGTCTTGCTCGAGTCCCTTGCTGGTGCTAAAAAACATGTAAAATCGGAAACACTGACAAGTGCAATACTATACAACTCAGTATAAGCTGAATCTCCAAGGAAGACAGGGAGATTTGTTCAATATCAAACGAAAGATACCCAAGAGTTCAGAATAGATGTTGTCTTGGGTTCCAACAACCATGGCCCTTGTTATAGGCACCAATAGACCAATCAAACGTGCAACCAACAAAAGAACAGAAGACTACACAATGTGCAACTTGTCTTTGTAAAGAATTGAAGCTTCAAACAAGGTATTGATCCAGAAACGACACTATAATATAACGGTATACCCCTCCGCCAAACAAACTTTAAAGGGAAAAGAATTTACAGTCAGAACATACAAAGATTGCCATGCAGTTATAGGTATGCACAGAATGTCCGTGCGATCAGATGGTACTGGTAGGCTTCTGTAAACTTCTTCCAGGACCTACTTTACTTGTGCCCTCTGAAGTACATGTATACTTTCTGCAAGTATCAAACCGAACAAGATTGAATCAGTGGGTACTTAGCTGAACAAAGTAAACATATTGACAAAGAAAACAAAAGGCAATAAACACAACAATTTCACAATGAGTCACTTGTGAAGTAACATGCACCTTCAGCCTTCCAGTATAATTTGATGGCATACATTAAATTATACATATCTTTTGTTGAGACTTCAACAAAGGCAAACAAATATAGCACCCACAAAGACAGATTATAAACAGAGATCAACTGATATAGAAAAGTTAAAACCTTCTGCACCTATGCTTAAAAAATTGCAAGGAAGAACATCACAAATCCATAGATTATAGAAATACTAACTATGATACCATATTTCATCATAACTGGCCAAATAATTATGCACAGAACAAGATAATTGAGCCTGGAGGACACTAATTTCATTCAAGTTTATCAGCAGATATCTGAAAGAAAATAAATATTTTCTCAAAAAGTCCAAAATCTCAGGTTATTCATGATTAATCCATGGGAAACACCGCCATTATTCTTGCATGCATTAAGTAGCCAGAGACAAAAAGAAGGATTGAGCTGGCACGAAAAACTTAAGATAAGGAAAATGAGATAGAGAGGAAAGTGATAGAACAATAAGGTGGATAAGTCACAGACCTGAAGAACCCAAATGCTCACAAGTGTCTCCAAGGTAAACAAGGCAAATCCAACGAAGTAAAAGATCTGAATGAAAAGCACATTAGTTTTAATGTCAGATTTCTGTTCAGCCTTACAAAATTGCACTGAAACACTTCAAAGGATAAAAACATAAAAATGCACGAAATTAACATGTCCATTTCTACTTGAGCACAAAGAGGATTAAAGAGCACATATAGATGTACTCACCCCAACTATGGCATGATCAGAGAAGGTGTCAATTGCAGCCAGTATACCCCTGATCACAAAGAAACTTATTTTTCTTAGCATGAGATAATGGGTCAGCAATCTTGTGAACTTGAACCTTGTAGAAGTATAATGAGATTGACAAATCATTTGAATAGCCAACTATTGAGAAAGGTAACTTAAGACCAAGAGCATAATCAGTACACAGTAATAGTTGGATGGTTGGAAAAGCCAGCGTGTCATGCCAAGGTAAGGTTACAACTCAGAAAACATAATGGACATAGTGCTGGTGGTGTTGTGGTCAAAGTATTGGAAATTCTTTATTTCGATCAATGCAGGCTATGGTAAGGGATCTTACGTTAATGATTTTCCACGGAACACGATTGGTGGAGCAATGGCAGCAAGTATGCAAAAGCCAATGTGAAGCTGTGGACAATGAAACATCCGTAAAGTAATTAAACCAGATTCACAATAGACATGGCATTTCAATACCTGGATTCAAGAATGAAGAAACCCTGACTTACCAGGTAACAAAGGAAAAACCATCCAAAGCTAAAAGCACTGTCAGTCCTGTTAAAAAGGTTGGTAGAGTATTAATATAAATTATAAAGCTACTGCTAGAAAAAGTAAAGCAGGTGGTCTGGCAGTTCATTTAAAGCTAAACACATCTGGTCAACTTTGTAAGTTACTTCTGTCCATATCAACATTGTTATATCGACAATTAGCAATGCTATGGATGTTCAGATCAAAGTAAAATAATTTCACAAATTTGAAGTAGGATACCTCATTGCACGGTATAGAGGCCTATACCACATCAGGTAGGACAAAGGGATACCCAGCATACCGTAGATGGTAGCGAGAAAAAAAAGTTTTGAGTCTGTAAGCATAAAAAAACTAAGATTTAGAATCTGGTGCACTAAAAGACATAATGTTGCAACATAAAGGAGTACTTGTTGGTGCATAAACAAAAGATCAGGTACATTTGGTACAGTAAATGTGGAGATGCAAAGAAAACCAGGGCACAAACTAGCTAGAAAGAAATTCTGAGCTCACCTCCATCTCTGATCCAACAGACTATGACAGCAATAAAATTCCAGAATAGACAAAGCACGATGCCTGCACAACATTGCAATAAAAAAGATCTTCCGTAAGAAGGTAATTCAAAGTTTCAAACAATGCAAACTCTTGGAAACACTAGATGTCACACTTGGCACAAAATGAATAGCAATTAGGAGATGCATGCATACCAAGCCAACTTGCGAATGCGAGATACTGTAACTTCTGAGCGTTTGCTGGTATCTCATTGGCAATGTCATGGTGGATGATTGGGAAGAATGGTGGCCAGTTCTTGTCCTCCATGGGCACCCCAGCTACATCAATGAAAGGCAATAACACAACAATTAAGTCATAGTTCTAATGTTCTATGAGAACGTCATCAAAGACAACAGTTGATTTATGCTCATGGTTAAACCATACCACTCCTGAGAGCTTCCTCCCTCCGCTTGATGTCCTTAACCAACGAAAATCCCACGAGAATGAACAGAGTGAATAGTTAACACTGTAGTCATGTATGATTAGCAGCGAGAATCCGAGGAAACAGCATGGCACCCTTACCCCTTCTCGCCTCCTGAGATCCGACTCCCATTGCGACAGCTCCTTCGCCTTGCCCTTCGAATCCTTCACTCCAACGACGGCCGTATCATAAAACACGCTCACTCGATCACCAAGCACGCACGCGATGAAGTAACTAAATAGAAGGAGCAGGCTCCCTTACGCTCATGTTGTCGAGGGGGATATCGACAGTGGCATCGCCCCTGCCGCCGCCGAACCCGACGGGCTCCGCCGGCCTAAACCCAAACTGCGACCTCCCGCCTCCGCCGCGTCCTCCTCCAACACCACCACCTCCTCCGTTCTGCACAACACCAAATCGGTACCTCGTTAGCATAAGCCAGAGACCTAGCCAGCCGGAGACCTCTCTCGGGACGAGATCTGCCACGCCCCTCAAGCCAAATCCACAGGAAAGGGGGTCGAAATTTACGGAGAAGGGGTTTTCGTCGGTGCCCTCGTCGAAGGGATTGGGATCGTGGTGCATGCTCGCTGGCGCCGCCGGCTCGGCTTCGGGCGGTGAGCGGTGGCCGGAGCGGCGAACAGGCTCCTTGATCGGTGGGCCGCGGTCGCTAAGCGCGGTGGGAGGAGCCGGGGCGTGGTGGACTGACCGACTGACTACTCAAGTCGCTTCCGGTTCAAGTTGTTCTTTTTTCCCGTTCGTTCGTAGACTTCGCTGGCAGTGGGCCCGGGACACCCTACTGTCTTTTTCTCAGCTACGAAAAAACGGTCTTGAAGATTTTCAAGTCATATGTGCTCCTCCGGATGTTTTTTTTAACTCTGCTCTCCGACGTAGAAAAAAGATCCAACGGATTAATCTGCACGATAATATTTGAAATTTCTAGAATTTCCTTCATGTTTCAATCATACTAATTAGGATAAGTTAACATGGTCATGAATTCTTAACCGGTTGTTATTGGGCTTATCAACATGCACCAGTCAAATGCACTAGAAATCTAAGCTAATGGGAAGTTCAATCCACTTACATTATATTACTCAAAATGCATCGATCAGTTACATCTAAAACACTAAATCAATAAGTAGGGTAAGCAATTTATTTATATACTAGTGGATTGATTTTAGAGCTCTTATCGACAGATGAAAAAGAATAGAGGGGTTTTGTTTACCTGTTTAAATTCGACTAGTTATCAGGGTTCGCCTCTCAATGAAGAAAAAAAATCCAAGAGATTAATCTGCATGACAATATTTAAAATTTCTAGAATTTCCTTCATGTTTCAATCATACTAATTAGGGTAAGTTAACATGGTCATGAATTCTTAACCGGTTGTTATTGGGTTTATCAACATGCATCGGTCAAATGCACTAGAAATCTAAGCTAATGGGAAGTTCAATCCACTTACATTATATTACTCAAAATGCATCGATCAGTTACATCTAAAAGACTAAATCGATAAGTAGGGTAAGCAATTTATTTATATACCAGCGGATTGATTTTAGAGCTCTTATAGACAGATGAAAAAAAATAGAGGGGTTTTGTTTACCTGTTTGAATTCGACTAGTTATCAGGGTTCGGCTCTCAATGAAGAAAAAAGATCCAAGGGATTAATCTGCACGATAATATTTGAATTTTCTAGAATTTCCTTCATGTTTCAATCATACTAATTAGGGTAAGTTAACATGGTCATGAATTCTTAACCGGTTGTTATTGGGTTTATCAACATGCACTAGTCAAATGCACTAGAAGTCTAAGCTAATGGGAAGTTCAATCCACTTACATTATATTACTCAAAATGCATCGATCAGTTACATCTAAAAGACTAAATCGATAAGTAGGGTAAGCAATTTATTTATATACCAGCGGATTGATTTTAGAGCTCTTATAGACAGATGAAAAAGAATAGAGGGGTTTTGTTTACCTGTTTGAATTCGACTAGTTATCAGGGTTCGGCTCTCAATGAAGAAAAAAGATCCAATGGGTTAATCTGCACGACAATATTTGAAATTTCTAGAATTTCCTTCATGTTTCAATCATACTAATTAGGGTAAGTTAACATGGCCCTGAATTCTTAACCGGTTGTTATTGGGTTTATCAACATGCACCAGTCAAATGCACTAGAAATCTAAGCTAATGGGAAGTTCAATCCACTTACATTATATTACTCAAAATGCATCGATCAGTTACATCTAAAAGACTAAATCGATAAGTAGGGTAAGCAATTTATTTATGTACCAGCGGATTGATTTTAGAGCTCTTATAGACAGATGAAAAAGAATAAAGGGTTTTGTTTTCCTGTTTGAATTCGACTAGTTATCAGGTTCGGCTCTCAATGAAGAAACTCGTAATTTATTCACCTTTAGGAGAATGTGCTTGATGAAGACAAGGTTTGAAGAGCTGCCCTTGTTCAGCAAACTGACTCAGTTTTGCAAAAAAGAAAAATAATTGTAATCAAATCTGACGCCCATGATCAGAACATATCATTAGCCACCAAAATGACTATTTTACGCAGCTAATTTTGCTGATTAAGTAAACACTGAAAGGGACAAGGTACGTCCCATTTAGAAGATGCCCGTGTCACCCACTTTGTTTAATGTTAGTTAAGCAGTGATAATCAAGCTCACAAAAAAACAAAATAAAAGAAAATAAAAGAGTGTGATAAAACTGTTAGAATTTTAGGCATTTTACGGTACATTTTAATTCCAAAAGTAATAAACAAAATCATGATATAATTGAAAATGAGCAATATTATGGCTTCATAAGGATAGTTCGTGTTCGCGTTTAATCTGTATAGGAACAGAAAGAACACAACAAATGAACGTGAGAGCGTCAGGTTGTACACTGAGGCAGAACCAGTGCCGGAGGCACCGACGGTGCCGTTCCCAACAGTTGACATTTTGAACTGCTTGAAGTAGTCGATCATTAGTTGAGGCAGGAAGACTGTAAGCAGTGAAGTCCCACGAACGTCCACCAGGAAACAGTCGTTCGTACAAGCGAACAGTCGCGCAGAGCTGCGCTTCCCAAAAACTTGATCGTCCTCCTACCCGTGTAAATATCGCAGCTAGACGAGGTTTCGGAGGTCTGCTCTCGCAAGTTCTGTGCGCGCAGAAACTTGCGAAGGGAATGCAGAGTGCGCAGCGATAGTAGTGAAGTATCGATTACTAATAACGTCTATATTTAATTCACCGTCATAATTGAGTTGATTAAATTCTCAGAAACGGTAAAAATATTTAACTGAGCGCAATAAGAATGATGCATCAATTTCTCCACACACGGCACAAGTCACAAGTCACGCGATTTTCTCACGCAAAAATGCGTGTGACGCGTCGCGCACGGCACGCCTCAGCGCGCGTGTAGCACCCTTTTCTTCTTTCCAACTTCTCAAATAGAGAGTAATAGTCCACCTATTTAAGTTGATCAAAATACTCTTCAACTACCCATATGAGACTAAATAGTTTAGCCACAAAGCATTAATGTGAGCTTTAAAATTAAAAAGATTAATTTGGGAAATCAATAGACCGTGCCCAAATTATTGCAACAAAAACCACTCCGACTGGTCAATCACTGCTACATCGAATCAGTGCTCTCCGCAAACGAGCAAATTGGCCAGCTTCATTCTGCTCCGAGCCTCCGCGGGCTCCGCCCCGCGGAGGCGATGGTCGGAATCTTCTCCAGGTTCTCGGCCGGCGCCCACCGCCGAGCCAAGAGCGCCGCCGTGAGCTTTCCCATCCCCTCCACACGCAGTTATATTTCTCTTTGACTGTTTCCTTTCTGCTGTTGTTTACTTCCTCAACTCCAAGGAGAGATCTGCCTGTATATAGCCGTATCTCGGGCCTAGGTTCGCATTAATTTTTTGAAGCCGTCCAAGGCTCAGACTTGACCTCGCATAGTCGTCGGGCCGGATGGTGCTGTCTCCAGCACATGGTAGCTCATTTCTTTCTTTTCCTCATCCGATTATTTGAACCAGGGTGCTTTTAGCTAGTATTTTTTGTTTCTCTTCGAGATGATTTTGTTTGTTAGGGTTCAAGTGAAATTTAATGGATTTGTTTCTGCGGTGCTGTCTAATAAAATTGGAAAGGGCATTTTTTATTGTTTCCAAACTGTAATTAAATCGTCTACGAGGACTTCAGTGTTATGTACTCGGGTGGCGGTTCTTGGTTGATTTTAGTAAAGCAGTAGCCTTTGCGATTCCTTGCTGCTCGAAATTACAACCTCAATTTGATCAAGTGTTGCCCAATTTATGGGGAATTTCGTTTTGATCCTGCAGGAGGTTGTGGAGATATTGGCCCCCAACATGAGTACCGGAGAGTCTGACCCAGCAGCTGTTCCCGCTGACAGTTCTCACGGTATTGAGGTTGGCGTCGAGTTCAAACCAGTGGAGCACCCTGCGGAACCTCTGAATCTTGATCAACCAGTGAAATGTCCGCTTCCTGAACCATCTGTACTGCATGTAAGCCATCCGTCATTGTTTATATCAAATTGTACTAGAGAACATCACCAACACTACCATTTAAGGTAAAGCCGTGTTGGTGAATTGCAGGACTTGTAGAGTTCAGTGTTACAACAATCATTCAGTTCTTATCTACCTTTTTCTATAATACTCTGCCCTTATGTAGTTGACCTTCTGTGTTTCATTGGACTTCTGATAGTTGAGACTGATTGATTCATTAGTGGTGATCCTGTTTGATGGTTGCTAGGATGGGAGGATATGGAAGGAAAAGATGTCTTCAGCAGGCTCGAGATTGAGGACGGACTTGCCAGTCGTGAAGGAAGGTTCACAGCTGGAGCCTGACAGCAGTGGAACAAGGTCGCGACCTGAAGTGCCTCGGCGCGCCATACTGCCCTCTGTTAGTGCTCCGGAGCACGGCATCCTAGCGCTGCTTGACGAGTGCGATGTTGCAGAGAGCCACGGCCCTGCTGAATGAGTGTTGCTAGCGCCTTATATTCCTCCTGTGCATTACTGCCCCTCTAGGTGTATCTTTTCCGCTCAGTCAAGCATCACAGTCTGAATACGGCAACATCATGTCTGGAAAAATATGAAACTACGTAATACAACAGACCTTTGTAAAGCAATTAACGCATCTCACTGTTTTATGAGATTGTTAATTTTTCGTTGCTTGTGAAGACTTGTCTTCAGTATTATTATGATTGCAAAGTAACAATGTCTTCATTTAGCCCGGTGAAAATAGCAATTTCTGTTGCAAACTCTAGTCTCCCAACTTGAGTTGGCGACTTGAATCCCTCCCGTCCTAGCTGTGCATATATGCTCGGAGCTGATCGAATACATCACGCACGCTTGTGGTGTGTTCCACAGATGGTAGCAGCGCTTCTTGCTCCTCTTCCTTGTATCAGTTCTCATAAGCAAACTAGCGACAGTTAATCAGAAACGGGACCATTAATTCAGGAGCATCACAGAGAAGAACCAGATCAACATTACCGTGCATCAAAATGGCCAACTTGCTGAGTGTGACCTTGCCAGGTTACAGTCGATACATGTAATCCTCCTCTCTTATCACCACTTAACACCAAAGACCCCCTAGTGGCAAAGTGGGGCCGGGCCGCAGAAAAAAAATTACAACGAAGCGGATAAACCCCTGCCTCGTCGAGACAATCTCCCGGAAACAAATAGTATATGCCTACAGTAGAAGAGGGGAAACAAATGGTTATATCCTACGAATCCTGCTTTTGCTCATCACCAGCCAACTTTCTCCTCTGCTGGTGCTCCGCAACTTTGTAATCAACGACCTCACGGAACAAGGCTGGGGTGAGCTCGCAGTCCTTGCTTCCATACACTGCAGCCTGCACGCTTGCCATCAGCTTAGCTATCTCTCTTCCAGAGAAGCCCTGGGTCTTGGCGGCTGCCTCCCGTATCAAGTCCTCTGTGACGCCTTTGACCTCTATTTTCTGGGGCTGGCGGCGGAAGAACCTGAGCCAGCTCTTCTCATGCTTGTTGCCGGCTTTGACTATGTATTTGTCAAGGTATAGCTTCAGCAGCTTGAATCGCTCGTCTTCCCCAGGCAGGGGGAATTCTAAGACTTCATCGATGCGGTCAGCAACAGCAGAGTCAAGGTCACCAGGCCTGTTGGTGGCTAGTGCAAGCACAATGTCCTTGGACTGGTCACCTGTGCGGAAAAGGAGAGCATTCAGGGCGCTCCTTTGAGCTTCACTCATATATGTCTTGTTCCGTCTGCAGGATAAAATACAGATCCAAGTTAAAACAGCTCACTAATTAGGGGAAAATGTCATGAAACCCAGCACGACCTCCACAACGAGATTTTAACAAGCTATCACGTAAGGATAAATGGACAGAGATGACAAAACAATTATGAAGTAGTCAGAAACATGAAAGTTGCAGTAATCTTGATCCGTGGCTAGAAATAGTAAACAGACCTATACAGATAAGAGGTGAAAATATTTCCTTTCCAGACCAAATGTCATTTCCCAAATAGCTACACCTTGAAACATAAACAAATGAAAACGTTGACCAGGGCATATGTTTCAATAAATTGACGACTGAATTACATAACAGAAAACAACTTGCACAACAGTGAAATTTAAGAATCTAAGAAGTTTTCAAGGCATCTTGAAATAATTCCATTGCTGCAAATTAAAACAGTGGCCATCTAAGTTCAAACAAGAAAAGAAAAACTAGTCCGGAAAATTTAGTTCTAACTTACTCGCACAAGAAAGCATCAGCTTCATCAATGAACAGGAGTAGACCCCTCTTAGATTTCTTTGCCCAATCAAACAACTGATGAATCTTAGTGACCGCTTGCGATCCCAACGGTGCAACATCTCCACCAGTCATTAATGCGTAATCTAATCCCTATAAATGGTCAAAACATTAGAGACAACAATATTTCCAATATTATTCATAGGAGCAAATGGTCTGTAGAACATACAGATTTGTGAGCTAGTTCTCTTGCAGCCATCGTTTTCCCAGTGCCGGGAGGTCCATAGAAAAGCATGTTCCTAAAAGGGGCTTGATGGAGTTTAGTGTTGGCTGTGGCATTAGCAAGCTGCTTCACTCTCTTCTGGAGAGAGGGATTTAGAATAACATCACCAAACCCATTCCCATTGTTTCCTGAATTGTTTCTGTTCCTCAGCTTGCTAGTCATGGTACTCATAGCACGTGAGAAGGAACCAGACCAAGGATACTTCCCTCGTGATGACTCCCTTATCAGTGATGGTTGACCTAAAATACGGTCAACGTAGCCCCAGACTACTCTTGCACCCTCCCTGGGGAATTGTATGTGTGAATTTACAATAAAAAAAGGAAAAAAAAAGAAGAAAAAGCCTCAAAGCACAAAAGAAGGAAAAATAAAGCATGAATGGCTCTCCATCAATGTACTGAAATTAATTGCACATAGGAATCATCCAAAGCAAATAAAATAAGGATCAATGTAAGTGGTAAGAGATCAATAGGTTACGATTGTGACTATAACAAATCCAACCAGTGTGGTCTGCAGTGTAATTTTGGCATCGTTGCTATTTTCATTTTCTTTGTAGTACTGGAAGTGGATACATACACGACAGCAGTTTTGTGTAACAATTTATAAGCTCAAATGAGGATACACGTGGCATTCTCTTCGCCACTACTTACAAACACTAAGAAATCATAGCTCGTTTTGTGTAACAATTTATAAGCTCAAATGAGGATACACGTGGCATTCTCTTCGCTACTACTTACAAACACTAAGAAATCATAGCTCAAATGAAATAACGTAGCACTTATGAATTTTACCTTGTTGTGTATATCCCCGCAGCAAGTGCTGTCACACCACCCACTGCCACAACTAACTTATTCTGATCAGTTAATATTGTTCGCACACCACCTGTATGTAGAGAAAAGAAATATCACACAGAGGGCCTGAAAAAGTTTCCCGTGTCACCTTATATTTCATAACATTATCACATAAACATCTCTAACCTCACCAGTCTGGACACGACATAGTACTTTTGAGTAATGGAACAAAAATATGCTGGCACCCACTGTAATATTCCATAGGTGATGCCTGATTCAAATACTAGTCTCAATGTAGAAGCAATAATTTTAGATGTTTTTTGAATCATCTGAATTGTGACACGAACCAGTAGCTCATAAGAAATAATAACATACTAGAAAAGTTCTACAAGTACACAGATTTATTCAGAAACATAAGTACAAGGAAATGTCTCATCGCCTCATCGGTAAGGAATACCTCCTATATGCTCAAAAGTTGTATTGACCACTTGGACCCACTTCTCTCGGTCAGCATTTAACTGATCGATAAGCAGTCGCCTGGTCACCTCCAGAGACGCTTTCTTTTCATATACTGCCGCCTCCGCCTCTGCCATGGCTTTCTGTTTAGCAGTCTCCCTGTCTATGTTTGCAATTTCCTCCTCTGTCCTTCTTCGTTGTGCCTGGATTTCCTCCTCCGTACGACGTCGGATCTGCTCTAGCCTAAGTGCAGATTCCTCCTGCATCTTTACAAGTTCCTGGTTCCTCATCCTTTGTGCCTCATGCTCAGCCTGCATTCGCTTTCTTGCTAGCTCATCCTCATATTTCATGATTTGTGATTTGATTTGAGCACTCTGTTGCTGAGCTTTTTTTCTCTCTTCATAATCTATCTGTTTTTTCTCCTGCAAAACACCTCATGAAACAAATAGAGCTTGAGGAGACCGATTTGTGACTCAGCAAAGCATAATAACACTGACCATCACACTCCTTACGATAAAAACAAGTTGCACAAGCCCTCCAACAACAAACAAATTTCTAAGGATGCTTGCAGCAGAACTATTTTAACTCTACTAAAGTAGCTTCATGAATACATAGATCAGCCATATGAAAATATACAAAAATATTTGATTGGGAAATTGACTTTGTAATATTTTAAATGCTTTAAGATTTGCAATTGTATTAAAACAAATAATTCATACTGAGTCAGTGTGCATAATGACATTATTATTTGTCACTGGAGGAAGTATGCCACTGTAAGTATCAATTTAGCAGTATGACAGCACAGTCCACTGAAAAACAAAGTGAATAAAGATGCATTACATGATTGAAATATTTAATGCAGAATAGAAGCAACACACTGATGAACTCGATTTCAATTAGTGAATTTGGGCCTTTGAGCCTTGTAAAACCGGAGCCTACCTCAACATGCTTGGGACAAAGGTTTTTCTGTTGTTGTCGAGCCTTGTAAAATCAGACTCAATCACCATAAAATAGACTGAATGGGTACAACTTATATCCATGTTGAATTGTTGATTATAACTTTCACGAGTCAATACAATGTAATATGTTCCCACACGCCAGAATCATAAATTGAAACAGCATGCTAACTGTAGCACGAAACCTAACTTCAAACACCAACAGAAAGGTGAAGGATGACAGGATTGAAGGTCAATCCCATGCCAGCTGTGAACTTATGGTGGTCAACATAGAGAATCCACGAGTGTAGAATGCAATATTGCTATTGTCAGGAAAAGGGAAAATCCAACAGAGTTCCCTCACAATGGTTCTCCAGAATGTTAACATTCATGTCCAACAGTATGGTAAGGTAATTTGTTTAGAGCATCATGACCAACCGACACAATAACAATAGCCATGGAATGCGGGGTATCTCACCAACTCGAATTGGGCCAACGCCTTCTGATCCTCGAGTTTCTTCGCAGCGATCTCCTGCTGCCGTGTCTCCTCCTGCTTATACATCAGCTCGAACAACTGCACAACCACAACCTCCAGTTAAAACCCGTTCCTACAAAGAAAAGAGGTCATGCCCACGAAGAATCCTACCTTTTTTGGGTTCTGCGCCTTATTGAGCTCTCTCAGCGCCTCGAGCCCGCGCTCCAGCGGGGCAGGGTCGAATCCCGGCGCGGTTGTGCGCGCGTACTGATTCGATACCCTGGACTCCTCCTCCGAGCGCTGCTTGTCCGCCGGCGCGGGGGATGGCTGAGGCGCCGCGGCCGGCGGGGGCGCGGCGGGGGGAGATGAGGGGGAGGAGAATCCCGGGAAGCGGAAGGTGGTGCCCCCCTCTGCGTGAGCCCGCTCGGAGCAGAGCACGGCGGTGGCCCCCGCGGAGATGGCTGCGGCCGCAGCCTTCGCGGCGGCGGCAGCCATGGCGGCGTCCAGGGGGGTTTGAGCGAGTAGGGTTTAAAGGCTCGTTGGCGGCAGGCTCGCCGTCCGTCTCGGTCGAGGCCGCAGTGGAGAGGTGCGCGTGTATTTGTGCTTTTTCGGGCGGGCGGTTCGGCAAGCTCGGCTTGCGGCCCAAGAAGGTCGGCTAGCTTCGGTTTTTCTTGGGACAGAGCAAAGGGTTAGTGGCATCCAGAGTTCGTTCGCTTCTGATATTTTTTCAGGAAGGACATTGTTAGTGGCATGCTGCATCGCGTTATGAGGATTGTCGCCGACTTTAAAAAAGGATTTATTATTATCATAGGTAGAACCATAGTGTATGTGTTCTGATCTCCTATGGTTCGTAGAAGATTTTTTGTTGGTGGTGGTCAACGCCATTGCTGGAACTTGATTAACCTGAAGAAATAGAATTTAGAAAAACATGGTAACAATGATGAAAATCATGAGTGTTACATCTATTTTTTTAGTAAAGAGTTAATATTTGTTTGTTATAACTATCATATGCTTTTTCTCCTACGTAGTTTTAGTTATTATTAACTTAAACATGAACTTAGTTGTAGCCATGGTGAAAAAAGTAAAGGTTTGTTTGTGAGTAGGTTTTTTATTACAGTTGCTTGAAGATGTTACATAATTTATTTTATAGTTGCTAAGTTTCACTCTTTTTTTGCGACGTTGTCGAGTTTCATTCTAAGATGAGTAATCATGACAATATCTTAATGAAATGTGCGTGTTCTATAAAAAAAGTAGTCGCCAAAAAATCAACTTCGTGTCTGGTGAACTATCAAAGTATTTTTTTTGAAATGAACTACCAAAGTATTTTCACTTGTGTGAATTAAAAAGAAGAAAAAAACTTCTCTTTGTGATGTATGGGAATCTGGGCTTTCCTTGTCTTGTCGAAAGCCCAAATTAGGTCCATTCCATAAGCACATAGTTTGTCTCATATATGGCCCGAGTATGATGATCCTCTGCGGCAGCCGTCTCTGTTTGCCCCGCTGGACATGGACCTTATCCTCAGCCTAATCAGTTTGTCACAGCATCGACTCTGCTGCCCAGCTGCCATTTGCCCACTCCAACTCCTGGATGACATCCAACAGACCAAGAAAATCCCAGCGCTGCTCCTCAGCCACAAATCGCTTGCACTTGGGGTCCACTAGCGCGGTGTCCATGCTTGCAACTCCGCATCCAGTGCGATCGAGCAAGACGACCGTGAGAGCGGGACTTGGGGACTTTTACCCGTCGCAGTAACCGGTTCCTGTGAACACAAGAGCTCCATGTGGCCACCGGCCGTGGTTCGGCAATGGTAGTTTCGCCTCGTGGCCTGTGACGCGCTGCACGCCGATGGTGCTAGCATGGTGGGCGGTCTAGTGCTTTCCCAGGCGCAGTCCCACCAGGTCGCTACGCCAAGAACCGTCGCGCCGGCGTTCGAGAAGAGGCAGAGGGAGCAGGCGCAGCCATGCGGCACAGCGGCGGCAGTCCCGGCGCGGCCCGCGCGGAGCCTCGACGAGGTCATGAAGGCCCGTGCGCGGCACATAAAGCTGGGTCTGGACCGCTCCCCGCGGCACGCGCGCCCGCTGATCGCGGCGTGCGCGCTCTCGGGCTGGCCGGGCGGCATGGAGCTCGCGGCGTCCATCTTCGCGTCGCTGGACGAGCCGGAATCCTTCGACTACAACACCCTGATGCGCGGCCACGTCGGCGGCCGCGACCCGGCGGCGGCGCTGCGCCAGTACGTTGACATGCTGGAGGCGGGCGTCGGGCCAGACAACTACACGTTCCCGTTCGTCCTCAAGGCGTGTGCCCAGCTCGAGGCCTTCCAAGAAGGAAGGCAGCTGCAGGGGCACGTCGTGAAGCTCGGGTTCCAGGGCGATGAGCACGTGCGGAACAGCCTCATCAGCTTCTACGGCAAATGCGGCGAGGCTGCTCTGGCTCGCCATGTGTTCGACCAGGTGGACGCCGAGGAGAAGACGGCGGCTTCCTGGAGTGCGCTCCTCTCGGCGTACACGAGAGCCGGGCTGTGGAGCGACTGCCTCGAGTCGTTCGGTGTAATGGTGCGGGAGGGGTGGAGGCCCAACGAGAGCTCCATGGTCAGCGCGCTCTCGGCGTGCGCGCACCTGGGCGCCTACGACGTCGGCCGGAGCGTTCACGGCGCGCTGCTGAGGAACGCCGCGACCCTGAACACCATCATGCGGACGTCTTTGGTGGACATGTACGCCAAGTGCGGCTGCATCTGGAAGGCGGAGGCGGTGTTCGACGCGACGGACGGCAAGAACGCGTGGACATACAGCGCCATGGTGTCCGGCCTGGCGCTGCACGGGGACGGGCGGAAGGCGCTGCAGGTGTTCGACGCGATGGTCAGGGACGGCCACGCCCCCGACGCCGCCGTGTACGTCGGCGTGTTGAACGCCTGCAGCCGCGCCGGGCTGATCGAGGACGGGCTGCGGTGCTTCGACCGGATGCGGCTGGAGCACAAGGTCGCGCCCAACGCGCAGCACTACGGCTGCATGGTAGACCTCATGGCGCGCGCGGGGAGGCTGCACGAGGCGCGCGCGCTCATCGGGAGCGTGCCCACGGAGCCGACGGACGCGTCGTGGCGGAGCCTGCTCAACGCGTGCCGGATCCACGGCAACCTGGAGCTCGCCGAGCACGCCCTGCAGGAGCTGAGGCGCCTCAACGCCGCCAACGCCGGCGACTACGTGATCCTGGCGGACATGCACGCCAGGGCCAAGAACTGGGACGCCGCGGCCGCGCTCCGGACAGAGGCGGTGGACAGAGGCCTGGCGCAGGCCCCCGGGTTCAGCGCCGTGGAGGTGCACGGCGAGGTGCACCGGTTCGTGTCGCGGGACATGTCGCACCCGCGAAGGCACGACATCTACGAGATGCTCCACCAGATGGAGTGGCAGCTGAGGTTCGAAGGTTACCGGCCCGACACGTCGGAGGTGGCGCTGGACGTGGACGAGGAGGAGAAGCGGCGCGTGGTCGCCGCGCACAGCCAGAAGCTGGCCATGGCGTTCGGCCTGCTCAGCACGCCGGAGGGGGCGCCGGTGAGGATCGTCACTAACCTCCGGATGAGTAAGGAGTGCCACGCGTACAGCGCCATGATATCGGGGATCTTCGGGAGGGAGATCGTCGTCAGGGACCGGAACCTGTTCCACCGGTTCAGTCGCGGCGTCTGCACCTGCGGAAACAACTGGTGAACTGCGACTGGTGATGTAAATACGAACAACGATTTGTACTCTTTTCCCCGCTCAAGTGTATGACCCCTTTGCTGCGAATGAATTGCATGGTAGAAATCTGAAGAAACGAACGGTCACAACTCACAAAGGGTTCAGCTCCTACGACCTTATACGCAACAGATGACTTGCTTGTCATGATCCAGCAGCGCATTATGGGAGTTATTTTCCAATGCATACAAGCAACACCCCACAAGCCTGCCTTTTGCAACTAAAAAAAGGTTAACTTGAACAACACGCGTCAGAACACTGTAAAGGCTAGACGTTTCGGATCAATGACAAAAAAAAGTAATAAAAAGTCAGGGATTAGGATTGGAGAGAGTTTACTGATGATTAGAAAAGACTGCTGACGTGAGAGTCAGACAGAGTAAAGAGGGCGACCAAACCTCCACGAAATAAGTAGAGCAGATTTTGCAACTAAAAAATGCGGGCGCGTTTTTAATTGGTAGCGTGGCTGCGTGGGCGTGGCGCGCGTGCGTGTCCACGTCCCTTCTTCCCTCTCCTCTCTTCATACCTACCCCCCCCCCCCCTCGTGCGCTGTCCTCCTACCTCCGTCGTCCACCGCTTCTGTATTGTGTATTTATATCAGTCGCCAGCTACTTCTCAGTCTCAAGCAGTTCTTGCCTGTACCTAAGCCCACACACTGGCTGGTACGATCAGCGAGGAATTGGGTTGTGCAGTTTGCACGCTCCGTTCGTCGTTGGGCATTCCGAGATGATCACGGTGGCTGTACCGGAGGCGCAGCCGCAGGTGGCGGCGTCGGCTGGTACAGCGGCAATGCCTCAGCCGGAGGCTATCGTCTTCCGGTCGAAGCTGCCGGACATCGAGATCCCCAGCCACCTGCCCCTGCACGAGTACTGCTTCGCCAGGGCGGCGGAGCTCGCGGACGCGCCGTGCCTCATCGCGGCGCCCACGGGGCGGACGTACACGTACGCCGAGACGCACCTCCTGTGCCGCAAGGCGGCCACCGCGCTGCACGGGCTCGGCGTCGGGCAGGGCGACCGCGTCATGATCCTGCTCCAGAACTCCGTGGAGTTCGTGCTCGCCTTCTTCGGCGCGTCGTTCCTCGGCGCCGTCACCACCGCGGCCAACCCGTTCTGCACGCCGCAGGAGATCCACAAGCAGTTCAAGGCTTCCGGAGCGAAGCTCGTCGTCACGCAGTCCGCGTATGTCGACAAGCTCCGGCACGAGGCCTTCCCGAGGATCGCTGCAGCCGCCGGCGAGAACGACGCCCTTACCGTGGTCACCGTCGACGACGCGGCCAGCAACCCGGAGGGCTGCGTGGCGTTCTGGGAGCTGGTCACGTCCGCTGACGAGGGATCCGTGCCGGCGGTGTCCATATCGCCGGACGACCCCGTGGCGCTGCCGTTCTCGTCGGGCACGACGGGCCTCCCCAAGGGCGTGGTGCTGACGCACGGCGGGCAGGTGTCCGGCGTGGCGCAGCAGGTGGACGGCGCGAACCCGAACCTGTACATGCGGGCGGGGGACGTGGCGCTCTGCGTGCTGCCGCTGTTCCACATCTTCTCGCTCAACTCGGTGCTGCTGTGCGCGCTGCGCGCCGGCGCCGCGGTGATGCTCATGCCCAGGTTCGAGATGGGCGCGATGCTGGAGGGCATCGCGCGGTGGCGCGTGACGGTGGCCGCCGTGGTGCCGCCGCTGGTGCTGGCGCTGGCCAAGAACCCCGCGCTGGAGACGCACGACCTGAGCTCCATACGGGTCGTGCTCTCCGGCGCCGCGCCGCTAGGCAAGGATCTCGTCGACGCGCTCCACGCCCGCCTGCCGCAGGCCATCTTCGGCCAGGTCCGTTTCTGGTCGCTCCCTCCTTAAAGCTGCACTCAATACTTTGGGTTACGCACACATGAGTTACCAAAGTAGGTTGTATACTTTCAGCCAGTACAAATTTCCTTTGTTCTGCTCTGGAACCGGTCAACAGACCCATCATCGGACCAGACATCTACGTAGGCGCGCATGCATGGCATTGAACAGGCGATCGCGACGTGTAGCCCGGGTCGCTGCAGCCGTAGCCAATCTAAGCCTCTCGTTCTACCAACCCAACCCGTCGCACGGCTCGATAACGCTCTGTTTCGCTGCGGTTTTGAGCGAACGGGACGCGCGCGGCGTTGATTGATCGCGTCGCGCAACTTGCAGGGGTACGGGATGACGGAGGCCGGGCCGGTGCTGTCCATGTGCCCCGAGTTCGCCAAGGAGCCGTCGCCCGCGAAGGCGGGGTCGTGCGGCACGGTGGTGCGCAACGCGGAGCTCAAGGTGGTGGACCCGGACACGGGCGTCTCCCTCGGCCGTAACCTGCCCGGGGAGATCTGCATCCGCGGCCCGCAGATCATGAAAGGGTACCTGAACGACCCGGAGGCCACCGCGAGGACCATCGACGTCGACGGGTGGCTGCACACCGGCGACATCGGCTACGTCGACGACGACGACGAGGTCTTCATCGTCGACCGCGTCAAGGAGCTCATCAAGTTCAAGGGCTTCCAGGTAACAACAACAAAGACGTTGCATCCGGCTTCCGCGTCAGTCTCTGACAACTCCCATGCAGGTTCCGCCGGCCGAGCTCGAAGCTCTGCTCCTAGCCCACCCTTCCATCGCCGACGCGGCCGTCGTCCCGTAAGATCACCTACCATGCATTTCGGTCACTAGCATCAGCACCGGAAGAATTGATCGCCCTGACTCGGTGTATGCTCATTGCAGGCAAAAGGATGACGCCGCCGGTGAGGTTCCTGTGGCCTTCGTGGTCCGCGCGGCTGATTCCGAAATCCGTGAGGAGGCCATCAAGGAGTACATCTCCAAGCAGGTACATAGTAGAGTAGCTAGTTGGCCGCTTCCCGCTGCACGTCACGATGGACGGCTATTTCTGTCGTTGATTGATGAACTCTCTAAGCATGGCTATTTCTGCCCACGATTTTCTTTCAGGTGGTGTTCTACAAGCGACTGCATAAGGTGTATTTTGCCCACTCCATCCCCAAGTCGGCGTCAGGGAAGATACTGAGGAGAGAGCTAAAAGCGAAACTCACCACAACGACGAGCGCTTGAGTGAGGCTCGCAACAGTTGCCCTTACACAATGAGACCATTCGGTGCTGGCAAGGATGTGTTCTCCAAGTTTCTTATGCCGTTCAGTATTTGTGTGCCTGTAGAACATGGTTCTTGTGTACTAAGCTGTGTTTGTAAGTTTTGTATGCGAGTGCTTTCTCAATTAGGTGATGATGTACTACCGAAACTTGAGCAAGGAACCAAGTGGACCGGCCTCACTAATTGAGCACAAAACTTCAATGAACTCTGAAGCAGGATTATATGATATTCAATTACCATTTTGGTACAATTGTGCAAACAATTTCTCAAGTGAACATGATATCCATCAAACTGTCACTTCATTTTCCCACTTAACCCTTTCCACATGACAACAATACTCATACTTTATTTTTTTTTCCAATTTGCATTACTAGCTGAAGAAAAGATACATTCAACACACTGAACATATTTTTACAGTTGCCACTGAGGCATAATTCACCACGGTATACATCATGGCATTCATCCACAACCAAAATACGATCATGTGCCTCGACTTTACAACTTAAACTGTAAAAGGCACAGGTATGATCGTATCCAAATAAACAATTAAACAAACGATTCAAATCCTAGTAAATGTGCAATATTCTACCGGCTGAATAGAGATACCAGTCAGCACCATAAAACAGCGAGCACTGGATGGCACTATAGGAAGGTTTTCAAAAGCGTATCAGGTAATCTTCCTTCAGATCCTCCTTTTTCGGCACTTCCTGTGAACTGCTTCCTTCTTCCCAAAAATCATCTCATCGAAATCATCAAGGATAACATCATCTCCGCCAGACCTTGCTCTAGAAGCAGCTGGTTTTCTGACCAGGGCATCATCTTCATTGCCAACAGCAATGGAATCTTTCATGTTCTGTGGCAATAGGTGCGTCGTCCTGCATTCTATGAGGCCTTGGGTTCCATCTCTTTGGATTTGGATAGCACTTTCCGGATCTCGCCATTCGCACTCAAGGCATCAAAGAGCACAGCTTCATTCTCCAACTGTCTCAATTAGGGTGCACATTCAATTAATTCGGTTAAGAATTTTTTATAACTGAACGTGATTCAAAAAAATTCATAACCACACAATTTAGTTACAGTTAATTTGGTTCGATTTTGCGGTCAACCGTATTTTAGTTTACAATATAATTTATTAGAAAAGTGATAATAAACATATAAAAATAACAATAAACATATATATTACATGTACTAACTGGTGGCGGGTGACGATTATCAAGATTAAGTTTGGTTAAAAAAGAATTTTGGTGAGAATGAAGATTAGTAATATTGATCTTTGTGTTTTATAGGTTGTGAGGTAGTGTGGGTTAAAATTTCAGTTAAATCTTTTGTTTGGTTAACTGAAATAAATAAAAGATGCTAGCCACATTTAACCAAAATTTTCGGTTAACCATCAGTTCAGTTCAATTTTGTTAAGCGTACTCACCCTAGTCTGAATGATTCACTGGATAGTGTGCTGCGACCGGTAGCATTGTTGCACAAGAGTGGCTGTCAAGTAATCCTGCCGTGGCAACAAAACTAGTCAAACACTAATCTTAGCAGAGTATATTTTTCACTTCCCGTGCTTTGGTGTTTTCTTTGTTTTTTTTTACTTGGCGGTGAGAAAGCAACCAGGGTGATATGCATCACATATAGCACAAGAATAAAATCAAACAAGTACCATATGCACAACTGAAAAGGCGTCCTAAAGCAACTGCAATTGTTTTAACGCAGTTAGCCTATCTTGCCCAACTAAGCACCAGAGTTTCAGTCTGAATTCTTAAATGACCATACAAAATGTGCATTAATATTAAGTTAATAATCAACATAATCTGCAAATAAATTGCTAGATATAAAAAATAAATGCATCAATTTTATTGCCTAATGTCTGGCTAGCTGAACAGGGGACTATTCCAATAGCAGCATGATGATTGAGAAGTGGAAGAGTGAGGGTCTTGTGCTGTAGAATTATAGGCACGACCATATGGTTGTTTGTATGTAGAAGCATAGTATGGCACTTGAGAATCCCAGTAGTTTGTTTACTGGAGCTGCTGAAGAACATTCCGACTCTGCTCCCCAAGCTCATAGTATCGTCTGAGCAATTCATTATGCTTCTCTTGCTAGCTTGAGTTCACATTTTTGTCAGCGTCAGTAATATCTGAGGAGAGTGTCCTAGACTCTGAAACATGTATCTCTTTGCCTGAATCAGTTTCTTGAAGAGGAGCCTGCTCAATTGTCTTGCTTTCTTCAGAGAGATGCTTTAGTGTCTCAATTGAACCACGATGTATGTCAATGGGCTTGTCTTTCCTTCTGTGTCCATGAAAAAAAACTAAACTTGACCACTTTTATGGACAACCAAGAAAATAAGGTAAGAATTCAGGTATAGTAAATAAATGACAAGCACTCAGGCAGAGGTCAAAGACGGATCTAAATCAATTGAACGCTGACATCTATAGGCAGTTGTACCATATTTTGTATACAACAACAAAGACTTTTAGTCTCAAGCAAGTTGGGGTAAACTAGGAATGAAACCCACCCACAAAAATTAACAAAAGGAACAAAAGGAAGGACAATAAGTTAAAAGAAAGTGCACAACAACAAAGACTTTGTCTCAATTGAACCACGAGGTATGTCAATGGGCTTGTCTTTCCTTCTGTGTCCATGAAAAAAAACTAAACTTGACCACTTTTATTGACAACCAAGAAAATAACGTAAGAATTCAGGTACAGTAAATAAATGACAAGCACTCAGGCAGAGGTCAAAGACGGATCTAAATCAATTGAACGCTGACATCTATAGGCAGTTGTACCATATTTTGTATACAACAACAAAGACTTTTAGTCTCAAGCAAGTTGGGGTAAACTAGGAATGAAACCCACCCACAAAAATTAACAAAAGGAACAAAAGGGAGGACAATAAGTTAAAAGAAAGTGCACAACAACAAAGACTTTTAGTCTCAATTGAACCACGAGGTATGTCAATGGGCTTGTCTTTCCTTCTGTGTCCATGAAAAAAAACTAAACTTGACCACTTTTATGGACAACCAAGAAAATAACGTAAGAATTCAGGTATAGTAAATAAATGACAAGCACTCAGGCAGAGGTCAAAGACGGATCTAAATCAATTGAACGCTGACATCTATAGGCAGTTGTACCATATTTTGTATACAACAACAAAGACTTTTAGTCTCAAGCAAGTTGGGGTAAACTAGGAATGAAACCCACCCACAAAAACTAACAAAAGGAACAAAAGGGAGGACAATAAGTTAAAAGAAAGTGCACAACAACAAAAATGAAATAAATGTTCGCACCATTTCATATGTTTGAAATAAAAAGAAAATCAAAGATATCAGCATTAGCAGTCATCAGGCACTCCTTAATCAGTCGAAAAGATTACCGCAAAGTGGTTGGAAATAACCTAGTTCCCTGTAATAAGCTGGATTTAGCTTGCCACGAGAACACATGGCCAAATCTGGCTGCATTTAAGGTTTTAAGCAAATGCTCTATGATATTAGTTGGAGAATAGGGGGACGTTAAATACACAAAAGAGTAATTGGCCTGAAGAATAATTTTCATTGATCCAATAACAACAACAAAGCCTTTGTCAAAAGCACGTTGGAGGTAATAATTCTTTTATATATATAATTTTCATTGATCCACATTACAAAATGTGGAACTAAGTTGATGGTTGCCTAACATCATCACCGCAGCATTTTGATTATTTCTGCTAATCAAAAAGTGATTACCTAACAAGATAATCAGAAACAAAGATGGGAACAACAACACATGTATTTTTCATCCGCTCTTTTATCTATTGATCTCAATATTTAATACTTCATCTACTAGCACGGTCCAAAACTCACGATCAGTACACAGCAACAGTACAAGTTACAAACAAGGCCAGACGCTGAAGTTATAGGGATAGTTCCACTCACTCATCTGCTGCCTCAACCGAGATAGGTTCCTCTTGTTCTGCAGAAGCAGGAGGATTTGGCTTTTCATTTTCACATAAGGTTGCTTGGGTGTTCTTGCCATGCATTGCCTGCCAGCCATCACACTAATTAGCTCAATCTCCAATGGAGATGAACAGCCAAATTAATTGCACAAAGGGAGGAGTTAAGAAAAAAAAGCTTGGCGTTCTCCTCCCATAGCCAGCAATCGACCTGTCCTGCAACCAGAAGCCGACGCTGGGATGTATGTGCTCTCTAATTGTCTCTCAGAAGCCAAAACACCGAACCAGCAAACCAAAACCCACTCGTCTCTCGAAGGCCCCGACCACAGGACAGCATCTCTGCTCCCAGGTCCCATCCATTCGAAGCAAAGCGTGACCCCGGGCAGTTCTGAACTCATCTCGCGAAACCCTAAACCCTAGCCGCTGCGGCTGGCCGTAGCAGAGGCCGGGGACGAGCGCGCGTACCTTGAAGGAGTAGACGGCACGGTCGAAGGCGTCCACCAGCGCGGAGTCGTCCCAGAGGTCGCCGCCCTTGCCCATCGCCCCCCCCCCCCCCCCCTAATCCCACGGATTCCCGACGTCGTTCCTTTCCTTCTCCCCTGCCTCGGCCGGCACACTTCCACCAGAATGGAAGCCAAGTCGCCTCCTCTATCTGCGTCTCGAACCCGCCTCCTCCTCCTCAAAATGTCACCGACGCATCCCGAGTACCGGCCCAATTGAGGCCCGAAACGAGCACCCGTAGATGGGCCTACATCCATCAGTCCCCTTAGTGGGTCGCATTGGCACACCACGGAGGCGGCCCATTAATCCAGCGAGCGCGGCCGAGCACCGAGTCAAGCGAGCGCGACGGAGCACCGAGCCGTGTTGCGGTGGCGAAGAGAGCGGGAAGAATGGGAGACGGGGAGCGAGGTCGCATCCATGCCTTGTTCGTTTTCGTGCATGTGAGCACGCACTGCTTCTGTACAGCGCCGGAAGTGTGCTGCGGTCAGTTTCCAAACAAAGAGGATGATGATTCGTCACTCGTTTTCTTTATGGTTCTTTTGTGGAAATAGTTGAGATGGACTAAATAAGAAAATGACAATAAAAACAACAATAACGCGTTTGTTCCACACAGTTGGGATAGACTAAATAAAAAAACAAGAGGTGGAAATTTTAGTTTGTACCTTCTAATCTTCAGTAGTACTAGTTCTCTCTCTATTCTAAAATAAAATATATTTGTCTATATTGTTATGTGCCCATATTTAAAAAAAAATTAATAGATCTGGATATTTTACTTGTTCAAGTTTATTGGAGATGCAACGCATCTAATAGATGAATAAAAACGTTTGTATTTTGAAACGGAGGCAGCGCTAGCTGCTACAGTAGTAGCTACTCCTATGCATGAAGATGAAGCGGAAGAAATTCTATACAGCTACAGCTTTGATGCGGGCGCTGAGGAGTGGAGAGGAGAGGAGAGAGGTGGCAGAAAAGGAGGGCAGCGGTTGGGGCCTTGAATGCCGGGCGGGCGGGTCTGCAAACGCATCGGACGACGTCTGGTCGCAGTCAGGCAGGTCGACGACGGACGAATCCACTGGCCGCCAATGCTGCTGCTGCTGTTGCCGCCCCGCTGCATGCTTCTTTCAATTGCTTGGATCGAGGCCACAGCGACGCACTGCGCCACCACCGAGCTCCCATCCCACAGCAACAGCCCCGGCCCGGCCGGTCGCTCGACATGATGAGACCTCTCCCTTCGATCTCCCTTCTCTCTCTCTTCTCTCTCCCGCGACTGTTGCGCACCTGCCCCTAGCCACCAGCAATTGTTTAGCCGGCTGCCGGCCGCAGCGCTACGTACTCGATCGCTCGCTTGCTGTTGTTGTTTCTCCTCGGGGCCGCCCCCAATCATAGCGTAATGGAGTGCCTCATCATTCATTTCCCCCGCCCGGCCCTCTATTTCTCTCTGCTCAAGGCCGGCCTTCTTTCTCGGGCCGCGTGTGCTCTACCCGGTCGCAGATTCTTCAAACAGAGAGAAGGGTGTGTAGCCATGTACTTAATCTAGGTTTACGCGTACTGCCAACAAGTACGACCCGGCCACACGGACCTCAATTATATTTGTTGGTGGATTACCCGAGTACTACTCTCCGATCTTACTCTATCTAGCTAGCAATCATGTGCACTCGAATCACATTGCATGCAAGTACAGTAGCTGTGTTCATCCACCTTGTTCATGTGCATTCCTGCTACATGTTGGCAGGTCCCGTGCCAGAGACCACGGTAGATTTAAATGTCTTTTTGACACGCGGTAGCTATACACAGTTGTGACTGATCGCGTGCCCGGTGCGTCTTCTGTTTGAGATCGATCGATCGATCGATCGAATAGGGCAAAATAAAGGAGTACTAGCTAGAAAATTAACTTTGCTTCAGAGTCAGTGCAAAATGGAAGCGCAGGTTCTAGTAGTTTGGAAAAGCAAGCAAGTGGCGCGGTCCCGTCCCTTCCCACGGACACGTATGACCTGCGACATGCTGTACGTGCGGTCAGTGGGCGGACTCGCTCGCGCGCGCTGCTCGTAGCCAGAGGAAGCCCCATGCAAGCATACACCTAGCTAAGCTAGCTACTCGCAGTCGCGGAGCAGGGAGAGCGGAGTAGGGCGCTGCGACCAAGTGCATCTGTGTACGCATCTGCGTGTCGCGCGCGGGGCCCCGGCCGACCCGCGCGTCCCTGCCTGCACTGCATGCATGGACCGCGCGGAAATCACGCGCCGCTGGGCTTCTTCCTTCGTCTGTTCTTTCTCGCTGCATGGATGCACGGCCGTGGCGCGCGCGGTCAAGCACGCAAGCTTAGCTAGCTTCTCCTTCACCAGACCCAGCCTGCTCAGCTGCTCTGCTCTGCGCGCTGCTGCTGCTGTATCTTGGAGTACTGCGTTGCTTGTGCCTTTAGGTTAACTGCGCTGCCGGCCAGCATGGCTTCTTCCCCGACCTCCACCACCATGCTCCATGCATGTTTGTCGCGCAGGAAAAAAAATAAGTACGTTGTGTAACGTGATACGTGTACTGGTCGCAATGGGCCAAACATTGTCTTAGCTAGAGAACTCTTATAATAATAAAAAAAGAGACGCTCAAAGTATGAGAATGCGTACGTGTCTATGTAGCCGTGGTGGTAGTAGTAGTTTAGAAGCGGTAAGAACGTGGCGTGGCTCGGATATCGATCTGGTGGTGGTGGCGAGGGAAGGAAACAAACTAAAAGTACTATATATAGGCAGAGCTAGCAGTAGCGGAGAGGGCAAACGGCGCCGGTGGCTGAATCAAGGGCTTTCCAAGAGAGGTCACTTCAGGCGTAGTAGGCGCGTCCATCGTCCGTCAGCCTCAGCCTCGCTCGCTCCGTCGGGCGTCAGCACATCTCTTCTTTTTACTGACTGACGCAGACAATTGCATGCATGGATGCATCCATCCATCCACCCATCCATGCACGGTGGCCATTAGGGGGTGGCTGTTCCCCAAATGGACAGATCGACGTGCCCGCTGCTCAGCTTGTAGTTTATTCCCCCCTCCCAATTCAATCGTCTTCTATACTTTTTTAAGTACTAGCTTGTTGTTTTTGTTTTTTCATAAACATCTCTATATCTCTCTTCTTATTCTCGTTTCATGTGCACCATATCTTTTTCTACCCCTTCTCTGTTCATGCATGTGTTTAGAGAATAAACTACAACTAAATTGGAACCGAGGAAGTAATTCATTATGAAGATTTCTCCATTGAACACCTTTTTATTTCGCTGAAATAATGAACTACAAAATCCGACCAGGTGGCATGCATGATATACCCGATCGATCCAGGAAAAGAGTCAATTATTCCATAGCCTCGACAAGAGCTACCAGCAGCGGAAGAGGACTCCACACTTTTCAGGGCATAAGCACGTAACAAAAGATGACAACCTTTTGTTAACCTTGGCCGGCCAACCTTTGCCCCTCATGGAGATCTTGCATCCGCGCAGGCACTCACACAAACAGATCACCACGCAGAAGGAAGCAAGGAGCATATGCATACGCCCTTTGAGCAGCAGGCGAACAAGCTACCCATCTTGCTCTTGCCTGCCTTTGATAAAGCCTATCGAGCAGCTAGCTAGCTAGCTAGTATCTATCTACCTCGCAGCACACACACATGCACGCGCCAATGTCTCCTCCTTTTGCGCTTTGTTCCTAGATCCACACGGTGTTGTCTTATCTTATTTCTTTCCTCCTAGCGTCTCCTCTTTTTTTTGCATGAAGCGAGCAAAGGTTTTCTTCTCCTCTCAGCAAGCTACGAATGAAAATATGGGCACCAGCGTGCATGCCACTATCAGATCATATATATATATATATAGCCACTTGTTCACGCACTCTGATCTTTAATTTGTAGGCAGCCGTCTTCTTTTCATCGGACCGCACCGTACCGTTGCTCGATATATAGGTTGGCCGACGTGTCGAAGGCGTGGATCATATTGGTCCTAGGGTGAAGTCCAGGTTCGGTTTCTTGCTGCCGAGTATCCCTGTGGCTCGGAACGGTGCTGACGACGAGTTCAGGCCAGAGACATCGTCGTCAAGGTTTCGAGATTGCACGTCCTGCTGCAATGTTGACCGAAAAATAAAGCAACAAAAGAGGGTTATATATAAGAATGAAAATGATTCCATAAATGTACGAAATGTTAACCGCCAATGATAGCTCAAACAGAACGGTGTCAAAAGACGCACTGAACAAATGATCGCTATTGCACTAACTAGCATATAGAATCATGCATGGCTTGGAGATAATGATGGAATTGGCGAGGGTGCTGGAGATAATGATGGAATTGGTTTGGAAAAAAGACCACGTACCTCGAAGGATTTGATGTCGCCGGGAGTGGCATCCCTTGATGATTTGTCATGGAACCAGGCCCCCCTGCTGCATAAGCAAAGGAACAAAAGTAATTCAATATGATCGTTGAGAAAAGATTATCATTGACTGATCGATCGAGAGAATCAAATGCCTTCATATCTCTTTTTCATCAGTGGGTGGGAGTCCATTGCGAGACTAGAGCGGGAGAAAGGCATGCAGAGAACAATTAAAGCGTGTGCAACACCAACTTTCACTGTTTAGATGCTGTAAATGACAAGCTAACTTTGTCAGCAGGGGCTAATGGAAGGTAAAGCTGCGTATATATTCTACTCTCCTACCATGTGATGTGGCACACTGATCAATGTCGGCATGTATGCAAGCACATACATGTAGCTGCTAGCCTGCTAGTGCTAGGAAGGTTCACGAATACACAGTGTATATGTAAGTTTGTAGAGATACCTCTGGTGCTCTCTACTATTCATTAGTACTCACTTGCTACCGTACACAATATAGATATGACAAGAGATATTACAAGAGTGTGCGACATTATAATGTTCCTCAAGTGCTAGTACTGTACGTTGTACTGTGGTGAAAACATTGTACACCTTGCTATTGCTATACATGTATCATATATACATTAATTTATCCAATAGCTTAGCTTAATAATATATTCGAGATTGTGATGATTGCACCATCATGGGGAGCAGATGGAACAAAGGTACAAGACCTGGTGTGCTTTTTGTGAGCACTTGGAGGTGATTGTTATATTAGTAAACAAGGAAATGAGACAAGGGAATACTCGATCCATTATTTTTTTTTTTTGCTTAAAGTGGCTAGAAGATGACTATAGTTTTTTTTTGAAAGAAAAGAATATGACTATAGTTTTGAATCTAAAGAAGATGACATGTTTGAGTCCAAAATATGTGTCCCGTGCATTAGCTGGCTCTGACTGTTCTTTAGATCATTTTTATATGCTGAACATAATACGCACTCCAGTGTACTACGTGATACTCCGTATGTACTCATGTAACAGTGGGTTATTAAGGACTTGTATATAGTACGGCTGGTAGAGGTGAGGGACATGCGAAATTTGGGGTACTTTGTTTGTGTCTTTAACGCGACGCGGCCTTTTGACCTGGAAGGTCTCACAGACCTACACGATCTATTACTAAACTAGGAAAATATTTACACAGAAATATGAATCTTATGTTTTCTTAATATATCATTGAATAGTACGTTGCTTATATACAAATCTTAACTGATTATTACCAGGCTTAAAACGTGAAATGGCTGTGAGATAAACATGGCAGTATATATTCACCTTATGGAAGAGTTGCCCCAGAGTGCACACATGCTGGTGCAGTGGTCGTTCCCATCAGGATTCAGTTGCTGCGCAGAAGACTCGGACCCGCTGGTGGTGTTGGTGGTGACGTCAAACAGGTTGTCGTCGGGGATGTCTATAACCGTTTTAGCATCTGCTTGTCCTGCAAAATGTTCTAGTAACATGTCACAAACACTATATATGCTACGAGTAGTCAGATACAATCAGATTTTCCCCACACTTCTGCTACTGCCTACGCCTACCGGCAAGCAGATCATACCGTAGGCAGATGATGCAGATGCTGGCTTGTGGTCAGTAGTCTTGATGGTCCGGTACATCTGCAACAGAAGCCATGCATCAAGCTGGTGATCAGGCACTATAAAATAATCAGATAAAAAAACCGGCAACAAGCAAGTACTAGTAGTAGTAGTAGGGATATCGAATGAGTACATTAAAGTCATATGGGGGTACTGGTCTCTACGAGGAGGAGGGGGCAATAAATAAGGCTCTGCACAAGCGGGGCATTGATGGTCCCATCAGCTACTGTGGAGCACGCTGCAGGAGCGGCTCCCTCCAAGGTATAGTAAGATTTATTATTGCGAAATGATGTTGGGTTGTACTTGCCACCTCTTCTCGGGCAGTTTGCGTATCAATGCTCCTGCCGCTGCCGCGCGTCGTATGGGATCGTCGTCCAAGCGATGCATCGATCCCGGCCGCACACCACCATGAACGCACCTTCCTGCTTCGCTCGGGCTCCCTCCTCCCGGTGTGGCTTTTGATGGCATGCATTTCATGCTTTGTGCTGACCTGCTGATCTCGCTCGAGTTTTTATTGTAAAGCTGCGCCCCGTGTTGGAAAAGCTACGGCTACAGTAGCGATCGACAACTCTCCCCTTCCTAGCATCTCTATCGTTCCTCTCTATATATCACCAGGGAAGGAACATGGCACGAGAGAGAAATTTACTGCTCAGCAAGCGATGTGTAGAACAGTCAACTATTTCATGCACGAGCTAGCTAGTACAAGTACTGGAACTGTAAAAATTCAACTTTTCAAGGAGAAGAAGTGGGTATATCTAGTTATATACGTATTTTGTACTCTTTATTTAGGAAAAATAGTCGGAGTATACGTAAAGAAGATGAACGTTAAGAAACGAAGACTGCAAGAAGAAGCTAGTAGAGGCTCCATCATTCCGAATGCAAATTAAACAAACCAACCAAGGACCAGCAGCAATAATTTGGTTGATTTCTCTCACCTGCAAGTGCGACTTGACATGGGCTAAGGTCAGATCCTTCACGTCCATTAGCTCAAGAACTGACTTGGGCGTAGCTCCTGCACAAAAGCAAAAGCATTTGGAACACCAACACAAGCTAGTGAGCTAAGCGAACGGACGAGCGCGAACGCGTACTCTCGTGTCCCCCGAGCAGCTCGACGGCGTGGACGAACCGCGCGTGCAGCGACGTCGTCCACCGCATCCTCGGCGCGCGCGCGCCCCGCTTCACCGGCGCCCCCGCGAGCCGCAGCGCGGCCTTGGGCGACCTCGGCCCGGCGGCGTGGCCGATGCCGATCGCGTCGTAGCAATGCTGGTGGTGGTGGTGGTGCGGGTGGCTCTGGAGGAAGGGGAGCGGCTGCGAGGTGTTGTACACGGGGATGCCACGGATGGGCCTCATCGATGCCAGGTCGCGGAGGCCGCTCGAGTCCGGGAGAATGGGCTGGGTGTGGTGCAAGAACGGGAGGGCGCCGAGGCGGCTCGTCGCGCCCTGATGATGATGATGATGATGAATGGCGGCCGTCGGTTGGAAGCCAACTCCTGTCGGCGCAGAGGAGGCGATGGCCACGGACGGAGGCGTCGTCTCTGTGGCTGCAGCTGCAGTCGATGTTGTGATGGGGGTGGATTCTAGAGCTCTCTTCCAAAACCCTAAGTCCATCGGCTTGGTGGCTGAGGGAGGGCTGATCTGCAGCTGCAGGTCTGGGTGTGCTGGGAACAGCTCCATTTCTTCTTCTTGTGATTTGTACGAAGAGAAACAGCAGGTATGTTTTGTCGAGAAGTGGGAGACGAAGAATTTGATTGCTTTGTTGTGCTGATTGGGTTGGGGTGCAAGAAAATTGAGGAGGAGGGGGAGGAGAGGAAGAAGAAGAGGTGTTCTTGCTTGGAAGGAACTAGAGTGTCTGAGAGAGCAGGAGTTCAGAGTTGGAGGAGGGGGCAGAAGAGGGGTTGAGGGGCGCGGGCCGCGGAGCACGGGGGTATAGAAAGAGGGAAGGGTTGGAATAGAAAGGACAGGAGTATGTGTTTGTATTTGTATGTGCAGTGATGTGAAAACAAGAGGGGTGTAGGCTTGTTGCTTGGAGGTGGTCTAGGAGGGAAGATATAGATTGATCTTTTCTTCCACACCATGCATCTCCTTTTGCTTTCTTTCCACACTTTCTTTTTTGCCCCCTTCCTCTCTTCTTTTCTCTTCCACACACACACGCACTTTTGGGGGTGTCCCTCTCGGGGGGCAGGTTGCTGTGGGAGAATGACACTTGCGATAGGAATGTATGTGTTGCCTGAAGAGCGGAAGAGAATGTAAGAATTGAGGTAACATTCCCTTTTTCAACAGGCTATATGCCTCGTCTTTCTGTTAATGAGCATCAATATATTTCTTTTTCTTTTCAAAATTGAACATAAAATTGTTTAACAACTGCCACAAGGGCATGATTCGTGCAACTAATTAAGCGGCCAAGTCCTAATAAAGCAGTGTACCCCAGTGATATATTCCCTTTGATTTTTAATTGATGACGTTACGACAAAATGCTTATACTACAAAACGAGTTAATCAAGTTGCCCTCACCTGTCATTAAAATTTGGAAGGAGCACCATATGCTACGTGTTGAATATCAAGTATGTCTGGGAATAGGTCCCTGGCTGACCAGTAGAGTGAGCTCTATCGACCGTAGGTTCATTAGTCAATTTTATGAATTTTAAGATTTAAAACCGTCTGATTTGTAAAGTAAACAGGCCTGGACCTCAGCATGACCGTGCATTTCTCTACAAACCTCACCTGATCTCCTTCCCATTCGTTTCTGGCCTTTATGATCGCTGCATGCATGCTCACGGCTCACCCTCCACCCCAAGGTCAGTCGTACCAGTTGTGTTACAGATCGTTAACGACCTGACAGTAGAGCTGGAATTTTCTACCTTAATTGACGAGCTTTGAGTGTATATGCATGTGACGTAGTCAATCAAAATTTACATTATAGCAAATCTTGTGTTTCAAAGGCTACCCGCCTTTGAAAAGAGAGGAAAAAGTGGTGTCCAAGACTGTCTGCAGGTGGCTGCTTCCACGGCGTCAAGCTAGGCGCCAAAAGAAGGAACGATCTGGTACCGTATCCAATTGTTTTTTTGTTGGCAAATCTGGAAGGAAAGGAATCGGAGGATCTTCGAGAACGAGGAAAACTCAATTATCAGCTGCTAGCCTCGTTGATGTTTAGAAGACCTGATGTTTTATCTGATTTTGCTGTCGCTGTTCTTAGTTCTTTCCCACCATGCACGGGTCATGTCCCATGGCTTGGGCCTTAGAATTTGTACAGTATGTTTGATGGTTGTGTATTGTATCCATTCCAGTGGCCAACGACGTTTCAATAGTTCCTCCCATCGGTTTCGATCTACACGTAGACGCAGTAGGTGCTACTGATTGGCAGCGACGTGCACGCATCTTTATAGTTCCAAGCCAATTCGAAACATAGCAGGCACGCAAAACAAACTGACGCTACATCGATCGTCGAAGCCCCGTATTAGCATAGGATACGGCTACGTCAATCTACCACACCCGGTCCTAAAATTCGAGGGGGGCCTTGGGCGCGCATATGGAAGCTTCGTCGCGGTCACAGGTGCGCCGACGAAGGCGCAGCAAATGCGAGCGTCAGCTATGGACATGCGTGCGTTCGATCCATCGACCGGTCCGGCTCTGGCCGGGAGAGATCGATTAGTATAGTCATCTGGTCATACTACCCTCACTTATGCCTGCGCAAGTACACACATGACACATATGGCCGGTACATTAATCTGAATCAGCCGTATCGCGCATCAAAATGTTTACCAGCAGAGCCGGCCGGCTTGGGTTTGTTGAAATGAATGGCGCTGCCTGCCCTCAAAGGAGCAGATCCTCTCATATTTATAGAAGAAGCAATACATGGCAGGTTACATGTGTGGCTTGTAGCACACGACCAGACAAGGAGACACAGCTCCAAATATAGATGATGCTCTTCTAAGAATAGTTATGCACTTCTATGAATAAATATTCACTTCTATATTTAACACCCCCCTCAATCTGGACGGTGTGCAACTAAGTTCAGATTGCGCCTAAGATTGCAGAAGGCAGTGACCGGCAAAGGCTTGGTCATGATGTCGGCTATTTGATCCTTGGAGGAGATAAAGCGAACCTCTAATTGTCGAGATGCCACGCGCTCCCGGACAAAATGATAGTCCACTTCAACATGTTTGGTGCGCCGATGAAATATCGGATTTGCCGATAGATAAGTAGCCCCGATGTTGTCACACCATAAACTTGGCGGTCGATGTTGAGAAATCCCGAGTTCGCGCACCAATACTTGAATCCATATAACTTCGGCGGTAGCATTAGCAACCGCCTTATACTCGGCCTCCGTACTTGAGCGAGAGACAGTAGGCTGTTTGCGAGAGCTCCAGGAAATGAGATTGCCTCCAAAGAAAATGGTATAACCACCGGTGCTGCGCCTATCATCCGGATTGCCAGCCCAATCCGCGTCTGAAAAAGCACTGAGTAATGAGGACTCAGTTTTTGTGATGCAGAGACCCAAGTATGAAGTGGCATGTAGATAACGCAAGATGCGTTTGACTGCCGCCCAATGAGTAGTTGTTGGCGCCGAAAGAAATTGACAGACACGATTCACACAAAATGAGATATCCGGTCTAGTCAATGAGAGGTATTGGAGAGCGCCAACGACACTCCGATAGCGTGTAGAATCTTCGGTGGAGAGAGGATCACCACTTGCTAACATCAACTTATCCGTAGGGAGCATGGGGGTGGAGACAATATTTGAGGAGGCCATGTTGGTGCGCTTCAAAATATCTTGAATATATTTATGTTGTGTCAATATGAGGCCGGTTGAAGTATGATGCACTTCTATACCAAGAAAGTAACTCAGGGGACCGAGATCTTTTACCGCAAAGTCAGCTTGAAGGTGGGCAAGAAGACGATTTGTAGCCGATGATGAGGAACTGACAATGATAATGTCATCCACATAGATGAGAATATACATCTGAATGCCCCCTTTATTAAAGATAAATAAAGACACATCAGCTTTAGAAGCATAGAAGCCCAACTGTAATAGCTTGCCACTAAGACGTGAAAACCAGGCTCTTGGGGCCTGTTTAAGGCCATATAATGACTTGTCCAGCTTGCAAAGATAAGTAGGATGATCTGAGTCAATAAAACCAGGTGGTTGTTTCATATAAACATCTTCATTGAGATGACCATGAAGAAATGCATTCTGAATATCAATTTGCCGAAGAGACCAACCACGAGAGACAGCAAGAGATAAAAGAACTCGAATAGTAGTAGGTTTGACCACAGGGCTGAATGTATCATCATAGTCAACACCATACTGTTGTTTGAAGCCCTTTGCAACCAGGCGGGCTTTATAGCGATCAATCGAGCCATCAGCCTTACGCTTCAACTTGAATATCCACTTACAATCAATGACATTGAGGCCGGCACGTGGCGGAACGAGATGCCAAGTGTTGTTCTGGAGAAGGGCTTGAAACTCCTCATTCATTGCGGACCTCCAAAGTGGATGAGACTTGGCATTGGTATAACAAGTTGGTTCTTCATCAGAGGTACGGACTGCTGAATATGTCACCGTGCCATCGGTACGGACTTTAGGTTGCTTAATATTGTTGCGGAGACGAGTGCCGTACCGATGAGCGGGAGCTGCTGGCACGGCTGCACCAGATTGGATGGCTGGCGCGGGCCGTACAGGCGAGGGATCCCACGAGGCAGACGGCTCGCGAGGTGAGCCGACAAGTGGCAGCTCAGTCGAAACCTCTGTTGGGTGGTGAGAAGACACGGGCGCGCGCTCATCTGGAGGTGGGTCGCGGGCGCGGGGAGTGGAGGGCGGAGACCCCGAGGCCGCCTGGTCCACACGGGGCACGGAAGCCGTAGCACCTGCGTCAGCAGGGAATGTCGGCGCTGAGCCCGTAAGAGGTTCAGGCGACAGGCGCGTGTGATCTTCGGCATCAGAGAGAGCTGCAGGCACAGGGTTAGCAGGCAACGAATGCACATTGTTAGTGTTCAAACAAAAACTGCTACGATTTGGTTGGGTGGTTGGAATATTTTGTGGTTGTTCAACGTTGGATGAAGGATTAGTGGCAAAGGGAAATTTAGCCTCATCAAAAACAACGTCACGAGAAATATACACGCGACCGGATTCCACGTCAAGGCACTTGTAGCCCTTGTGATGTGAGCTGTACCCAAGAAACACACAAGCCTTGGATCTAAATGAGAGTTTGTGTTGATTATACGGTCTCAAATTGGGCCAACACGCACAACCGAAGATGCGAAGCATATTATAATTCGGTGGGGCTTTGAACAAACGTTCTAGAGGACATAAATTATCAATTACGCGGGTTGGCAATCTGTTGATGAGATAAGCAGCAGTAGCAAATGCTTCATCCCAAAACTTTATAGGCATTGATGCATGAGCTAAGAGGGCAAGCCCGGTTTCAACAATGTGGCGATGTTTGCGTTCGGCCGAGCCATTTTGTTGATGGGTGTGGGGGCAAGATACATGATGAGAAATGCCAAGAGAACGAAAAAATTGATTGTGAAGTTTTTGGTACTCCCCACCCCAATCGGATTGAACACATTTAATTTTAGTATCAAGAAGGCGTTCTACATGAGCTTGGAATTGCAACAAAATACGCTGAACCTCAGTTCTATCTTGCATCAAGTAAACCCAAGTGAATTTGCTGTAGTCATCAATAAAACTTATGTAATATCTATAACCACCAACAGATTTAGGGGCAGGACCCCAAACATCTGAAAAAATAAGTTCTAAAGGAGATGTAGAACGATGAATAGCATTATTGTAAGGAAGTTGGTGGCTCTTGCCTAATTGACAAGCATTACATATGGTGTGACTCGACTCTTTAGAACATGGGAGATTATTCAAACTTAAGATAGACCTAACAACTTGGGTAGAGGGGTGGCCAAACCGAGCATGCCATTGATCTGTAGACGTCTTGACATGGATGAGGGCTTGTTTGAAGGACTCAATGTCGGAGAGTTTGATGGGATAGAGACCGGATTCACATCTTCCTTCCAGAAGTACTTGCCTCGTTGCTATGTCCTTTATGAGAAAATGATACGGATGAAATTCAAAAAAGACATGGTTATCACGTGCTAATTTATGAACGGAAAGAAGATGTTTGGAAATATGTGGAACGTGAAGAACATTTACTAGTGCAAGGGATCTAGTAGCAGTATTAATTGAACAAGAACCAATATGCATAATTTGCAAACCTGCCCCGTTGCCAACTTGAACGGTTTCACCACCATGATATTGTTCGCGGAGGGCTAGGCGATCTAGATCACTAGTGATGTGATCAGTAGCCCCGGTGTCGGTGTACCAGTTGGGGTCGACCTTGTAAGAAGTAGTGGTAGCAGCAGCGGCAAAGGGTTGTTCCTCCTGATAGGACTCGTCCATGCGGTGCCAACATTTTATCGCCGTGTGGCCCTCACGGCCGCAGATCTGGCACGACGGACGCTTCGGCCTGTCGTAGCTTGGAGCAGATCGACCACCGCGGCCCTGGAACGGTGCAAGCCAACGTCCACGGCCACGGCCAGGCGGTGCACCGCGACCGCGTCCACGCGGTGCTTGTCCCCCGCGGCCAGCGAAGTTGGCTGAGGCGCCAATATTAAGTCGCGTCTCGGTCTGGTTCTGGAGCTGACGAGTCTCGAATGCCAGGAGGTGGGAGTAGACGTCGTCGAGGGAGAGAGCTTCGGTCTTGGTCGTAATAGATGTGACGAACGGATCGTAATCCGATCCGAGACCGGCCAGGAGATATGCAACAACTTCATCATTGCGGAGAGGGGCATCAGCAGCAGCAAGTTCACTGGCGAACCCCTTAATCTTGCGGAAGTAGTCAGCAGCAGACAAATCCCTCTTCTTCGTGGTGGCGAGGTCGATGCGAACTTGGACAGTTCGGGCTTGCACGGCAGAGGAGAACATGCGCTGCAACGTGTCCCAGGCTTCTTTGGCGGTGGAGGCAGACACCACATCAAGAAGTAGCTCCTCGGTCATGGAGGAGAGAAGTCCACTAAGGAGTTGCTGGTCCTGATCATACCACCTGCTGTGAGCCGGATTTGGAACAAGCTCGGCACTTTCGGCAGTGGAAGACGGGACGAGTTTAGGGGGCTCAACAATGGACCCATCGATGAATCCGATCAGTTTGGTACTTCTCAGATATGGGAGTAGTTGCGCGCGCCACAGAATGTAGTTAGTTTTGTTGAGGCGAATGGTAACGGCATGGTGGATAGGGACAAAGGTAGATGACATGGTGCTGTTCATGGCGTCAGAGGTGGTGGCGGGGAAGGAGGAGGAAGAATTGGTGGTGGTCATTGGAAAGAAGAATTATGGCTCTGATACCATGTTGAAATGAATGGCGCTGCCTGCCCTCAAAGGAGCAGATCCTCTCATATTTATAGAAGAAGCAATACATGGCAGGTTACATGCGTGGCTTGTAGCACACGACCAGACAAGAAGACACAGCTCCAAATATAGATGATGCTCTTCTAAGAATAGTTATGCACTTCTATGAATAAATATTCACTTCTATATTTAACAGGGTTCAGCCCGGATTTAAAGCGACGAGGGAGGATCTCCTCAGATCCCCAACGCGTGCCAGGTGCGAATTTAACATTCTTCCAGGACATATACGTGACGTGATGCGACGTATCTCGCACAGTAACGTGACAGGTGCATTTGGGAGGACACTGATCAGGCTGGAGGGGCACCACACACGCGTGTAGGGATAGGGATTAGGGCTAGTAGCGCCGGTGAATGTGATGGTGCAGAGGCACACACTGTACAGCACGGATATGACGATCGATATGGAGAGATCGATCCAGGGAGGGGGAGAGGAGCTAATCAGTCAGTCGGCTAGGCATACCATTTACTTGAGGGAGATCTGAAACTGTGCATATGCATCGCATTGCTCACGCTCACGTTATCAAATTCCACGACACAGTCGCCTCTCTTTACAACTCTCCAGTGCACAAACCTATGAGCTCTGGTCGTAAGGAGGAGAACCGATACGATCGAGCATGCTCTCGCGCACCGGGGCGCACCAGAGACCAGACCAGACATGGCAGTTGTTGCTGTTCTCGACCAGGAATGGTCTTACACCAACACCACCAAACCAACGTGTTCATCTGTTTCTGGACACCGAGCATAAAGTGAAAGCGATTCCCCAAGCGCCTTTCCGTGTGACGTGTGCAAATTCTATGATAGGGAGACATGCACGCACGCATTGCTGAAGAAAGCTACAGCAGTATAGTACTGTTACGAACAATCTCCAACATCGCACTATGTGCATGGATAGAGACTGCTGCGAGACCGACCTCTCGGGCGCGATTGTAGATGTGAGTTGGAGTCACACACATAACGCCCAAAGAGCGGGTGACCTGCATCGCTTGTAAATCCCCACTACTACTCTGCGGTGCATGCGCTATTGCCTCGTCGTGGCCCCACCCATCACACGATAAGAACCCCACCATCCGTGGCCTGGTCCAGGCGTCCCGCCACCGACAGTCAAAATCGAAGCTTGCACACCATTTGAGCATATGTCAGTAGAGTATTAGCATACCAATCGAACTGAACCCTTTGTTGTACTGGTAGTGGTACTGTGTCCGTCTATTCTCTGTTTTTATCTTTGTGCTGACTGTGGTGAACACTCATACATAGGGCATCTACAGGTACCGTGTGGATTTGTTAATCAAAACACCAGATTCTCCATGCACAAACCGGATGAATACTTAATCCATGATGTTGACATGAAGAAATGACAAATCAGTCAAAGAACAGAAAATAATATGCTGAGAGGGTAATATTGCTGCAATTAAGAAATGCATGAACTGACTGACAATAGAAGCTACTACAGAACAAATCTGATTTGATCTAGTCAGTTGGAGTAAGATATGATAATGCCGACAAGGAGTATGATTGTATAATGATTACTATATAAAGAAGTCTCATCTTATTCCGATAGCTGTTTGTTTAGGGAGGAAGATGGGTGACTAAGCAACGGCGTAATTTAATAGAAAGAGCAGGACAAGAAGTATCTTTTTATTTCCTATCCAAATAATGAACTTGCTAATCGGGATGATACATAAAAGTTGTATTCTGTAAATTAGATCTGCTGACCAACAAGATTTAGGTTTGACTTTGCACTCAAAGTTCATGTTGGGCCCTACCTCTACATGTGAACTATACTCCTTAGGCTAGTTCCTCAAGGGGAATTTCATTTTGTTGTTTCTAAAAGTGCTGTCATCTAAAGTATTTTAAAACATAAATGAAACAATCTCTATAATACATAGTTTTATTTTGGTGTTTCATACCACTTATTTTGATGTTATTTCATTGGTTGTTTAAAATGAAATTCCTCTCCTCCAATGCAAGTCTCATGATGTTTCAATCTAGATAATCATATATATCCAGTTTAAACTCATTCTATCTCTCTTCTTAACTCTTTTGTCATGTCATCAAAATTACTTATATGCCGTTTAATAAAAATGAAACCCTTGTTGGGAGTAGTCTTTATTCTGCAGTTTCTACAGCAGCTCAATTCTCGGGTCCTGCAGGACATTCAGACCTAAACTAGCATGCATAACTCAGCAGCAACGCCCTTAATCTAAGGTTTATACTCCTGCAGTCCTTGTGTGTGAATGTGGTATGAATACTGTACTTGTACTACTTATACATGAACTACTTGGATGGATGTATATCTGGATTTGCTCCAAGGTGTACTTAGCAGTGAGCAGGTAGAACATGTGGAGGCCTTGAACTCTGGCCTTTAATGTTTTGTCTCCTTTCAGAGTGTGGTCACATCTTGTTGAGGATCTTGATAACTATTCATGGTCAGGCAGAGGCAGAGGCGATGCAACAATTTACTGGACAGTTTCTACAGTAGCTCAATTCTCGGGTCCTTCTATTTTCTTTACTTTCCACTCTTTTTTATTTCCTTTCCCTTTCCTAGTCGCCTCCACCTGCCATTTTTTCTCTCTTCTTTCTCTCTATTTTCTTTCTTTTTTCTCTCTTTTTTCCTATTTTCCTTTCCCTCTATTTTCCTTTTTCATTTGTTTCATTTTTTTCCTATCTACCTATTTCCTTCCCCTGTTCTTTTCCACGTGCGCTGGAGAGGGCATCTTCCTGTAGCGTGCGGGCATTTCCCGTATGCGAGCCCGTACGCCGGTGCCCCCGAGCCAGTTCCGCACGGTTTCCAGTGTGCCGGTGCGGACAGCCTTACGTACTTACATAGCCTGGTCATGTTTCTATGGTGAAGCCATGAGCCCGCAACAGCATAGAAAAAATAACGGAATGGGGCATCATCTGGTTTAGAACTCTGCCATGAACTTAAAGCAAAGAGAAACGGGGAGGCCCATTCTAAAGCCCATACCAGTTGCAGCTTTCGGATACCACATGTAAGCTAGCAGCAGGCAGAAGACCATGCGACGAGTTACTACCATGTTGGACAATAAGCACATGGCAAAAGTGGCCAGTGGTACTTCGCTCAAAAGTCTGGAGACATTTACACTATGACCATGGTGTCAATTGTGTGGGATATGATCAAAAGGATATCAATGTGTATTAAGACGTGTCCAATGTCGACGCTAATGCAATCGCTAGATCCTAGCAGGAGATTATTTTCTTTAATTAAACTAGACATTAGAAACACGGCTGTATCCTGATTTAGATATGGAATATTTATCTTTGAATAAGATTGATAAATAAGAGATGGCATGAAACTAAAGGCATCTTAGGCGCACTTACATTTTTATATGAAGCGTATCTTTACCTTAATGCTGAACCCTGGCGAATTAGTAGAACGAGCCCTTTATCATCAGGATGAAGTTGACATGATAGCCGAATATAAAACAGAAAAGGTACAAAGTGCAGTCTTCTTGGGTCTTGATAAAGCTTCAGTTAGCACTCAGCAGTTAATCATCATCGAAATTCGAGAGTGGCAGCAATGAGAATCCATCTTTTACTTATCTCTAAAGACATGCGATGATTTGATGACATGTATTTTTGAGAACATGCGCAAAGGAATGAAAGGTGAATAGGCAAAGTAAGAAAAGGTATCAAATCTTTCCCGTATGAACCCATGATTAACTTTTCTGAAGGACTAGCCCCTTTACCGACGTTTGATGGCTCTTATATTCCTCGTGGCATTTTCAGTAACTCAACAGATGAAGTAGAATGATGGGGCATGGGTAGGTGAAAGCAGGAAACCGAGCACTGGGCTATTGTCCATGTCCCACCATGACAACGCAATTCAGTATGTAATGCAAAACTGATGGAATGAGGTATGATGCTTAATTTGCTGAATATTTTAAAAGCATAAAGACAAGAGAAAGTAAGTTATTTCTTCTAACTACACTACCTTAAGTTCTGCCCGGTATTAGAATGGATGAATTTATTCCACAAATAGAAGCCACTTACAAATTACCTACTTTAGCTAACCATAGTTATACTGGAATTAAAAATCATTAAGAAAATATTATATCCTAAACTTAATGAAGAAAGTAAATCTTATACTTCTATATGAAAAAATTAGCAGGCCGGATCTAACAGCTTAGGAGTTGTGACTGAATTTGCTGCTTTATTCCTTCTGTTATACCCACTTTCCACAGAACATGATTGATTCGAGCATTTACATGGGCTTCAACATTATCATAAAGCATCTGCTTTGCAGCAAATGCAACACGACAGTCAGTGGTAGCAAATTCCTGTCAGCATCAATCAATTTATCAACACATCAAAGTTCACTCCTGTGACAAATGTACCAGTACCAACAACAACAACCAAACCTTTATCACAAGCATGCGTTGGGGTTGGCTAGACATGAAACCCAATATTTATATACATATATATACGTGTGTATATACGTACATATACAATGGCATGAAAATGTGATAGTTTAGATTACAAAAGGAGAGCCACAGAACTGCAGTGACTCATTAGAACATATATACTATCATTTCGTGTGTGGATCTACATAAGCATTGTAGGTACAGGTCTATATGTGGAAAAGAATGAAAAAATTGGTAAAGCAGTAGACTAACCTCTTCACAGTGGAAAACCTACAAGACAGGATATAAGTGAAGATGTACGACTAAGTAACGTCAGAAATTGGTTGCCTATTTCTTCCAGGTCCCATGCCATAACAACGTCTCTATTTGAGGCTTGTAGAAAGAATCAGCTAAGATTACCCACCGCAGGTTACATTGACAGAACTTGTCTATCATCCGAATGAGCTTTCTTTAACCGTTTTAAAATCTGGCATTGGAAAAAAGGACGAAGCCATTAGTAAAAAAAAAAAGACAAGGAAGCATGAGTGACAGTAAATGTTGAAAGTGCTACAAAACGGGTTTTGCTTGTCTAATCATTCCATATAAGCGTCCAGTTAACTAACTTGTTTTAGCTGCTAACTTTGACTGTGAGCAGTTATCCTTGTGCCATTTCCCCTCCATGTTTATGTTCTATCATTTGTAGAAAAAATATACATAATATCCTTTAGGTCTGCTAGTCACTTTGTAAGTAATATCTGGGATGAAGCTTAGTGAGAATCATGTGCATAGATTACCTACCGCGGGTTACATTGACAGAACTTCGTCGGCCTACTCAGAACTGGTATTTATTGTACATAGCAGTTATGGATAGATTAAACCGTTGATACAGATTTTCTTTAAGCGATATACCACATATCAATCAAGAAATGAGGTTATGAAAATACTACCACAATTGCTTAGGTATCAACATAAGTCAATTAAATAAAAATTACAGCCCTCAATTCAGATATAGGTTTTGTTGTACATGCTACTCATGACTAAAGTGCTGTTGTGAAGACGGGTGCATTCCCGAGCAGCGGTTCCAGAAGGAACGTAATGGATGCAGCAACATAGTTGTAGTGGTGTACACTACAGGGATTCGACGAACTTACGATGGCTAAGGCCGTCGTAATTAAATCATAAACCGTCGTAAATTTGTTACTTATGATGGTATTCCTTTACTTATGATGGTATACAGCCGAGGTAATTACCAAATCGTAAATAACCTAACCTACGACGGCTACCGTCGTAAATAACTTAATTTACGACGGCTTCGCGCATCCGTCGTAAGTAACGGCCTAGGCCACGTGGTGGCCCAAGGCACGTTACTTACGACGGTTCTGGCGGTTCTGGTGACCGTCGTAAGTAACAGAAGCAAACTTACGACGGCTTCTGGGCAGTAGCCGTCGTAAGTTATCTTTGTAATTTAAAAAAAAAACACAAACGCACTAACTTGGCTCGATGGCCAGCTCACAGAACAAACAGTTATAAAATAGAAGTAAACAGTCATAAACAATTCATATGCATCACACACAACACAAATTACAAACGGGCTACACACTACCCCCTCGACTACCTCCGGAGCCGAAGATATCATCTCCACGCGTCTCTCTTGGAACCGGTAGCTGCGGCGATGGAGTAGAGGCCTCCATCGTCGAACCCTACGAGACACATGAGTAGTTACGACGGTTTGGATTCAGATATCAATGTCTTTTTTTTTTCTCACTCTCTTCCTCTCTTTGTACTATTCATCCCCTCTTTATGTTATTCTCACTCACACCCTCTCTCGCACTCTCTCTCTCTCCCCCTATTTCAACACTCCATCTCTCCATCTCACTCTCACTCTCTCTCGCACCCCCTCTCTCCCTTCTGTACCACTCTACATCTCCCTCTCTCCTTATGTTAGATGAAAAATACAATATTAAAGAGTTTATTACCTGTACCGGAGGCACCTGGGCTGTGGGCTCCTGTGACGGGGTCACCTGTGGCAGCTGCCACGCAGGAATCGTGATTTGTTGGCCGTTCTGTCGAGCTAAGGCCTATAATTGGAAAATATTAGAACATATGTATTACTGAAATGTTATGAAAGTAAACTACAGTAACTGAAATTACTTACCTCCACCGCTGACTGCATCTGGGCCATGTAGTTAGCTTGGTACTCCTGGATGGCCCTCGTCCCGTCGAGCTAATCCTGGGTCCGCGTCAGCCTCTCCTGCATGGCACGGAACTCCATGTCCCTCTGCGAGAGATGGCCACTAGATGGCCCAACCGACAAAGCCTGCATCAAGGAAGTGCCTCTCGCAGGTCGTGTCGACCTCGAGTCAACAACTCCATCGAAAATGGTAAACATACAAAAGAAAGAAAAATAATAAGTAAAAGAAGGAATATTAGAAACCTAAATCAAAGAAACCAACTCACCGTCCATGGGCCTTCCCGCCGCCGCTTACATACACGGCTTGAGGGTCGATTGACGCGTTTTCCCAATCGTACCCTTCACCGTGTATTTTGATGACTTCCTGCCCGTACTTTTCCTAAAAAATATAGAAATAGTGTTAGTGTGTCAATAATGATATTAGTTACAATTAAATTAAATAATTCTGTAAACTTACCAATCGATCGGTCGCGACCTGACTGCACTGCCCCAGCTGCGACGAGTCACTTCCCCTGTGACCTCTCTTCCAAACCTGGATCGCGCTAGGCTTTTGGTCGGTCTCTCGCTCCTGTAGATGCGTGTTAGTAGGATAAATATGTTATGAACACATAAACGAACTATAATACACTTACCATGCGTTTAGCCAAACGCAAATGACCATCGGTGCCATAGGTATGCTTCCCGTTGGACCCCCTGCATCCTCAAGCCCTCATGGACTTAGCTTTGAAGTCATCGCTAGCCCAATACCGACAGAGAGCTCGGTATGCGTTGGGTTGACCCTCTAACCAGGAAGTACTAACCTGCACATATTTAGTATATCATTAACTGTTAACATAAGTAACTATTAGGTTTTTTAACAATTAAAACTTACCTATGCGTATTGATCCTCTATCAAGTACGTGTCGGAGTCCCTTCTGAAGGGACCCTGTTCCTGCTGCTACTAATGCCGTTTCTGGTAGTCGTTAACGGCCTGGATGCGGGCGTACGACAACGCCTGTGTCACGAGCTTCCGAGCGTTTGTGTGTAACACGAGTGTCGCGTGCTCCATCATGCTCTCGCTCGTTTCCTCTCACTGGTACCTCAGCTTTAAGAAAACAAATATTTAATCAATATGCATTAACAATTTAAACATTTAAACTTACCATAAAATCATTCCACACGGCCCCATGAAGAGTGTCGTGCACCTCGTGCGAGACACGAGCGTAGTCGTCCCACGACAAAGCAGGGACACCATCGATGGCACTGGGATAGTGCAAACGCACTAAAACCCCGATGACACCATTAACCTGCCTGTGGTGTCCCTGGCCTGTGAACGAACAGTCGTACCAAGATTTGCAAAATTTGTTATCACAGTAAGTATCTATAGACATCATGAAATATGTACCAAGTATATAATTTTTTATCTGTCTCCAACTGGATGAATAGTGATCCGCTCACGAGGAACAGGAAGAGGGGCCGCAAAGTGGGTCCTCCTCGTCCGTCGCCTCTGCGCGGGCACCACGTCTGGTGACCCGGAAGGCTGGTCACCACTAGAGCCCGAAGGCTCCACGGTCGCCAGCTCCGAAGGTAGGGTAGCCGGCTCCGAGGGCTAGCTAGCCTGTGGCGGCGCCCTAACGTGTGACTCTGAATCTGACGACTGTGAGTGAGACTGCAAAATTAAAGGATTGATAAGAATAAATTATTTATAAGTGCAATTTAAAATAACGTGATTGACAACTGAAATTTACCTCTGTGCGCTGTAAGGCCAGAGCTCGGCCCGCAAAGTCTCGTAGGTGCCTCATCAGCTGAGAGCGTCTGCTCTACCTGAGAAGAGGTCCCGTGACCGACTGAGGAACCCTCGTGCCCCCTTCTTCGCGCTCCCCTTTGATGATGACATCCTGTTGTAAGGAATAATTGATAAATATTGCCGCTCCTCTTTGATGACGATAAAATTCATGTTAAGTTAGTGAAGAAAAGTTACATCATCAATTTCAAAATTCATCAACGTCATGATCATGTAACCTACTCCTTAAACCAGACCATCGATCTTCTTTCGTGAGCGTCTGAACTGGATTTCGTTTTCGTTTACGCATATCAGAAGTCTCGACATCTTAAGCGTCTCCAACTAAGTCATCGAGTCCTACACCAGGCTCGATGATAAACGAGTCTAACAACTCTTCTTCTTAGTAAACCTCGTCAACCTAATCAGTATCATGGTAACCATCCTCTCCTAGAGCGTATAACCGCTCACGATGATTAACCTTATGTACAACACACCAAGCTTTGAGTTTTTTGCATGGATAAGATACATAATACACTTGCTCCACTTGGTGTGAAAGAACAAATGAATCGTATCGTCGTAGCCGTTCGTTGTGTTTGACTTCCACCATGCCAAATTAGTTTAGTCAAGCTTCATGATTGATATCAAACCAATCACAGTCAAAGAATACTACTCGAAGATCCTTATTCCCGGCAAAAGCAAATTCAAGGATTTTATTAATGATTTCATAATAATTAGTTTCACGTCCTTGAGAGTCGACTGCCCTCGTCACAACTCCAGCATTAGATGTTGCCGCGAGAGGACGAAGAGATTCAAATTGAGTTGTACGGAATCGGTAGCCATTGACGTCATATCGACCATAGCTCCTAACTTTTATCAATCCATAGGATAGTTGTCGCAAGTCTTCATGGACGTCGGCATCTTTCATGCATTGTTATAGGAAAACTATGCAAATACTCGTAAGTTATAAGAATACTTTGTAAATATTGCTAAGTTAACGAAAAAATGTTACATAATCTCGAAACCAAGATAGGAAATTAGGTCCTCCGTTTATTCCTTCCCGTCGCATCACTTCTACTTGTTTGCTCGTAGGTTGATGGCTATGTGTCCAATTTTGCTTGTGGAATTCACTGTAAGAAAAGAAAACTTTTTAGAATAGATGTGTTACAAAATACGCCGATTAGTATAAATGTAAGACAAACACTTACTCGAAATATTTGTCCATCTCATATATATTCGCGTACATGTAAAGGAAAGCAGCACTCCTTTCTTCTGCGGTAGAGCTGTAGGAAGTGGAACTACTAAAAGTAGTGCCTCTTGTTGCAAAAATAGAGAGATCGCTACAAGGAGGTTGCTCATCCACATTGTACCGCATTGCCGAAATGTTGACATTGTTTTCCTCTGCAAAGTAGACACTTGAAAAGTATCCTACTTCTTTAAGAGTAAATGCTCCGGTGATGCATCCTTCTACCTTTGCCCTGTTACGAACCATTGGTTTCAGATATCTTAGTGCTCTTTCAATATGATACATCCACCTATATTGCACGGGTCCTCCAACTTTAGCTTCAAATAGAAGATGGATGAAGAGATGTTGCATTGGATTGAAGAACACTAGAGCAAAAAATTTTCCATCTTACATAATAGTACCGGTATCTACTTCTCCAATTTACGCATCATCTCAATCGTGATTTCTTTTGCACAGAGCTGTCTATAGAAGTGACTAATCTCGGCTAACACCTTCCACACCGCATCATCAAATTAGCCCCGAAACATAATAGGTAGAAGTCTTTCTATAATTATGTGATAATCATGACTCTTCAACCCTGTCAGCTTTCCCATTTTGATATTCACGACTCGTTTCATAGTAGCTTCGTAACCATCTGGGAATTTCAAAATTTTCAACCATTTGAGTACTTATTTCTTTTCTTTAGGTCGAAGACAGAAAGAAACACGTGGTTTAGCACCACTTTCAGAGAGCTCAAGAGTTGGGCGGTTACAAAGCTCTGCCAGGTTCTTTTGAGCCTTTATATTGTCTTTCGTTTTGCCCGTCATGTCCATGCATGTGCTTATAATACATTCGGCCATATTACACTCTTGATGCATTACATCAACGTTATGCATTAGTATCAACGACTTCACATATAGTAGCTCCCATAGTCCACATATATGAGTCCAATTGTGATCCTCTCCGTAACCGATAAAATATCCAGAACGTCCTTTATCTGGCACCAGTTTGTCCAACATATCAGATATTTCAGATCCGTTTAGACGTTTCGGTGGTCCTTTAGTGACAGTGGTGTCTTTTTTAAAGACATTCCTCTATTGTCTAAACATGTGATTCGGAGGCAGTCAACGTTTGTGACAATCGAAGTAGTATATATTTCCTCCATGAGTAAGTCGAAAACAGTCGTGTCAGAAGCACATATTGGACAAGTCAAACGACCGTTAGTGCTCCATCCAGAAAACATACCGTATACCGGGAAATCATGGACAAACCACAAATAAGCACCTCGAAGGTTGAATTTCTGTTTTTTGTAACAGTCGTACGATTCGACTCCTGTCCACAACATTTTCAATTCTTCGATCAGCAGTTTCAACATCACGTTGTGACGTGGCCCAGGATGATTAGGCCCAAGTATAATGAGGTTAAGGAACATGAACTCGTACTTCATGCAAAGAGCTAGTGGTAGGTTGTACGGAATGACAAAGACAAGCCAACAGAAGCATGGTGTGGCGTTTGTACTAAGTGGCGAGAATTAATCTGTCACCAACCCGATACGAACATTTCTCGCATCACGACTGAAGTCTGGATCGAACCAGTCAAGCGTCTTCCATGCCTCACCGTCGGCCGGGTGTATCATGACTGCATTGTTCTCACGTACACCTTACTTGTGCCATCTCATGTGTCTGACCGTTCTTTTTGATAGAAACAACCGCTTCAACCGAGGTGTCACGGGTAAGTAACGAAGTTGCTTACGTGCGACTTCTATCATCACATTATTACCATCGTTATTAACAACTTCGACAAATCTTGATTCACCACATTTTAAGCATTTCTTCTCTTTTGCATGCTCTTTCCAGAAAAGAATGCAATTATCTGGACACACATCAATATTCTCATATTCCATACCAAGACCAGAAAGCAATTTATTCGCCTGATACATATCTTTAGGTACTTTATGAGGTTATGGAAGGATGTCGCTCATCAATTTGATGAGGTCGTTGTAGCAGTTATTAGAAAAGAAGTATTTAGACTTAATTACCATAAGTCTAGTAATGAAAGTGAGTAGGGTCACTTTGGTGTGTTTATGCAGCGGCTCTTCTGAAGCTTTGAGAAGCTTGAAGAACGCTTCAACCTCCGTTGTAGGAGGTTCCTCCTTAAACTCTGGTTGTATAGCTTCAAACATCTCATCCATCCTATCAACCTCTGTGTTATCATTATTTTCCTCTTCCACTTCTTGTACAGTTTGAGAAGTTGTCTCGCCGTGGAAGGTCCACACCTTATAATGTGGCGTGTAACCGTTTCGACACAAGTGTATCGAGACCGTCATTTTGTCCAAGAACTTGGTATTCCGACATTTCGTACATGGGCACCGCATCTTATCGATCTTTGACAATGAAAAAGCTTGATATACAAAAGCATTTGTCTTGGCGAACCACTCATCCGAGTGACCACCAGAACTGTTCTTCCAACCGGTATATATCCAACTACGGTCCTCACCCATGTTTGAATCTGCAGTTTAATGTTAAGAAAATTATAATTATTTTATACTTTATTTATGTCACGACCCTACATCTATTGAAAGGATATGTCCTAAACCCACCCAAGAGTGACCGAGCGGAGCGTGCTCATGACGAAACGCGTGGTCTAGATCCAAAAATGGTGCATAAATTTCGGCAGCATAACCCCGCTGTTCTCCACTGCACGTTCGAAAATGGTGCAAAAGAGAACAACAGGGTTATACCGTCGAAATCTCGTCTAAATCTAAACCCGCGTCTCATCACAAGCCACGCCTCCTCGGTCACTCCCACTCTGTCCAAAAAGGGACAATTCCGAACCTACATGCCTCACATGCATAAGGACATGTGAGGCGGGCCGGTTCGAAACGGGTGACGCATGTTGTATAGGTTTACGTCAATCTTTCATTTTTGAGTCATTTAAAAGAGAGAGAGAGATGAAAGAACGAGAGAGAGACAAAGAAGTGGGTCAGCCGTCCTAAGTTATGCCCCGCTGGGGCCTGTCATTATCTTACGACGCCTTTAGGGTTAGCCGTCGTACGTTATGCCCCGTCGTAAGTGGGTCAAAGATGAAATCGCCCCGTCGGGGCCCACCGTCCACGCGTGGGAGCTTGGCGTCCTCCGTGCCTGTCTCGACTAATACATTACCACTAAATGGGCCATGACAGGCACTAAATGGGTCGTATCAGGCCGGACCAGGCCGAAACCCATTTATTTACATATAGTAACTAATCACGCAATCAATCAAAGTATTAATTCAATAATAATCAATTACAATACTAATTAAACAATTAATCAACTAAGATCAAATTAAACATGTAATCAACTAATTCAACCATTTAAACAACTAATTCACACATACACACGGTGTCGGGTCACACATACACACGGTGTCGGGTCACGGCGCCCACGGCGTTGGGAGGCGGCTCGGCGAGCAGGAGCTCAAACATGGCAAGCAGGGGCTCCAGGCGGTGCGGCGAGCAGGGGTCGGGCGAGGCGGGTCGGGCGGCGCAGCAGAGCGGGGCTCGAGGCGGGGCGGGGCGAGGAGCGGCGACCGAGGCGCGTTCGGGGCTCGGCGCGAGCAGGGGCGGCCAGGCGGGGCTTGGGGCGGGACGGCGGCCGCTGCGGCAGGGCGGGGCGAGGCGTCCAAGGAGACGTAGAGTTATGTTCTTTATTTACGATGGCTTCTTTACTTACGACGACTTCTTTACTTACGACGGTTTAGCTTTTAGCTGTCGTAAATGGTACTTAAATTCCGTCGGTCCTTTTATTTACGACGGCCGAGAGCCAGCGACCGTCGAAAGTTAGTAAATTTATGACGGCTACCACGCGCCGTCGTAAATACGTTAATTTACGACGGCTCACCCACGTAAATAACTTCAGCTGTCTTAAAATGTTTATTTTCCTGTAGTGAAGCGCCGCGGCTGCGGCCGGCGGTGGAGGAGGCGGCGGAGGTCAGCTCGGGGCAGGGCTGAGAGTCTCGCTCGGGCTCGGGCTGAGCAGCCCAAGTGCCCACGACCGTCGGATCTAATCCAACGATCCACGCGTTCTATGAGGGTCATGAAAAACGGCCCACAACTCTATTACACTCATTTTCATCCCCCTCCCCCCCTCTCTCCAGAGCACGGGGGGGCAGCGGCGCCTTACAGCGACGGCGGCGGCGCCGGCATCGGCGACGCTCGGCCAGGCGAGGCGAGCCGCCCAGGCATTCCCCCGCAACCGACTGGACGCCTAGGCGTCGGTACGCTGTTGGCGACGGCGGGGGCTGGTAGCAGCGGGGCCAGGGGTAAAGCAAAAACAATGTGCTTAAACAACTAATCAATCAATTAACTAAATTAAATAACTAAAATAAAAAACAATTACTAATTTAAACCAAATAATTAACAACTAAACTAATTATCTACTAAATACATACAAATTGATTAAGTATTTAAAATTTTATCTAATCTAACTAACAACTAATTACAAAAACTAAAAAAATACTTGATTCGGTTTGGCGACGACGGCGATGGCTGCGGCGGCGGTCGGCGGGAAGTAGGGGGTGGGGGCCGCTGCCGGCAGCGGCAAGGTTGGAGCCGGAGGCAGCGAGGCGGCGCCGGGCGGCTCGGGACGGGACCGGGTCGGCCCGGGGCGGCGGAAAGGCGGGGCCGGGGCGGCGCCGGGCGGCTCGGGGCGGCGGCGGAGCGGCGGCGCCGGGCTGTGGAGCGGTGGCGCCCGGCGGCGGAGCAGCGGTGGCTCGGCGGTGGCAGCTCGGGCGGCGGTGCGGGCTCGGGCTCGTGCTCGGGCTCGGGCTCGTGCTCGGGCTCGGGCGGCTTAGGTGACGGTCGTCGTAAGTTACACTTAGTTTATGACGGTGGTGTAACTTACGACGGCATAGGGTTGCGGCTGTCGTAAGTTACGTTTATCTTACGATGGTCCAGTAACTTACGACGGCCATGGGCCCGTAGCCGTCGTAGGTTAGTTTACTTACGACGGCCAAAAGCGACCGTCGTAAATAACCTTGTCCGTCATAAGGTGCGACGTTTCCTGTAGTGGTAGGAGTCCATTTACAACAAAGAGTTCATAAAGAATATGTTCCAATCCAAAAAAAATGGAATATTGAAGTGTGAGACTTCCCCTAAACTCTAACCTAAACCCTAGAAATGCTTAATCTGAACTCCTAAGCTGACTATTTTTGAGTTTAATCTGAACTTGTCGGCACACACATGGAGATAGTTTTAGTCATCTTTTTCATGACCGCTACGTTTACTTGATGCACGATAAAACCTTCGCAGATGATTTTTCAGACAGGCGGCATGAGCAGCACGCGTAAGTAAACGGGCCGAAATCGCAGCTTAGATACAAGCAATAATAGTGCTTTTGGTATCCTATAGAGGGCTTGTTTGGGTAACAATAAATGGATTAAAAATAAACTAATTTTATTTTAATCCCCTCTAATCCACTCTAAATAAAGAGTAATTAAGCGTATTCAAACAAGCGCTGATGTATTAATGGATGGATGCCGGGGTTCGCCCGTTGCCATGGACATAACTCCACTTCCAATGCCGAAACTCCAAGGAAACCCGAACACCCGCAGACACTGTTCCCGTTTGGTTGTTTATCTAACTCTTCTCTACGCGTGAGGTCCGGGTTATTACTGATCAGGCCCGATTCCTCTTCGAGCATTGCTCCGGCGCATAAAGGTTCTGGACTGGGCCATGTTGACAAAGGCTAGATAACCTCCCCGCATCAAAACAATTCACGTCTTTCCGGCCCATGCTTGATGAATCAGTGTCGACCGTGGAACCTCCACTTTTTTTTAGATAGTCGCTGAAAAGCTCCACCCAGCTTTATAAAATTCCGGCCTCTGCAAAAGATAGGTAAATGAAGCCTTCCATCTTTCAACAAGTATGCGTGCATGTCCATCCCGTGAAATCGTGCCCCGTGTTAAGAAGGATCGCAGCGCAAGTGGAAGTACGTACATGTCCATTCCATCATATATTTCTTTTGACGGAGTAACATGCACGCGCAAAATCCCACATCGAGCAGGGATTTACCATCGTTTTTACTCCTCCACGGATCTGATCCCAGCTGAAAGCTTCCATCTGACCGGGCATCTGAGCGTCCAGCACAAAAGGGAAGCGAGAGAAACGCGAAGACGAACAGGAGGAGACACGAGAGCAGGTTAAACGGACGGACTCTCTGTTAGTGTTATGCACACTACAACCAAACATCTTGCGCAACTACTCGCTTCGGTAGAAAAGCGGGGGACAAGTCGTAGGGGGGTGGGGGTCCGCATGAATGGTTTGAACGGAACGTAACTGACCGGGTCGCAAAGCACCAACGACGTCAAGCTGTCACCTTCATGTCCCGTTGCTTCATCGTCCCAACACGAAGTACCAAATCCCGTGATTTAATCATACAGCTCAAGATGTCGCAGGGCAATGTGCTAGTTCATAATGGCAATAATCCGCTCCGCTGATATTATTTTAGCTGACACCCAAGGAATCAAAGAATCATCATAAAGCTCTAATAATCCCTACTAGTCCCTACACTTTGTGCCGAAAGCTTCTTTTATTTTCCAACGGATCATAGTTTCTAGGAACGCCTCAGCTGCTTGCCACCTCGGCGTGTCCCCTGGCGCCGGCGCGGCGTCCCCGGCGGCGCCCGCGGGCACGGTGCCTCATGACGACGGTCTTGGACTCGCCCCACGCCGAGAAGGACGCCCTCTCCTCGTCCGAGTTGCCGCACTCCGGTAACGTCCCGGCCGCGTACCGCATCGCGTCGTAGCACACCGTGTACGTCATGTGCCGCGCTCTGAACGCGCGCATGGCGGCGCGCTTCTCTGGCGTCATGACGGCGTAGTCGGCCGTCACGAGCCCGAGCAGGCCGCCGCCTTCGACGCACTGGCCTGCGGCGCCGGCGCCGTCACGCGGGAAGCGGAGCGCCGGGTCGGCGCGGCAGCCGCGGAGGGTCAGGTCGGAGAACCGCGACACGAACGGCGCGTACTTGTAGTTGACCTTGTACTTGCCCCCGTCCGTGGCCCAGGTGGAGCCGTCCCAGATGGTGGCGTAAACCGCCATCGGCTTCGCCGGGAAGTCGCCGCCCATGTCCGGGTGCCTGATCACCTCCCGGATCGGCGTGTCGTCGATGTAGAAGCTGGAACACGTATGCGACGCGATCGCTGGTCAGTTTGTAAACCGACAAGGAAAGCGTAGAGGTAGCTTAATCATGGTGTGGTGCCTACATGATGTGGGTGGGCGCCCAGAGCACGGAGTAGCGGTGGGCCTCCAGCGTGGGGTCGAACGGGAGGAGGTAGCGCTCCTCGCGGCCGTGGTCCGTGCTGCCGTTGCCGTAGACGTTGGTCTGCACGCGCCACTGCCCGCCCCACCGGTTGCCCAGGAACTCGAAGTCCAGCTCGTCGTGTGTCTTCTCGTACACATCCCCATTAGACAGCTGCGTGACAAGACCAAAAAAAATTCAAAAACTCTTGCGTCGATACTCCGTTCCCAGAACAGACCCAATCTTAGAATATGCCAATGACATCATGCGTTCACTCTGAAATTTGCAAGCTTGCACTAGTAACTAAAGAGTAGTTGAACATTACGGGCTTGTTTGACTAAGATTAGTCACCTTAGTAAAGAATACGTGGCAAAATTAGTTAGCAACAGAACAAACTCTACCTCTACCGCACGAAACATGTTGGTACTCTATGTTTGGCGGTAGCAACCGAATCAGGGCGCCATCGCCCCGGGGGCAGGCGGCGCAGCCTTTCTGGGCACCAAAGTCTAACCTAACCAGCCCATGTGGTTGCGCACTGTTGCTTGCTCTGTGGTACAGGGCATGGAAGCACACCGCAACTTGCAACGGCGTGCAGGTTTAAGCGGGGCAGCCGCAGCAGTTGTTGAATCCGCGTTGACACGCCCATGTGACCAAGCAAGGACCAACGGCCGGAAAGAACGGCCGCGGGGTAGTATAAGCTAAAAAATCTTGCTTGGGATGGGAATGTTCCGTGGTCAAATCAAAATAATGCAGTATCAGCAATGGTAATCGAACACTCACATAGAAGGCGACGACGACGCCGGCCGTGTAATCCTTGGGCAGCTTGATGGACGCGCTGAAGAAACCGTGGAGGTAGTAGTCGGAGGAGATGAACCCGGAACCTGCGCGGAGCAGAGCCATTTTCAGAGACGCCCATCGGAACGGCAAGAGCACGAAGAATAACAGTATATCGTGAAGAAAGGGACGGAAAGGATGACGAGATCCGCAACGAGATGGATTACCGGAGCGGCGGTCGAGCAGGAGGCGGACGCTCCTGTCGTCCCGGGAGCGGACGAGGTTGCCGTCGCCGAACAGCGGCGAGAATCCCTCATCGAAGGCGACGCTCGGCACGTCGAAGGCGGAAGCGGACAACGCCGATAAGCACACCCACGTCGCGGCGGCCAGCGTCAACAAGACCCGGACCTTCGCCGCCATGGCTGGCCCTGGCCGTGCAGCAAGGCTTTCTACCCCGATGCGGCGGCGGGCAGTCTTTGACCTCACCACCGCACAAGTGGCGAACTCACGAGTTTCTTGGTCTGGCCTCCCTAATATACCGGGCTCCTGGCTTGTCATACACGCGGTCTCGCTATATTGGTCGGAACCGGAGGATGGGGAGGAGCGGAGGCGATAGATACGCGGCGGGGACAGCTCTTCGCTACGACGCGCAGCACTTGCTGAGGTGGATTTTGGCTAGTGCCGCGTAGCGCGTAGGGCCCTCGTGCGCGGAAAGCCAGCGCTACCATGGACTGGAACGGCTTGAAAAGCAGCGAACGAAATAATAAAACAGCGAGAAGCGAACAGGGGAGGTGTACTGTGCTGTGCATCAGCTTGACCCAGACGGGAACGGAGCGGGAACGTGGTGGTGGGTGACGAGCGCGAGTAAGCAACAGCTCAGCTAAGCTGGTGACGACGGGGGAAGGCGAAGGCCTGTTCCAGAACGGGAACGGGGGGCTTGCTAGGCGTCCCGTTGCCCTGTCCTGTTTCGAGGCATCAATGGGGCTGTAACGCGGATGTTTTCGTAGCAAAATGAACGGATTTGGAGGTGCGATTAGGAGGCTTGAGGTTGCGTGTCTGCTATATCTTCGCTGTTGTTTCTGTTTAACTCGGAGGTGACGCGAGAGGACGAGCTGTTGGGCAGCTGCGGCGCCCGCATCTGGCCGCGTATTTACTCCGCCCTGGGCAAATTTAGCACGGCTGCTATTTGAGGCCATGGGAAAGGCGTGTGTGTTGTGCCTGCTTTCACCTGCCACATCCAGGATTCCAGCGTACACGTCCAGCAAGGCACCAGCTGTACACCGAACGAACCGTCGCTCGCCTCTCCTTTTTGACCGTTTGTCCGCTCGCGCTCCGCGCCGCCAGAGTCCTCCGTATAGTAGCATCCAAGGCGAACCACACGGAGAGCTAGCTGTTCCCCATTTCTGGATGGACGGTAACCGGTAGCCGTAAGCAGATATTTTTAACTTGGTAATTCTCCTGAAGGTAACTATCAAAGCGCTGAATAAGGATTTGGACGCACAGCTGCCAACTAACAAAAGGTCGTACACGCGTCGTGAATGCTTCGACGGAAATAGCAGTATGTAATGTACTCTACACTCAGCGTCCTCGACGCACGGGATTGGAGTATAGCGCCGCCACGACCGAAAGACCAATCGGTTGCAGTCCCACATAAAGAATGGCCGTAAAACGGCACGTGACGCGACGGGTGAGCGACGTGCCCCGACACGACGGGCCAGGGACCCTTCTTCATGTGCGCCGTCCCCCAAAGAGACCACACACATGCTGATGCCGCCGGGCCGCGTCAAACGAACACGGGCGCCGGCGCCCACCTGTGTTCGGCTGAGTTCCCGGTCCCGCCGCGTAGCAGTTGGCAGCTGCCGCTGCAAATGGAGCGGCGGCGTGCTGCTTGCTCCGTGTGTGGTCGTTCCGTTTTGGGATGCAGGCGTCCGTTGCGTCCGGACGTCAACCGTTTGCAGTCGCGAAACCGCGCGCGTGCGATGTTAGGGTTCACGGGTGCATAGTTATTAGTTAAGCTCGAACGGAGGTCCATGGCGACTTTCGAGGGGTATCGCCGCCACGAACAGTCATCTGTGTCGAGCTATATACTAGGCATGGAACCTGTACGATCTATAAAATGGTGTACCGTATGTTAACTTGCCGAGACACCACTCACATTTCTTGGTTAGTCCGACGCCATTAGACCATCACTGTAACAGCGACTGTTCGCAGTCTCCCCGTATGCTCAGGTCATAGCAGTTTGCAGAGAACGATAAGTGGATAGCATGGATCTCAGGGTTGGGCCACAAACAACGAACAGATCGCACTATATCGGGGGTGAGCGGAGCAGCGAAGAGATGGAAGCGGGTGAGACGAAGCCACGCGCAGACGCGCAGGCCACCTGGCCAGATGGACCCAACAAACATCTCAGTAGAATATTCTCTAACCTGGTCGATAAATTCAGCCTCGGCCACCATCAACCAAACATATAAAATAAATTGACCGCCATCTCCCACTCCCGCCTCATCCATTTAACCAAACGCACCGCTACTGCACTAGTACGAGTATACGATCTTACCTGTATGCCAAAATTTTGAAATGGCTAGCTAGCATTATTAGGAGCTTCGACTGCACTAGTTTGTCGTTTGCTTGATCCCGACCGTTCTGGTCCCTGCTTTTAGATAGAGCCCGTCTACAGGAGACGTGACGAATGGGGCTCGCTCGCTCAACTGCTCCAGGGGTTTGTGGGCTGGTGTCCACTCCCCTACAGCTGTGGCACGGACGACAGTGCGAGCTAGCGGAGCAGCTTGTCATGAAAGCAATTACGTGGACTACACGTAACTGGCACTCTCAATCGTTGTTCATCACCAGCGACGGCGAGCTAGGCGACACGTACGGAAATTCATGTGCTTTGTGATGTTTTTTTTTCAGTCAAGAGCAGAACAGATTAGCAGTTCGTTTTCCCCTAATAACGCAGTGGATTGTTTGTCCGGGGGATCAACAAAAGAAATCGAAATACTAGTAGTATTACTAGAATGGAGCACTGTAACATTCATGGGACGTGCTCTGCAAAATTGGACAACAGCGATTGGTGAGCCCTGCGCCATCAGCGTCAACTGTCAAGATGTCAAATGCTGTACGCCGGTTGGGATGGCTGCCTCACAACTCACAATATCGTAGACTGCGCCCATCAGAACTGCATGGGCCGTGCACGCCCCACGAGCTCTCCAGTTTGAGTCGATCTGAAACCCATGGATCACTATATATGGGCCGGGTCGCTTTCCAGACGCCAAGGCCCGTAAGCGCGCTGGAAGTGGAAGAGACCGCCCGTCCTGCAACAACCCTCCGTTTTTCAGGGTCCAGATCCAACCCACCGGGGCGACCTGAGCTTAACTTACCTGCTATGGCACGCCGGGAGCCGCCTGTTGTAGTTGTACGTGTGCCTCTTGGAGCCTAGCGACTGGAAAAAATGTAAGTTTAGTTTGGGAATTCTGAGTTCGGCTTACAGGTCAAGATTCCTCTTTGCGTTTTCTATACATCAATCTGTAGCTCATATCGCAGTTCACTTCTGCAACACCGTGTTCGCGATCCGCTGGAATTAACTCTTATTCCCCATTTTCCGATAGTGCGTTCAGCGTGTACAAGTGGGTGCCAGAAGGTTAGTTCGACTCAATTCCCGTCGATTCATTAAATAGAAGAATTTAAGGAAGCAGCTTAACCGAGAACCGGTTTGGGAATTGGGATGCCTTCACTCCATCATTTTCATCCCCGTTCCAAAAATGAGTTTTGAGGATCCATTTACATTCTTTTCTTTATGGCAACAACTAGAACGCAAACAGTTTTAGGTGCAATCGTGAAAAAATCTATTCTAAATCACACGATTTTAATTCTAAGGTCACTGCATTTTTACATTTAAACTCTTCCACCTTCATATTTTTTTTTCAATTTATGTTGTTAATTAGAACATGTGATTGAATGTTAAACTCACTATTGCAAATGGAGGGGTGTCCGCACACAAAACAAGGTAGACAACCAAACACAATCTTTTATAATGCGAGCTAAGCTACGCTGACAACCAAACACTAAGAAAATTTGAGCAAATGCAGTGCTCTCTCTAGTCAGGCTTAGGTTGGCCTGGTTTAGATTCGTAGCCAGGTTATAACTAAGCCAAGCAACTGCACTGCAGGGCCCCTCGGAGACCATATTCTTCTGCACAAACAGGGATCTAGCGCCGCAAAACAGACCTCATTCTCGATGACACCAAACAAATCGCACGGTGATACCATATCGAACCATGTGTCATTATCGAAAGTACGGCACAGGCAAACAACAAACCACGGCGTAGCTAGACGCGCAGGTCCCAGCCAGCCACCGGGCTCCTAGCGTCTCCGCGCATCTCTGACACTTCGCCCCGTCCGCGTCCAGACAAGCAGCACCCTGTGCGGCTCGCGCTGGCGGCGTCAAGGGGTCGCCGGTAAATTAAACTAATCCGCAATTTGCAGCGAAACCTAGGCGAGGCATCAAGTTTCCGATCCATACACACGCGGCCCCCGATTCCAGACTCCACCGATTAATAAACTTCCGGTTCTTCTCCGGAGAATACACACGAGTCACGCGATAGCCCCGCTCCAGTCAATTAGTGGCATAAACCTCGCCGTGCTCGCTACCATTCAAGCCCCATCATCTCAATCAATATATGCACGGGCGCGCGCGCCTCAGCAGTCCGCTCCCTGCTCATACTGCGCCGGCGCCTCTCTCTCTGCTCGCCAAAGGCAAAGCATCACGCACGCGCAGCGACAGCTTTGGCATTGTTAAACCAGCCCACGCGCAATGGGTGAGGTAGCCGCGGACGAGCGCGGTCTGGCCGCCGGCGCCGGCAAGGCCAGCCTCGAGGAAGAGGAGGAGGAGACGTCGCCGGTCGAGGAGGTGCGGCTGACGGTGCCGTCCACGGACGACCCGGCTCTGCCGGTGTGGACGTTCCGGATGTGGAGCATCGGGCTGGTGTCGTGCGTGCTCCTCAGCTTCCTCAACCAGTTCTTCTCCTACCGGACGGAGCCGCTCATCGTGACGCAGATCACGGTGCAGGTGGCGTCGCTGCCCGTCGGCCACTTCATGGCCCGCGTGCTGCCGCGCCGCAGCTTCCGCGCCCCCGCGCTGCTCGGCGGCGGGGAGTGGAGCTTCAACCCGGGCCCCTTCAACATCAAGGAGCACGTGCTCATCTCCATCTTCGCCAACGCTGGCTTCGCCTTCGGCAACGGCAGCGCCTACGCCGTCGGCATCATCAACATCATCCGCGCCTTCTACCACCGCTCCATCTCATTCTTCGCCGCCTGGCTCCTCGTCATCACCACGCAGGTTCCTCAACTACATCTCAAAAACTGTCCACACCTAACACCATCAACGAATCAGCACGCACTACTAACCTGTTCTTATTGCTTCGATTGATTTAGGTGCTCGGGTACGGGTGGGCAGGGGTGATGCGCAAGTACGTGGTTGAACCGGCACACATGTGGTGGCCGAGCACGCTCGTCCAGGTCTCCCTCTTCAGGTGAGCTAGCATCCCTTCCCGTCACTGCTTTACTTACTCGGACCATCAGTAGAAGCAAGCTGATTTGGCATCAGTCGAAGCGAGCTGCTGTTCTGTTACCTTTCCGTTCTATTGCCTTCTGATTTTGTCCCGTTTCTTTCTTTTTTACCTTGTTCGTCAGTTTGGTTGAACTTTGGTTTGCTTCGCGGTTGGATTTCTGAAAGCCGGTGACCAACCCGTTGCGCTCTTTAAAATCTACCAATCACCTCTGGTTGGTTTTTTTTTCTACCAGCTAATTCTAGACGCCTGGCAGCTCGCGCGTATCTGCATCTTTGCATGCAGCATCTAGCTGGACCAACTTTAAAATCCTTTGCTGATATTTTTTTTCGTTGGTGTGCCGTTAAGAACGTAAGTTTATAGTACTGTCCTTACATGTGACCAGTACCCTGCTTTCTGCTATTCTGCTCGAAACAGACGCGGACACAGCGTCGCCGTCAAAGCTGTTTCCAGATCGGAGATTCTGATTTGACTGGCCGGATGACATTAACAACGACAAAAGTGAGTTAATTTTTTTAGTTTTTAGGTAGGAAGAATCTGAAGAGCATCATGATCCGTGAGTACATAGCATAGCAGCTAGGCACTGACGTTTCAGTTAGATGGTCTCTCTCGCTTTACGCTGGTCCTCTCGGCACTGATGCAACGGCAGAGAGACTTTACCCCACAATGACCATCGGAATGCAGCCACTGGATTCAGTGATGGGCCCCTCACGCCAAATGAAATGACCAATTATTGCGCATATTTCGGTGTTTGGAAGGGAAAAAACAGTTCACAATGATGCCTGTCATCAAAACAAGGACAAGGTTTAGTATAGTCCACAAAAAGACAGTTTTGGTTTCAGACCTGCATTTCGTACACTTATCAACTCGTCCGTTAGGCGTTATCCAATCGAGTGGACTGGTATGGTGGACACATGATTTCTTCTTATCGCCCATCTAGACGGCTAGAGTTCTGGACGAGACGAAACCGGCTTTCCGTAGCTGACAGGCGCATGCATTTACTTACCAGATTCCGTCGCGTCCAACTCGACGATAGTCTTCTCTCGAAATAAAGGTCCACGATATAATGGAATGAACGGGGACAGCAATGCTAGGATGGGCATGTTTTGGGCAAGTTTTGCTTGTTTCCTGCAACGAATACGACGCGATGTGAACGGCTGAACGCCCACTTGCGCGCATGGCTGCGGGTCTGCAGGGGCTGACTTGCACTGCACAGTTTCTGAAAAAACTGGGTGCAACTGGGTTGATTCAGTAGTCCGCTTGGACTGGTCGCGCGTGGTCCAGGTCCAAGTAGCCCCGAAAAGGCGCGATTCTTGCACATGCTTGCAGTCGCGCCCATGCGTGTAGGACTTGAGCTGGGATATTTGCTTCGGTGTTTAGAAAGAGAGACCAGTCTCACTGCATGTTCTTATTCTGACGACAAATTCAAAGAACGGTTCCGTGGCAAGGGCAACTAAACAAATTATTTATCTGACATCAGTATCAGGGAGCGATTTTCTAAGGTATATTGAATTGTTGTGAAGGGATTTGCATTCATATGCCTCCTCCAGACGCTATCGGCTACACGGGTAAAGGGGGGCGTAACTTTAAAGATACCAAATGAAATGTTTTTGTATAGACTTATCTATTGCTGTGCGTACATTTAGTCTGGACAATCTTTCATATGGTTAGTCTGAGCATTCAGCACAGCGCGCCAATAGTCTGAAAGAGATGAATCACTATTTTATTTACATGAGGACCTCTATCAGTTAAATAAATGCCGGATGTCTACACTTTTCACTTTGATGTAACACTGGATCTTTTAGTACAGCAATCTGGTTAAGGACAAGGCTCTAGTTATAGAACACACAACATAGTTTCATGACATAAGGTTTCAGTTGTAGTAGAGAATCAATATTGTTAACAATAACGAGAACGGTATGAAATCATCTTTTTTATGCGATTGTGCAACCAACTCCTGAAATGCATACAATCTTCACCCTACAATAATTATATATATTTTTTATTTAAGCCCATCCATCTAGCAATGATGTTCATATTTTATTTATTTCAATTTGTGCACCTAGATGAATGAGTTTTAGTGAGAAAATACGTAGGACAAAGGTCGTGTAGATTTAAGGAGTTATTTGCACGATTACACCAAAATGGTAATTGCATCTCAAACACTCCTGACAATAACATTGATCATTTCCTCTATGTTGAACCAGGGCACTGCACGAGAAGGAAGAATTTCCCGCAGGCTCACGCCAGATCTCCAGATCCAAGTTCTTCCTAGTGGCCCTCATCTGCAGCTTGGCATGGTATGTCGTGCCAGGCTACCTCTTCCCGACGCTGACGTCCATCTCATGGGTGTGCTGGGTCTTCTCCAAATCCGTGACGGCGCAGCAGCTGGGCTCAGGAATGAAGGGCCTGGGTATTGGTGCCTTCACGCTCGACTGGGCGACGGTCTCCGCCTTCCTCTTGAGCCCACTCATCTCACCCTTCTTCGCCACTGTCAACATCTTTTTCGGCTACGTGTTGTTCGTCTATGTGGTCATACCCGCAGCGTACTGGGGGTTCAATCTCTACAACGCCAAGACGTTCCCCATCTTCTCCTCGCACCTGTTCATGTCAAATGGCACAGAGTACGATATCGGAGCCATCGTCAACAATCAGTTTGAGCTTGACACGGACGCATACAACAAGCTCGGCAGAGTCAACCTCAGCATACTCTTTGCACTCACTTATGGGCTCAGCTTTGCCACCATCGCCGCCACCATCACGCACGTTGGCCTTTTCTACGGAAAGTATGGCTTGCCAACTGTGTACATAACAGAAAAAAAAACAGAGGTTTGCAAACTGAAAGTTGTTTCTGAAATGGTATATATTGTTGCACAGGGAAATTTACTACCGCTTCCGAGCATCGCAGAAGGAGGAGCCTGACATCCACACGAAGCTGATGAAGAGGTATGATGACATTCCAGGGTGGTGGTTCTACTCACTGATGGCTCTGTCAATGACAGCGTCCCTCATCCTCTGCACCGTCTTGAAACACGAGGTTCAGCTCCCATGGTGGGGCCTTCTCTTTGCCTGCGGCATGGCTTTCATCTTCACCCTTCCCATCAGCATCATCAGCGCGACGACCAACCAGGCAAGTAATATGCATGTTAGCATGACATGACATTGTTTTTTTTAGAAAAAGCACTCTTAATGTATTGTAATGTTACGATGATATATGTAACTATAAAAGCTAAACATCTATGTGATGGACAGACGCCTGGTCTGAACGTGATCACGGAGTATGCCATGGGGCTTATAAGGCCCGGCTATCCCATTGCCAATGTCTGCTTCAAGGTTTACGGCTACATGAGCATGTCTCAGGCTGTTTCCTTCCTTTCAGACTTCAAGCTTGGCCACTATATGAAGATCCCTCCTAAATCCATGTTCCTTGTTCAGGTGAATAGAAATTCCTAATTCATTCATTTTTAAGAAAATTAGTTATTCTAAAAAGGAAGCAAAGTTACTAACATTGGGGCGCAATATTTACCTAGTTTGTTGGAACAATTGTGGCTGGCACGGTTAACACCGGAGTGGCATGGTGGCTGCTTGGCTCCATCAAGGACATCTGTTCAGAAAACCTTGCAGCAGACAGCCCATGGACGTGCCCCGGCGATCGTGTATTCTTTGACGCATCAGTCATCTGGGGCCTTGTCGGCCCGAGGCGCATCTTCGGACCGCAAGGCAACTACGGCGCCATCAACTGGTTCTTCCTCATTGGCGCAGCAGGCCCTGTTATTGTGTACGCTCTCCACAGGGCGTTCCCTAGCCAGAGCTGGATACCATTGATCAACCTGCCAGTGCTCTTTGGTGCAACGGCCTATATGCCCCCAGCAACGGCTGTGAACTACAACTCGTGGCTGATCATCGGTACCATATTCAATTTCTTCGTGTTCCGGTACCGGAAGGAGTGGTGGATGAGGTACAACTACGTCCTCTCTGCTGCACTCGATGCCGGAGTTGCATTCATGGGGGTGCTGCTTTACTTCTCCCTGACGATGGAGAACCGGAGCATCAACTGGTGGGGCACAGCCGGGGAGCACTGCCCGCTGGCCTCATGCCCTACTGCCAAAGGCGTCGACTTGGGTGCGGATAGTGTTTGCCCTGTGTTCTAAGCTGGGAGTTTCATGTCCTATGGTATAGTTGGAAGATGGATCATGATCCAGTCCAATTATGTCAATTCCACGTATTTTTAGTTAATGGATCACAGTGCAGCTTCTCCTTTGTGTAAAGGTCATATTATCATAGTTGATGGTACAAGTGCCAACATCTAAACACAGATGTAAACAACAAAAATGTGGATGTGGTTGAGTAGGGCGATGCACAGGCATGCTATTACCAGAACGTACAGGTTTATTACCTCCAAAACCATACACCTAAATAAAAAATTTAAGAAAAACGCAATCAACGCGTTTAAACAGACAATTACCCTTCTTCCGGTTTGCAAATTGCAATACATGTCTTGCAGTGTACATAGAGAACCAATTCGACATGGAGTAGTACTAGCAGTTTTTCTAACCACTATATAACAGAGAACCAGGCCATTCATCGACACATAGGTGAACCTGAACTCACAATCAAGGGGAATGAAAGAAAGCTGAAAGAGGAGAGAATACCCATGGGTGGTGTTGCGCTGCTAGGCCTACAGCTCGTGGGACTCTTCGTTTCTTCCTAGGGGATGCGGCCGCGTTTGAGGACTCCCAGGGTGTGGCGCGCGGCGTCGACGAGATCCCGGATGTTGTGGATCGACCTCTCCTCGGCGCCGAAGATGAAGATGGCGCGGCACTCCGCCTTCTTCGCCAGCCTCGCAGCGTGCCCCAGCGGCAGCTCCGGCGAGTTCAAAGCCCGGAGGATCTGCCGGTACAGCGACAGCACCACCGGACGGTTCCGCGCCAGGTCCTCCGCCGTCGCCCAGATCAGCCCCCCTCCTCCGCCCTTCGCCATCCTTCGCCCGCCGGCCCCGTACTGGTCTACAGCGAGAGGTTTCGGTTGGTTGGGTTCGAGTTGGATGGACGCTGTCACCGTTGAAGCCGCAGGTAGAAGAGAGTCACTGGACCTTTGTGGAAATGGGCTTCTTGGTCCAAGATTATCTTGCGGCCCATTGACTCGTGGCTTCCCAACCATCCTCTCAAAAAAAAAGTCACCATGTCACCACCACCCTCCGAGTTTCGGCGCCGCCCCAGCATCTCGGCTCCTACGAAACCGGCGGCGAAATGCATACGACAGTTCCGTTTCCGTCGTCCTCCCTTTCCTCTCCCGTTTCCGATCCGTGTTCAAAGCTTGTTGGATTACACCAATCGAGGTGAGCGCCGAGATTTTGATTTACTGGTGGTATATTATAGGGTGCTTTTGCGATCTTATTCTAGAAGCGAGCTATCTGTAGAGTATTTTTTTTCCTGGGTCCTGTTGTTACATACAAAGTCATTACTAATTCTGTACTAAAATCGTGGCAATCTGGAGCACCATGCACTGGCTGAAGTATGGGCAAGACTAGGTTTATTGAGCCATCATCGTCCATCATGGAGGACCATGCATTACCATGAATGCATCGATTCCATTAGATCATAACCACACAAATATCGGTACGTGGTATAACCATGTTATCAGAAACTTAAAGTACTATAAAAAAGCCATAGTATTATGAAAGACAGCTAATGGTAGGAAGCCACATGTTTATCTCGGCCTCCGGTTTACAACACGCATGCAGCTCCATGTTTGAGGACATGAAGAATCGTTCTTCAGACACACAGCTGGAAATTAGTTGATGCAAGAAGCTTATAGCATTCTCAGCCTCCGGTTGCCAGACTTCCCTCCGACGCCGCCACCACCAAAGCTCGACATATCTTGAGAAAGAAAGAAAGAAAATTCAAGGTGTTACCAATACACCTCCCTCGGACCAGTTATCACGTACGAAGCATACAATCCTAAACCTGCACTAGTACCCGTGTGCACAAGCCACAAGACGTATGGATGCACAAGAAAACTTACCAGCATCTGAGGGGTCGTGAGAGCAGAGGAACAGCAGAAGGAAACAGAGGAAGGTGAGCAGCGGGATGAGGTGGATGGACCTCTCCCCCCTCTCCAACCGCGCCTTGTCGGCCTTGGAGCTCGATTCGAACGGCTCCTCCGGCACCGCCATCTGCAGGAACGCGTCGCTGCCGCTGCCGTCGTCCTGCTGCTTCGGCGCCGGGGAGGAGAGGCCGTGCTGCCTCTGCATTTTGGAGGCCGCGTGCTGGGTGCGAGGTGGCCGAACGCTTTCAAGAGGTGCGGTGCGGTGCTGTTGGCCGGAGCGGGTGGAGCCAGGACCAGTGGGGCGCTTAATAAATGACAAGGAAGCTGGGAATGGGAAAGGGGGCGGGTGTTGGGTTTGGATTGGATTGGATTAGTTTGCAAGCAAACTGAGTGGACGACTGAGAATGACCACGGTGGGTGGACCGAATGAGAATGACTCTGTTTGCACATACAGCAAAATATCCTAACGGCGAACAAACTAATTAAATGGAGTTGGCCATGCAGTCCAACTTGTCAGCTGCATGACAATTGACACAGAGCCCGAGACAGCGCTACATCTGTATCTAAAATGTAATTACGCAATGCAGTTCGGAGCGTAATAAGTAGTTGATCCAACAATGCAATTCATGCCCCGGAAGCAGATGCGACCTCCGTTCAAGAGTGGTGGAATAGTCAAACGACAACGATGTCAAGAGCAAAATCGAGGTAAAGCGATAGTAATCCTGATCTACACGGCCTGACCTGACGTATCTGGAACAAAAGAAACCGGCGGCGGCGTATCTTCGCTAGCACATCAATGCAGCCTTTAGGGGTGGTCAGGCTTATAAAAAAAAGACATGGCCCTGACTCCCTGAGCATGTGGGCAACCTGTTAATACAAATCAGCAATCATGAGAGCCTACGGTCAAATCTGTAATTTTCTTTAATAAGATGTAAAATTGGATATACTTTTAACTCTTTTTGTACCTTAGTGAAAGAGCAGTGCTCCTGCTCCTTTGTTTTTTCAAAAAGAAAAAAGAATTGCAAACAAAGGAGCGCAAATATCTGCAGGTGGGTAAAGCAGATACGTAGAGCGGAATGACGCCTAACTAAAAGCTGGAGCTGGTCTGCTGGTGGAAATGCGGGCCAGCCGCCCGAGGGTTTCGTTGGACTGGAACCGTTCATCACTCGCTCGCGAGCTACGGAGGTGTCGGTGGAAGAACACCAACCTGTGGAAACGCGCGGACAATACCGTAATAATGCCTTAACCCAGCACCCCGCACTCGGCCCGTTAAAAGAATTGGATACGCTTATTAGGAGGTTGCACCTAGCCCGTATTGGCTCGTATCGGGCTGAGTCGGGCCGGAACGCGCATCCAGCACGCCAAACTCGCACCCAGCTGTCACAAGAGTCACGACCGGCGTAGAACCACGTAAAATATGGGCCAGGCCTCGGACTCCTGCAACGAGGCCTTCTTGATCCAACATATCCGAGTCCGGGAGACGAACAAGGCCTCCACGGCCCATCGTCCGCCTAACGGAACGGGGCATTCCGCTAACGTGTCAGCCCCGCGGCCGAGCCCCCACACGCCACCACAACGCCGGTCCACCCACGGGGCAGGTTGATCATCAATGGTCCGTGCCCTTTCTCATTGGTTCGGCACTAACCTTAGCCAGTTATTGTTACCACCATGTCACACATACTACACGTAGAGGTGCTGTTGAAGCCGGTAAGTGGCATCTGCACATGTCAAGGTCGATATGTCATCACCGACAGGTAAAAGTAGCACAAAAGGTTACGAACCATAATTACCTAAGGGGGAAAGGCTGACGTCTTTTTTTACTGGAACCAAAACGAGGCAAATCAGTTTCTAGCTCGCATTGTAAGCCTCAAGGAAAGCAACAACATCAACATCGATTGATCTCACTTTGCAGTTGATACTACTCAAAGGTGCAACCCTTTCCCTCTCACACACACACAAAAAAAAAAACTCGCACGTGTGCGGTGTGACAGCCGCACCGTCCTGTCTGCCCGGTCCCTCCGTTTCGTCAGTACCGACGCCCGGCTGACACCAGCAAACCTGTCATCCCCCCAAGCAGTGAAGCAAACCGCAACAAGACACGGAAAACCTCACCAAATTCCGCGACAACGACGCGCTACTTCTACTTGGACTTAATACCCGAGCCCAAATCTCCATCACCTTTACCTAATTTCACCCACACGGTCGAGCTGCGAAGGTCGTGGTTGCATATAAAAAGGACATGTTCAAAAGCTACACGAGCTAGGTAGATGGTATATATCTCAGCCGCCTTTTGTTTTGATTCGAGTAAAACGAGCAGTTGATGACTTCGGCTACGGGGAACTTACTACACGCTCATACCCATCGTTCAACATCTTCTTATGTTCAGATCAGTCCCATGCAGTCGCTGTATCTGTATGGCCTCGTATATATTCAATTTAGCCTGCCGTGGATGCACCAAAAATGTATAGGACCACAGGCCACAGCAAATGAAATCAAGGGATGCCATTCGCTGTCAGAGGTACTGTCATATACGCTTATGTGATCCATGACCAAGGTGACGACATTTGGAATCTCATTCAGATAGCTAGTCAACATCCACCTCAAAACCTTGCATAATCGTTCACACTCGCGTATGAATCTGTATCCTTTGGTTTACGTGTTAAGTGGCGCAGAGTATCCCCTAACAGCTTTTGCAAGCACAAGCCGTTACTCGAGGAGTTTTTAATCTACTATTAGCCCTCCTCTTCATCATCTACTTGCTCGAAGGAAAAAATATAGTATTTGACAGCTAAAAATTTGATGATAGCCATTTTTTCTTTATCTCACGCCCCATTTTTTCTTTGAAAAAATATGCATTTTTACCATGCATTGTATCAGTGTAGATTTTGATATGATTACCCACTTGAACGGGAAATATCCAGGACTTTCTAGGTGGGAAGTACATTGTCAGTTATTTCTGGCCCGTTCAAGCACGAAATTACCCCAAAACATCTAATTTTATGGGGGGAGCTTTCAATCAAGTAGTAGCAAGCGCTGACATCAAATTCAAGGTTCGAACATCCCATTTTCAATGCTAAATTAACTGGACGACCAATAGTTCAAGTTCCGTTGAGGGAGCAAGTAGCATATTATTGAAAATTGGACGCGCTGTCAGGACTCTGTTGTGGGCAATGTGATAGGTCATATGAAAAAAAAAGAGGTTCCTGATAGTTACTGCTAATAATGTAATACTAAGCAGTACAAGACAAGCAGCCATGCAATTTGTTATCATCTACTTCTTCCAGTTTTAAATTGTAGACGTTAGCTAGCTAGTGTTGTACTTCAACAGTTTTAAACCTGAAAGAGTATTTACCTATCGAATTTACTCATCTTGTGTAGCAATCAACGACAACAGCCGAGACTTTAGGGGTTATGGGCGTCGTCGAGGGCGAACTGTTGTTTCCAGACTTAGACAGGCATGGCGATAGGGGTATTGCAGGTTAGGTTGGAGGCATAACCCGTCGGTTAGAGCAGCGGGGAGCCGGTGGATGGCGGTGGTGGGCTGGGGCCGGAGGTACACGGAAGAGCAGCACGAAGAACTACGTTGGATGGCAAGAAATTGGAGACGGTACGGTGGGTGCCAACGTACTGGCAAGAGGTAGAAAATGATGGGAATGGCATCCATACTCGATTGGTTGGATAACACTGGTGCATCGACTGTAATCATATCCAATAGTCGACTCAACTGGTAATTAACGAGACTCTCCGGTTAACTATCAACAACTCGACAACGATTTTTCTCTAAACAAAACGCACTGATTCAAGATGCTTTTTCAAAACTTCAGGCTCAGAGATATGTTCACACACACCGTCCGTCCCTTGACTGGAAATTAAAGATGCGATGTACAGTTGCGAAAACAAAAGCAGATACCCACAGATATCCAATGGCCGTGGTTCAGTTGAAACAGATACAACAAACAGTAGCTTAGCAGTTCGGCTGCCTCTGAAACTCGAGATGCAATGAATGAACCAAGATGCTTGCTCTACCATTCAGGTCCCTGAATTGGACTAACTAACTAACAAGCTGAGGAAAAGACGATCCCGTTTCTGAATCGTCTCGGTAGCCTTTCTCGGCAAGTCCACCTCGACGACTTGCGAATGATCTATCAGCAAAAAACGTGGGTAGCTGTAGGAAATGACATGACAGGAACGAACTGGCGGAAGCGCAGTGACAAAAGGAGCCGAACTCATCCAACAAGAAATTCAATGCGCTTGTTCGCCACACGCCGCCCGAGTGGTTGCACCGCCTTCAGAAAGAGATGTGCACAGTTCACGAAGAGTAACCGGCTCGCGTTGGTAGGCGCCACTCCCACCGGCTGCATCGTGACGAACAGTGGCGGCGCGCTCCGTACTCGTACGGCCCCGTAGCCATAAGCCCGTTCCCTCGGTGGAGGCAGCGGTCGAGCAGCTCGCGCACCTTTCGATGGCTGCGTGACCGGGCGGCGTTCGCGCGGTGTTCTTTTTCTGGCGGTTTCGGTTGGCAACGCACGCGGCCGTCTGCCAAAACGGGAACTGAGGCCTGCGTTGCAACCTAGCCGCCGTGTCGCGCCGGCTGTTCACGCATTTCGCCGTGTCGCGCCGGCCGTTCACGCATTTCGCCGCGTCGCGTCGCCGCGCTGCCTGCTTGCTTGCTACGTTGGACGGGTCCTGGAACGGAACGCGGCCGGAACTGCAACCCCACGTTTTGCCCTGCAGTCCAGAAACGAACCATACACGAAACATGTCTGAACAGTGCAGATGTATCTCCGGCGCCGATCACCAACCAACCACTCTGTCGTCGCGGAAGAACCGAAAAAAGCCAGACAGATTCAGGATGTGACTTGGTGACGGGACGAGTGCCTGGTATCTTGGGGCCCAGTTCGCTCGAGACACGGCGGCCGGGTAGATCTCCACGTGTCACGCGACCTAGCTGATGAACCGTACCCCAACGTTTTTAGGATCTTTGTACGCTCTCCGGTCATTAAGAGGCAGGATTAATCGGAAAGGCTGTGTGTATAGACAGACAAATAGAGTTTACGTCGAACTGCAAAAGGCGCTACTTTGTGAATCTGTGAGTGCAGTACAAAAAGGGATCTCAGTTGCAAAAAAAAAATCTACATCTTCATTGTCTATTCGCACGTGCTTTAAAATAGAGATTTATTTAGACAAGAAGGGTTTTTGATAGCGATTGAATAACATAATTTGTTTGTCCTGCTCCATTTCTAAATGATTACATAATATTTTTTGAGACAATTATATTTTGACCATAGTTTTTTAGTCTAATTGTGCTATAGACCCTTATTTTGAAATTTTGCGCTTTTACCATAACTTTTTTTATCTGATCTCGCCGTTTACCACAACTTTCTAACACCGTCAATTGAAGTGAAATAAAAAGAATAAAAAATGTTTGGGAGCTGAAAAAAGGACTAAAATGTCCCTCACATCTTTTCGTTCCATCCGATCGATCCAACCACTCGATGTTGAGAAAAAAATATTTTTTGTCGAATTACATGTTAAAACAATTGTACAAACACAATGTTTTACATCAGAATTGTGTAATCAAAAAGACTAAATTTGTCTTTCAACGTCAAAGTTAACACCGTTATCGACACTAAACGTACTTGTGGTAATTTGCAGGTTCAGATGATTTTTTTTGATAAAAACACAAAATTTAAAAATCAGGGTCTAGATCACAATTTGGCTCCAAAACCGTGATCAAAACGACAATGCCCCTATTCTTTTTAAAACGAATGGCTGCAATATATAGCGCAATAGAGCACATTAATATTAAGAAATGTATCTACCTTTATCCTTCTTATGTCATTGTGTTTTTTAGCTTTCATTGCCTGTATTCATTTGAACACTCTTTATTTAACCAGGTCGGATTGCTGTCAGTTGATGTTTATGTGCATTTCTGAACTAATACAAGGACAGGCAATCAACCTGTTTCATTGCGCGTGTCACGTATTTTCTTCCTTGAACCCGCCAAACTTTGTTTGCTTGTTACACAATCTGCTGTCTCCAGACACATCTCTTTGGTTGTTCAGCTAGAACGTCGTTCTGTAGGAGTGGTAACGTCGTTCGGCGTAAGAGCCCTTTCATAATTTATTTTAATATTTATTAAACAATTCCTCAAAAATAAATATATATTTGACCCGATTTCAATCCGATCCGATCTTTCATATTATTAGTTTATTTTTTGTTCCTTTAAAAGCCCTAGCTACAGGTATAGTGGGGAACCTGAACCAATTTAGCGAAGATACTTCAGTAAAAGCCAGCGTTTGATCCGTCTACCTGACCTGTGTGCAGCTGTTCAAGCTTATGACCATATAGTGGCCTATGGCCTCTTTGTTCCACACATGACGAATTCCAGTGGGGACCGTGCGATGTACTGATAACACGCACGTCAAGGGTTAGGTGCAAGAAGGTAGAATAGCAACAGGTATCAGTCGAGTATTGGTCACCTTAACTCGAAGACTTGAGAGCTTGTGCCCCAGTGGAATCAGCAGATTCCGCAGCCGTGGCTCGGAAAGGACCGGTAGTTGAACCATGCATAGTGAATCAGTACCCACCTGCTGAAGTATGCAACAAAGTCCATAAATGTGTATGGATTTCGCGATTGCAGTTAAGATACATGTCATCGTTCACGAATGGAAACTGATATTGTAAGAAAAAAAAATGGCTGGAATCCTTTTTTAATAGGCACATTGACAATATTTACAACTGTTGCCGGAGTTGCTACAGAGATCAGGTAAGTCATTTGGTCAACCAGTTGGTTCACCTTTCCGAATTGTATTTTGAAAAGGGCGAGTTAGGCGAATTCTTACCAAAGGCATGGAGTTCTATTAAAATAGCCGCACCACCCAAGAGCATGATTTTTGATGGTTGAAACACAACAGTTTGGCACATTCGATCAGGTAGTTGCTTAAGATGGACTTAGTAACATGAGTACGTAGATTGGTTTACTTCACTTGTTTGAACGGTGCGTCACCTGAGAATTAGCAAATCTCTAAGCCATAGCAGGAGTTTCATGAGGGCCAAGTAAGGCCTTTCCTCGCAAAAAAAGATATGCACTCAATGCGCTAGTGTTTAGTAGTTGATTTTGATGCTAAGCTTCAAAGCGGCCCCTTTCCAGCTTGCTAAATTCATCTAGATTTAGTGTTGCTCCCCTCTAGATTTCCGTTCAGGTTCCGTCACTGGCGTAAGCTGTAAGCATGCGTGTATTGTGATTTGTTGGAAGCAGAGGCCCTAGCAATAATATCCCCTCGCTTGTGAACAGATACTCGCAATCTCACTGACGTACTGAGCTCACTGTTAGCATATCGCATCCTTGGTCATGTCTTCAGAATCACATGCCAATGTCAATGCCTTACGAAACATATGTGATTTCTATACCAAAACCTTTAGGAATACAGCTGCTACAGAAATATTTTAAAAAGCATTTAAGTGTTGAAATATTACATGCAGCCACTATTTCATCAATCTTTCTGAACACTCGGCGTTTGAAACTAATATGAGGTATACTAAAATTGATTAGCATTCAACTTCTTGTGATCTGATAGAATCTTTCATCCGCGATCACCATTGAGGCAGGCCAAATTACAATGAACAGTTTGAATAATACTAGAATTCAGGTATTGCCATACTGAAAAATATTAATTTTGAAGCAAAGTGGTTACTGATATCTCTGCATCAAAAGTACTGTTCCAGTAAACTAAATATTCCCCTTTAAACTTACCTTTATTTAGCTTCTAATAAAAGCATATTTAAGTTTGATGTGATCAATTATATTAATTCGCGAGCTTACTAGAGCAGTTTGCATTCCTAAAGGGAACCGTTAAAAACTCAGTGACACCCTAAAGATCCTATTCGCAAACACAAACAGGAAACTGCAGTTAGATAGCTAGAGGGCCCCGTGATCATGCGGTGACATTTCAGCCAACTTTTGCCCTGATAGAGTATCAGTTCAGTACCCTACTGAGGCAGCTCTTGCAACCATGACAGCATTGACAGTAACAATGACGACGGCTGCAGCTAGGCTGCTGCTACTTACTTGTTAGACAGGCTTCACCATTCCATGAACTGACGTTTTTTTTATATCTTATATAAGCTCGCTCATCAGCCCAGGTCTACAATTACCTCGTGCAGTCAAAGTCTGATTAATAAAGATAATATGAACCCACTTGCACTAACGAAAAGGCAATGGATTTGAAATTAACAGATAAGATTATAAATACAAAACAGTAGTGGATATACTTTAATATAGTAATACAAAAAGTACAACAAAATCCCCTACAAAAATAACAAGCGTTTTAAACTTTCCAACTAGTCCGAAAAGTCCTCACTTCAATTTCTTTTCTAGACATTAGGAGCTCAAGACTATCCTAAGCAGTACACGTGTAGGATTACCAGGCGTACTAACTCCAATATGAGGGCACATCCTGATTAACAAACACTCGTAGGCCCTCGCCCAGCAACCTGAGCCACGAACGGCTTCACGCTGCCGGTCCACGGGGCGTTCCTTTCCTGAGACAAGGGTTTGGTAAGCGCAATAGTCTCAGATGGTAGAGGCACTAGGGACGCGCCACTCCTGGCTTTGTCACCTGTCATCATCGCGGCAGGGCCGGAGAGCTAGCGCTGCCAGCCTCAGCGCGTCGCACATATATACCCATGCTCTCCCCGGAAACTCCCGATCCGTGCTCAGTGCCCTGCACCAGCGATCGTCCAAGCCAACTACAACTGAGCAGGTAGTGACAGCTCGAGGGAGACGGGGAGAGATCGGACCAAGAAGAGTTAGTATGGGGCGAGGCCGAGCACCGTGCTGCGCCAAGGTCGGGCTGAACAGGGGCTCGTGGACGCCGCAGGAAGACATGCGCCTCATCGCCTACATCCAGAAGCACGGCCACGCCAACTGGCGAGCACTGCCCAAGCAAGCAGGTTGCTACTGCGCTGCAAATGTGCATGGCGGGTTGCCGTATGCAGAGGACAGATGTGCTGACCGATTCCTTGTTTTATGGATAGGATTGCTGCGGTGCGGGAAGAGCTGCCGGCTGCGGTGGATCAACTACCTGCGGCCCGACCTGAAGCGCGGCAACTTCACCGCTGAGGAGGAGGAGACCATCATCAAGCTGCACGGCTTGCTCGGGAACAAGTAAGCGCAGCCTATCCTGCGATCCTCCAGGTTGTTTTCGGGTTCAAGAGACTGATTTTTTTGGATCGTATTTGCCCTCATCAGGTGGTCTAAGATCGCGGCATGCCTGCCGGGCAGGACGGACAACGAGATCAAGAACGTGTGGAACACTCACCTGAAGAAGAAGGTGGCGCAGAGGGAGCAACAAGAGGCGGGAGCCGCCAAAAAAGACGGCGCGGACGCCGCCATGCCAATCACCTCGTCCTCGGCGTCCTATTCGACGACCACCTCGAACAGCTCCGGCGGCGACGCCGGCGAGCAGTGCGGCACGAGCAAGGAGCCCGACGCGATCGACATAATACCTCCGCTGGAACCCGACATCGACATATCAGACATGCTCGTGGACGCGCCCGCGGAGGATTTCCCGGCGGCGGCGGCGGGCCCAATGCCGCCGTCTTCGCCGTGCTCGTCGTCCTCCCTGACGACGTGCGTCGGCGGCGGCGTGGAGGACCTGATCGAGCTGCCGGAGATCGACATAGAGCCGGAAATATGGAGCATCATCGACGGCGACGGCGGCGGCGTGCCGGGCGACTCAGGCGCGCTCCACGGGGATGCCACGATGCCACGTACGGGCACCGCCGTCAGCACGAGCGAAGCAGGGAAGGAGATCGATTGGTGGTTGGAGGACTTGGAGAAGGAGCTGGGCCTGTGGGGTCCAGCGGAGGATTCGCAGGCCCAGACTGACCTACTAGGCCAGATGGGCTTCACGACCCCACTCGGCGACACGGAGGGGGACCCGGTCTCCACCTACTTCCAAAGCGGGCCCACCACTTCTGAACTCCCGGAGGTCGTATCGCCTGCCGTTGTGTTATGAGCAAGCAATAGGGTACTTCCGCTCCGTCTGATTCATAATCGAGGGTTGGGATCACGAACGGTCGTTTGTTGGATTCACGTACATACAAAAAAAGGACATGTTACGTAGTACATCCTTAGCCCATTAGACTACTCACAATGAGAGTTTCATTCTCATTAAATAAGGCATCATATCAATATTTTTGATGATGTGACAAAGGATTAACGAGGAGATGGAAGGAGTTTTATCTAGATGAAACCATACGTACACTGATTTAGAAACACAGTCTCTCTTGTATGGAACTATAAAAATGAAACAGTGCATTGTGATGAGTTATTTCATCATCAATTGAGTGGTTTCTTGCTTACGTGGCATATTGATTTTTTTAGAAAAGGAAATATATTAAAAATATCATAGTCTCTATAACGACTAATACATGTAGCCAATTCTTATTACAATATCCCACACTCGCACCTCGGAAATAACAAAATGCAATATATCATTGCGATTAATAGTCTCTTAACAGTTTAATTTAACGGAGATGTTGGGTGAGGCTAGAGGTGGGACTCGGGCCGGGCCGGGCCGGCACGGCCCGGAATATTCGTGCTTCGGGCCGTTTCGGCCCACGGCCCGAAAGCACGCCGGGCCTTTTCGTGCCGGGCCGGCCGGCCCGAATAGCAAAAGTGGCGGCCCGGGCACGGCACGCGGCCCGGCGGGCCTATTTCGGGCCGGGCCCGGCCCGAGCACGGCCCATTTAACGGTAGAAACAATTAAATACTTAAAAAATCCAAAAAAAATCTGTAAAATAAAAAAAATCCAAAAAATCTGTAAAATAAAAAACCTCAGAAAATCTGTAAAACCGAAAAAAATCAGAAAATACATAAAAAATCAGAAAAATTCCAAAAAAATTCTAAATAAATCTAAAAAATCCAGAAAAATTCCAAAAAAATCCAAAAAAATTGGAGTTTGAATAGGATAAATTATATGTGTCATTTGAATTTCACATTCAAAACATATACTTTTACATATAATGATATGAACTATTTGATGTTTTTTAAACACATGAGCCACAATTCACAAGTCACAAAATATACCATCTCACGACATATGTGTCAAGCGCACAAAAGCACACAAAGTATGGGGGGAAATATTTCATTAAAGTTTAAAGTTTTGTTACAAACTGCCTCGTTAAAAACCTTACACTCATAGTGAGCTCCCCCCGTAAGGAAAAGAGTACAGTTTGTTTTATTATCAATCACATCATTCGGATTCATCAAGCTCAAGATCCTCTAATGCTTTCAATATTTCTGGATCTTCAAGGCGGTGTTGATCTCTAGATTCTGCCATCTCCCAATCTTTAAGACATGTAAGACACTCAACCATCTTCGGTGTAAGAGATGACCTGCAAGATACTAAGATAAATATATACTGATTCATAACAAGATACTAAGGTAAGTCGATATATTAAAACAATCACCTTCTCTCTTCAATAATTCTTCCTGCTGAGCTAAATATGGCTTCAGATGACACACTGGAAACTGGAACGAGTAGGACGTCACGTGCAAATTGTGAGAGCACTGGAAATTGACGTTCATTGTCTTTCCACCATCCTAAGAGGTCTAGCTCAGCACTATCATCCTAAAACAAACAGAAAACATAAGCATAATAATTCAAAAACTATAAATCAAACATTACAATATAGATATATACCTGAAGCATTGGATCATGCGCCGCATGATCTATGTCAAGGTAGTGGGACAACTCGGCGTTTGGATTCCAATTGGACCTAGAGGACGTCGTTGTGGAAGATTCTTTAGACTTCAATTTCTTCCACATGTTAGCTGCCATACTTTTCCTCTTTTCGGTTGGTGCCACTTCACCTCTAGAGCGAGTTTGACCATATTTCTGCTGATACATACCAAAAACTCGAAATATCTCCGATTTAACATGTGAGTAAGCCCCAGAGTAATCAAGATCTAGATTATCACCAATAAACTGTAAAGCACCTTCTAATTGCTCTAACTTCTTTCGTGGATCAAAGATAAGAGCAAAGCAATACAAATGTGGTATAGCATCAAAATATTTTAGGTATTTTGCTTTCATTTCTTCAATTATTGGACATAGTACTGAATCATACTCATATGTCTTAAACGTTTCAGCAAAAGTCATAAGCCATTCAATTACGAGAGGAGATGTAGGATAATAAATACCAGACAACAACGTTGTTGCATTGTAAAATGGTTTCAAGAGACGACGAAGGCGTCGTGCAGTATCCCAATCCTGTTCATTAAGTAGTATACCTGCACCTTGAGCATTCATAAAAGTAGTGAAAATTTCCTCATACCCTTTTAATTGCTTCAACATCGTGTATGTCGAGTTCCATCTCACTTTCATATCAAGTGAAAACTTTTTGGGTTTCAATCCCTTTACACGACAATACTCCCTGAAACTTCTGTAAACCTGTGGAGAATTCAAAAGATAACGAATAGCACTACGAATATTATCAATACATGAACTTGCCTTTAACAATCCCGCCTGCACAATGAGATTGATGATGTGGCACACACATCTTTGATGGAGAACATACCCACCAATGTAGCTTTCTATGTGTGGCATCAATATTTCCATAGCTCTAGTGTTAGCCGATGCATTATCAAGAGTAATAGAAGCAATCTTATCTCCAATGCCATATTCATTAATAACCTCATGCACATGAGATGCAATAGCCTCACCAGTGTGGTTCTCATCAATAAGACGCAATCCTAATATCCTTTTGTTAAGCTTATATTCATGATCTATGTAATGAGCAACAACACTCAAATAGTTTGTTCTTTGGTGTGATGATAACCAAATATCAGATGTTAATGCAACAGAAAATGGCATAGTCTTAAATGCTTCTTTTAATATATCCATTTTATCATGATATCTTTTAAGCAAGTCACCTCTAGTAGTTTTTCTAGAAACATTATGATATTGTGGACAAAATGCATGTTGAACCATTCTTTCAAAATTAACACTCTCACCCATGCAAATAGGTTGATCATCAACTGCAATATACCTAGCAATTTCAGAACGAGCAACTTCAGGATTATAAACCCAAGTACTTACTGAACCATCCGGATTAAAGTTGAGTTGAGTTTGAACCGCTGCACCTTCTCGCAAAGCTAACCGCTTTATACATCCCGTATAATGTCGATTCAAATGACCCGTGCCCCCACTAGAAGCTGCAGTGAGAGTTTTTTTGCAATACTTGCATGTAGCAGAAATAACAATCCACTTACCATCACGAAATTCCTTATTCTTCTCAAAATGTTGCCAACATGTCGCAGTACTTTTGCGACCCCGCGTGGAGGAGGATGCTTGTATAGTTTCATTGCTAGGGGGTGCATCGACAGAGAAGCTTCCCGTTCCTAAACCTGCATTAATTGAACAACGGAGTAATAAACGGAATTACCATATGTATTAGATACACGCAAACACAAACTTATCATACAAACGGACCATACCTGCATCTACATGTGCTCCAACTTGAGCTTCGACCTCCACCTCATAATCATATGGTTCATTCTCTATATTTATATCATTCATTCCAAAATCTCCCATGCTTGGAGATAGGCGACGTGGATCTATATCCTCTGGCATGGACGGCAAGCTAGGATCATAATTACCACGACTTTGGGAGCCGGATCCACGGGCACGACGACACACCAACGCTTTTCTTCGATTAGGAAGCATATTCAAAAATCAGAATACAGACGACGATGGGCAGACGACGCGGGGTGGCTCGGCCCTCGGGTAGCCTCGGGAGTCGGGGCAAGGGGGCAGGTGCACGGCGACACGGGGGCAGACGACGTGCGGTGGCGATGGGCCGGTGGCACAGGATGCCGCGGGGGCGGCGGGGCCAGGCGGCCTGGCGCCTAGCTGGCCTGGCGCGGCCACGCGTGGGCGTGGCTTCTTGGCGCCGCTGGCGCACTGGGCCGCTGGCCCTCTGCTTGCTGGCTGCCGCGCCTGCCTGCTGGCCTGCTGGCGCCTCGGGCCTCGGCCTGGCGAGCGGCGGCTGTGGCTGCTGGCTGGCTAGCGGGCGCGGGCGCGGGCAGTCCGGCCAGGGGCGGGGGCGCGGCCCGCGCGGGCACGGCGCGAGCGGCGAGGCGCAGGCGGGCAGCGCCGCAGCGGGCTGGAGGGCGGCTGTGCGGGTGCGGGGCTGGAGTATGCGAGAGTGTGGGCGGCACGGTGCGGACAGCGGGGCTCCGGTTTTTCTGTGCTTTTCGTGCCGTTTCGGGCCGATGGGCCGACTCCGGCCGATGGGCCGTTTCGTGCCGGTGACCTAATTTCGGGCCCATTTCGGGCCGATGGGCCAATTTCGGGCCGGCCCGGCCCGAGCACGGCCCGGAATAGATTTCCGGGCCGGGCCGCCCGAAGCGTCGGAACCCGGGCACGGCACGGCCCGAAATACCGTGCCGGGCCGGCCCGGCCCGAAACTATTTCGGGCCAATTTCGTGCCCGGGCCGTGCCGGCCCGTCGGGCTTCGGCCCGCCCGAAATTGGCCCGGCCCATGTCCCACCTCTAGGTGAGGCTAATTAGTAGAGAACAGTGAGCCAATGAGAAGTGCTTTGTGCAACGCACGGCTGGCGCATGTGTGTCACCATGATGTAAGCGCTTGATCACCTGAGTCGTACCACTACCGACCACTGCAGTGACCCTATATGATGTCCTCTTGAGAATCATTACTGGGCTCTGATTATGCTTTGGAAACCTTTAGCTTTTGATAATGCGATGTAACCTTTTTTTGTTCTCGCTTTTGATTTGCCATTGTTTCTTTGACTTCCTTTCCTTTTCCCTTCCCTTCTTTACATTTGATCACAAAGGTTTCCTTTATACTAGTTGCATCTTTTTTTTTTCTCTTCTCTTTTACAGAGTTTTCACGTCTACGTGGGAACGGAGAAACCACATCTAACTCCATGATAGCGAAGTACAGAAGTAGGTTACCTAACCAACGAATTGGAAGCATTTGGATTCATATCTTAAGATCAGAATTGACGTTAATTAAGATTCATGTCGGTTTGTTCTACTTGATATATACTGCCTGAGCCTATCTACTAAATACCTACTCCAAAACATTGTTTGAATAGAGGTAAAATATGCTGCTAACCTGGACTCATGAACCATCAGACAGTGAGCCCGGGTGCAACCACTGCCTGGCTTTTACAGAACAATGCAGCCTGACTCCTTTACGGGCTTCTCAATTATTTTCTGGTCTTGATGGGACAAGCGTGCGGACTGAATAACTTACCTGGGCCTGACTATATGCGCCGCTAGTAGAGAAGTCCACGAGACTATATGGGCCTGGCTCGCAAAAGATGTGGGCCGAGCAACTTCCCACCCGGCGGTAACACAGAATTGAATAGTCTCGTATTCCGGACAGAAGGGGGAAGGGAGGAAAGCAGTATAAATTAGGAAATAGAGGCAGCGATTAACCTTACCTGCATGGGGTCTACGAGTGATCAAGAAGCCCCGTGGCCTAAGCAAACAACCTTTGTTGCATTTGAGAGAGGAGTGCCCGCTTGCTATCTCTCCAAGTGGGAGATGGACATCATAATTTGTGTGAGAGGCCGGCAATGCGCGCGTCCCTAGCTATCATATAAATGTAAAATTTTATTTTATCAGATTTATACTATTATATGAATTAATCGATTTGTAAATGTTATTGTTACTTAATCAATAAAACGTCCTGTTGATATGCGCGACACGCTGAAATCGTTGCAAGGTGTATCCAGCTGATTAAGATGCTTATCCCTCTGCCTTTTGACATATTAGATATCCTTACATTATGGTCACAAGCCACGAGGTGAACGAAGGGGGAAGGAAACGTAATCCATGCGTGTTCTTTGCCGCAGCCCATCGACACAGTCAAAAAGCTCAGGGACTCACACACGCTTTGTTTAAGAACGTTTCAAAGCTCAGAAGCTCACGCTTTGTTTAAGAACATTCGCAGGCAGCTATTTCACACGTATTTTCCAATCAAGAGCTCCGTTACGTGAACGGTTGTTGCAAAGTTTCTGCAAACGTTAGGTGGATGTAACATGCAATCATGTACAATATGCACTGTCGGCTCCCCTCTCTATACCTATTATTACCGGTTCGTCGATCCTGGAGAGAGAAAGCTAGCCTTCCACGGATCCATCGATTTCTCACCGACGTATTACACACAGAAACGCATGCACCAAAGTGATTATAATTCTATAAAAAATTCGTTTGGGAACGGTGGACCATCGAACAACCCGACACTGTACTCGTTGATTGGTCCTCGAGATCTGTGGCAATAAACTGGGAAAAGGCCCGGCCGAGCTAGGTCGACACGGTCCATGCATGCGTATTATGAACACCACACGCTTGCTTGCTGGATAATTAAACATTGGCTGATGGGTTAAACGGAGACTTAGTAGCTGGCTACTGCTTGGATCAGGTCTTCTTGACTCGGTATGTCATGACTTATGAGCAAAATGTATATGGTGCGGGGTGAGTCATGAGGCGCCTCCTCAGAGGCGACGTGAGGGATGACTCACGTAAGCTTTCCCTCTCTGTTTTGTGTTGTGTTGGTGAGTCATGGTGGTGTACAAATAGCTGTCCGTTGTCCATCGTCTATGCTCACTTCTCTGTAATCTCAACGCAGCTAAATAGCTACAGATCTCCGAATTGAAGAAGCCCAGAGAGCTACCGTGTTGTAAGCTAGTTGCACACCGGTCAAGCAAGCACAAGCCAGTGATCGTCAAGCAGTTAATCAGTCGGCAACCATGGCGACCATGAGATCGTTGATAGTCTTTGCATGGGCAGCGTTGGTGGCCTCCTCGGCTGCGCTCGCGTCGCCGGCAGCCCTGGAGGTCGGTTTCTACAAGCACTCGTGCCCGCAGGCCGAGGACATCGTGCGGAACGCCGTCCACCGCGCCGTCATCAGGAACCCCGGCCTCGCCGCCGGTCTCATTAGGATGCACTTCCACGACTGCTTCGTCAGGGTAAGCATAAAGCATTACTTATATGCGTGCACGGAGGTAGCACACACGGCCCACGCTACTCGTTTTTATGCGAAACGAAGTTTGATCAGATGCTTTTATGCAAGGCTAGAGATGCTGACTTGTTTTCATCTGCAGGGATGTGACGCGTCGATCCTGATCGACTCGACACCGGGGCACGAAGCGGAGAAGGACTCGCCGGCGAACTTCCCGAGCCTGCGCGGATTCGAGGTCATCGACGAGGCCAAAGCCATTGTGGAGGATCACTGCCCACGCACCGTGTCCTGCGCCGACATCCTCGCGTTCGCGGCCCGCGACGGGGCGTACCTCGCCGGCGGCATCGACTACCGCGTCCCCTCCGGCCGCCGCGACGGCCGTGCGTCCGTCAAGGACGAGGTGCTCGACCACGTGCCGTTCCCTGACTTCACCGTGGTGGAGCTCGTCGAGAACTTCAAACGAAAGGGGCTCTCGGCCGACGACATGGTCACGCTCTCCGGCGCGCACACCATCGGGCGCTCCCACTGCTCCTCGTTCACGCAGCGGCTTTACAACTTCAGCGGCGAGCTCGGGCGGACGGACCCGTCCATCGACCCCGCGTACGCGGCGGACCTGAAGCGCCGGTGCCCGCCGTCGACGGACGACATGGACGACAGGACGACGGTACCGCTCGACACGAAGACGACGGACAGCCTTGACAACCAGTACTTCAAGAACGTGCTGGCGCACAAGGTGCCGTTGATCTCCGACCAGACGCTGCTGGACAGCCCCTGGACGGCGGGGTTCGTCGCTTTCCACGCCGCCGTTGGGGAAGCATGGGAGGCCAAGTTTGCCACGGCCATGGTCAAGATGGGAGCTATCGAGGTGCTCACCGGCGATGAGGGTGAGGTCAGGGAGAAGTGCTCCGTGGTGAACCACTACTAGCTGCCTCTGCCACTGGGTCAAAACACAATTTTAGGACCATGATTATTTTGTTTAAGTTGAATTACATCCAGGGTTTAAGTGTACATTAGGATTGGAAGGCCGAGAATTTCGCAAAAAAAAATCTACGGTTTTTTTATCTTCTGAACTGCATTCCTGTTAATGTATGTAATTTCGCAGTACATAGACAATTCATCTTATCCAGTGTTGAATTATGGATAAAATCTTATCAGGTTGCCATAATGCCATGGCCCACTTTTATTGACACCTAACACAGCATGGAGATGAGATGACTACCGAACTGACCTCAGAGCCAAGAACCAGGCCATTATTCTCTCAAGCAACTAGACACTCGACTGAATCTGCTTGCAAAACCGCTGTCTTCACCATTAACTAGCCACAACACATGAAACTAATCATTCTGCGTCACAAAGCAGCCAAAGGTGCAGCTGATGATGATCACATCCTTTTTGTCGTGAGGCAGCCACCTCGATGTTGATCACGTTCCGACTCCTGATCACGTTCCGTTATCTTTATTCATGTTCCAGTGGCATTGGCATCTTCACCGATTAGCCTGTCAAAAACACTCAGGATTTTATTGTCATGGTCACCCTGTTTTTTTTTTCATTCAATCAAGTGAATTCTGTTCGGTCTCTTGTTTGTCGGTCATCGAAGTTGGTGAGCCACTCATTGTTGGCAAAGCAAGAAGGCCGCGTTCCCGTGACGAAGGGGTGTCCAAGAAGCTCCTCCACGGTGGCCCTCCTCCGCCAGTCCTTCTCCAGGCACCGCCGCACGAAGCCCCTGAACTCTGGCGACGCCGTCACATGCACATCTGGCGCGCCATCGAAGCACACGGCTACCACGAGCGCCGCCCAGTCCGGCCTCTCCCCGGCCGCCACCAGCGGGAACCTGCCCACGTGGCATTCTAAGAGAACCACTCCGAGGGCCCACACGTCGCTGGAGAAGTCGGAGCCGGCGGCGGGCGCAGCCCCGACCCCTTCGGGGTCCAGCCTCTCCGGGCTCATGTACGCGCACGTCCCGGCGGCCGTGCGGTGTGGGGTTCCGTTGGAGACGAGGCGGCTGGCGCCGAAGTCGGCGATCTTGACCACGCCGCAGCGGCCGGCAAGGAGGTTGGACGGCTTGACGTCGCCGTGCACGATGCCGAGGCGGTGCAGGTGGCGCAGGCCGCAGAGCACGCACCGCGCGACGCCAGCAATGGCGTGCTCGGGGAGGCGGCCGCACCGCCGGAGCACGTCGCCGAGGGAGCCGTCGGGTACGTACTCGAGGACGAGGCACAGGAGCTGGTCGCCGGAGGCGGCGTCCCCGGGGAAGACGCCGTGGAGGCGGGCGACGTGCGGGTGGTCCGGCGCCGCGGCGGCCACGCGAAGGTGCATCTCGGCCTCGCGGAGCGCGTCGTCGCCGCCGTCGCGCAGCGCCTTGACCGCGAGCACCGCGCCCGTGCGGCGGTGCCGCGCCTTGTAGACTGTGCCGCCCGCGCCGTGGCCGAGGACGGCCACCCTCTCGAGTTCGGCGAGGCTGTCGATGAACGGCCCAGGCGAGCCGGGCGGCGTGGACGGCAGGCCGCCGAATGGGTGCTCCTTGTATAAGAACGGTGGCGAGGCTGGCGGCAGCACGGAGAGCCTGAGCTGCGTGCGGTCTCGCAGCCTCGCCATCGCCGTTGTTAAGGTCAGTCCTTGTGCCGAGCGTTCGGTAGCCGCAATGGATTGGAGGAGAGTAGCTGCTGATGTGCGCGTTTACCCGTAGTACGCTGTACGAGGGGAGTCATAAATTAGGCGAGAGCTGTAACGGACTACCTACCAGTCCCCCGTCATGCAGGGAAATCTCTCGCCTCTGAGGCTCTGACGCGTAACGGAAATTGCTGGGATTACGGGGAGCTCAAGCTCCACGGCAGCTCAGGAATAGATTTCTACCAGTATTTATCGTCAATAACACAATGAGTGGCAAACATGAAACTAGAAATAAAAATATGACAACTGCAATCAAACACGTAATGGGTGCTAATAGGAACTAAAAAAAATCAAAATACCACCATTGTACTATTACTCGTATGTTCGCATCGCCTCTCTTTTTTTCTTCTGCCATCAATATTGTAGTTCAAGAAAACATCGAGCTCTTCAAAGGGGAGAAAGATCAAGATAGGTATGGTATATTGAATTTACATTTAGCAACAGAGCTCACAATAGTGTATCCGACACACATAATTAGCCACTCCAATAAAAAGTAAGTGGATACAGATCATCTAAGAAACTATTTTAAAACAGAAAAGTGTTATAAGAAAAGGAGTAAATATTTTTCTAGGAGAAAATAGGGAAGAAAAAAGGACCCTGCTATAGATTGAACGGTAGATGATCAGAGGATCCACGTCCGAAGAGAAAATCTGCGAAGTCATTACGAAGTGACTATCCACGTGATAACAGCATCACGATGGAGCTACTCCATTTTCACTGACTCGCTACCTTCTCGCCACTCGTCCTCAGGTCATCCTCTTTCGTTCACTGACCTCACCTCACCTCGTTCACGGCCATGCGGGATTAGGACCGATGCTTAGCCAGCACCGACGATGGCCATGACCACCACGGCGACACACAAATACTTACCAAGGCCACTGTGAACTTGGCAAGGCTCTCTTCTTTCTGAAGCAGCACCGAGATAGCTCAAAATGGTTGTCGTTGGTATTGATTGTGAAATACTCCCTCTGTTTTGAATTGACGTTGGTTAGTTTAATTTACTAACCAACGTTAAATAATTTGAAACCGAAGGAGTATCTTGATTTGGCAACCTTTATAATCTATTATGGCTAGCATATGGGACAAGAACCTCTATTAGCTGCTAGAATGTTCGATTGTGTTTTGTTAGGTCTGCAGAAGAAGCTATAAATTAGGGCTTTAGCTGGAAATGTTGGATGCTGAAAAATAAGAATCCATGTAATACAGGTAGATGAGTTTTTTGGGTTATAAAATAGTAGTTTTATTAAAAAAGGACCATGGCCTATCTATAAAATTGTTGCCTTATGACTATAAGGTCACACGTTAGAATTCTGTAAACAATCTTTTGTAGAAATACTGAAAAAGACTGTAACAAAATAACCAATTGTATCGGACCCTTTCTCAGATGCTACACACCGGTCTGTCCTTTATTTTTTTTTATGTGGTGGGTCTATTAGCAACTGATTATGAGAGAAGTAAACGTCCTAAGTGGCCAAGTCAAATGAGTAATTTGCTTAGGAGTACATGTTTCGTAAGTTAACGTTGGTATGCATAGACTTTTCCAAAAAAAAAAACGATGTAGCCGTTTCTGTGGTGGAGAGTGGTTCCTATCCCCAAACACACCGGCATCAGGCTTCGTCGGTCACAATGCTGAAAGCTCTGCCCGCGCGATTCCTCGCCTTGCCGGAGCCCGGTGGATGGCGCCGGCGAGCCCGCCGAAGGTTGATGCCGCAGATTTCGGCGGCGCTCATTACCAACCCTGCTTACTTCGAGGTGGGGAGATTCCTGGGTGGATATGGTTTCATGAACATCACGAGGTCAGGTTTTCTGAATATTGCCCGGTTCCATTTCTTTTCTGATATGATGAAGTTCCGATCTGGTTCGGAAGCTGGAAAAGTGAAAACGCGGAGCGTAATTAGTGCCCTCGCATACTCCTAGAGGATTCGTTGTGGTGACATTCTAGAACTGAAGCACGTCTGTTGGCGCTAGAGGGGAGATGTTACAGAGAGTTGAAGATGCCCCTTCATATCTTGAAAATGTTTCGTTTACTTTCATTCAGAAAGCCGCTTAAAAGATCACCGAATGTTTGTGACTTCCTTATACTCGCAAATTTGTCATTTATGCTATCACATTTTCTGACCTAACGTGAATGAAACAGTTACTCATCTTCTCAATTTGGACAACCGTCAAATCAAACTGAAGAACTTGATTTTGGAGAAGAGATCGAGCAATTACGTGCCCAAGATGTTGGAGAAGGAGAAGTGAATATTAGGTTATTTCCTTCTGATTGATATGCTGTTTTTTTTTCTCTTGGCAGGGAACTGTGATGTTGATTTAATAATTTTGTAAAGGCATACTTATTATTCATATATCATTGGCTATTTCCAGACTTTACGAGGGAAGAATTGTTCAGGGTCCATTAAGGGGCACACATGCTATATTTAAGGTCTGTTACTAATTTTAGTCACATTCCACTTTACAGTTATCAGCGGATAGTTTTATAATCTTTCATTACTTGCACTACATGCTAACAGTAAAAGGCAGTACACATTACACATGTTAAAAGTCGAAATGGCTTGAACGTTAATTCAGCAGTGACTTGAAATGATGATTTGTAGCTGGGAATATACCAACTATGTTGTAATGACATAGCCGGTCCCAAGCCCGGGTAAAGGAGGAGGGGGTTGTGATAGGCTTGGCGAGCCAACAACTACACTTAGCCACTCTCATGGAAATGAAACCCAATAGAAATTCGTTGGGGCGTAACCCTCTTAGCGACGCGCCATATCGGAACCCGGGTATGGTGTTAAGTGGGCAAGGGCCGGGTCGCCACCGCCTTAGTGGCGCGCCATATCGGAACCCGGATATGGTGTTAAATGAGCAAGGGCCGGATCGCCATCACCTTAGTGGCGCGCTACATCATCGCCCGGATGTAGTGATAAGTGAGCAAGGGTATTTGCATCTTACTCGACGGGTGCAAAGCGTAAGGAAGCTAGCCGAGGAACATAGATTTCGGGTGGGTAGTTGGAATGTAGGATCCTTGACGGGGAAGCTACGTGAGTTAGTAGATGTTGCCATTAGGAGACGAGTAAATATCCTTTGTGTACAAGAGACTAGATGGGCGGGTCAAAAGGCGAGAGAAGTCGAGAATACCGGTTTCAAGCTTTGGTATTCTGGTTCGGCTGGGACTAGGAATGGCGTAGGTGTTCTAATAGATAAGAGTCTTAAGGATGTAGTAGTGGATGTTCGAAGACGAGGGGATAGGATCATCTTAATCAAGATAGTAATTGGGGACATTGTCTTGAACGTCATTAGTGCTTATGCCCCACAAGTTGGGCTCAACATGAGTGCTAAGAGGCAATTTTGGGAGGACTTGGAGGATATGGTTAGTAGTGTACCGATAACCGAGAAACTCCTCATAGGGGGAGATCTCAATGGTCATGTGGGTGCAACTAACCTAGGATTCGAAGGAGTACATGGAGGTTTTGGATGCGGCGATAGAAATCAAGAGGGTAAGGACATCCTAGACTTTGCCGTAGCCTATGATATGTTGATAGCTAACACCCTCTTTAGGAAGAGGCAATCTCACCTAGTGACCTTTAGTAGTGCCCAACACTCTAGCCAGATTGACTTTGTCCTCACTAGGAGAAAGGATAGACGGGAGTGTCTAGATTGTAAGGTGATCCCGGGGGAGTGTGTTGTGACACAATATAAGCTTGTGGTAGCTGACTTTCGCTTCCATACATGTTCTTTGCGGGACAAAGGTGTCAAAATCACAAGAACAAAGTGGTGGAAGTTGAAGGGAGAATCACAAGAATCCTTTAAAAATAGGGTGATCACGGAAGGACCCTGGGCAGAAAATGGAGATGCAGATAGTATGTGGATGAAGATGGCAAATTGCATTAGGAAGGTAGCTAGTGAGGTGTTCGGTGTGACAAAGGGAAAGAAACTTATAGATAAAGACACTTGGTGGTGGAATGAGGATGTACAAAAGGCCATTAAGGAGAAGAAGGAGTGTTACAAGAGTTGGCATAATGATAGAAACGCAAGCAACATGCTTAAGTACAAAGAGGCTAAGAAGAATGCAAGGCGGGTTGTGAGTAAGGCAAGAGGACAAACCTATGATAAGTTATATGAGAGACTAGGGACAAAAGAAGGTGAAAAAGACATATACAAGGTAGCAAAAATCCGCGAGAGAAAGATGAGGGATCTCAATCAAGTTAAATGCATCAAAGATGAGACTGACCACATTCTAGTGAAGGATGAAGAGATTAAGAATAGATGGCGTGATTACTTTAATGGGCTATTCAATGATGGGAATGAGAGCACTATGGTTGAGTTGGATGACTCCTTTTATGACTCCAACAGGCGGTTCGTGCGGAGGATACAAGAGTTTGAGGTTAAGGAGGCCTTAAAAAGGATGAAAGGAGGAAAGGCCCTCGGCCCTGACGATGTCCCTATTGAGGTGTGGAGATGTCTTGGGGACGTCGCAATAGTATGGCTCACAAAGCTATTCAACCACATTTTTCGGTCAAACAAGATGCCTGAAGAATGGAGGAAAAGTATATTAGTACCTATCTTCAAAAATAAAGGAGATATTCAAAGTTGTACTAATTATCGAGGTATTAAGCTTATGAGTCATACTATGAAGCTTTGGGAGAGAGTGATTGAACACCGCCTGAGGAAAGTGACCAATGTCACTAAAAACCAGTTTGGTTTTATGCCTGGGAGGTCTACAATGGAGGCGATTTTCTTGCTTCGTCAGCTTATGGAGAGATATAGGGAGCAGAAGAAGGACTTGCATATGGTGTTCATCGACTTGGAGAAGGCGTACGACAAGATACCAAGGTCAGTCATGTGGTGGGCACTAGAGAAACATAAAGTGCCAACAAAGTACATTACCCTTATCAAGGATATGTACAATAATGTTAGGACAAGTGTGCGCGTAAGTGATAGTGAGACTGATGCATTTCCTATTACGGTAGGATTACATCAAGGATCAGCTTTGAGCCCATACATCTTTTCCTTGGTCATGGATGAGGTGTCGAAGGATATACAAGGGGATATCCCTTGGTGCATGCTCTTTGCTGATGATGTAGTGCTGGTAGATGAAACTAGAGATGGTGTTGATAAGAAATTAGAGTTATGGAGACAAACCTTAGAGTCCAAGGGGTTTAGACTTAGTAGGACCAAAACCGAGTATATGAGGTGCGACTTTAGTGGTGTTGGTCGTGAAGAGGGAAATGTTAGTCTACAAGGACAAATAGTACCTAGAAGGGACTCTTTCCGATACTTAGGATCAATGTTACAAAGCAATGGCGATATTGATGAGGATGTTTGCCACAGGATCAAGGTAGGGTGGATGAAATGGCGACAAGCCTCTGGAATCCTATGTGATAGGAAAGTCCCACAAAAGCTAAAAGGGAAGTTCTATAGGACGGTGATCAGACCCGCGATGCTCTATGGGGCGGAATGTTGGCCAACTAAACGGCAACATGTCCAACAAATGAGTGTCGCAGAGATGCGCATGCTACGGTGGATGTGTGGGCACACGAGAAGAGACCGAATAAGGAATGAGGCGATTCGTGATAAGGTAGGGGTGGCGCCGATTGAAGAGAAGTTAGTCCAACATCGGCTTAGGTGGTTTGGACATATCCAACGGAGACCTCCAGAAGCACCGGTTAACAGTGGGATTTTAAGAGGTAGAGAAAATATTAGGAGGGGTAGAGGACGACCAAGGTTGACCTGGGAGGAGGCGGTAAAACGAGATTTGAGAGATTGGAATGTATCCAGAGACTTAGCTCATGATAGGACCGCATGGAAAGTAGCAATTCATATGCCAGAATCGTAGTCTTGTTTTTTTCTTTTTTTCTTTTCTCTTTTTCTTTTCCTTTTTTCTGATTTCTTTTCTCTTTTCTCTTTTTCCTTTTTCTTTTTTCCTTTTTTTTTTCTTTTTTTCCCTTTTTTTCCCCTTGTTCTCATATCTCTTCCTCTGTTTTACTTCATTGATATTGGGTTTCATGTCTAGCCGACCCCAACAGGCTTGGGATAAAGGCTTGGTTGTTGTTGTTGTTGTGTAATATACCAACTTTTCAATTTTGTTCCATATATGATGGTACCTTTCTCTGTCATAGATAAATGAATATATTGACTGTCTTATATTGTGCTAAGACATAGGATTTGAAACAAAGGTATATCCTGGAGTCCGTGCTGGTGCTTCGGAAGCTGATTTGATGGCACTGAATGAGCTAAGAACTCATTCTTTCCTTCAGGTTAAGTAAATCATAAACAGTGAAAAGGAACTGCCTATTATGTTAGATATGATATTTACAAAAATTATTTCCCCCTTGGCTTGTACTTTCAGAGCGACCCTAGAGACATTTGTGTGAACATTCAATATCTCTTAGGGGCCTTTGAGACGGCAACTGGAGAGCAGGTTCACTGCACAGTTTTGTTTGTGCTCATACTCCCTATATAATAAATGGAAAGACTGAATTAACTTTGTCACAGTGGCTTGCTTTCCGGGATGATGGTAGATATAGCGCTGCAGACTATGCGAAAGTGACCAGTGAAAGGCAATCGAAGGAGCAGTCTGGAGACCTGCCAATTTGGAACCTTTCTAGTCGAGCATACAAATTGGAGCTAAGGAGATACTTTGTTCTTAGACTCCTTAATGGAGCTATGACTGGCCTTGTCCACATGCACAATCATGACAGACTGCATCAAAGCCTTGGACCTTCTTCTGTTGTTCTCAAGTATGCTGTGTATTTTCTTTAGCTTTCTTTTTTCTTAACAAACTTAAGCTTTCATTATGTTCCACTAAGTACTGATCAGTGTAACTTTCTGTTCCATAGCTCTGTGATGGAGAAAGAGGGACGATATTTAGTTCCAAGGCTACGCGATTTGGCATTTTCTGTAGATATCGGGTAATATGGTCACAGAATATTTTCTAGCTCTTTCTTACCTTTGTTCAATATCAGTGAGATAATCTTTTAGAAAACACATGCTTTCAACGATGATAGGTATTCATCGGTTGGGACAGGAGCATTGTCGGATGGACTGTGGCGACGAGCATCTGCTGCTGGAGCATCCACCCCTTTGGAGAAGCGAGCCTTTGGAATAGCTGATGACATGCAAGTATTTTTATTCTTTTGTTTTTTTGACAAAGTGAATGCTGACAGTTACATGTACTGGACGAAACAGTTATGGAGCTGGGCTGCTTGTTGCATACATGGCGTTTATTCCATTCTGCAAAGCAGGTGTTATAGATGGTATCTCGTTGCAGGTGATTGAGAACATATTTAACTTTATATGAAGTAAGAGGAATGCTGTTTTCATTGTCCACTCAGCCACTTAATGAAGCGTCAATTGATTTCAGAGACTTCTGGAAAGCACCTTTCGGCTCGACATTTATGCTGCAAGAGAGTATGAGTTGCTAAATCATATTCAGTGAACTAAACTCATTGTTGCTGATTTTTAGGCCTGGTCAGTAGTCATGATGATATTCAGGTTTACACATGTTTATTGACCTTCGCAAGTCTTGTAGGTACTGTCTGGAGGACGACCGGTTAGCAGATGCAGTGAATTTCCTAGATTTAGGAGATGGCGCTGGCTGGGAGTTGCTGCAGGTTTGCCTCTCTATCATGCCAAAAAACTCATTTTTTCCGTGAGACTTCTATTGCTGCAAAACATGCGCAATATTGCAATGGTCAACTATAGATGCACCTGCTGTTATCTTCAGAAGAGTTGAGTAGTAATTACCTTAATTTATTCTTGGACAGGCGATGCTTAATCCTGATTACCGCAAGCGACCAATTGCTAAGGCTGTACTGAACCATAGGTTTATAAGTGGGGCTGTCTTGCGGAACTACTAATCAGCAACTTTTTGTTTGAACTACGGAGGCTGCGAATATACAGAAATTATGGTAAAATACTAAGGGCTGGTGCATGTTCTCAATGGACCTCGTTCCTTTATTTCCATTGTATATCTTCGCTGCGCGCTGGTAAATTGCTGACGAGAGAAACACCGGCCATCTTCGCTGCTCGCTCGGAGACCTTCCACACCCTCTTAAAGCACAGCGCGCAAGCAATACTGGGTCCGGCAGCACCGGTACACCGGGCGGCTATTCCCGCCGACCTGCAGTTAAATCAAATCAGAGCATCTTGGGCTGATGAGCAAAATAGTTGGGTTTCGATTTCAAAGGTGGAGGCATCGCTGCCGGCTGCTAACCTTGGCGCCGCAGGTCGGGCAGGGGTATCTGATCGCCCGTCTCCCCCCGGGCTCCTCGATCTCGACGTCGTCGCCCAGGTCCTGGTGGTCGCTGTTCATCCACCCCGGGAACCTCCCCTTGCCGACGCGCTCGAACAGCCCGCACCCTCCGTTCCTGCAACGCCAAGGTGACAATGAGCTACAGCTCGTGCGCATCAAGAGTAGTGTAGTGAGCTCGAATGGATCAACGACGTTGAAATACTGACACGAAGTGCTTGTAGCCGCTGATTGCCAGGTTGCAGCGGTAGCAGAAGAAATTTGCCGCAGTTGTCGCACACCATCTTTGAGAGAGAGGCGATAGGAGATGGGCTGGTATTTCCTTTATCTGAGAGGGGGAGGGGGTTGAGATATCCTTAAAAATATGAGAGTTTTTAATTTTTAATCGTCTGAAATTAGCATTTTTTCGCTCTTGTTCTAAACTGACGGATCTAGATCGAATAATTTATAAAACAATATTTTTTATAATCATACAAACATATTTTTTCATTTGTAAATTAAAATATTGTATAATTCTTACAAAGGAAAAAATCAAAACAAATCAATATAAACAAAGTTTCAGTCATCAACTGAAGTTCTAGTCACTAAAATATATGATTTTTTTTAAAAAAATATAGGGATTTGAGAGGAGATAGGAGAGTTGTTGAAGCACCTTAATTTTTAAAATTCATAATTTCTAGACATAGGAGCGGGGATAGGATAACTGTAAGAGGGTAGTAGTTGAAGATGGTCAACCCGAGCCTGGCAGCAGTTTAGCTTCAGCTAATGACACCCAAACTAGCCGATTAGCCTCCTTCCTCGACCCTTCCTCCACGTCCACGTCGCCGCCGTTCGTGCACCACCTGATCCCTGCCTCCCGCCTCGCGATCCGACCCTTTCTCTTCCACTTCCGCCCCTTCGAGTATCTATACAGCTCGCCGATCAACCTCCGGCGCCGCTCCGCCTTCTCCCCTCCCCGCTTTTTCCTCGCGGCGGCGCCGCCGAGCCTGCGGGGATTCGTCGTGGCGCACCTGTTGCGCGCGGACGCGAGAACACGACGCCAAGAAACGGGGAAGTTTTTGGCCCTCACGAGACGTTTCCTGGGCCTCCCGGCGAAGAACCTGTTCGCTCGCCGCCGGAGCTGCTCATGTTGGACCCGAGATCCGAAATCTACCCCACCATAGAGTATCGTCCCATCCAACCGTCCGACCTCGAAGCTCTTGAGAATATTCACCTCGCCCTCTTTCCCATTAGGTAGCTAGTTGATAAGAATGCTTCGTATGCTCGTTGTTCTTGCTTATACCGTTGTAAATCCCTTTTGACAGCAAGTTTACTTATACTAATTTTGCGGCATCTTGTCGAAATTTACCACTACTGGAGCATTAATCATTTAACTGTTGTCCGTTTTGTTCAGATACGAGAGGGAGTTTTTCTTGAATGTTGTCAACGGCCATGGTATTGTTTCATGGGGAGCTGTGGACACCAGTAGATCGGATGAAAGCAGAGGCGAGATAATAGGTTTTGTTACCACGAGGATGATTGCAACAAAAGATAGCGAGGTATATGCACTAGGTTCTGAAAGTGGTATTATGTAGATGGTGAGCTCGTGGAGCTAATGATTTGAATCTGCAGATTGAGGACTTGTTTAGGTATAACAGTTTGCGGAAAGATGTAACACTTGTGTATATCTTGACGCTTGGTGTAGTGGATCGCTACAGAAACCTTGGCATAGGTTTGTTACCTTGTCTCAATCTTTTAGGTTCACAGTTTATTTCTTGTGGATTTACTCTTACAAGAATTCTCACTTGCAGCATCATCGTTGGTTCAAGAGGTGATTAAGTATGCGGCAAGTATATCGAATTGCAGGGGTGTGTACCTGCATGTCATTTCATATAACCAGCCTGCTATCAGCTTTTACAAGAAGATGCTATTTAAGCTAGTCAGAAGACTTCGGATGTTTTACTACATAAGAGGACAACATTACGACTCATACTTGTTTGTGTACTATGTCAATGGGGGTCGTTCACCATGTTCCCCGCTGTAAGTATCCTTTGCTCTGTCCAAAAACTATGCACTTTGATGTTCAGTAATTACCCAGTGTTATTTCTCACTCTTTTTTTATTCAATGCTCAATTCCTTGCTAGGTTACACAAACTCAAGTGTTTCATTATTCCTTTCACGTTTTTTTTGATAAAGTGTGTGAATTTTGTTGTGTGCCTGATTTTCTGTGTAGCTTTGGTAGTTAGTATGTGACCTGAACCTGTTAGCTTTAGTTGTTTGGGCATACCCAACAGAGACCTCCAGAAGCACGAATTAATAGTGGAATTCTAAAAAGTAGGGAAACTATTAGGAGGAGCAGAGGACGACCAAGATTAACTTGGAAGTTGGCGGGAAAATGAGACTTGAGCGATTGAAATGTATGTAGAGATTTAACTCATGATAGGATGTATGGAAAGTAGAAATTGATGTGCCAGAATCTTAGTTTTCTTATATTTTGTTACTCTTATCTCTCTTTCTCTCTTTTACTTTATTTTTTAAAATAAGATTATTCGGTTTCATATCTAGTCTACCCAACGTGCCTGGGAGAAAGGCTTTGTTGTTGTTGTATCTAACCTGAACCTGTCCAAATGGAAGAGTCTGTAGATGCTGCACCTCTGCCAAAAGTCCTTTTATTTAGTTAAAATGTTGCAATGCTTCATTATGGTTTTTCTTTCACGTTCTTCATCACGGATTTATTTACTTTATGCCTTTTTGAAAAAAACAATAAAAGAGGAGAGTATAGTACTGCAACGGTTAATTCAAAATTCTGCAGCTCTTGATTATTTAGAGAAGTGAGATTTGTCAAGCCCTTGCCCAGAGTAATTTAAAATAAGGTAGATAATGCTAAAACTTTGAATTGTCATGTATCCTTATATCAAAACCGAGCAACTGAAGGAACCTTCTTCCTGACGACGGCATGTGCTTGCATTGATGAATTTGCTTTGTGCAGCCTTTGTTCTAACCTATTTATAATTACTGCTTTCTTGTCTGTATCCTTATTTAAAGGATATCAAAATCTTGTGGCTGACCACTAATTTCGTAAATGAATGAGACTGAGGGGAGGTAGGATTTAAACTTAAGCCAAGTAGTACATGGCATGCAAGATTTTACAACTTAAGATATTTACCCAGGTCAAAATTTAAATGTCCAGAAGCTTCTTATTCCCACCCTAATCTGCAATAATACGCATACAGACTGATATGAACTGTTCAACAATAATTGGTACTCTGTAGCTCAAAGAAGCAGCAGCGTTGATGTTATTGTGTGAACATAAAGTGCTTTAAAGTCTCATCATGGCTGGTATTGATAAAGCATGCTTATCAAAATGACCATTTGATCAGACTCTGGCCTCAGTTTGTTGGCCAGCAATACAACCCTGTTGTAGCTATTTATTAATCTGATGTTCTTAGCTATTGAGTTTCTAAGATATTTTGAAGTGTCTATATTAGGATAATGTTTGCATAGCATATCTTCTAGTCATGAATTCTTACTATATATTCACTGCATAAAGGAGCATTGATTTCGTTGGATTCACTGCATAAAAGGCGATCAGACAATTGTAACTAAACATGACGTTTCTAGAACTTGTGATCTTGTCTAAGCTGACATCTAATTTGAATGGAACATCTTTTATTTGTAGGTTCTTAATGATGAGTTATCTCATGGTTCTAGGAGAAGTATCTTGCTATCAATTGATAATACCATTGTTAATGACGCATGGCAATGTTGTGCAGGGAGATTGTAACTTCATTTGTTGTTGACTTCAGGGCTTTCATAAAGATGCTGGTTGCCAAGTTCTGGAGCAACGAGGAGAGCCGTAACCCGAAATGGTCCAGATGTAAGGAATCAACCACCCTCTTGACGCCACAGAGCAATAATCGGATCATTAGCAGTGACGATAGCAGATGCCACGTCTAATTTTAGGTCCACTGATGATATTTCTCTTGTTTTTATGGAATCCTCGGTTTTCTGAAAGATTTCACTTGCGATATTGTACACGTCGTATCCAGGTATATAATTGCATGATAGTTATAATCACATTCATTGTAAGGAGGGGAGGAGGAGAAACTGAACTTGAGTGAACCGGAGCAATCCTATGTTTTTTACTGCGTCAATGCATATCTGCTTCCTTTCAGCCTCCAACCACAATATCTGAATTTAAATTTGGTCGATGGACTTGAACAGAGCAAGATATACATTGATCTGGAGGATTCTGAAGAGTATTTTTTTTCTCGAGTCCAAATTGCCAGTGCTGGAGGAGAGGCTGAGAAAATCCGAAAGATATCAATTGATTTGAACAAAACAAAATATACATCGATCGGGGCGCCCTTTACCACCTCTGGCACCAAATTGACTCATCTGTCAGAATCTTCGGTGCGACCGCCACTTGCTTTGCTCAACCTGCAAACATTCACCGTCGTCCGTCGCTAACTGTAAATCGGGTCAAAAGAAACTTAAAAGATGAAAAACGTTACTACATGTTCAAGTATGGCGCTCCCTCCGTCTAAAACTGCAAGCATTTTTATGCATGTTTAAAGTCAGTTTTTTTTTCAACTTTGATTAATAGTATTTACAACAATCAAACATTTATCCCCAGCATGTTGGGGTCCGCAAAGAATTGCATATTATGATAGTTTAATGATAAATTTAAAAATATTATTTATACTTGATCAAGCATTACAAATTTTTTAAATTAGAACTATTTGACTTTGATCAAACCTAAAAAAAATGCTTACATTATTGAATGGATTGGACAACAAGATCAGTGAGCAATACGAGTCCAACTCTCTCTAGCCACTCAAAGTTGCATCTATGACGCTTAAAGTACCGTAAAGAACAAATGTTTTTAGACGTTGTTGTAAATGGTAAGAGTATTTATTTAGAGCACGGTTCAAACTCCCCGCGTCATATCAGCGATACTAGGAAAAAACTTGAAAACCCATCGCGGCAGCAGCACCACTCGGCCGCGGTTCGCTGCCGCCCACAACATCCCTTACCCGTAGCGTGAATCCTCACCACCTTCGCATGCTTGCATCGCCTTTCTCTTGCATCTTCAGAAGAGGTGCTCCAATCAAGGGGCGCGAATCGCGGGACTTATGCAGCTCACTGCACGCACTTGCTCTCTGTTAAATGGATCCGACGCGGCTCCTGCCTCTGCCTTCCCCTCCTTGTTCTCCTCCCCTCCGCCTTCGTCTCCACCTCGCCGTCGGCGCCCGCCTCGGCCTCCCTCCAATTCAAGGGTCCCCTATATTTTCGCTCACTTCTCACCACGCTCCCCCTCCTTAACCGCCCTCTGCACATCTGTCTCGCATGAAGCACCGAGCAGTAGTGACCTACGGCATCTATCGCTTCCCCAACCGTCCCACATTCAATTCCTCATCTTTCTCGTTCACAGTTCACGACCTCGAATAGGAGTAGTTCCAAACAGTGTTAGCGTTAGGTTTTGTGTTTGCCTTCTTCTTCTTCTTCATCTGTACACAAAGCTTAAGAGGAAGTAACCCTTGTACCAGTATCTGGCTACAGCATACAGACAGACGTTGAAGTTAGTAGAGTGGACAAATGCAAAAGTACTCCAATCAGCTACGGGGAAGAAACACGGGCACTTCCACAAAAGGCTACGGTACTGCACTGTACACCCTTTATTGCATGACTGTACATGTGCTTGTAAACAATTACTGGTGATTCATCACATATTATGCACTCAGTTTTTCTGGTGCGCCTCTACGTAAGAAGCCTAAAATATTCATTCTTTGACGTGGATTTGACGCCGATGGCTTCTCAAATTGATCGTCCCATGAACGCGCCGCAGAGTTCTAATTTGTCAGCGAACCATAAAAACATGCATTCAAATTAGTTCTTCGCAAGGAAAAACAACGTTGGTTTCCAAATTACGTACTAGTAATATGCAGGAATAGATATGCTTACCTACTTGTAAACCCCCGACATAATAAAATTAATTCAGGTTGAGACAAATCCCTTTTCACTACCTGCACTCCATTTTACTTCCCCCAATAGCCATAGCCAGCTGACGCCTGGACCCCACCCGAGTCAAACCTGTCTCCTCCGTCTCCGTTAACGAGTCGGTTTGGTTACTCTGCGAAGCCCTGCTGTCTGCTCTACCACCCTTGCGCGCGCCTGCACATACAGTAGGCGTCTCTTCTCACAGGCCCATATGTCAGCGACCCGACCCCTACTGCATGCATGTACTGCGAGCCCTACTGCATGCATGTACTGCACAGGATTTGTTCCTGCGCTCGCGGGGCAAGCACTGGCAAGTCCTCTGCTCTTACAAGAACGGGTGCACACTGCACCTGCCTAACCGCACACCGGACCAAACCACCGCACACACAGCCGGCTCCTTTAAAGCGCGGGACGCAGGCACGGACACCATCGTCACTCCTAGACACGAACGCTGAGCGCTCTAGCGCGGGCCTCACGCCGCGATCTTCGTCGAGCGGCGGCCGAGGCGAGGGAAGATACGATGAGCTCGCCATCCGTGCATGGGGCCGGCCAGGGGAACGGCGGCGCGCGGGGGGAGGGCGGGAAGAAGAAGAAGGCGGAGCAGGAGGTGGCCAAGGTGCCGTTCCTGAAGCTGTTCTCGTTCGCGGACCGGTGGGACTACGTGCTGATGGCGGTGGGGTCGCTGGGCGCGTGCGCGCACGGCGCCTCCGTGCCGGTCTTCTTCATCTTCTTCGGCAAGCTCATCAACATCATCGGGCTCGCCTACCTCTTCCCCGCCACCGCCTCCGGCCGCGTCGCCAAGGTGACTAACTTATCCACCGCCCACCAACATCGCTCCGGCGATTTCGGAGATCCCCGCCGAGCTTCTCAACTGCAGCTCGCCGGCTGGTGACAATGGCGTGTGTTTCGTGTGCAGTACTCGCTGGACTTCGTGTACCTCGGCATCGTCATCCTGTTCTCGTCGTGGACCGGTGCGTGGAATAACCACCAACATAACAGTAGCATGCAAACGCAACGTGTGATCAGCGAGCGGCGTTGAGTCGAGTAGGCTTTGCCAGATTGCCCGCGCCAACGTGATACACTCACCTCTATTTTTGCGGCGTCAATTCTGGCAGAGGTGGCGTGCTGGATGCACACGGGCGAGCGGCAGGCGGCGAAGATGCGGCTGGCGTACCTGCGCGCGATGCTGGACCAGGACATCGCCGTCTTCGACACGGAGGCGTCCACCGGCGAGGTCATCAACGCCATCACCAGCGACATCCTCGTCGTCCAGGACGCCATCTCCGAGAAGGTACGCGTGATCCACCAGGCCTTCGTCTCTCACGATACGAACCCACATTCTTCACGCTCGCCGGCGCCCTCGTGCAAATCCTTTCGCCATTCTCGTTTTGGCGGCGAAATGGGGAAGCGACTCGAGAGAGAGAGAGAGATCAACGGCGGCGGCGCAGGCGGACGGCGCGCGGCGCTTCATCCGCGGGGAGGCCGCTAGGCCCGCGTGCAGTTACTAAGGTTGGTGAAGAGCGTTGAAAGCGTGGCGGGTGCTGATGGGGCAGCCGCAGCTGTGCATCGCTGATCCACCAAAGTACTCCTCCAATTGATCAGGAGTAACTGCGGCTTCTCGTCTCATGCAGTCATGCTTCTTTTTCTTCTTCTGAATTCGTGTTTGAAACTTTGAATTCGTGTGATGCGTCGGTGGAAGTCCCACCCAATGCACTCCCGTAGATTTAAGTGTACGTAACGTACGCGTTTGGTACGTGAATTTATGGGAACGTGGTCGGTGGTCACAAGCTGAGACGTGTCGATGTACACGAATCAGTAGAATGGGTTTTCAGCTGCATATATTTTACTCTTTGTATTTTCCCCAAAAAACTAACCTTTCTTTGGGCAATCAAACAAGGCTATAAGTTGCAAGTCCGACTGCTGTCGTCTTTCGTGATAGTACTACTTGAAAGCCTAGATAGTAAAGTTATTCATTGTAATCGGCATTAGCTTAATAAATTAATTCTGGCTATAGCTCAAAACGACATTCTTTTCATGAAGTGCTCTTCTTTCATTCTAGGAAATCATCATTCATGACGATCGCCTGTCAAAGACTGTCATAAAAGCACAGTCAGTAGCTGCCACGATGCGCCGTCCGTTTAGATAGAGCGTACGAGCACGTAGCATGGACCTGCAGTGTACGCAACTTTCTGCATTCAGAATTATTTTTCTGGATGCAGAAAGTTCGCAAATGTTGCCGCAGCATTCTCAGTTCGTAGGCCATGCGCCATGGCCTATGGCCCCAGCTTCTAGAACTCCCAACTGCATGAGCTTCAGAGTGGCCATTCGGGATAGACAGACTGCCACCGTCAGATCTCATGATACGGCACAAATACGGTACACCGTCGTACCGTACGTCTGACTTATATTCACTACTACTACTACAATTTCCAATTATGGACAGACGGTGCTACTCAACCGGTTTACTTGACCCCCGATTTAATGATGATCCTCAGTTTGTACGTAATTATTCTACTCCCCCGAGTTTTATGTTTCTGACGTTAAGACACAAATGTTATTTCAAAACTGATGCAAGCAATCCCTTCTTTCATCACTTTAGCAACAGCAATCCTTTTATCAAACACCCAGATATTTTAGTGGGAGCTGCTTCACAGGACAAGTGAAAATTTCACAATAACAAGAATTATGGTTTTTGGCCTCACCAAAGCAATAACTGTCACTCTTATGAAAATTTATTTTCAAACCTGACATTTGCTCAAAAAGACACAAGATGCTTTTTCGTAAGAGTTGGTACAGGAGGAATCAACAAACTTCATCGTAGGTTTTTTTTTTCAAAATCAACTTTGAAACTCTGTTTCTTTCTGTGTATTTCGTGAAAACCTCATGTAAGACCAAACACCATCTAAAATATACCTCTCCTTGATGAAACTGGTTTGAGATTCACAGATTACTTGCGTGACTATTCCCCCCAGTGTAATTGCTGACAGTTTAGTGAGGATTTTATATCTCACATTGAGGAAGCAAATAGGCCTGAAGTTTTCCATCTCATTTGCATTGCCAATCTTAGGGAGAAGAGTGATTTACCATAATTTAACCTCTCAATAGGAAGTTTGCCTTTGTGCAAATCATCACACAAGTCTTCTAGGTCAAATTTGATAATGTCTCGAAATTCTCCACACGTCAGTACGCCTGTCGAATAGGAACGGGTTTGCACAGGCTACTTTAAAGTTCTAGTTAGGTGTCCACGTTCGTGACAGCATTTTGTGATCCACTTTTTTGTGTTCTTGCATACGTCCCCCGATTTCCCATTGTCCATGCCCAAGTCATGAGCTAGCCCATGACCGCTTCACTCTAGTTGCCGGCACATCACACACTCGATCAGGGTGTGTGGTTGGTGACGCATCCTGATATGGGGCGATCCTTGAGCTTGAATATGGGCGTATGCTTAGCATAAGTGCTGACGGTGAAATAGGAGTTGATATCTTGGTTGTTAGGATGCTGCTACCTTATCTTGAAAGAACTAGTTCGTGCAAACCTTTCCTTGCTAATAAAACAAGAACAAATTTCCTGTACTGCAATGAACACTAACATGGTTCACACGGAACGTTGCAACAGCTGAATGCATGCGAATCGTACCAATTACAGATTTCTCAAGTTTTACAGGTCGACAAATTTCATGAGCTGTGCGTGCAAGTAAAACTGAAAGTTTCTGCTCTGTGGCCCGACAACATTGCAGGGTCCAGTCTGGTTCTAACAGGCTAACCCATTTACTTGCTCTTTCTTGACGTGTCTAGTATCGGCCCGTGATTAACTCAAATGCAGCCCGTGTTACTACAGCCCATTAGGTCCAGTGACTCGCTGGATTGCTGCAGGTTGGCAACTTCATGCACTACATCAGCCGGTTCCTGGCCGGGTTCGCCATCGGCTTCTGGCGCGTGTGGCAGATCAGCCTCGTCACCCTCGCTATCGTCCCGCTCATCGCCATCGCCGGCGGCATCTACGCCTACGTCACCATCGGCCTCATGGCCCGCGTCCGCAAGTCCTACGTCAAGGCCGGCGAGATCGCCGAGGAGGTCGATCGGATTTGCTCTGCTCTTGATACATAATTAAGTATGTGTATGTAGGACGTGTCTGGTTAATCAAGGACGAGAGTACTGACGCTGCCGTAGGTTCTTCGTGCTCGTGCGTGCAGGTGATCGGCAACGTGCGGACGGTGCAGGCGTTCGTCGGCGAGGAGAAGGCCGTGAGGACGTACCGGGAGGCGCTGCTGACGACGTACAAGTACGGCAAGAGGGGCGGCCTTGCCAAGGGCCTCGGCCTCGGCTCCATGCACTCGGTGCTCTTCCTGTCCTGGGCGCTGCTCGTCTGGTTCACCAGCATCGTCGTCCACAAGCAGATCTCTAACGGCGGCGAGTCCTTCACCACCATGATCAACGTCGTCATCGCTGGCTTGTGAGTGCATAACTTCCCCCTGCAAATCGTATTTTCCATGTCATCTATACTAGTAGTGTCTGCAAGTAAAAATTAGTTGAGCAGTCGAGAATGTGCGTGTGACTGGCAGGTCTCTCGGACAGGCGGCGCCGAACGTATCGACGTTCCTCAGGGCGAGGACGGCGGCGTTCCCCATCTTCCAGATGATCGAGAGGAGCAGCATGAACAAGGCGAGCTCCAAGACCGGCCGGACGCTGCCGGCGGTCGACGGCCACATCCAGTTCCGCGACGTCTGCTTCAGCTACCCGTCCCGGCCGGACGTCGTGATCCTCGACAAGTTCAGCCTTGACTTCCCCGCCGGCAAGATCGTCGCACTCGTCGGCGGGAGCGGGTCCGGAAAGAGCACCGTGATCTCGCTCCTCGAGCGCTTCTACGAGCCTATGTCCGGCAGGATCCTGCTCGACGGGCACGACATCAAGGAGCTCGACGTCAAGTGGCTGCGCCGGCAGTTCGGGCTGGTTAACCAGGAGCCTGCCCTGTTCGCGACGAGCATCCGGGAGAACATACTCTACGGCAAGGGCGATGCCACCGCGGAGGAGATCGACCACGCGGCGAAGCTGTCGGAGGCCGTAACCTTCATCAACCACCTCCCCGAGAGGTACGAGACGCAGGTCGGCGAGCGCGGGATACAGCTCTCCGGCGGCCAGAAGCAGCGCATCGCCATCTCGAGGGCGATACTGAAGAACCCGTCGATACTGCTCCTCGACGAGGCGACGAGCGCGCTGGACGCCGAGTCTGAGAAGAGCGTGCAGGAGGCGTTGGACCGCGTCATGGTCGGCCGCACCACCGTGGTGATCGCGCACCGCCTGTCGACCATTAGAAACGCGGACATGATCGCCGTCGTGGACGGTGGCAGGATCGTCGAGACCGGCACCCACGAGCAGCTCTTGGCAAACCCGAGCAGCGCGTATGCCTCGTTGATACAGCTGCAGGAGGCAGCCCAGCTTCAGCACAAGCCGTCTTTCTCCGGTAGCGCAAGCATCACCAGGCCACTGAGGTAACCGCGGCCTTTGTTGTACGCCGACATTGTCAACTGGTCAACTATGAGCTCACGATCCATCTTCTTCCTTTGTTTTGCTTGTATAGTTTCAAGTATTCAAGGGAGTTGTCCGGGACGACGAGCATGGGTGCGAGCTTCCGCTCCGACAAGGACTCCATCAGCCGGTATGGCGCCGCCGAGGTGCACGACGAGGGGCGCAAGGGGAAGCCCGTGTCCATGAAGAAGCTCTACTCCATGGTTCGGCCGGACTGGTTCTTCGGCGTGTCGGGCACCATCAGCGCGTTCGTGGCGGGCTCCCAGATGCCCCTCTTCGCGCTCGGCGTGACGCAGGCGCTGGTGTCCTACTACATGGGGTGGGAGACCACGAAGCGCGAGGTGCGCAAGATCGCGGTGCTCTTCTGCTGCGGCGCCGTGCTGACCGTGGTGTTCCACGTGATCGAGCACCTCAGCTTCGGCATCATGGGCGAGCGGCTCACCCTGCGTGTCCGGGAGAAGATGTTCTCGGCCATCCTGCGGAACGAGATCGGGTGGTTCGATGACGCCAGCAACACGAGCGCCACGCTCTCGTCGCGGCTCGAGGCGGACGCCACGCTCGTGCGCACCATCGTCGTCGACCGCTCCACCATCCTGCTGCAGAACGTGGGGATGATCGGGACGTCTCTCGTCATCGCCTTCATACTCAACTGGCGGATCACGCTGGTCGTCCTCGCCACCTATCCCCTCATGGTCAGCGGCCACATCAGCGAGGTGAACACTTAACGTCTCTGCTACGCGGACCGTCTGTAGGAAATTAACAGATCGGTCCGAGTTTCCTCCACAACTCACAGTACCCTGTTGCCATGATCGATGGAACAGAAAATGTTCATGAAGGGCTATGGCGGCAAGCTTGGAAAGTCGTATCTCAAGGCCAACATGCTCGCCGCGGAGGCCGTGAGCAACATCCGGACGGTGGCCGCGTTCTGCTCCGAGGAGAAGGTGATCAAGCTCTACGCGGACCAGCTGAAGGAGCCATCGAAGAGGTCCTTCCGCCGTGGCCAGGGCGCCGGCCTCTTCTATGGAGTCTCTCAGTTCTTCCTCTTCTCTTCTTATGCGCTGGCATTATGGTAAGTGGAATGAATTGGCTCGATAACACAAGGTAAATTCGGTCAATTTTTACTCGGAAGGTGAAAATGTTGCAATTTTCAGGTACGGTTCCAGGCTGATGAGCGAGGAGCTGGCGAGCTTCAAGTCCGTGATGAAATCCTTCATGGTGCTCATCGTGACGGCCCTGGCCATGGGGGAGACACTGGCAATGGCGCCGGACATAATCAAAGGGAACCAGATGGTGGCCTCGGTGTTCGAGATCCTCGACCGGAAGACCGACGTCCGGATCGACTCTGGCGACGACATCAAGAGGGTGGAGGGCCTGATCGAGCTGCGCGGCGTGGAGTTCCGTTACCCGTCAAGGCCTGAGGTCACCGTGTTCAAAGGGCTCGACCTCCTGATGAAGGCCGGCAAGAGCATGGCGCTCGTCGGGATGAGCGGCTCCGGGAAGAGCACCGTGCTGTCGCTCATCCTCCGGTTCTACGACCCGATTGCCGGGAATGTTTTGATCGACGGTACCTCCTGTTCGAAGATGTTTTTTTTTCTTGAAAAAAAAAGTCGTTCTGCAAGGATTCTGAACATGGGTGCAATTTGTCAGGCAAGGACGTGAAGAAGCTTAAGCTGAAATCGCTGAGGAAGCACATCGGCCTTGTCCAGCAAGAGCCGGCGCTGTTCGCGACGACTATCTACGACAACATCCTGTACGGCAAGGACGGCGCGACGGAGGCCGAGGTCATCGAGGCGGCGAAGCTGGCGAACGCGCACTCGTTCATCAGCTCGCTGCCCGAGGGTTACCAGACCAAGGTCGGGGAGCGCGGCGTGCAGCTCTCCGGCGGACAGAAGCAGCGCATCGCCATCGCGCGCGCCATCGTCAAGGACCCGGCCATCCTTCTCCTGGACGAGGCCACGAGCGCGCTGGACGTGGAGTCGGAGCGCGTCGTGCAGCAGGCGCTGGACCGGGTGATGAAGAACCGGACGACGGTGATGGTCGCGCACCGGCTGTCGACCGTCAAGAACGCCAACGTCATCTCGGTGGTCCAGGACGGCAAGATCATCGAGCAGGGGGCGCACCAGCGCCTCATCGAAAACAAGGACGGGGCCTACCACAAGCTCGTCAGCTTGCAGCAGCGGCAGCAACAGGAGCTGCGCAGACAGCAGGACTCATGATGAGATCCTTCTGAGTTTGCGTGCCCTCTGTGTCGTTCTTGGCTTTTACTAATTTAGTTCCACGGAATGGAGTGTAAAAGCTTTGCGCTACTGTTTTTTTTCTTCTGGAACTATGCATGAGCGTTCAGAGTTACAGGATAAAGTATTTATTACCCCTTTGTACTCGATTATAGCTCGAGCTACATGATAAAAGCTGTTCATATGCGTTATTAGACTGCTTATGCTTATTTTCAAGCCCTTTTGGTTATCTTCAGGGGTCCTTGATTCAGTCAGTTTGTGCACAATATGAGGTGCTATAATCTGCATTTTTCTTTGAGATGGTATATAGGGAGATGACTAAAATGCAAATAAAATTTTGGCGCAACTGTATAAAATTCTCTTATATGCCACACGATCTTCATCCTATAATAATTGTATTTTTTTCACTTAAGACATTCACCTAACAATGATGTTTGCACTTTATTTTTTACAATTTGCTTGTTAGGTAGAGTGGATTAAGTAAAAAAATATATCAAAAGAATGAATATTATATGGTCTAAGAGATTTTTTTGTATGGTTGCACAGGTTGTTTATATTCTAATAGTTTACTGCTATGTTTCAGGTTTTGTATGTAGAAAAACGTTTGGTTGATCGGTATGCGTGTAGAACGGGCTCTAAGTCCGTACATAACAAATTGGACCGGCCCATTCAAATCTAAGGTAGAGTTGGCCTCGACGGATATGCTAAACATGTTGGACTGGCCCGTTCAAACAAAACTCGTGATGACTATTGACACGTGAAGAGGGGTAGGGATAATGAAAAAGTCTCAAAAATTGTAAATAGAAAACTTGAGTTAAGAATAAAAGTTGAGTTTATATACAAGAAATGGGACTTACAAAATTTTTTATTAATCATCTAAGTGTTGGCAGGTGCAATAGAACCCAAAAATCAGTGTGAACCAAAAGGTTCACTTCAAGGAGGAGAGAGCCATTTTCAAAAAGAAAAATTCAAGCTGTTGTTTAAGAAGTGGTGTTTGCAATGGGCAACTCAAAGATCAGAGAGCATATTCAAACTCTCCAGGTTCAAATTATGAAGGAGGCAAATTTTGAGCAAATTTGGAAGTGCCTTGATATGATTATCAATGGGACTTGTAAATTTTATCTAAATTTAAATTCAAATTTGAAACTGAGACACAAATTGTCAAATGGCAAATTGACTTTTGAATTTGGATCCCTCATAACTGAATTTACAATGTGTCAAAATTTGGAGATCTTTTGGGGCTGAGAGGGGGCTGTGGGCCCCAATTGTCATTGAGAAGGGGGTGTAAACCTTACTCCCTAAGACAACTTTGTTCTCGGTTCACACCCGAGCTCACACCGAGCCACCGCGAGGCGCCACGCACTGCCGACCGAGGACCCGGAAGCACCTCCTGAGCTGCTTGGGATCGATCTTTCGTTGCTCTTACCGCCTCCACCGAAAGCGCAGCGCCTCACCCGATCACCTCATGCCACTGCCGTCTTTACCCCGCGCCTCTCATCGAGCTCTTGGCCTCACGGAGAGAAATCCTCGGAGCACCGGCGCCCGGACACCTCAGCAGCTTCAGCGCCGAGCTAAGCCGCCCTACAGCCCCGCCGGACCTCCCTCGACGTGGCCGAAGCGATAACCAGGCTCTGGCTCCGCAGAAACTCCAGCGTCGAGCTCGATTCTCCACCACAGCACCGAAGGGAGCCGCCACGACGAGAACTCGTTGCCCGGCCGCCACAGGGCTTCTCCCACCCAGCTGCAAAAGCAAAAAGGTGCGCCTGTAAACCTTCTCGCTTCACAACAACGCCGGCAGCGTGTCATGGACCGTGCTTGCCGGAATTTCAGTTTTGCCGACGACATACGATAATGACCAAGGGGAGAAACTCGACGAATTCGTCTCACACGTCGAACCCCTCCCCACATGACGTAGCATACACCTTCTATACATCCGTGCGCATTCATAGGATCAAGAACCACCGAGAACCATCGAGCAGAGCCGATGTTCATCGGGTTTTTTCGATTTTCGCCGAATTTTGACCTAGCCCGATGGTGAGGTCATATGTCCGGCGAGTTTCAGCGAGATCGGCAGTGGGTTCTGTGTTCTCCTCGGTGCGGTGGTGCTGTACGCGAAAACGGCTACGTGTTTAGTGCAGTATAACGCCCTAGCGACATCGTCGGAGTTGCCACAGCCACTGTCGCCGTCGCACCTAGGTTTCCGGCCATCGTAGAGCTGAGATAAGCCCGGCAACGTGTTCCTCGCACAAGAATACGTGGGGGCGGTGAGATCCAGCAAGTTCCGAGCACCGGAACCCACTCCCGGCGAGAGCTCCGGCGAGCTCGGCGGCGCGGGAGTGCGGGCGGCTGGAGGAAGACGAAGACGGGGGCTGGCCCACGCGTCAGCCTCAGTTGCGAGGGAATAGATCTTCTGTGGCCTCGGATCCGCCTGTGACAATGCGGGAAATACTCTGTGGCCCGTGTTTCAGGGTCGACACGTGGTCCTGTGGCCCACCGTCAGAGTTTGAACATTTCCCGAATTGATTTGAATTCTAAATTTGATTCAAAGTTTAGAACCTCATAACTTTTGTTAGGAAGCTCCAAATTTAGTGATTAAAATTGGGTTGGATTCAGGATGAAAAACTCTATCCAAATATGCAACCCAATTTGCATGAAAACCAATAGGAAATTCTGGAGAATTCTTTAAAGCTTTTCAGCAAAAGAATTTTAGAGGGAGTTTAGTTCATCCAAAGATTCCCAACTTTTTCTAAGATATTCTTTAGGATGTTAGGAGACTTCTGTAAAAGTTTCAGCTCATTTAGAGTTGATCTAGTTTGGGTAATTCTAATTTCAAGTTTCTATATTCAAATGAATACAAAAACATTTTCAGAGAATTTCCAAAACTTGGAAATTCAGTTCTGGACATTCCTTAGCTCCAAAAATCCTAGGGAAATTCATGCATACTCCCTGAGCCGTGTATGAAATTATAGTTCACTTGAATTTGCATGAAAGTGAAATTTATTTAGAATTAATTCCTGATTGGTTAAATACTTAGGGAATTGTTCTGGGTGATCTACTTAGTAAATTATTCTGAATCTTGGTCCGCAGGACTTTCTTGTGACAAGGAACTCACAAGAAAATTTCCAGCTCCATTGGAGCCCTGGATCAGTAGTGTTTTGTTCAACCAATTAGGTGGTCACCACCCAGTAATGAACCTCACTCATCACTTGATTATAGTGCTTAAACACACATCCAAACCACCACCCCCAGTGTCATTTTAAATTCTTGAATAGAGTTCCAGTTTTAAACTTGGCTTTAGCATTTGTTAACAAAAAGTTTTATAATTAAACATGTATGCATATTCATAACGTGTAGTGATTAAACGTGGATAAGTGAAGAGTTGATCAAGGAGCAAGAAGGCAGGGATTAAGCTTCAAGTCATCAGAAACTAACTTCATTTTATCTAACTTTAGTCACCTGCAAAACCAAGTCAAGCTCCGGTTTGCACTTAAGTTGTTTTTAAAAAATTTCCCTTTGTTCACTACTATTGGTCAAGGTTTGTATGTGCATTAGGTCCAGGATGTTTGATACTCCACATGCATAATCAAACATAAACCCTGAGGTCAAGGGTAGAAGTGTGTCATCGCTGTAAAATAAGGCCGTGCTAAACAGGCTAGGACATCCGGTAGAAGACGAGCAGTTGGAATCTACTCGCGAGCTATAGTTCAGGTTACATCAGTGGGGTTGGAAAGAGGCAAACTAAAGTTTACATTTCTAAAGATGAGACCGGGCAGGAGGGTTAGACAGCGACAAGACGAGGTCTTGGTCGAGTAGCTCAGCCTGTGTCGGTCAAGCACCGAAGCGTATGCTTCCCCGCTGAGCAAGTATTGAGTTGTATATCGGATGCTTACTGATATATGGGAACTAGGAAACCGATGTACCAGGTTCACTAGATTGTAGAGGCATACCACATCATCTCGTTAGACCTATGAGCCCGAGACGGCGCGACCGGTTTTATAGTTTAGTGGCCTGCGAAAGGTTGCCACATACGACGTAATGAAGGACCCCAGAGTTGGGTCTTCAGAGGCGGGCGTATGTGTTGAGTTATCCAGGTAGTGTTTGATTCGAATCACCGTCCCTCGCGGTTATGAGTAACGCTTGCTCACTGTGTTGTGACGTAGTAAGCAGGTTGTGTGGGAACAGTTTGCAAAAGTATAATTGCTGTTATGATTATGTTAAGTTGCATGAAAACCCTGTTTGAGGTAGAGATAGAGCAAACTAAAGTTATTTTCCATCTTGGGACAAGTAACATTGGAATGAAGCGTTTCTTGTTTGATTGTGGAGTTCCAATGTTGTTGGGCGCAATGTCACCACTATTATGGCTAAAATCTGAAAGTTAAGGATGAACTCGTAGGCGAGTCTTTTCGCAAATGACCGGTTTAAGTCTTAGGTTACTTTCACATGTAGAGTTTCATGTATTAGGAGAGACGGTTAAGTCTTGCTGAGCCTTTGTGCTCACTCTTGCTATATGAGTGGTTTTGCACGCAAACTTCGACGCTACAAAGAAGGTTGTCCGGTGAGACTCGGGAACTTCCGAGTCATGTCACACTTGGAGAACCTAGCCGCTGCCATGTCTTCGTGTTGCTAGCGAGAGGAGTCCGCGGGCTGGACCTCTTCTCGAGTGCTTCTTAGATACTCGACGTGAGCTGTTATAGACTTCCGCTGTAGCTATTTTATGTAAATTATTTACCAAAAACAATTTGTAAGCTTCCGCCTTCGATTTATGTAATACATTGTTCCTTATATGTGTGCTGTTCGGTGCCGCATAACACGGCACCACCCAATGCGATTCCCGGGTGAGGTGCCCCGTCCCGTGAGTGATCGGGACGACAGGGTCCTGTCAGATAACTACTCCAAAGGAATCCCTTTCAGAAAGAAAAGAGAACAAAGAAACCACTACATCTATTTATATTTTTTGTTATCAAAATAATTATTTTAATATAATTTTAAACTAAATTTATTGTCCTAACAATGATGAGTATACTTCACCCCTTCCCAAATTTATACTTCAAAGGGATGGGATGCTCAGATGCCAGCACGCCACCAACACCCAACCGTATACTTCGTCCCCTGGTCCGGTGCATCGCGTGTCATGCTGATAACGATCACCACGACTGGCCGTATACATTTGTCCACGGAGGCCTGGCGACGATGCCCACAAGCAAGCAGAAGCTCGATTGCGTGAGCTGGTTCGTCTGTGGACCATAATCCAAGTGGTACAACTAATTAATTGACCAAGTGGAAGAACATCACATGCTCGTCACATTCGGCAGATACAATCCAGTACGCAGGTTCCTTTGCGGACCATGGCTGGGGAAGTCGAGGGTGGTGGAGCACGAATCTAGGTTCTTCAGCTGGTTAATCTTGTAAATAACAGGTTGTGGACCATGGATAGGATCATCAAGAATGGAGACCAAACAGATCCGACATGTCAGTTGTGTCGCACGGTGCTAGAGACGAAGACGACGTGAGAGGGGAAGTCGAGGGTGGTGGAGCACGAATCTAAGTTGTTCAGCTGGTTAATCTTGCAAAACAAGCTGTGGTTAATCTAACGAGCACGGCCAGAAAGTCATCCACACAACTTGGAATATTTGGAGGTCATAATCAAGCAGGATGTGCAGAACTGGCGGGTGACTGAATTTTTTTCAGTGTATATAACAGCACGGGCATATGCGGCGTTTTTGGCCGGTGGTGTCCGGTCACGGTACACAGAAGCGATCCAAGAAGCCAACCTTTTCTTTGGTGACAACGCGCGTCTAGTTGCTGCCGTTTTCCGGTGGTCCAGCAATCTGAGGAGTTAACTCACGCCCCAGTAATCAAGCACTTTGAGCGAGTAATCTAAGGAGTCACTCGAGCACTACTAGGAAAGCACTTTGAGCTTCGGAGCCTGCCTCTAGGGAACCGCAATTTGTACTTAACTTGGGGAAGTTCGAAGAGGGAACGAACTGTATGCAAAGACAATTCAAGAGTTTCTGGTTCAAGAGATGCCTATTCGGCTATTCTCCTACTTTGAGATGGTAATGGATATCCATTACCCGCCTAACCGCGGATACCCGATCCGATGGGTATGAGTATGGATAGGAATTTGTACCCGCGGATACGGATTCGGGTAACGGATAAAATCCGACGGATAATTTTCATCGGGTAAGAAAACTCCATATCTATATTCACTTACCCGTACCCGAATAATAACATGTGAGTTTCATGTAACATGTGGATTAATAACAAACTAAAATTCCATTATCATAGAAAAAAGAAACTATTTTCTTGGGCATTACTTTTATTTTATCTAGCAAGATTATAGTTTTTTACTATTTGATCATAAACATTGGTTACTTAATTAGACTACTTACATGAGCAAGCTTTGAAGAGGGGGTAATAGATATACCCGCGGGTAAAAAATATCCACGAGTAACGAGTAAGGATACCATTTCTTACCCGTTGCGGATAACGGATACGGATTCGGATACAAATTTTATCTAACGGGTATAGTTACATGAGGACAATATCCAAGAATATTTTATTCGTTGCCATCCCTACCCCTCCCGCTGAAACCCAGCTCTAGGGCCTAGGGGCTCATAGGATATGTGCTCCAAACGGGTTTGAATTTAACCATATTTTTGTTTGAGTTTTTCATGCATTTTAAGTACATTTCGACTGTGAAAGAACAGGAGAATCTAAAGATAAAAAGATGTGGGAGCACCCCAAAAAAAGTTGATTCCAGATTTTGCTTCATGTAGTAGGGAATTGAAAAAAAAAAAGAGTCACACTCGGCACTATCTTAATGACCCTGTCATTATACGTGTTCAAAGTGTTAAGAATTTGTGAATAGTCACTTTGAAAATAAAAGAACAGAAAATGTGGAGAAATCTGACATATGTACTAGCACAATAGTATAGGAGTACCAGAAGAAACAGCACTTTAAAAAACGATACCGTTGGGACCTTGCCAGATTCTGCCAAAGAACAAGGAAACAGTCCTCCGGACATCATAAAACGGGAGGGGAAAGAGACTCTCTCCGAGAGAGGAGTCCAATATCTCCCCGTTTCGTAAAAGCAACCACCACCAGACAGGGAAGACAAACCGAAGTCCAGTACAAGGCTACCAGGCTTCCCCGTTGTCCCCTCTTCTCTCTCTCGCTTGTTCCCCCGGCACGCCCTCGACCAAACGGCCAAACCCAAGAAGAGCTTGCAGGTGGGAAGGGTGGAGGAGGGAGAGCCGGGGACGACGCGATGGCGAGGGAGGACAGGTTCCCGGTGGTGTGGGAGGCGGCGCTGCTTGCCGGTGTGGCGGCCGCTTTCGCCGCGGGGCTGGTCGCCGTCTACATCTCCATGCCCCACTCCGACTACAGCTTCCTTAAGCTGCCACGCAACCTCCAGGAGCTCCAAGTCCTCACGTAAGCCAGCCCTCGCTGTTTCTACTTGCTTTATCCTTGCGCTCCATCTCAATCCTGTTGTTTTAGAGTGAAAATATTTCTTCTTTTTTCTTCCCTTCTGGTTCTTTCGATTTAGAGCGTAACAGAAGTAAATCTCGCTTCTGTGGTTCAGATTCAAATAATGCCGTGCTGGTAAAAAATCGAGATGATCTGTTTTATTCAGAAGAGGTCATGTTTCCCTTTGCTGTTTGGTGACAATGTTAACTTCAAGCTGTTCTTTCTGTTGGGTTGCATTGCTTGATTTGTGGATGTTGTGAGTGGTCTTAGTTATGGGGCGATTGTTTATAACCCATTGTAAATTTCATTACTTCCGGATCCGTCATAGCAAAATCACTTATCCGGTATATGCCACTGTGTTGCAAAATCAATGCCCTCATCTTCATCCTCGAGCTCAAGCGGCGGCGGCGAGCTCCCACGGCACCATGTTATGGCCGCCACCATGGATGGTCGCACAGGGACCTCGGCCCCTGCTGCCATGGCGTGGCTCGAGCGCGCCCGGTGCGCGACAACGGCGACGTCGACGAGCGCGGGCGGCGGCTGGGCGTGCAACTACGGCGGCGAGCTCGTGGTGACCTCGGGGCGCTCGCGGACAGGGGGTCACCGTGGCCCTCGCGGGCGGCGGCTCAAGGCCGCCTGGCTGGGGCGCGCTCGGGTAAGGGGTCGCCGGCGGTCGGGTTGGGCGCGCGCGTGCACCCCTGAACTCACTGAGAAAAGTAAATAAATCCCGTAGTTTTCGGAGCCCGTGGAGAATATAATCCTTTCTTTTCGGCGTTTGCTTTCTGCCCAGCTGTAACTGTCGTACGTCTTGGACCTTATATTTACTGCTCAGATCGTGTTTCACGATTGTGCCTTTTTTGTTCCCTAAATGCAAAAACACGTTTTAATCTGGTCTACACACGTGACCTTTCATTCCCTGTCGTCATTTGTAAATTGACGACTGCTGAGTTGCAGATATTCGTAAGTTTAACAAAAAGATATTCAGAACAACTATTTCCTTTTTTTCGTAAATTCGACAGCTGATGCACTGTAAAACTTGGTTTCATGGGGTTAATATCTGCAACGCGCCATTTGATATCCAGTTTGATTTAAGGATGCTGCCATTATGCTAGTTTTGAATTTATGCTTCGATTTCGTAGTTTCTCACTGTTGGATCCCTGCCTTGCAGCGATCACCTGGAGGACTACACCAGCGACTACACTGTGCAGGTGCTGGTGGGATACTGCGCTGTGTACATCTTCATGCAGACGTTCATGATCCCGGGGACCATATTCATGTCTCTGCTTGCCGGTGCCCTCTTTGGTCAGCTTGGTGGCCTAGCCCTGGTGGTCTTTGCTGCCACTGCCGGTGCTTCTTCATGTTACTTCCTATCCAAGCTGGTTGGTAAACCGCTGGTCTTCTCGTTGTGGCCTGACAAGCTCATGTTCTTCCAAAAGCAGGTAACATCTGAAATTAAATTCCAGTAATATTCAAACATAGCGTGATGTTTTAAGCTCAGTTCACTGCCAATTGCATTGCTTCATAATCGATTTTGACGTCCTTGGATTTTGTAATTGCATCTTGTTTATATATGTTAGTCATCTATGGGCTTAGAGTGTACGATGTGGTTGCTCATCCAAACGGAAGCTGGTAACTGATGTTCTCCTTTCAGGTTGCAAAAAGAAGAGAGAAGCTGCTGAATTACATGCTTTTCCTGAGAGTCACTCCAACATTGCCCAATACTTTCATCAATTTCGCTTCACCTATAGTGGATGTGCCCTACCATATCTTCTTCTTGGCGACAACAATTGGTCTCATCCCAGCTGCCTATGTAACTGTCAGGGTACATTTCTTTCTTCAAACATCGTACTTTCTGTATTATTCTCTATGTCCTAATAGTTGGATGACTTCTTTGTTCTGAACCTCAGGCTGGAATCGCTTTGAGCGACTTGAGATCTTTGAATGATCTGTATGATCTCCAGTCTATAGCGCTGCTGTTCTTGATCGGGATTGTTTCGGTGACGCCAACGCTGTTGAGTAAGAACGAGACGCAAGCCAAAGCATCAGATATGGCAGCCAGCACTAACTGATCACGTACACGCCACTCGAACTCTGTACATATTAAAATTCAGCATTTGATGGCTTCAGGACTTTTTGAATCGAGTGGAACCTGTGGCCAGCCGCATAACATGGCTTAGGTCCCAGCCTGTCTCCACATCTGAAAAGGGACGTTTAAGGACCACCAGATTATGATTCTGGGAAGCAAAACGGGCGTCAGAACGAATTTCTTTTGCTTGTTCCGTTTAACATTGTTTAGATGGAAAAGGGAAAAACTGATTGTATCTCTGTACACGTTAACCAGATTCAATACATCTGATTCTTGAGCCGTGGCAATCTACTGCGTTGTCGTATACGCGTGAGGTCTTTCTAAGATTTAGTCTTATCTGGTGCATACGTGTCGTTTGTGGTGTGGAGACGTCTTTTTTTTTTTGCTGGAACGCAGTGCTGAATGCAATTGGACCGTCATTCTCCTGTTTGTTTCATAATGAACGTAATCATAGTTATCTGGAGAGGAATTATTCTGAATGATGGCTTTCTTTGTAGCCGGCTGTCAAAGATGCATTTTAATCCGGCAGTAAAAAATTTGTCCATTTTAATTACCTGTGCAAAGACAAGTGGACAATTAACAAGAGTGGTCCCACATCTCTACTTTCATTTAGATTACAGAAATGAAAGTATACAACCTTTGTTCTTTGATTGCACTCTAGCAAGATTATTTGGTGCAAGATCGTCAATACCTCCATATATGTAGGTAATTTTCGTAGGGACATGTTAGACACACTTTTGATCCCTACAACAGAAGGGGGGACTGCCCAAGATGAATATGACTTTGTAGATTGCTTGAAACTGCAGCGATCATATCTTTACAGACATGTTTTTACAGACATTGGGTGGTGGTTCACCGACAAGATTACCTAATCTTTTTTTTTTCGTTTAGTGTGATTCAAACGGATGGATCAACTCTTTACCGTTTTCATACCTTGGATTTGGGTTCCTAGTGAGTTTTGTAATAAGCAATAGCTATATGCATCAGTCCATGGAGAGGCAGAGATATTGATTAAAATATTTTTTCTGAAAAGGAAGTGGTAGGTAGTGCATGTATGTTATGTTGCCAATCTCCTCTTTGCGGGCTAGTCTTCAGCCGTGCAATGGCGGGCGTGGATGCCGCTTGCGGTTGTGCGGCCCACGTGGTCGACCACAGTTGGTGGCGCAGCTTCCTATCCCAACAGGGTAGCATAGCTTGTGAAAAGAAAAAAGAAAAACGCTTGGTTGGTGGCTCAGCTCCACCTGTCGTGGCGCGCCTGAACTTCGTGTTAAAATACTTTATGTAAGCCTCGTTTTGCCTATGCAATCTGTGTTTTTTGAGTTAAACTGCGGTAAACTGAGCTGCAGACTCCGTATTGTTAATTAATGGGTCAATGAAATTGTTCGTGAAAAATGAGGGGCCATGAGATGAGCAAGAAGCTACTGCATCACACGGTACTTTCTTTTAATGCGATGAGCACCATGAAATTGATGGGCAAAAGGGCTGCAGGGGCCGAAAGACATTCCGCCTCAACGAAAACACGGCCACTAGCACCTGGGCCGTGACCTCTCGTAAAACGCGTCTAACAGTATAAGTTAAACACAACAGTGAACTGGGTTGGATCACACTTATGTGAAATATATATATTGTCGTTTAAAAAATAAAATTATCAAGTATCAACCATCCATGGAAGCTCAATCTCATACTGGTCAACACAACACATACTCCCTCTGTTCTGAATTAAATGACTTTTAGGACAAATAATTTAACTCAAACTGAACTATTTTTTGTCCTAAACATCATTTATTTTAGAACGGAAGGATTAATTAGCAAAGATAAGTTCAGTTTCAGGATTGGACAAAAGAGGGACGCTCACAAGATTTTGCATTAAAAAAAGGTAACTGATTTCTCTTCCCTGGTCAATTCTATACAGGAAAAGCACTGTTCTGTCCAACTAGTGCAACTTACTAAACAAAATGGACAGCTCATACAGGTGCAAATTCCATAGACAATTGGCATCTTGACACATCAAAAGGAAGTGAAAAGATACAAAAAACAACTCTTAAGCTCCAATGTACCTGCAATCAATCTACCTGGCCATAAAGGCTATGGCAGTCAGACTAGATAAGCAGGCAATGGAGTGTCTCAAAAAAAAGGATATACAGCAATACAAGATTTTTAGCAATCAAAACTATAGTAGTAAATACCTAGCATTGAACAACCAACTTCCGTTTCTTTCTGTCCAGAGGATCAGTTGAGGGGCATCTGCGAGACTCCTGCTTTGCGTTGTGGTGTGTGGGCATGCACTCAAGAAAACCTTTTCTTCGTGAAGCTGGCATGCCCCTCATAAGATGGATTGCATTCTGATCAACACAAGAGCCCTTAGTTGCTTTTGATGCAGATGCAGCCTTAGCTTTCTTTGACTTCGGTTTCAACTTCAGTTCTGACATCAAAGGAGTCTCCTCATCATCTGTATGAGACAAGTGAGCCTTTTAAAGGTGAACAAACCAAATTTGATGTCTCGATTTAGATGATTGCATTGGAATCACATAATCCAGGAGTACTCTACATCAATGAGTGGATCATAAAGTGACATGCTCACTCCAGTTTCTAATTGATGTCATAAGGACAACATACTGTGTTCAAAATGAATTAGAAGTGGCATCATCATGTCACCAATTACAAACAGCAGAGAGCATACGACAATAAAAGGAGCTTATATTAAACAAAGTATGATAGCTGCACATGTTGTCAAAAAACAAAGATAGATGCAAACTTACCAAAGTCCTCGTATTCAAAAACACTAAAATCATTATCAGAAGACAGGCGCTTGGAGCGTGGAGGAGTAGAGGGTCTATCCAGATTTGTATTTTCCATGGTGCAAGGATATCTAACAGGCGTATCATCTTGGAGGGATGTTCTGCATGGGCTGATTTCATCTGCTATACTATTGCTCTTTGAAGCATCAGGCAGACTTCCTTCAGATGACTTCCCAGGAAGGAATGATGATCTACATTGACTGGGTTCATCTTTCTCTAACTCCTTGCAACACCTATTTTCATTTTTCAATAAATTATCATCAGAACTACTGCTAGTGCCTTCTCCAGTCGATGTTGAACAATTTGGATCTATATTCTCCAAAACTGATACAGGAGATGCACCACATGAAGAGTCATCAGATTGGGCATCTTTGCCTTCTAGCAATCTTGAGAACCATGGAAACTTGCCCCGTCTAACATAGAAGAGAATATATGCTTCCTGGTTCAATGCGCTTGCATCAGAAATAGAATCAACCTGAAAAAGAAGTGATTGTTACAATGGTACAAGATCCATGTCATCATAACAATAACAACTGACTTGTTGCACATACATGAGAGTCATTCATCAAGTACCAAGTGTTTGGCGATGAACGAATGGCGCACACATAATGACCATAGTTAGGTAATGACCCAGAATGCTCAACCAAAGCATAAAGATCATATTTCAGCTCTCCCTGCATACAGAGATAGTATAAAACATCAAAATGCACTTTACTGGCGAAACTGTTTGGCGTGATAGAGCATATACTCACTTCCAAACAGGCACTTGACATAGAAGAACTCACCGGAGTGTCTGGGTTGCTGAACGGCTTTAAATCAAGCTCTGGAGGATAGGCTACATGCTTGTCAATCTTCTCAATGGAATTGTCAATTGTGGTGAAACGCTTAAGTTGAAATGCAAGGACATCCGGTGCTTTATCCAGTGAAAGCTGCTTGTTCTTGCAAACTTTAGCCTTGCAGTGTTCACAGGTGAGCTTCTCTTCAGAGTCCCCAATCTGTTCTACCTTGGTAAATGATTTCAAAGCATCAACAAGGTTATCAACCTGATCAATCTCTAAGCTTAGATCCAGGAATGGCTCGTATGTCTCCGTGCTGTGACCGCACTCACAGCAAGACAACTACATGCAAAGAATAGCGTTAGTTGCAAGATAAGTTTCCAGGAAAACAAATAATTTATAATAAACCAAATTACCTGGCTTTTCAGTTGGCCTCCAAAAACCTGCTTGACCATACTTTCTTCATCGAAGGATGAGCCATGGCCGTTTGACCCGGGATCAACAGTGCATTTATCCAAATTATCAAGCAAGCAACGTAGGAATTCATGGGCATCCTCTTGCTGCCCTGGCCTAAAATATGAACATAAATCTGGAAAATATTGCTAAGGAATAACACTTGAGCAATTCAAAGGATGTAACACAAAAGGATTGTAGCAAGTTGGCAACAGTTAGCTCATTATAGTACTTTGTGAAGTCAAGATGAACGGAGTGATTAGGAGGAATTACAAGGACCTACCAAATTTTCATACACAAACAGAATCCTCATGGTGCAAGATTAAACAGCACAGAAAAAAACTCAGCAGGAAAGGATACTTCTCAAGTTGTCTCTGAACTTTACTGGCATTATAACAGATCCAGACCTTTGAATCGATTCATCAACATGTTCTTTAAGGGCACAGAATGAACAGAACCCATCTTTGTCAACTGCAGTTTACCAATAATCCTAATTATGCAAACTAATATGGGGAACTATCAAAACATAAAAATTTGAATAACATTAATACATGAACATGGAGTGGAATGATCAGTTGAGCGAAGCTTAAGAACAAGTGGGACTGTATGAGTGATGCACTGAAGAGTTGCGTTCATGAAGCACGTGTTCCCCATATTGCTAAGTCCAGCTCCCTGCACAGTATAAATATCGTAGATAATGAAACATCAAGTGAGGCCCCAAGCATGTCAGTGACGTATCAAGAACATAGAGCAGAAAATATTTCATACCACATATTTGGGTTGCCTTCTATAAGAAAAGGGGAATGGAAATTGTTTGGCTTCCGTATCACAAGGTGTGGTATTAATCTATCAAACAAGGCCCATCAATACAAAATGTCTCAATGCAAGGATCAAATCTGAAATCTCATTATTTTAAAAAAATCTATGCAACAATTTGATTAAGACAATAAAATGCTTACATTGCAGTTGGTCTGGCTGCTGTCAAGGGGCAACAGTTGCTGATTAGTTTCAACAGGACATAAGTCCCATTCATTTTGCTGTAGCATCCAACAATAACATCATGAAAATGTAGAAACCTAAGACAGAATTTTCACTTGGGTGTATGCAGTATGTGAAAATTGGAGTGCAAGCATGTAAATGAAAAGGAGTCTTGAAAAAAATCCTACAGAAGAATCAGGTTGTATCTAGGTTCAATGTTAATTGCATGTACTATCAAGCTAACAAAATTGGGCCACATGCCCCACACGGGCTTGCCATAGCAATACATATCCAAAGGGAGGCACCTACATTTGAACCAGGTTGCTCTGTGCTAAGGGGCCCTGGCTGCTGATTTGATTTTTCATCTGGCATATCAATCCCATCCTACAATAGCAACCAGAAGAAACCCGAAGATGAGAGTCACATATCTTCTAGATACAGAACACCATACAGTGACGTCGTACATGGAATATAAATGCAGATCAGATTGCTGTAAAATATTGTACTAAGTCCTTCAGATGTTTAAATTCTGCACACAACTAGACTAAACAAAGTTCTACTGCAAAAAGAGATATAGACTTCAAGAGTAAGCTAAGGTTTATTAACCTATCATATAGGGGGGAAAGGTCAAATGGCAAGGTAGGTTTAGCTTCATCATGACAAAAAAATGGATGTTCAATTTATGCACATGCAAGTCAGGTCCTGGTTTGAGTATAGTGCAGAATTTCTATAGAAGACAACAGTAGATGAATGTGGTGTGCAGTTATTTCCTTGAGGTCTGAGCTGACCTTGATCACAGTAGCAATAAAAAGAAAGATCAATGCTGTATACCTTTGATTGTTCCATGTCCATTCCATCTTGCACAATATTGTTTTCCTTATTATCAGTTAAACGTGGTGACCACAACTTCGTTTCCCAGCTGATTGGATCATTGGCAGCAGGAGCACAAACCCCTTCCCACGAGTTTGAATAGCTCTGGAAGCACATGCAGCAGAGTAATGAAGGCAAATTAGGATCTTATGCATATAACACGTCTACATTAAAGAATTGAATAGGAGTGTAATTATGGTGCAGCGAAACTTACAACAGAGCGAATTGGCTGGCACAAGGAGAAAAATGGCTGATGCTGCTCAGTAGTCTCATCCCCATTTTCAGCGCTGATGTCCTAACAAAAACAATCCACACAATAAGATCCATAAGTCCATGGTAGAAGAATTAGAAAGCATTTGCCATTAATGATCGGGTTTTCTGGATCGCAACAGATCATGCAAAAAAAAGGTTTAAATTCCAGGCGAATCAGGACCATCACCATGTTTCGTTTATTAAATATGTGTAACCCCGTTGCGTCAAGAGTTCTAAACGGAAATGAAAAGTTGGCTGAGGGCCTGAGGCCCCGGGTTAACCAGATCGGATTATTCAACCGCGAACTACTTTCCGTATCCAAGTTAAAAAACCCACCTCAGTAACCCAAACGAGAAACGCCGTAAGACGTCAAACCCCTGACGCAACCACCACACAGCACAGCCGCCTTTGAAACCCACGTCAGGTGAATTGATAAAACCCCAAACTGAAGCGTACCACGCAAGCTGCCGCTTCCGGTGGGACCTAGAAACTCCGAAACTCCAAATTCGAGCAAGACGCTGAACAAGGCAGGCGAACCTCACCGGAGTGGGGTCGGGGGGGCTCTGCGCCGCGGCGCTGTCATGCTCCGCCATGGGGGGAGAGGAGGGGGCGCGGCCGCCGGCTAGGGTTTCGCGCGGGGTAAGTGGCCCGCCGGTCGGTGCCGGAAGCCTCGCGATTCGGGTTAGGGGAAGATTGGATCAGTTGGGGGAGTTGGCGAGACAAGTCGCATCGGCGGGGGAAGTTGAACGAGGAGTAGATTTGGTCGGTTGGGATTTGGGAAGGAGGCGATGGGAGGGAAGAGACTTTTCGGCACGGCGAATTTTCGGGTTTGAAACGGAGGGAGGCGCGTGAAACAGGAGGGGAGGCGGCGGGGAACGGGAAAGGGTGGCGGTTAGGTTATAACGAGCCGATCAGCCGACGGTGTGGGCTTCGTGGTTTTCGCGTTTCCCGCTCGGAGTCGGAGCGCGTTGGTGGGCGCGGGATTTTTTTCCCGCCCACAACTAACGGACCCGTGCCATGGGTCAAATACAGAGCGTCTGCTCCAGTGATGTGTCATGCGTGGACCTGATGGTTTTTTTCTATATTTTCAAAATTTGGGACGTTTCGAATGGATTATTTTAAAATGAAAAGAAAAATAAAAGAATTCATCATCCTCGCTGTCGAAGTTTAGCAACGACACTTCCCCCAGTACCGCTACTAGAGCAGCCCGCGTAGATTCTTTAATAAGAGGGGCTTACATGCCTAGAAAGATCGAGCTCGAGCAAGAGTGTGAACACGAGGATTTACGTGGTTCAGACCACCAGAGCGTAAAACCCTACATTTACGGGAGTGTGTTGTTATATTGCTGGGTTGTGAACTAGAACCGACCCTCTCGTCGGGTGGCCACCCCGCTCTCTTTATAGTCCAAGGATCGAGGCAATTATAGTGGGATCTAGGGCCTCACAGATGGTCCCGAGGCTGTCTGAAACTTGTACATCATCTAGGGTCTTTACAGCTATGAGTAGAGTGGTTGGCGGAGGTCAGAGGAGTTAAGTCCGGTCGCCTCGCGCGCTGGGCGCCTCTGACTATTTTAGCAGGTGATAATGAAGACGCCGTCTTGTCGTCGCGTCCTTTCGCTCTTCTGAGCGGCACTTTGCCGCTGTCACGCTTCGCCGCCTTATCTTGCCACCGTAACGGTGAACGGGCGATGGAAGGAGGCATGCGTGCGTCCTGGTTCTATGGAACGCGTGAGTCTTGAATGCACGGCCTCACAACGTACTTCCTTCTTGACTTCTAAGTCCCACGGCCCACGACGGATCGTGGGGCACGTGACGGCTCCGGAGCCCTCCTCAGTGGGGAGGAGGCTCAGAGCTCGGACACGTGGCAGCTCCGGACCTCACCTCAGCGGAGGGCCTCGTCCTGGGCCAAGAGAATGTGCGGCTTCGGAGAGCTCCTCAACGAGGAGGAGGCTCAGAGCCCGGATCCACGTGGCAGCTCCGGACGTCACCTCAGCGTGGGGGCGGAGGGGGGGGGGCTTGGTCCAGGGCCAAGGGTATGGGGCGACTCCGGAGCCCTCCTCAGCGAGGAGGAGGGTTAGAGCCCGGATACACGTGACAGCTCCAGACCTCACCTCAACGGGGGGTTTGGTCCGAGGCCAAGGGCACGTGGCGGGTTTGAAGCTTTCCTGGGCGGGGAGGAGGCTCAGAGCCCAGATACACGTGACAGCTTCATACCTCACCTCAACGAGGAAGCTTAGTCCGGGGCCAAGAACACGTGTCGGCTCCGGAACCCTCCTATGTCGAGAGGAGGTTCAGAACCGGGATAGATCTCACCTTAACGGGGAGACTTAGTCCGGGGCCAAGGGCACGTGTCGACTCCGGAGCTCTCCTCGTTAGGGAGGAGGTTCAGAGCGGAGATATACGTGACAGCTCCGGAGCTCACCTAAGCAGAGAGCTTTAGTCCGGAGCTAAGGACACGTGTCGGCTTCCGAGCCTTACTTTGAATGGAGGAAATTCAGAACTGCTGATTCTCTCTCTCTCAAAAAAAGGAGTAACTGCTGATGGGTCCTTGTTCTCAGTTTCATGCGGTGGTCACGGGCGGCGGAGCCCTCCGCGACACGAAAGGACAGGTTCCCGGATCGGATCCACGTCATCACCAATCCCTATTATCCAGTATCCATCACTTAAAATAATAAAAATAAAACATAAAAAATAAAAAAGGAGGGGGCCGAACAAGAACTCCGATCCCACCCGCCGATCGATCGTTCGCTCAGACTCTCTCCCAAAATCAGCTGAGACGATTCTGGAATCTCAAGCGCGAGCGGAAGCAGGAAGCGGGCGACGCGAGGCGGGCCCGAGGTGATGAACTGTTACGGTTTATGGACGGAGCACGCGACGAGGCCCTCCACAAGGTACCGCCACGCGATTCCGGTCGAATCACTGGTTTGTTTTGGAAGGTCGCGCGCTCTAGCTTCCTTTCATCAATCGCTCCAGTCGGACCACACTGGCTGCGCCCGCACTTGATTTGGTTTAGCACCGCCTGTTTAGATGGAAAAATTGGGCGTCGCGTTCGGCGGTTCCTCCTCCTAGCTCCTACTATTGGAAATCGGAAGCTCTGGGGGGAGATGTAGCAAATCGCAGTGTTCTTGACCGGGAAACACGGGTGGGCTCCACGCTATTTCTTGTTGCTTGTTTGAGATGGTGAAGCTTTTGCATCGCTGTGTGCGTGATGCGTACAGAATACTGTAGTTGTAGCACTACTGCGGCATTTGCTTTAGCTAGTGGAGAGCGCAGGGCTGCGTTGTCGATCTGGAAATAGCCAAACTTAGGCTTATTCAGCTGTGGCGAGTGACTTTTTTAGCATTCTGATTTAAAGCACTCCAGTTATTGTTGAGTTTCAGCATTATAATTGGCAATCACACCCATGGTTAATATTGTGATAGTAGCGAAATGTACTCGAAAAGTGCGTTAGCATAATTTCTATGGTAGAACAATAGTGTAATGTACTAAAAAAGCCCGATAGCATAATGTCTATGGTAGAAAAGAAGACATTAAAGTGTTTTGCTTGTTCGCGGTGGAACGAAATTATAGCTATCTGGCTGGGTTGGCTGCTATCCGCTAATGCATAATTATCGTTATTAAATTCTCTGAAAGATTTATGGTGCTTTTGCACTAACCATTACCTGTCTTTTTTCAATAAAACACTTGTTACAATGATAATTATGGGCTTGTAGTACAATGCCTGCATTGTTTCCTGCTATTGCAGGAGTTATTTACATTGATCTGAAGTGCGTGATTTTCATTGTAAGCGAAATTGATTTGTTGTAAAAACATGTTATATTTACAATAGAAGCTGATTGTCGGTGTTTATTTTTACTATATAATGTTTTTAGGGCTATGCCTAAATCAATTTGAATACCTAGTCTTCCTGCTTCAAGCCAGTTATGATAAGAGTGCCGCTCTGCATGAATTGTTAATATTAAGCTAATACCATCTACTAAATGTTTCTACAGCTTATGAATGGTGAAAGGCTGTCAAACAACTTCACGTACAATTGAAATCTATCTTATATAAAACACTTGATTGTAGCTTACGAACAACCCAAGTCAGATAGTGGTATTTGATATATTTATCGGCATTCATGAGCCTTGAGCATCATAAAACTGTTCTAAGTGCTCTAATCATCATGCACTGTGGATATTATTCTATCCATTTCTGCAGCAGTGCTTATTATATCTTATGTAAAACACTTGAGATGTAGCTTACAAACAACCTGGGTCAGATACTGGTACTCAATATATTTACTGGCATTCACGAGCACTGTGGAGCATCATATAACTGTTCTAAGTGCCCTACTCATCATGCACCGTGGATACTAATCCATCCATTTTTGAAACAGTGCTGATACAATGGTTCATAGGGTTCTGATGCCTTTCCATGATTTACTTTTTATTCACTGGCTTATCATCTATATTCATTTTACAAATTAAGAAATTCAATCTGCCTTATCTACTGTATTAATTTTATAACTTCATTGTGATCACAGGACTACTACAAAGTTCTGGAGGTTGACTATGATGCATCTGCTGACACTATCAAATTGAATTACAGAAGATTAGCCTTGGTAAATGCTCTAAAACCTTCTCCAAACTAGTACCATGCATTGTTGATACAAGGATGGTCTTGTATTAACTCAAGGGAGCTCATGCTTCCTTCATAGATGTGGCATCCAGATAAGCATAAGGGTGATAATGATGTCACTGCTAAATTTCAAGAGATTAATGAAGCATATATAGGTAATTCTCCAGTCTACATTATTTGGATGCTCATGTTCTTCTTATTTGTAGAAACAAGGAATAGATTTTACCACAACTGCACAGACCATGAACCTTCTGACAAATACTTAACTGGTTCATGTGTTTCGTTCCCTTCATGATCAGTTTTAAGTGACCCAGTTAAGCGACTAGAATATGACTTTTCTGGCTGTTATGAGATCAACCGATATACTTTGCGAGTAAGATATTCTTTCTCTTTAACTATACCCACAGTTAGTTCGCTTTATTCTTAACATAATTAGTTATGATCCCTCTATCCTCGTGCATTCAGGAGTATCTTACAAGATTTAAGGGTATGATACTTACCTGCAATGGCCTTGGCATGGACCATCCTTCCAAATGGTATGGACAATTCAGTTGAATTCGGGACTTTGTTTCCCACACATTGTTAGGTTCCATTTACCACATGTTGTTGGAGAAATTCTGAGTATTTGATGATATCATTCGTCATTAACAGGCTCCAACATTTGCGCGAACTGGAGCCCCATCGATCAACATTAACTGATTGTTTTCAGAACCAGCGCTGATGCTGATTGAATATCTACTTTTTTGTACGATCACAATGGATTATATCATACACTGGCAGTTTTCTGCCACAAGAGAAATGCACGCAATTTTTAGGTGATAAGTGTTGGGGACTCACTGACTAGCCACCAATTCAGAATTAGTTATTTTCTCGTAAATGAGAGCTCAAAAGATATTGTCTGCATTTTAGAAAGACCCACTTTTAAACTAATCCTGCTCAAAAACACTGAAAAGACCTTGTTATGATATTTTATGAAGACCAAACAAAGAAAATGCATAATCAGCCCAAACTATGAATCGAGCATATTGGTGAAACCGTTTCAAAATCTATTCGATTTTAGGAACTAATGATTATGGATTTAAGGTTGCGGTATTCTTAAGATCTTTTTAGCCCGGCGAAACTGTAGGTTTTGTCGTGATTGTGAAAGTGGGAGCTCTCACTATGATTGATGGAAACAGAGGCAGAGAACGAGCCCACGTTACAGAATCCTCGTTGTCAAGATGACTACGGGCAGTTTTCAGAGAAGAGTACAATTGGTGCACACAACTGGTTGCTGAAAATCCTTTGATTTTTTCTCCGGACCAACAATTCCTTACATTGTCGTCTTTCTCTTCTATGATTATGCAACGACCAAGGTGCAAGTTGATTGCTTCTTAATTAATGCGCTCTAATCTTCTAGCAGTGTCTCGACCTGTAAAGTGCGTCGAAATCTGTCATGCTGAAACGCGGACGGGCAATTGGATGGGGACGGCGTGCCGTGGGCTCGCGCCCGTACGGCAGGCTTGATGAGCGAGGCAGTATCATGTTGGTGTCAGACGGAATTGTCCGTCCCTTGCTTACTCTCTCTCTTTGGTTTTCCGTTTCTCTCCTCGGGTGGGTGGTGGTGATTCGTGCGGTGGATTAAACTGGATCTCTTCTCCTGCACGCGGCGCACAAAAGCTGCGCTGGTCCATTTTGCTCTCGGCCATCCAAGACCATTCAGGCGGCTGTCAGAGCTGTGGTCAGCGGCCGCACTCGATGCATCTACGGCGAGACACCCGAACCTAGGCGCATGAGGAGATTCAGGATTCAGGATCGCTTGTTCTTCCCTTGGTTTTTGTCTGGTCGTAGTGTTTGTAATTCATGTGTTGTGGACGATGTTTCGATCGGAGTACTGCTTTGCGTTGGGCATTAGCATCCTCCAGCTGGTCAGATAAGAGTCGTGCTCCGGTACTAGTCTTTTTTAAAAAAATACACAAATCCGCAGGCGTCATTATCCAGCTAATACAATTATTGATTGTTTTAATCCCGGTCCATATCCAAACATGTCCAGGCTCCAGGCAAAGCAAAACATCCGCCTGTGACGACGGATTGCCATGTAGTTGGTGCTTGACGAGAGGACCGGGATGTTAACCTCGCGCACCAGAGTATTATTGTTCGTCAGTGGAGTATGACCATAATGCTTCCCTGAAATGACAGGAAAGCGGCTGGTTGCAGCACACTCCCAGTCCGCGACGAGGGAGCGAGCTAGGGTGATGGCGCCGCACTGACCCTCGCCGGAGGATTCGAATCCGGATTCCGGAAGCAGGACCCCGACCAGGCACATCACGGTACTCGTCTCGGCGCGTACAACGTGCTGCCATCGCGAATCCACGCCGGAGGTTGACGAGACGGGGACGGCGCGCCTACCGCGCGGGGCACACCCACGCCCAGACCGCTCGCTCGCCGCGCGGCGGACGTGACTTCTGCTCTGTTCTCGGACTCCTCCACAGATTTCCCGAGCGATGGACGTCTCGTGCTCCGTTTTTTTTAATGAAAAAAGTTTCGCATCAGATCTGGGGCATGCTTGTTTCACAAGCTACTGAGCGGTGAACAGCCAAAAGATTCTAGTAGTGCTCCAGCAGTGCACTCCTGCACCGCACAATCTTCCAAAGGATTCGAGCAAGCCAGAGAAGCCTGCGCTGCCGTATGGCTGAATGATCACGGCCACAGCGCGAACAGTGGAACACGATTTCGGAAGAGGAAAGAGAAAGCAAATTAATCCACCGGGGTGACTGTTCAATGCTCGCCGCTGCGTCACCTGCGCCTGCTGCTGCGGAGGCAGACGGCGCGGCGGGCGACAGGGCAGAAGGCGCAGCGCGGTAGAGGCCTCCCTCGAGCAGAGCAGCAGGCCACTGCCTCCACGTAACATCGGCGGGTATGCTAGTCTGCACTCATCTTGTTGGACCCTCCTTCCAGTGACAGATTCCTACCCGCCTCTGCTGCGACCGTAGACCGTAAATGACGACGCTATTGCTGCCAAAGTGTCGGTCACTCGAGCGTGCACTCGAGTAATCCCTGTTTTGTCACTATATCATCTGCCAACTACCGCAATCAAGCAATCGGAGAAATAACGGAACACAAATCTACGGATTACAACACTCGTGGGGGGCTGTAGTACATTTAACCCAAAAGATCAAATTGGAGGGCTCAAAATATCCAATTTGGTGTTACAAAGTGGAGCGCAAGCACAACAAAAAAGCGAGGGAAGCAACCCACTAGCAGGATATGCACCCGTCACGTGCAAATCAGAGGCTTTCGAGCTTTGATCTAACATAATCATGGGATTAGCGGCACGCGGCCAACAAAAGCAAAAGGAAGCTCCCCTCTAATCCACCGCCTTACAGTCGTTAATTGAAACTAATAAATATAGCAAGCTAATGATCGGCTCACATGCCCTCCACTGGCTCGCTTTTCCGGCCATGTCGAGCGAGGTACTTCACGCCCGGCCGGCCAAGCTCGCCGAGGACCTCCGGTGCCGGAACGCCTTGAGCGGGCTCGGGAAGTGCCACCCCCACCGCGCCGCCCGCGCGGCCACCGCCGCGGCAGCAGCCTTGGACTCCACGGCCGTCGCCGACACCGAGCTCGAGCGAGGCAGGCCCGGCCCTTCATCCTCGTCCGGCCCCTCCGCGTTCGTCGCGGCCTTCCAGAACGGGGGCCACCCCCACACCCTCGCCTTCCGCCTCCCGCCTCCAGTGGCGGCTGCGGCGGGGACGGCGGCGAACACGGCGGAGGAGGCCGCAGCGACGGACCGCGAGCGCGCGATCCGGTGCTCCCGCTCGATGAGGTTGTGGACGCGGCCGACCGCGTCGCCGGAGGTCGAGGAGGAGGAGGACGGGGAGGCGCACGGCGATGGACAGGGGCAGGGCCGCACGTGCGCGCAGTTGGGGCAGAGGCGGAGCAGCCGGTCCCGGAGGCAGTACGGACACACCCCTCCGCCGGATCTCGGGACCGGGTGCTTCCGGCACTGCCACTCGTCGTCGCCGGCCACGGTCACCGCTGCCTTCTCCGCCTTCATCTCCGTGCGGTTGCTCTCTCTCTCACACACACACTCTCTCTTCTCTTCGGGCTGCCCTTTCTCTGCCTGCGCGTTTGTTTCAAGAGACGGGCGGGCGTCAGGAACTCGAAGCAGCGTCGCTGTAGAAAAGAAGCGGGCGAACGGCACGGAGTCCATAAAAAGGAACTTAACGGCGTGTGGTTTCGGGGCAAGAGAAAGGACAGAGACTTTTCGATGATCTACACAAATGCCATTAACCTTCTAACGGAGCAGGGTAGTGGCTTTACCGGGGATCTTCTGCGGTTTATGGAGCAACTGCAGGAAAAAACCAACGAATACCAGCAGTTCAGCCGTTCAAGCGGGTCCGTGTCGCCAGAGAGCTGAGAGCAGCTGCTCCTCAGCAATTCGAAGGTGCACCGTCGTAAAAGCTACAGAGGATCCCGGTGCGGTTTCGAAGGATAAGGCTGCGGCCGCACGTGCGGGGCGGGAACGCGCCATGTCGGGGTCAGTACGCTGGGACCCGCGTGTCGGTGTTTACGCCGCGACCGAGACGCCTGCCTTTCCCTTCTTTTTATGCTGCCCGTGTGGACTGCAAGGTGCAGACGTACAGAGCAGAACGCCCACCTGTTTCCTAGTCGCCGGTCGCGTGTTGACAAGCGCGGTGCGGTGCCCGGTGCGACGCTGTGTCGATGGGTGTACCGCACGTGTGGTTGACGGCTCTCGCACCGCCCAGCACGAGCCATATGGGCCGGGCATCGGCAAGTCGGAGACGGTTCCTTTCTTACGTTATCGCTTCTAACAAAAAAGTTTATCCCAGCATTATCGATCCCGTTTCCCGTGTATCGGATAAGCGGTGACACCTTGGACCGTAACGTAGCGTGTCAGCGATCAGGACTGGTACAGCCATTTTGATGGCGTCCAGCTATGACGATACCGGAGCTTCTTTCGGCGGTTGCGGCGTGCATATGCGTGCACGCGCGCACGCCTCGTGCAGGACCGTGCGAGCTCGTAACAAGGAGTGCGCGTAACTGTGTTTCGGCAAGACATTTATGCGACGTCCGGAGACAGATCGATGTGATGTGCTTCCAAGTGACCAGATCTGTGGCTCCAAGTGACACCGCTAAGTGCCAATTAGTACGGGTTCACGTTTCGCCCTCGAATCAGCCACCATCAACGTGCCCATCATGATTGGATCCTGCATCAACCCATTTGTTCTGATGAACGAAAGAGACCGGTGCCTAACCGTTTTCCACGTATCAGTCCAACGAAATAGTTCAAGCAACACCTAAAACGACGTTGAAGGTACGGTCAACAGTTACCGAGCGTCGGCAGGATGGAAGCCACCAGGAACTTTGGCCGTAATCATGTCACCCGAACGATTTGTTGCTGTCCTAGTCATCTGTTGCGAGGGCTGTCACCAGACGTCTAACGTCTTAAACCTCAAATTAACTATGATTTTGAGAGGGGGCACTGCTAGCGTGCTATTTTACGAAGCGTTGCTGATGACGCGCAACCACCAACCAGCTGCAAAAGGCAAACGAGCACAATACAGCGGCGGCGCCGGCTCGACGCGTATGAATCCACGGCCTCGCCGCTGGTGGCAAACACGGGCACGTAGGGGCCCCGCCCTCCACGCCCCCAACCAACCCCAATGGCCCAATAGGTAAGGCGCCGCGCCGCGCGGCACATGGCGAGGGCAACCCCCGGGGCAACGTCCAGGCACTGGCTGTCAAGTACCGCCACGACGACGTCCGGCGCTGGATTACTCTAATCCCGGGCGGCACCGCACACCCAGTACTTGCAATGCAGGCCTTGATATTGTTGTGAAGTTGTGCGTGCTTTTAAGAAACTGGAAAAAATGACCCTTCTAAAACCATTCTAGTTTTTTAACAAACTAGAGGATCCAAACAGACCCTAAAACAGATGCAAACAACGCTTAGCTGCTTAACAACTGACAGGACGACATGATTAGATGGAGGAACCGCGTTTTTTTCTATTTATTGTATTTTATACGCGACATTCTTAAAGGTGGCTAGATCATGTTACCTGGCAGGTGTCAGCTTATGACATTTCTGCTGGAGAGAACGGGCTCATATCTTGTTGGGGGCAACTGGCTCTTAGCTTATACTCTTGTTACCCTAACAATGATCGTGGACATCCGAATACTGCTCAATTCCATTTCAGAGACGAGACGCGGGTTTGGAATTTGGAATGTTATGGTTGGAAGTCACGGGCAAAATGCAGAGCAGAAAAATGAGCGATACACAGTGGTCTCTCGCCTCCTCTCTCACCATCGAGGAACAAATGCGATGAACAGAGATCAGCTATAACTGAACATGGCTATTCCAAAACCGCGCCTGTTACGTAATGGACTACATAGCTGGAATACTAACCGAAAGCATCGCACTTCATCTGCATATCGCTGAACGGTAAACTGCACCAAACAAAGAACAGGCAATTTAAAAACCATTCAGTAAGCTGTACCGATGCCTTACCCTTTTAGCGATACGGTAGGTACGATGGAACTGCTCCGTGCATCCAGCTCGTCAAATAGTGAGGAAAACGGATGGATACAGTGGTGATAAGGTGTGGCATTCCAGTAGAGCAGGGAATGGAATGGATCGGCAGCCAGGTTGTAAAGGCTCGGCGACAAGGAGGTTGCCAGTCGTGATGAGCTGCATTTAAAATGGACCTGCCGTCACTTGTCCAAACTACAGTAGCTGTAGTGTGTGGGCTCAGCAATTCGGACTGGACCGATACATTCCGTTTCTGTATTACCCTGCAACGGCCCGTGAATGACGGGTGTACAGCTCGGCCCAGAAGGCTTTGTTTGGGATCATTATTGTTGTTAAGCCCATGAATCATGGATGCACATGTCGGCCCACTGGGTTCTAGGTTCCAAAATAATTTCATTTCTTTGTTTTTTCCAACAGACATGAGCTTTCTTTCCGTTCTACATAAACCAACATCGAAGTCCATTTCTTTGCAAAAAAAAAAGTACGTGTGCCCTTGGCGTACCGCCGGATTGTACTCATGCAACGATTATCATTTATTACTGGAAATCGGATTTACATGGCGCCTTGCTCCGGTTATACGATGCTGACAAGCTTCGGCACGTCCCATCCCTTCATGGTCTCGTAGGCAATCAGCATTTAACATCTGAACAACTGATCTCTGCTCCACATGACCGCATCAAACCTCGCGAAAGAAAACCGAAAGCGGAAGTTGAAGTAGGGATCGGTGCGAGGAGTCCCGAGGCCGCATGTGCATCTCGCATTCCGGACCGACGCGGACGTGGCTATTCGCGGGAAGAAACGGGAGCAGGGTACGTACAAGATTCGGTTAACAGCTGACTCATGTCAACTGTGTAGTAAAATCACGTATATCGTCACCAGACCAGCAGCCGAAAAGACGGCACCTCCGAAACGGCAGCAAGCTGGGGCCACCAGCTCCCTCGTTCGTCGTTCCCACATCAAAAGCTACATGACGTACGCGAGATAAAAACCCGCCCGTCTTTAGCGCCGCCGTCGTGTCGTCCAGAGCCCGCCACGCACGCTCAGCACCCTCCGCTTTAACAAACAGAAAGATTTGGAAAGGCGTCACGACCTACACACGGCTACACCCACAGGCCAAGATCATCAACGGAACCTACTAGCCGGTAACGTGTCAAACGCTGGCGGAGAGACTGTTTAATATCGAGCCGTATTTTCGTGATCAATCATGCATGCCGACATGCCGTCACCCTTGCCCCGTTCCTGCTTATCTTCGCGTCAGGTCTCGGCAGTTTACAGATGCCTCCGGCAATAGAAAACGGTTCAGGTTCGACACCTACCCCCCGTGATCAAGGCCGCCGCGTGCACGCGCATGACCGGCGCTAGGATCGCCGCTTCTAAAAATACTTCCCAACTTGCACAACGAAACCATCTGAACTGCGTAAACAATGCCGCGAGACTTCTCGTCGTCCGTGCGCCACCGGTTCCGCGTTGCTCGGCAGCCGCCACGGAAAGCAGCGGCACACAATGGCCTACAAAATTCTGCGATGTTGATGAGGAGCTAGTATAATATTTCCGCGGGCTTGCTTGTTGTAGTCGCGCGCTGACCGTGTTATGCTATGAGGAAATGGCAGATACCGAGATGCAAATGCCAATCTTCTCGTACATAAATCTTAAATGTTTTTGTCCTTACTCGTCAAAAAATGTTTTAGTTCTTAATAAGGCAATCTTGTAAGCAAAGGTAAAGGAAAACAACGCGAGCACGTGACCTTGATCCCCATGAGAAATAATTTGCAGTCACAATTTAGTGATAAACCAATCAAGTCCGATGAGTATATAGACTAGTTGGGATTACTTGAACTAACATATTGCAATTTGAACGAAAAAAGTTTAAGGGCTTGCTGAAATTGGCAAACCTAGTTTTTGACCTGCCCAATTGGATGTTGGCATTACCTTGTCTGCTGGCTGCCGCCATTTTGCTGTGCGCCGGCGCATTGAAGGTTCACCTTCTTCTACCTCCCGATCCTTCTTCAAACCCCACCGAGTGATCAACAACTCCTTTAAAAATGTGTAGTCTCCCAATGTTTCGGGCTACCAACATCGCCCAACCTCTGAGGGACAGGGACGCATCTTGCATTAAGCACGGGCACAACAAACACGATTTATCACTTCTTCTTTATGCTCTCGTTCTCACTTTAATTTTTATCATAAAAAATAGTCCTCACATATATTTTTATCATGTGACCATTGAACTGTAGTGTACTTAACACGAACCCTGGAACAATATTTTTTAGAAAACAAACCTTCAAACAATATCGATGGAATGGATATGAGATGTTGAACATCTACACACAGTATAAGAACTTTCTCAATCTTCTCTTTCGATGATTGGGGAATGACTTAGCGGTGGAGGAAATAAGGAACCTGTTAGAGAATAAAATATATTCAAAACCAATAACCTAGGTAAAGCACATCAAGTACTCCTTTAGCACCACACACTAGTTCTGCTTTTTTTGCACCCTGCTCCAACTATAGTGAAGGGACACCTATTCTGGAACGCGTACACCTCTTAGTAAAAGAACAGCTTTTCATATGCTATAAATATGTAACCCATCATCAATAAAAGAATAGTGTGATTCGTTTGTCTCATTGTGTTGATTCTCTACTCATTTACTTTCAAAAGAACCAAAGCCACAAAGTGCATATGTGGCGAGATGCGGGATGCGGTGCGCGCGCAGCTTTCCGTTGGCCTTTTGCGTGTGGGAGGCCGCTTTTGAGGTGTCTCCAGAAGCTAGGGTGCCAAATCGCCAACGCGTCACCGCACCGAAACTGCATATAGCAGCGACAGTGGATGATCAGTCTGATCATGCACTGCGCACGGCTTGCTTGTTATTGGAGGCAGATGCAAGCGCTTTCTTGTTCAGAAATTGGATTGCTTAATCGGATTCCTGAACAACGGTGATCCATTTGGTCGAAAATCTGGAGCTGAATTACGCGACCCTAATCCTCTCCCAAAACTCGCGATTTCTTGGCCAGAACTTCAAGCCAGATATGCGTCTGTGGCGTGGTAATCCAAGTAATCCTCCAATGAAACAGACTCCGATGCACGCCAATTTTGACGAGCGAAACAAGGCTATCATGTCAACGTTTGCTTGTTCGTTTCTGCAGCTTGATGGGACCCACTCGTTCCTCACGCTTTGTTTACGAACCTGTCGGTCGACGCGATCGTTCGGTTTGTCAGTATCTCCCATGCGCTAGATTACGGGGGGTGACGCGATGTGTCACCGCTTCTGGACGGTATTCTGACTTTTCTTGTAACCTGACGTCGATCGGTCGGTCGATTCTACGAAACTTCTTCTGGTAGGAGCTGAGGTGACTACACGCGCGCAGAAATAAACGCGGTGCACAGTCGTGCGATCATATACCACTGCCATAACGGTACGAATCTGTCCGAGGGTCCACTGCACCGTACCAACTACGTAGGTCGGATGGCATGGCGCGACGGGCACAGGAAGATGGTCGGGACGCTGCCGGAGCAGGTGCCGAACTGCCACCAGCCACCGTACGACGACGGCCGGGCGGCCACAAGAAAACCCGCAGCATCTCTGCCAAGAGCAAACACGACAGGGCGATGGGGTTCGGTGCGGAGCTGCAAGCGAGATGCTGTGCGCTAGCGAATGGGAGCTCGTCACCCACCGGTTGTGGTGATGCATGAATCAGCAGAGCAGCAGCGCGGGGGAAGGAAAACGAGCTAGGCCACTCTAAGCTAGAAAAAGGTCGGTATCCTGATTCGAGAACGCGAGGCCTCTCCTCAGCGGCGTGTTCTGCTCCGCCTCCAAAAAGCAGCACGGTTCATGCATGGCGGTGCGTGAACGCGCGGCTAAGGATGCATCTGATCCTCTTTTGATGCACATCCACTACTGGGGATGCTAATGGGTGCCAATGGTGACACACATTACCGTGGTTAATGGCGAATTTAGTGGAGGAGATCGTTTCTTTTTTCTGCGTTTTTTTTCACTTTCCGGAGGAGGAAACGTGGGCTACTGTTTCGCACCGTTTGTGGGAGCTGAAACATCTGTGTGCGATAGAATCTCCTAGAGGAAAGTTGGTGTTAGCATGTGACGGAGAAAACAACACTAGCACTCGGATTAAATAAACGGATCGGAAGGGGGGGGGGAGAAAAACAAAGTGGAAAGGGCGTGCGTTTCTTCCACGAGTAAGAAATATAATATGTCATCATGATGATATCTGTTTCTATCTCGAGAGGGAAAAAAACAGAGAGGACATTTTGTTTAGTTGCTACTAGATTCGATTTGGATCCGATCCAGATAAGTTAGAACCCTAGAACGGCGGAGAAAAATGGCCACATTGCTGTTGACAATTCGATCTCACACGAGCGAGATTCAGTCGAGGATGGTTTGTATGGTTTCTACGACAAGACGAGCCAGTCCGAGACAATTTGAACTGTGTTGGATTCAACTGTTTCGTGATATTTTGAGTCGACCCACATGTTACATATGCGGAGCTTACAGGGTTCGTGGGGCACAACCCGACCCGCAGCGGAGTTGATAAGAACGACCCGGAGCTCGCTATCAGCTGCTGGCATCAAAGCACCCCACCACCCAAGTCTCCGTCGTTCTTATTATTCTACTTACCGCCTGTGTTCGCAGCCATTTCGTCTTTTCCCCGGTCTACAAAGACTTCGCCGCACTCGCAAGCACGGCGGACTGCTTCGTTACGAAGGCTTCTCCCTTCTCTCTTCCAACAGCATTCTCCTCGGTTGGCCAGCGCCGAGATGGCAATAGATCACGCGCCCCCTCTTGGATTGAAGAGCAGAGGCGCCATGGTAATGCTCTGATTGGATCACCGTTTTGTGTTGCTCTGTTTCTCTGTTCTTGATTGGCGTTTTCAATGGCGATGTTGGATTGACTATGCACGCGCGCGCCATGAATACGCAGGGAGGGGGTGAGTTCGACGACGAGGCCGACAACCAGCGGTGGCCGCCGTGGCTGAAGCCGCTGCTGTCAACGAGCTTCTTCGTGCAATGCAGGGTCCACGCGAACGCGCACAAGAGCGAGTGCAACATGTACTGCCTCGACTGCATGAACGGCGCGCTTTGCTCCCTCTGCCTCGCCTACCACCGCGACCACCACGCCATCCAGGTCGCTGCTACGTTCTGCGCACCCCATAATGCTCTGCTCTGCCGCATATCGGCATATGTCTTCCCCTGTTCCATCATCGATTAGTGGCTCACCCGTCAGTTGGCTGTGGATTTGAGCTAACAGATACGGCGGTCCTCGTACCACGACGTGATCCGGGTGTCGGAGATACAGAAGGTGCTGGACATCACCGGCGTGCAGACGTACATCATCAATAGCGCGCGCGTGGTGTTCCTCAACGAGCGGCCGCAGCCCCGCCCCGGCAAGGGCGTGACCAACACCTGCGAGGTCTGCGAGCGCAGCCTCCTCGACTGCTTCCGCTTCTGCTCCCTCGGATGCAAGGTGCGTGGTCGTTGACACACACGGACAGACAGGCACTCGCTCTGTTGCATTGCGCGTTTCTAGGCGCCTAATGTTCAATCTCCTGAGCAGATTGTCGGCACGTCCCGTGGGTACCGCCCCAAGAAGAAGCTCGTCGTGGTCACCGGCGGCAACAAAAAGAAGCGGGCGGCGCTCAAGGACGCGCGCTCGGACTCTGAGGACTCGTGCCTGAGCACCAGCGGCGGCGGCGGCAGCAGCGACAAGAGCAGCGTCGTGCAGAGCTTCTCGCCGTCGACCAGCTGCCGCCCCTGGAACAAGAGCCGCAAGGGCGTCCCGCACCGGTCACCCTTCGGCAGCCTCATCGTCGATCTCTAGGACAAGGCGCGGTACACTCCGTGTTGTGTATATCACATAGTACTAGCCCAAGAAGGTAATAACCGGACGGCCAACCGGCGGCGCAATGCCGGCGAAGGGCTAAGGCGGTAAGAGCACACGTATCACTCCTATAGTTCGCTTTCAGTTTACAGTTACAGTTGCTAGTTACTAGCGGTAGTACCAGTAAGGTATCCGCTGCTACTTACAGCCTCGTGACCGCAACTAAGTTTTGCAGCCTGTACATTGTAATATACTAAGTATTATTAGAAATACTATCCATACGGTGTTAGACGTATCAACGTCAAATAGATCAGAACTATATCGCAATGTGGGACGTTGAGCCGTGTGATAAAAACAAGAAGGAAATGCCTGATACAAATTGTGCCGAGACAGCACATTTTGTTGGTGGTGCCCGCAATACCGGTCCTGCCGGCTGCGACGCTGGATAAGATCGGTTTGCTCGAGCGGCACGTCCTTCAGAGCAGCGTGTCCGTGTCGTCACTCAGCAGCATCTGACATTATGTACGTATGCGGTGAGCCCGCGAACCAGCCAGACGCCGCCGCGGGATTGCCTCTCTCTGCGTGGCCGCTGGTGCCGTGACCCGAGGACATTCTGTGGCGAGCCCCCGGTGCAGGTCCCGCCGCGGCATTTGCCCCCCTGCACTGCACGCGGCCGCGTACGCGTAACCAACCATTGAAGCCTCCACCGCACGTCCATAAGCGGTTTCCCCGAACGCACGCACATGCGTCGCACTTGCCGCCGGGCCGCGAGTTGCGGCGCGTCTGGAGCCGCCTGCCCTGCAGCCGTGCGCCGGAGGATGGGAGGGGAAATCTCGGGATCGCCGAGCCGCGGCACGTGTTTGGACGCTGCCGACCGCGAGAAAGCGCCGCGCGGGGGGGGGGGGGGGGGGGGGTCGGTATCTTCTAGAGTAGTGAGGCGGTGGACGGCCCCGGCGCCGTCCGAACACGGCCTGCGTGGACGATGGATGCCGATCGAGGGCCGTGCCGTGCGAAGCCGCCTAACTTGCCTCACCCGCCATTTGCCCCCGAAAGCGGCGGCCCGACGTGGACGCCGGCCGTCGTCGCCCGCCTTAATTAAACTTTCAGCCCCCCGCGCGCGCACCCGTTCCCGGTCGTCCAGAAGCCGCCGCGCGCGCCACCGATCAACGTCGCGCATTTATCGTGCGGCGCGGCAAATAGACCGAGTTCCCACGGCTCTGCGCTCCACTGGCCGCGGCACGAGTTTTCGCGAGGCGGGCGTGCAACTCCGGCGACAGCTGCTGCTGGCAAGTGGGGGTACGCGCCACCACAGTGCTCTGCTTGGAAGGAAGATGCTTCGGCCTCTTGCGGGTGGGCCAAGTGCGTCCGTGCCACTGTCCATCTGTCGCTGCACCTTGCAGCTCGCAGGGATCGAGTGTCGTCTCCGTATTAAACAGCCACGCTCCGTTCGTGATCGTACATGCCCCGGCCTCCATCGACAGAATTTCGTGCGCGCGCCGGCACACTCATGGCCTGCCCCTCATCGAACGCCTCCACCAGGTCGCCACGACTTGTTGACGTTGCCACCCACTCACCACCAAACGGCCAGCCCCCGTATGCGCCCCACCGTTCCACTCCACGGACCTTTTTGCCGGTTTCTTCCTGGAAGGTGATGTCACCTTTGGCACCCGCAATGCTCTGGCCGGTCAGTCGCTGCCCGCCGCGACATGGACTGGAGCAGACCGAGACCGACCTCGCTGCCGTCCCGTGTGGCCGTGTCCCACCTCGCGTCGCCGGTTGGGCGGGACTTAGCCGGGACGTGACGCGTCGTGCGCGCGGCGAGTGGGTCATCTAGCTCGCATCGCATGGCCGGTTTTATCGGCGTTCCGTTGATTGGCCGGCGCGCTTTTTAGTTTTAGCTTCCACACCCCCGGCCCGTTGTGGCCAGGTCCCTGCGTCTCTCGAGTGTGTGCCGTGACTATGCATTGCGTTGGGCCGTTGTTGGCCACCACCGCCCCGTCCTGGGGATTTGGATCGCTCGCGTCGTGGACGGCTCGTGCGCTCTGGATAAGGAGGAAAGCGACGGGGATTCACTGTACTTGCACATCGCGTCGCCAGGCCAGGCGGTGGGGTTGGGTTAATGGTGGATCGTGATGCGAGGGTTCTTTGGACGCGATGTTCTTGTCTTATGCGAGGGATCAGGGCTTGAACTGCTGATCGCCTCTTCGCCCGTTCGCCGTGTTCGGGAGCCGGGACCAGACAAACAGTGTCCCGGGCTTGAACTCGCCTGATTGATTAGCAGGTGCTTTCGAAAAAGGAAAGTGTAAGAGAGATTCCAATGCACACAAAAGTTTTCAGTGGCCGGAGAGTCTGAACGCGAGAAGAAACAGGTTCATCGCGAGGAAAATGAGTGAGCGGTTCGAGATAGAAACTCGCACAGCTGACAGCTCTCTCTGGTACCTTTTCGCTACTTTTTTTACCGTCCGCTTCTTCATTCGGACACGTTTAAACCCGTTTCACGAGGGAAGAAAAGAAAATCTGTTGACGTCTGGTTTGGAGCATCGTGAAACATGTCGCTAGAATTGAGATATTTCCTGTGGACCCTTTTCTGATCCCTGCTACGAGGTGGGATTGACGAGAGAGGACCACGTTACAGTGCGCACAGGCCAAACTAGGCCCCCAGAATTGCAACTCGCAGATCTCGCCCCAAAACTCGCCTTTGGCGAGCCCCGTCAACAAGGTCCCACAGTACCAGGCACGGAATCAAGCAATCGCATGGCAAGTGATGTTGCCGTAACCAACTCGCTAGGGTCCCTCGACACCTAAAAGCAAGCAAGTTGACCCGAGAGATTTCGTTTCATCGTGAATACCTGAAGACTGAAGAGCACTCGGGCGGCCGTCCGGTATAGTGAGCCAGTGACAAATTAGCACTGCCCCCTCTGTCCCAAGATATAAAAGATTACAACTTTAACTAATAATATTTATAAAAGTAAACCGCTTCAAATAAAAAGAGTAACATATTACGATAGTTAGTTTAACGATAATTTATTAATGATATTTTTTATATCTACGAATATTTTATCATTCGATAGTCAAAGTTATTTTTAAATAACTTCAATCAAATCTAGAATCACTATGTTTCTTTTAGGGACTAGAATCACTATATTAGGACAGCAGGAGTACCTCTGTTCCGTCTGAAACAATTTGTCTGCTGATGGCCCGGCCCGCCTTTAGAGGCTTTATCAAGGTATGTGCGCTTTCGGCCTAATGTGAAACGTTTGTCGTGTCAGCAGCCCATATGACACCAGCATGTCGGCTCCGAGCCTTGTGGCGTGAGCCTCTTCGGCCCAGTTGTTTTGGTGCGGGTGCGGCTGCGACAACGCACGCAGCCCGGCGCCCGCGCTGGTGGTTACAAACTTCGCCGCTCCCGGTGGCGGCACCGACGCCGCGTCAAGGCGTCGTGTCCATCACTCCATCTAGCGCTGACCGGGGCATAGACTGGCATCGCCGGAGCAGGAAGGGGAAAGATGAAGGAGAAAAGGGAGACGGAGTGCGAGGGTGCGCGCGCGGGAGGGAAAGTGAGACCTGGAAGAGAGAAGCGGAAACCCATTCGCCGATAGGAGACCGCCGCCACCGTCGCTGAAGCCAGGTATGGGCCGCGTGGGATCGGGAGATTTGGAGGACTATATTATATAAAGTTGACACTTGGAGGGGTGTTTACTGCAAACAATTGAATCGCGATTATTATGTGGATTTGTACAAATAAGTGGAACGCGAATTTAGTCGCGATCCCAGTCAGGGGTGTTCGTATAAACGCTTTTGATTTGCCGTTAGATCAAACGTGGGTGGTCCAGATTGGAGCCAAGCAGCGGCTATGACTTCCTCACCATGGCCGGCTTCGGCGTCCTTGGTCGCCGGCGCGCCGCCGCCATGCCCGCCAGCCCTGACTCTTGTTTCTCCATCCCGAACCAACCCGAACGAGAGAAAGTAGTGAGGCGCGACAGATGGAGGAGGCGGCCGTGTACTTCGACCGCGCGAGGTCTAAGCGCTCCGGTGGAGGTGCCACGGGCCTGCAGGCAGCCAATTGGGGGTTGAAGCTGCAGCTCGAATTCGCTTGCCGAAATATTCGTATCGACGCGCTTCGCGATCCCCACCGCCGCGCCGATGGAATCCGACAGCGAGGAGGAGGCCACGGGGCGGCTGAAGGGCAGCCCAGGGCTGTCGGTGGACGCGGACACGCGTGATGTGGTGAAGACGGGCGGCTGAAGTATCAGCTCCTGGAAGGCCGGCAACAGCATCGCTGCCATCTGCGATGGTAAGCTCGACACCTAGCGGCAGTCGTGGGAAACCATCAGGATGATACCTTCATCCATGACAGTTAGCCTAATCATTTACAACTCAACTAGTTATACGCTTCCTTCCTAACTGGCGCGTGCATGCATCTAGAAATATAGACTGCTAGTTAGGCTATCACAACTAACAGAAAATCAATATCTGTGCCACTAGTCACTGAGTATACTAAAAGGAATGAAAAAGAAAAAGCTTCAGCATTATCAGTTAGCAAACTTCTAACCAAAATCTAAGAACGATGGTGGAAAGGTAGACAAATGGTAGCTGCATATGCTCGGCTTTACCAGAAGCATAACTTTCATGTGGCTACATTATGCTCCATATGGCTCAAGAATTGATTCTAGGCAGCTTTGTTCCCAATAGCTTTAAGATTATGGAAGCCCGGATGACAACCTTCTCAGCTTTACTGGAGGTATTGTTTGACGTAGGTTGCTAATCATATATGTCTGAACCGCTGAAGTCTAGATCCCTTGGTTACCATCTCAGCAGCAAATTTATGCTTCCATACCGCTTTCTGACAAGCAACTCGATTGTAGTAAAACAGATTCATACAAAAACATCAAATTGACACTGAGAAACCTGTTTTCGCAAAATAATGCAAATGCTGCTGCTGCTGCGAGATTCGGTTCCAGAACTCGGTGGCTTGGTCAGTAAGTACAAGAAAGGCTGCCAGATCCCCATATGTAGGAAAGCCCAACTCAAGTGTGTTTTCAGCTTTACCTTAAGATCAAACTCCATATTAGAGCTTGTTTTGCTGTAGTTACGGCCAACTTTCTGTGACTATTGTACCTTTGCTTCTAATGTACTGCCATGTTGCTTTCAGCTGAAACTGTACATGTTCTGAGAACCGCACAATCTATAGATTCCTGTCGTCACTGACTAGCACTCGTGTCACATGCATTATCCTGTTTTACTGGGAAACAGTTAGAAGGGGCCGACAGTTGCTGAATTGGTTTGGCATGTGTGGCTGCCACAGAGCTCCACATCGTCTCTTTGCATAGCGTCCAGCTTTATTTTATTGCATAGAATGAGGTCCAACAAGTGGGCTCTGTCCTTTCCACCTCATCAAAGCTACACAAAACTTGAATTTGGTTGCCCTTGTCCATGCTTTTCCAGCAAAGCAATAATTTAACTATTCTGCTCGTCATGTATCTGATCACTACTTTTCTTCCTTACAGTACCCTGATGTTATTGATTTTCCCTATCAGGATATGACCACGTCTATATCTTCAGGAAAATTATTCTTTCTGATATGTGTGAAAGACTTTTTTACCCAGTGTTAATGACATTTTACCACTCACTTGTATAAAACATTTCAAATCCCAACTTCTACTCAATTTAGCGCTTCAAAGGATATTATGTGAGTCAAACTACACCTCTAATGGATTTATCACAGCTTCTGTTGTTCTTTTCAAAAATCATAAATACTCCAGGACCAACCTTGAAGTCATGAGTTGCATGCATTTGTGATTTGGGCTGGGATTCTTTAGTACTCCAATAATACTGGATCTGAAGCATCTGTTTCTCATATGTGGCCTAAAGAGACTACCTGTCATTCATAAACTTACCCGCATGTAACTCTGTTACAGTAATATTTTCTATAGTGCAATCTTAAGAAGTTAATGAGGAAGGCAGTAGTGCACTCCATCATCAGAACGACTAAAACAGCTGCTATGCCAGACTTCAGTGAGCAAGCAGATTGGATCGAATTGATCTGATGCAAACCTGAAACCCAGAGTACCAAAATGAAGCCGATGAGGTTAGTTTACTTTGTTGATGTCTTTCTTTTGTCAAGGATAGTTCACTTTATCCTTAAACCATTAAAGAATCAAGATCGTGATATTAACCATTAAAGCATCAAGATTGTGAATGATCGCTATTAGTGCAAGTAATGCTTTTGGAAAAAGAAGACAGGATGATGATCAGGTGCCTCAAGTTCTTGTTGCCCTCTTGTCTGTGTGACATCTTTCTTTTCCAGAAAATCTTCCATTTGCTCATTTTAGTTGCACATATTCAAAAAGACCTGCAAAACAAAATAAAGAAACGAGAATGGATTTATCATGTGCTTCAAGTTTTTACAAGGAAATAAATGGAACTACAGTCATATGTCATTCACTTCTTTCTTTCTGACGGAACTTGGATTTTGGTGAAGCTAGACTGTTCCACCATTTTTATCTCGAAGACTCAAAGTTCCGTACTTGCATTAAGGTTTTTCTTCTGTTGTTTACTTTGCGAAATCAGAGCACCCAAAATTAGGTGGTCTATATCTTTGAAACGAGTGAAACTACACCTTTCTTCGTCCGCATGCCCCCATATTTTTTCTGTCACCTTGTTCATGTATCTTGTTGCTGTCAACCGCTGGCTGCTGCTGACCCCATATGGCAATGACGTGTTCATTCCCCAAAAGAAAAGATGTACATCACCTGTTAACTCAGTTCGGCCTTGACAATCTGGTCCATCCTATTATCGTTCCTTATGTGCCAGTTCAATATAGTTCACCAGCCCTTTGACCTGCCTACGAGGACGAAGATAATCTGGCTCCTTTCCATCACTAGCCTCAATATGCTTGGGTTCTGAATCTAGACTAGACCTCATATGAATCCCAGGCCACTTTGTTCCTGAAACGTTGTAGGGTTTGGTGAGCAACCTCGCATCTAGTTGCACCAATACAAAGCGATTAGTGACTTGATTGGACAGAAGGAAGGATAGGTAATAGGCGCCGGAAACGGGAAAAGTAAATATTAAGAAAGCAGCCGGTGTGGCAGACTAGGCGCCGTTTACTTGAAGCGAGAAGAAATTCAGATTGATGTGAGAGTGATTCCAAGATTCTCAGTCGCTATTGTAGCGTAGAATAGTTGATAAAACCTGATTGAAATGGACGCACGATGACCTTTCACGTCCTGTCTTTCATGAAATATAGTCCTGTGGTCAGTAATTTTCCCCCATGTTAATCATATACTCCGCAGCCTTTCAGATTTACTGGGGTTCTGTATACCTGAGTTACGTGGTGATAAATCTCTCAACTTTTTCTGTAGATTTGGTAGTCTAAGCACGAGATTAGTTAAAACCATTCTGACTGGCTGCCAACTTGAAAGGAATGGCAGCTTCACCGCAAACTAAGGAGTGGTTTGTTTCAGACTTTCAGCCACCACCAATTTAGAAATTTTGAATGACTCTGTTTCCTCCATATGCAACGTTGCAGCAGAACCATTTCATTTTCTAGGGAAGAAGCGTCCGGATTGATGGATTCCACTCGCTTTTACGAGTATTTCTTATCATCCAGACACAGACATACCTTTTCCCCTGTCCGCCGAAGGAGACAAACTCGGTTAAGGAGAAGCCATGGACGGCGGCAGCAGCGCGAGGAAAAGAAAATGAAAGCGGAGCGGCACCGTAGGCCCCAGGCTCCAACCACCGCCATCTCCTTCCCTCTCCCTCTCAGCCTCTTTCCCTCGCATAATACTTTGCTTCCAACCAAGCACAATCTGATTTGGCGCCCCCTCCTCTCACTGGTCTCCTCAGAGGATCAGAGCATACCTCACAGTAGCATCATCGTCGCATGGGTCTTGATCTATCTCTGCGTTGTCCTCGCGTATTTTCCAACACCTGGAAAACTCCATAGCACCAAGGTACAAGCACAAGCACAGAGACCCACTGCTCTTCTTGCTTCCATCATCTGGGCAAATTTTTTTTGAGTTTTCGACCAGAAACTCATGAGGGTCCTTCGTTCCAGTCTGAGAAGTGAGGAAGATTGTTTGTGATACTTGCTTGGAGTAGCTCAGCCCAGCTTGGGGCTCTTTGTTCCTGCTTTTTTGGTCCTTGGGTGCTGTCACTGCCTGTCTTCCATGGCGGGTGTGTTTCCTCCTCCTGCAATTGCTGGGCCGCAGCCGACGTGGGTGCCCTATGAGCCAAACAGAGATTGCTCCCAGGGCCTGTGTAGCAGGTACTGCCCGCAGTGGTGCTACTCCGTCTTCCCGCCACCGCCGCCGGCCTTCGACCTCGCCGGACCCAGCGGAGACGACGACTCCTCCGACTCCACCTTCTCGCCCCTCGTAATCGCCATCATCGGCGTGCTCGCCGGCGCCTTCCTCCTCGTCAGCTACTACACCATCATCTCCAAGTACTGCTGCACATTCAGCTCCCTGTGGAACTGGCTTTTTGGCTCGGGCAGGGGCGGCGGCGGCGGCCACGGCCACGGCGACGACCATGACGGCTCGCGGAGCCAGGGGCCATGGAACGCCGTGCCGTCGGACGGGCTGGACGAGACGCTGATCAACAAGATCACGGTGTGCAAGTACAAGCGCGGCGACGGGTTCGTGGACGGCACCGACTGCTCCGTCTGCCTCGGCGAGTTCCGGGACGGCGAGAGCCTCCGGCTGCTGCCCAAGTGCAGCCACGCCTTCCACCTGCCGTGCATCGACACGTGGCTCAAGTCGCACTCTAACTGTCCGCTCTGCCGCTGCAACATCGCCTTCGTCACCGTGGGGGTCGCGTCGCCGGAGCCGGAGCGCCGGGACCCGCGGGAGGAACGGGGAGACGACCAGCAGCTGGTCCTGACCATAGAAGATTACTCGGGGCAGACGCATGAGGAGCCGCAGAATCAGAATGCGGCCAGCGGAAACGGTGGCGACGGCCAGGAGGCACCGCAAGATCGTCCAGGGATGTCAGAGGAGGCCAGTAGCATTGTCGAGATCAAGGAAGACGGTGCACCGCCTGTGAGGGCGTCGTCGTCGTCGTTGTCAGACACGCACCGTGAAGGCCGCATGTCCATTGCCGACGTGCTGCAGGCCAGCCTAGAAGATGAGCTGATCGTGGCCAGGGAAAGTGGCCTCCTGGCGGGCTCTTCAGGGTCGTCAAGACGATGCCATGGGGAGAATAGCAAGGACAGCGGTGGCCGCAGCGGCCGAGCATTGCCAGATGCAACAAACTCCATGCCGTCGAAGAAATTGCCGACGGCTGGTAGGTCGTGCTTTAGCAGCAGGAATGGCAGGGGAAAGGATTCGGTTCTTCCAATGTGATGCGATCCATTCAGTGGTTCTTCTAACTAGATACAAGACATGATACCTCTGGTTATGTGTGTGCGCTTCCGGTGGAGATCAAGGTGCCAGCACCTAAATTAGGTGATTCATCCTGTTTTGATCAATACCCGTGAATTGTGGTGCCGCAAACTGCAGAACCCTTCTTCCTCTGCAATCCTCGGCGCCCGGTAAGATCTCCTGCACCTGCTTGGTGTTTCTACTGGATAATTGTATAGGGGCTTCAGACGTTTTTGTTCTTTCTTGATTTCATCTTTCCTCTGCTCTGTCTCTGAAAGATTGGATTCCGCTCCAGAGATTTCTCCTTGTTTTAGTGAGTTGAGTCTACCGGCGAAATGATTCCTTCTGACGAGAAGTGATCCAGTGTCAGCATCTGCGTTGTCTTCCTAACTGCCAATGTAGTACAATCATTGGCTGATGTCTGTGTCCTGAAAAATGAAGTGCCGAAAAAATTCAGCGTGATTCATGCCCTCGTGCCTGGCTGGATTATACCCTGATTTGGTTGTTTGGTTTCGTTTAGGTGGCCAGTGCCTGCCCATAACACCGCTTATTTACGCTGGGCAACACGCACGTTCGTCCACATATCTGTTACGGGAAACAACGTGCGTGTGACGTTAGGTGTTTGCCTTTCTCAGAATGTGTTTCCTCACAAATCAATTTGCCGCTGGGGTTAGGTTGATCCATAGGCTGGATCAGCATAGTATCTGCTCATTCATGTCTGAACATTGCGCTCAACCTAGCAACCTAGGGATCACTAACCCTTGTACTTTTTGGTTAGTCCCTTGTGACCTGAACACAAACAGCATATTTCTGCGCTGGTATAAATGGAGTAGTAGCCGGGGTTGTTATCGTGATCCTCAGTTGTGGCATCTAGTAGCATTGTTCAGGTTACTGTCAGTACCGATGCTTGCAAAGTTGGGTCAGAGCTGGACGCGCCTCTGCTTTCCTACTAGGACGTCGGTGGAGCCTTGTGTTATTGAAAGGCGTTAGGTGTGTGCGCGAATCATTGCCTTTCTAGTGCGGCTTTCTTTTTTCTTCCACATGGTGGACTCGATCTGTCTGGTCGTTGCGAGTTTGGAGCCTTGTGGAAAGGTAAAGAAGGCTAGTAGAACTCTAGATAAACTCTGATTTGCGCATCGGAATCGGATAGTTTAGCAGAACTCCGCGTCATTGTTGCACCATATCAGGGGCATCGTATAACACGCGCGACATGAGTGCCTTCAAAGCGTAGCGTCGATTGGAGGGGGCGGTCCAGAAAAGTCAGGCTTGCACATGGGGAAGAGACGGAAAACTGGTCCTGTGTTCACGCTCGATCTCGTCAGAGATGCCCATACAGGTCTGCACTTTTCTGTGAAGGTTGGACTAAAAATTTAGCTGGTGTTCGTGTCGTGCTCCTCTGTGGGCGACTGCCCTAGCGGACAGGCAGGGATTCTGCATCGGGTTCAACTTCCAGTTAATGCCAAACACGCCCTTAATCGATATGGTTTCGTGCCTGCGGAAGTGACATGCGAGACCAGCATTGCAATCGCGCAGAAATGTAGCTAAAACAGGCACGAGTACTCACCTCGACGCGTATCAGTACTTCAAACTCGTTCTTGAACCAACGTTCATACAAATTACAAGTTTGCGTTCATGGCCAGAGCTATTAATTTGTCGACAACGTGACTTTAGCTTCCTGTAATGAACTTCTAATTGGCACGTCACTATAGATATTGAGCGTCTTTTTTGTAATGTAGTACTTCTTTGTAACAAAAAAATATTAAAAGTGTAATATACAATGATACAATTCTTTTATCATTAGTGACACGTTATTGGGTGTTCATGCGTATGCGTAGCAATCCATGAGAACATGTCAAGCGTTCCGTAACTTCATGTACTTCCAACCTTTTCTAGCGAGTTCATGATTTTATACGTGCACTTCATAATTCATTGATGTTCAGTATTTATGAATCTGCATGATTGACACATACATTTATGTTCATTGCGGTCTTTTTCCCGGTTGACGGAGCAATAAGGAAACGTTTCACTGTTCGTTAGAGCTGAATTTCTAGGTTACAAGTAATGCAGTATTAAGAAAGCCTTGTCCCTTGATTAAGAAGTGCTGCACAAGAGGAAATAAAACTATCGTAACTGTACGCCCGCCCAGTGGGCGACTAGCCATCGAGGCATCGACGAAGCCTTCTCGCCCCTCCAAAAGGCGACAAGTACTGTCAGAGTGGCTACAGGTCTTCTGACTTATGATTTATAAAGTTTGGAATGGGTAGGTTGTTGGTGTATTGAATAAAGATAACGAATATTAATAATAATAAATCCAGACAGCGTAGGTCGACCACAATCTTAGCCCAACACGGACCACACAATGCTACGTTGGGCTAAGATTGTGATCGAGTTATTGGGCCACACACAACGCGTAGGCTCCCGGCCCCAGTGGTCACGCCTCGCTCTCGGGCAGCCGAGCGGGCCGTTGTTTCTGGCCAGTGGGCTGCCTTAAACCACAACGAGGCCACACGTTTACCTACCTGCCGTATCCGTAGCACTCTTGTACGTTCATGCACACCACTGTTCGCCCCTGAGAGGCTGACTTGAACGTGCGTATACTATGTTGGCGCTTGGGTAGGAACAGAGTAACACGCAAGCTCTCAGATATAACAGCACAAGTCTTGTGAAACCATCACACATTCACATATCGGATGCTAAACGAAACGTTGCAAACCACACAGACCAACACGGCGCATACACATCCAGGAGCGGGAAAAACACAAAGAAAAGACTACACAGCTACACCGAGACGTTCTACTTCACCCACCCAAACGTCAGGTGCACCGCAGGCAGACCTGCAGCTGCGCGCACGCTCAGCACCACCGCCCGATCAAAGAAGCCCGAGGCTTCCGTGGCTCAAAACCGAGGCCGCCGCGGACAGGACCACCGTCAGTCCATCTTAAGTTGCATGTCGTCGCTCCTCTCCTCGTCGACCGCCGGCCGGAGCTGTCGCCGCCTAGTGCCCCACGGCGAGCAGCTGCTGCGTGACGGCGTCGGCGTCGATGACGCAGAGCACGTGGTGCACCGCCGCGGCGATGTCGTCCACCGTCGTCAGGGCGCACCCTTCCTCCACCTGCGGCAAGCACGCCACATTAGAATGAAACAGCACTAGTGGAAGGAAAAGGGCACATGTGCGATGGCCGGATGACACCGCACCAGGGGTCCAGGACGGACACAAGTAGGGAATCTGCTAGCTAGTACTTGACGCTACTACAACTAATCATAAACTACGCTACAGTGCAGCGGCTAAACTAAACACACAAGAGGAGGGAAGGAAAGCGAGATGCCGTACGCTGCCTACCGCCTAGGCATAGCCTTTTTCTGCCCCATTTCTCGATGCCAATCTCAATCTGCACAGCACTGCACGGCTCGATCAGTTCAGCAGAAAGATTCGCCCTGCCACTGGTTTCTTTACGACGACAGTAACAGTACGCAGGGCAGATGCCAATCTCAATCTGCACACAGCACGGCTCAATGCTTTTTCTTTGTACTGCTATGAACCAAGTGTGACGCCACATAGATTAGGACAGCGCTCACTGCTGGACAGCTACTACTATTAGCTGTGCACAGTGCAGTCCTCCGTGGCCATCGAGGCAGACACATGGCGACATTGACAAGTCCGGCGAGCTGCATCCAGCTCCGCGCGGCAGGGCCCCCTTCCACCGCTCAACTCTCCGGTCAAAAGCAAGCACCAGCAATGCTCCTGCTGTGCCATTCAGTCGTACCGGAGAGGGAGCAAGAAAAGACCCAGGTGTCCAGTGTTCTTGTCAGGTCCATCAGATTCTGATCAATTATTATTTCAAAAAAAAAGGAAAAGGGAAAAAGGATTCTCCCGCGCGTCCTTTTTTTCAATCTCAAAATCTAAAATAAATTCAGATTCGCCTCCAACAATAATGCATGCACTTGTTGGAGCTTGGCCTTGGGTAGTGAAAGGACATGTCCTGCATGCCCTACAGCGTCGATGTGATACCCCTGGATGTTTGGTCTATCCATCGAACGGCAGGAGAATATCTGCCACGCTTTCTTTTCAGAACCATGGGCTCATCAAATGGAGCGAGAGCTCTGCTGCTAATGTTTTCATAATCCTTGTTTCTTTCCAGAGTGACCTCATGATTCCCAAATGACGTGTGGAGACATACGCAAACTTCCGTGTTGGTATCACTCGATTTGTGAGCCTCACGTGCAATCTAGGAGTATTGTAGTTACTCGAGTGCATTGGAATGTGTTCACGGAGAATTTTTGTCCATTTAAAACGAAGGACAGTGGAAAAAATGAACTGGATAAGCGCAGCTTGAAGGAAGTACTCTACACACCTTGGCGCTGAGGGAGTAGAGCGCGAGCGAGTCCAGCGTGGTGACGGTGAGGTGCAGCACTGTGAGCCGGAGCGCCTGCATCCCGGTGATCAGCTTGAGCAGCTGCCCCGGCCGCCGCGGCGCCATGACGCGGACGCTGGCGTGCGTCTCCACCAGGCTCACCTCGATGTCGGCCACGCCCGGCCGGGCGCCGTCCTCGGCCGGGAGCATGGTCGCCGCCGACGAGTCGCGGGGCGGGTGGTGGCACCACACGTACTGCGGGTACGTGAAGAACCGTGCGAACGGGGGCGCGTCGGACGCCTGGTCCTCGGTGACGCTGCTGCTGCAGTTGCTCGTCGTCGACGTGGACTCCACGCAGATTGGGGTGGCTGAGGCGTTCGCGCCGCTGCTGGCGTGCGTTGGAATCGGCACCGCGTCCGATTTCGCCATGTGCGGATGATGAACCAGTGTTCGCTTTCGCACCTCGAGTGACTGCAGCTGCTGCTCGAGCTCCTTCACGAACTCTATCGCCCCTCCAACAATGGAAGCTTGGTCACCCTGCAGGATGTTTGAGCATTAATTTTGTCAGGGTTCGGGCAGGAAGTGAACCAGTGCTGGTCAAGGAGCATTCAATTTTAAGTCTCTGCAAGAACTAGAGAAGAAAGTTTATGACAAGGGGGACACATAAATGCTTGGTTATTATAGGTGCCTGGCCATGGCCCATGGCCGATATACAGGGATATCTCCTGAACAAAGAACTACTAGAACTGTGAAGAAAAGCTAGCGTGTAGCAGGTGTATAGTCACGTTTGACCTAGTTGAAAAAAAAAGAGAGAATGCCCTGCATGAACTGCTCTTGCAATTCTTCAATAGTAATGGTGGGTCTCTTTCGGCAAAACAAACATTCTTTCGCCATTATTCAACCAAGTTGCTCCAGCACCACTTTCTTCATCTCTTCGAACGAGCAGGACTGGAGAAGATAGCAACAATCTTGACACGAATTGTTGTCAGTTTGGTAGAACGCGAAAGCGGGGAGAGGCGCGCTGCGGCGGGGGCGTACGTACCCTCTGGACGTAGGCCTCCGGCATGAGGGACCGAAGCACGGCGAGGTACTCGTTCATCTGGCGCCGGCGGTTGCGCTCCACGGCGATGTGCATCACCCGCTGGCTCTCGGCCTCCTCTTTGGACTTGCAGCTCCGCGTCCGCCGCCGCCGCTTCCTCCTGGGTGCCGGCGACGTCGCGTCGACGTCCCCCGGCGGCGCCGGCGCGTCGGCCGCGTGCTGCGCGGGCTGCGCCGCTCCGACGACAATGCCGGCGTCGCAGAACGCCGCCCCAGCATTGTCGAAGAGGAAGCTGGCCGCGTTGAAGGTGTCGTAGATGAGCGAGTCCACTAGTGCCGACATGGCGGAATGTCACTCGATAGTATCTAGCCAAGCTCGCACTCTCGCTCCGGGCGTGGCTGCTTCTCGGTGTCGCCGAGCTCTTGGCAATGCGCGGTTACGTTTACTTGCGTACTAGCACCACCACATCGCCCTCTCTACTTATCGCACTCTTTACAGCTTCGGCCCACTTCAGCTGTGTGCGTATCTGAGGTTCTGAGCTCTTGGCGTTGGTGGCATGCGTATGGTTCTTTCTCGCTAGTGGTGGGCTGGGTATACGCTGAAAAAAGGATAAGGTTTCGGCGCGCGCGCGGCCGCAGGCGTACAGCGTACTGCGCCGAGTAGCCGAGGAACAGTGGATGCAGCTGGTAGGAGCTGTGGCTTCGGCAGTGGCGCATGCAGATGCAGCCTCAGCTTGCATGGCTCCCGATACAACAGCTATCAGATGTTTAAAAGCTGCATTCTTTTATGTACGCCGTGTTGGGTAACCGGCCGGAAGGGTTCAGAACCAGAGCAGGAGCTGAAAAGTCTGGGCTGTATTACCAAATTACACCAATGGTGTTCAACGACAATTAGCACCGCATCAGAGTTAATGATCTGAATGGCGATTAATTAGCGTCCTGAGACGCCAGCAAGTACCAGGAGCTTGATGCTTTTGTGCACGAGACGAGGTGCACATGAAGGGGAATCACAGGCCAGATGGAATTGGAGACAGGCAGACAGTGTTAAGTACCAAGGTCACATGGATTAACAGTGGAGGGAATGACTATCTGACACGCAGACCACATGACTAACGTACTAACGTGAGTTAGTGCTACTTTTGTGCTACGAGAAGCAATGTCCGTAAGGCCTAGAGCAATCATCATCGGCCCTCGCTGAACCCAGAAATTCAGGGATCAACTGAACTGAACTTCTAGGACGCTCTGTTTGTCGACAGTCAGTAGCCCACTCCTTATAATAATTTTACCGTAGGGTCTGCTTGTACGTAGTCCTTGTCTAAGCTACGGAGACACGATGCACAGTAGGGCTGCAGGAACATACCTGGACACTTCACGAATTGAATAATACCGGTCTGCAGGTCAGTGTCTTCAGTATATCACTAGCTCGGATGCATATCCTCTGCAGTACTGCACATGCAGTAGCAGTCACTGACATGTGAGCCCGTACTACGGAGACATGTGAGCTAGGATTTGAGTCCCACTAGCTCCCATGAAAGATGGGATGTTTGTTACGGAGGTGAACCCTTTATTTACTGTTCACGAGGCGTGTAATGGTAGCTTGAGGTAGGGATGAAACGGTCGGAAACAGTCGGAAAATTAGTTAAATCGTTTTCATTTTCATATATAATTTTCGGAAACGGAGTCGGAATCGGTACCATCGGAAACGGATATGATATCGGAAATTTCGGAAATATCGTAAACGGATATATCGGACCGGAAACCTATGGATATCGGAACGGTTACGACTTGTTCTTCCGGAAACAACACTCTAACTTCGCTCTAGTAACCATAATAAAATAATAATAAGTAATGCAAGTAAAATATAATCATTCATTACATGCACCCTCATCCATATGTAGCACATACAATAAAGTTCACTAAAAATAAAATAGTGTCATACATCCATATCACGACCACAAATATAATTAAAAATAATATTAACCACCTAGCTCCTCACTTTCATCCATCACATCTGGATCACTTTCTACGTCCTCATCCTTCAAGAACCAAACACAAGGATAAATAAAACAATTAGATTGTCATTTTCTTTAGTATTTCTTAAAATAGAAGAATATTTTATATTTTATTATAACAACCAACCCTGAAATGCCATGTTAGTCATAGCCTCCATAACCTCGAGATCAGCAACAATTGAAGCAACACTTTTATAATCTAAAAACAATAGTGGATAAATTAAAACAAGTAAGAAATACATGTAAAACTACACATTAATGAAATTGCTACCTTTTTTGCTGCAGCAACCCAACTTTTGGTACAAATCAAAGCTTTTACGATCTCATGATCAAGATTACTACGATATGGATCAACCACGCGCCCACCAGCACTAAAAGCAGATTCTGAAGCGACTGTTGACACTTGTATGGCCAAAACATCACGAGCCATTTGTGAAAGAATTGGATATTCCTTTCCTTGATTCTTCCACCATGATAAAACATCAAATTGTCCAGTATGCTTAAAAAGTGGTTCAACCATGTACTTTTCCAAGTCATTTGAGCTCTCTACCTCAAAGGAACATGACTCATATAAAAACTGTTCCAACTCATTATCTTTATTGTCCATGTCCAAATATAAATCAGATGACTTAGTTGTACTAGATTCTGGTGTCCTCTTTGCAGGTGCTAGTGCAACATAAAATTGATAAATTTGCCTCAACACACTAACAAATTCCTCAACTTTAGCATGATACGACACATCACCATAGAATTTCCTCGTGTAGAACTCTATTAGTTTTTTCTTGTACCTTATAATGGAAGAAGGTATTTCTCATTTTAGCAATCAAGTATTAAGATAGATTATGACATAAACATACCTTGGATAGATTATGACATAAACATACCTTGGATCAAGAAAGCTTGCTACTGCAAGAGCAACATTTATTTTCTTCCAATACTTTTCAAATTTTTTCTTCATAGCAATGGCCATTTCACAAATAGTGGTATCTTCATGAGTAGACCACTCAATAAGCAAAGTTCTAATCTCATAAAAACCCTTGTAAAACAAGTTGGCGGTCGGATACAAAGTGCCAGATAAAAGTTCAGTTAGATCATAAAATTTCTTCAAGGCATGACACAATGTTCTGGTCTTGTTCCACTCAGCAGGAGACGGAGATATGTGCTCATACCTTCATCGGTCAGTAGTCTTAAGCCTCATAAAAGCATCCTACAAATAAGACAATAAGCAATTAAGAAATATAAAAGTATAAGCCCTAATCTAGTTACTAGTACATAAATAAGTATTACAATTGCACCTTGTAATATATAGCATCCCTTAACATCAAAAAAGTTGAATTCCACCTTGTTGAGACATCAAGAGAGATACCCTTACTTGTCTGTAAACCACACTCTCTTGCATGCTTCATTAGTTCCTCCCATTGTTGTGGAGACCCCTTCACAACTAATACTAATGACTTAATATTCTCAATTGTGTGAGAGATTACACTTAGTCCATCTTTAGCAACTAAATTTAGAATGTGATTAGCACACGTCACATGAAAAAAAGCACCGTCACAAACCAAAAAAGCATCAGCACTTGTCTTCAGATCGTTAATTACATCTCGAACTGCTACCTCGTTTGCAGATGCATTATCCAAAGTCAATGAAAATAGTTTCTTCTCAAGCCCCCATCTAACCATACATTCCGTAAAGTATACATATAACTTTTTCCCTGTATGTCGCCCTTCCACATGAAAGAAATCAATAATCCTCTTTTGAATATGCCAATCATCATCTATCCAGTGGGCCGTGACACACATATATCCTTTATTTTGATTGAAGTCCACATATCCATAGTTGTGCTAAATCGACATTTAAAAGTCTTCAAGTATGCATATAACTTATTCTTTTCCTCAAAGAACAGTTCCATGATATCTTTCCTAACAGTGATCCTAGATTTAATAGGAAAGCTAGGACGCAAGGACTTGATGAAGTCAACAAGATACTCATGCTCAACTATGTTGAAAGGATACTCATGCATGATGATCGCTAAATAAAATTTTTTGTGCTGACTTCTGGATCATACCTGTAAGGTTCAACATAATTTATGTCTTTCTCATTATCCTTTCCAACTGCTAGATGCTGTTGACCTTTGACCACACTATGGGCAGTTCTAAGGTGGGTCCAAAATCCTGTTGTTTCCTTATTACTCTCACATCTATACTTTGCTTTGCATTTCGGAAAATTGCAAGATGCCCATCTCTCAATGTACTTCTTGCCATTAACCATGACAGTCTTTTTTTCCTTAGTGTAATACTGCCACATAGCTGACGTGCTCTTCTTATGTCTCTTTGCATCATGTTTATTATCATCATCACTATCAACAACTTGTTCTTGATGAGCAGGTTGTGCATTGGTACTAGATGTTGGATTTATGCAAGGTTGTTCATTGGTACTGCCAGTGCCACTAGATATGCCTACACATAACAAAATAGTAAATCGATGGATGATGGAGCAATACTTCAGTCTCAACACATGATTATGAATAAACCATGTACCCTCATTTGAATTGGTGAACACATGTACACACCTGAACTAAGAACAAACTATAATTCTATAAATAGAATATTCATGTGAACTAGTACCTGCAATTCGAGCATCCACAGCCACAGATGGTGGAGACGGCTCCAAGAACAATAGACGATTCGTGGGGGTGGGGGTGGTCCGGTTGGAAGTAGACTTCTCTCCGGTTGGCGCCATCACTGGATCGGATACAAGGGGAGGAGGTGGCTGGCTGGCTGCTGCCTGCTGGATGTGGCCTGCGGGCAAACGGCAAAGGGCCTTTGGACTTCGGGCAGACTCGACAGAGGGCAGAGCACTAGAGTAGAGGCCAGCGGCCCAGCGGGCAGAGGCCTACGCCTGGCGCTGGCGGAGTGGCGGTGCAGCGTGGAGGCCTGGCGTTGGTCGCGCTGCCGGTGGAGCGTGGAGGCGGGCGGCCTGGCACCGGAGGGAGGCGGGCGAATAGAGCTGGTCTCCAGCTGGAGCCTGGAGGCGGAGGCGGGCACCAAGCACGCGGCAGCCTGGAGCCTGAGGTGGAGGGCTGGTGGCGCAGCGCAAGGGCGCAGCCGCCGAGGCGTCGAGCCGCGCAGATCGGCATGCCGCACGCGGGCGGGGGCGCCAGATCGGGATTGGCGGACTGCGGCTGCGGAAGGGAGTCGGGCACTCGGGACTGAAGGCTGGAGCGGCTGGGGCCTAGGGCTGACCTAGGCGCGGTGGGCCGGTGGTCGTTGGGTTGGGCTGTAAATGGGCCAAGCTAATTGGGCATAGTCGGAAATTAATCGGAAATTGTTCGGAAATTTCCGAACAAATTCGGAATTTCGACAATTCGGTCGGAAATCTAGCCAAATCATTTTCGTTCCGATCTCTTAATTTTAATTCCCAATTTTCGACCCATTTCCGAAAATTACCGACTGTAAGGATCGAAACGCCCAAGAGGGGGGGGGGGTGAATTGGGCTTTTTAAAATTTTAGAGCAATTTAAAACTTTAATGGTTGAAGCCCAATTCCCTATGCAAACTAACTACGCAAGCAAGAGAGTTAAGTGCGGAATAGTAAAAGCGTAATAGTAAGGGATGAGGAGAGAAATGCAAACTCCCGCGGAGACTCGGAGACACGGCGATTTTTCCCGTGGTTCGGTAAGATCACAAAAATCTTCCTACGTCCACGTTGTGGCACCCACCAAAGGGTATAGCCACTCCCAAGTCACCAAGACGAGGGAATCCACTATCTTTCTCCGTTCGCCTTCTCCGGCAAGGTGGAGCTCAAGCCTTGTACAACGGTGATCCTCCGGGCTTCCACAAACACCTTGGTAAGCTCCGGAGTGATCTCTTCTTCCTCCAACGTTTACAAGGTGAGAGAAGTCACCAAGACACTCTCTCTCACTAGCCTAGAGATTCCAATCACCAAGAATGGACGCACACAAGCTTCTCTCTAGCTAGATATAACCTATAGTTGGAGTACAAGAGGTTTTGAAGTGTGGAAGTGGTAGCTCTTGGTCTTGAATGCTTGAGAATGTGTAGTGAGGCTCTGGTGATCAAGACTTGTCGAAATGGCCGGTTGGAGGGGTATTTATAGCCAGCCCACACGAGATAGCCGTTGGAAAAGTGGGCAGACTTTTTCAGTGAACATCGGATCCTCCGATGCACCCCTTTATATGAGCATCGGTCGAATTCCAAATTAGCTGATGTCACGTGTCAGATGTGACCGTTGGATATAACCGTTGGATCTTTTAATCGACCGATGTTACTTCAATTTATCATCGGATGATCCGGTGAGTTGATCTTTAGAATTGGGTCAGAAATATTGTCTCTGTTGAATTTGACCGATGTACACTTACTTCATCATCGGATGGTCCGGTGTGTACTTCTTCAGAATAACTCAGATATCATCCTTCGGGTGAAATCAACCGATGTGCCACTTCCTTCACATCGGATGATCCGGTGTGTACTGGGCTCTGAGGTCTTCTTCTTCTGCCAACTCAAACTCGACCGATGTAGTCATTTTGCACGACATCGGATGATCCGGTGAATGCAACTTGTTTGCTTCGAGTTGTTTTGAGTTGATCTTTTGGAATCTTTTTGAGTGACCTCTTTGACATTTGTTTGTAATGATATTATGATGAAGTGTAAGCTTCTTGTGTTGCCAATTTTGATAGAATAGAGTCGTTGTATGAGTTCTTTATTTAGTTTTCATGAGTATCGAATAACCCCTTAGAATAGATCGCTGAGGGGTCTCCATTTGTATCCAATGAGCAGTAGACGATGTGAATAGATACTTCATTAACGTTTGATGTGATATATGTGAAACCTCGCATCCACAAACTCATTAGTAATAACGAACGGTTGTCATTAATCACCGAAACCATAACTCACGGGGGCCTAGATGCTTTTAATCTCCCCCTTTTTGGTGATTGATTACAACACAACGAGTAGAGCATAGAATTAATAGAATTAAGGCGCAATGCTCAAAAAGGAAATGTAACAGGTACAAATTGCAACACAAGTGGCCCGAAGGCTCAAATAATAATCAATAAAGCGTAAGAGCACAGAGTAGCACCCGGAGTACAATAATAGCAAATAATAATAACAGGCAATCTCAAATAAAGTAACAATCTCCAATAAAGTAGCAAAAGGGATAGACACTCCCCCTAGAACCAAGTACTCCCCCTAGAACTAAGCTAACCTCCCCCTGACTCTAACTCTTCTCCCCCTTTGGCATCAAGACATCAAAAAGGAAAGTCGAGTGACTACGACTCAGGCGCGCTCCTGGCGATGGTGAAGCGGTCGGCGTCGACGGTGCTGTCGCCGGAGCTGCTGGAGGTGGAGGTCGCTGGTGCTGGAGCTGGAGCGGGGGGAGCTGGAGCTGGAGCTGGAAGATCCGCTGAGACTGCTGGCGCCAGTGGAGGTACTGCCGGAAGAGGTGAGGACTGGAGCGACGTCGGTGGCAGTACTGGAGCTGGTGCCAGTGGGGGTGCACCTGGAGCCTGGCTGAGTCCCAAGTGCTGAGGTGGAAGAGCCACTCCAGTCTGCTGGTAGAGGTTGGTGACCAACCCCAGGATGCCCAACAACATCTGCTGAGTCTGCTGCTGCTGGTCCAGAGTGCGCCGCGTCATCTGGTCGACAAGGTTGGTGAACCTGTCGGTGTCCTCTCGCCTCTGACGGGCGATCTCCAGCTGCATCTCCTGCTGCTGCCTCTGAAGCTGCTCCTGTCGAGCTGCCTGCAGGTCCAGAGTGTGTCGCGTCATCTGGTCGACAAGGTTGGTGAACCTGTCGGTGTCCTCTCGCCTCTGACGGGCGATCTCCAGCTGCATCTCCTGCTGCTGCCTCTGAAGTTGCTCCTGTCGAGCTGCCTGCAGCTCCTGCTGCTGAGCCATCCGCTGAAGTAAGGTGGTGAGCTCTGACGGCTGAGTCACCTGAGCCTCTGACACTGGAGGAGGTGTAGGTGGTGGGGCTGCTGAGCCTCCTGCCTCTGCGTCGTGCTGCCTCGATGAGGGAGGAGCAGGAGGGAAGAACTCCTCGACACTGTCGCTGGTGTCGCTGTCCGACCATACGTGCTGTAGGTCTCCTCGCTGAGCCTCTGCCTGTGCCAGCTCTGCGTCCTCCTGAGTCAGCTCTGCCCAGTCCTCCTCTGACAGTCTGGCTCGAACCTCACGCTCGACGGGGCGGCCAAGGCGGCGGTCTCCCGGAGTGGGGACTCGGTAGTGGCTGAACCGGGTCACGTGCATCTCCGTCAGCTGAGAGACTCCTAGAGTGTCCTCTGGAACCAGCTGGTGAAGAAGGTGACAGATCCAGTGACCGAAGACCAGCTGTCGTAGCATCCCAACTCCGTCGGTGATCACGTCCTCCATCTCGCAGATCAGAATGTCTACTATGTCGAACTCCATCCCGTTCATCACATAGAACAGGATGGTCTGCTGAAGGCTCGTGAAACCCTCCAAGTAGCCGGACCTCGGTAGCAGGGTACGCCTGAGGACGTGGTGAACTGTCCGAGCTGCTGGGGTGAGAAGCGCTGGCACCCTCGGCTGGTCTGGAGTGAACGGCTGAGTGAACAGACCTCTGATCTCCTCAAAAGGCGGTGCCACTCCTCCAGTCAGTGGTCTCCTCGGCGGGTCTGCGTCTCCGTAGACTATCTGGTGCAGGCACGTAGTAGAGAGCTCCACACCAAGCAGTCTGCCCAACAGGTCTCGAGATACGTCGTGGATTCGCCCCATGAACATGAAGTGAATCGAGCGACGACCCTCAGAGACGTAGAGTGTCGCGTAGAACACCCTGACCCACTCCTCGACGTAAGCACTCCTCGGGTGTGAGAGCAAGTCCACCAGTCCTCTATATCTCTCAAACAGGGGTCTGATCCCGTGTCCTGCTGCCACTGCAAGATGATCCCAGTCAATGCTGTTATGCTGGAATAGCTTGTGACCCCGACGCCTGTAAGTCTCGTACAGGGACGCCTGTGTCAGGGTCCAGAACCGGGAGTCAACTCGAGCGTCCCTAGGTCGCGGGAACCACTCCTCAATCAGCGCTGACCATCTAAGCTTCTTTAGTTGCCTTGCCTTCATTTTACTGTAGTCGGTGAGTCTGACATCTTCGGCAACTCGGACTGCTGTGTCCATCAGGTGGATGGCCCTTTCGGCCTCTCTGTCCTCGGCGCGGTCAGCCGCAGAGGGGCGCCGACTCGCCGTAGGAGTCTGTCCACCTCCACGAGTCCTCGGGGTGCGCCGGCGGATGAGAGGCGGCACCTCGGTCTCCTCCTCGTCGGAGCCCTCGGGAGGCACCGGCTGGATCGGAGGTTGCTCCTGCCTCTGCCGGGACTCGCGGATCCGTAAGGAACCGTGATGGCTGCGCTCACGCTCCTCGGCGGCGCGAGCAGCCAACTCCGCACGACGCGCGTCCTTGGACATCTTGCGCTTTTTCGCGGCGGGTTCCTCAATAGCCTTCCCTTTTCCTTTGCGATCGCGACCCATCTCAGCGGCGAAGCTCGGCGAGGGAGACGCGGCGGAGGAGGGAATTGTGGCGGCGCGGTGGAACGGCGGCGGCGCTCTCGGGAGAGGCGGTGGCGGCGATGCCTGGGAGGCGTTGGCGGCGACTGGAGGTGGCGTGCGTGGGAGAGGCGGCGGCGGCGGCTGCTGGGAGGCGGCGGCGGCGGCTGAGAGGCTGCGGTTTGGAGGCGGCGCGGTGGCTGGGAGGCGGCGCGCGGCTGGGAGGCGGTGCGCGCGGGGAGAGCTGGTGGCGGCGGCGGCGGAGCCTGGAGGGGGCGGCGGCGCCTGGAGACGGCGGCGGCGGCTGGGGCGCGTGAGGAAGGTGGCGAGGGCGTCGGGCGGCGGCGGAGGTCGAGAAGAAAGAAAGAAAAACGGCGGAGGTCGGCGATCCGCTATTTAAACTGTACGGGCAAACCCTAGCCGCGCATAAAACACCGGATGGACCGATGATCATCGGAGGATGCATCGGTCGAGTTCAACAGAGAGTTGTTCCAAAAACTCTCTTTGAACACCGGATGGACCGACGTTGAGGTGGCGATCATCGGTCGATTTCTGCAGGGCACCAGGAAAACTGAACACCGGATGCTCCGATGTCTTCTGAAATGAACTCATCGGTTGATTTGTGACATCTGACTTGAACTGAAGCACCAATTGATCCGATGATCTGCTGGCCCTGGCATCGGATAATCCGATGACTACAGAAAACCTAAGACTGCCCATATGTGTCCTTGGACTTAAACACACAAAGATAAGGATGGGTCCTCGGACTTTTGGGCAACTCCTAACCTCTAATATAAGGCTTTAAATATAGTGCCACATATTGGCTAAGCCCTTAAGCAAAGAGAACACACAAGGTTAGGAGTGAAACCATGAAAATGTAAGGCCCATGCTTTGTGAGCTAGAGTATAGAAAACTTCTATCTCTTTAAAGCGTGTACCTTTAGAATTTTGCTCTATCCACACCATATGAGTTGAGATATTGTATTTTGAACAAGTCTACTTCTCATGATGCGGGTTCCCCCTTTGTGACAATCTACCGTATGCAATGCCAAACAAAATAATGCAAGATATCAAATGAGTGCAAGTCTATATGGCAGGAGTCATGCAAGGCGTAATGTAAGTCTTATCTTGTCAAGTTTAAACCTGCCAAAGGCTTCCTCAGGGAAAACTATTTCTAGTTTGCCCCTATCCTTTGGGAGTTAGACAAGACCTATTTGATATGCAACCTTACATGAACATGGCAACTTACATGACGTTAGATGCATCTAGCACATTTAATTCACTTCTAAGTCTAGAAAAAGTTTTCTCATCAAGTGGTTTAGTGAAGATATCCGCCAATTGTTCTTCGGACCTAACACCTTGCAAAGAGATGTCTCCTTTAGCCTCATGGTCCCGCAAGAAGTGATGGCGAATATCAATGTGCTTAGTGCGGGAGTGTTGAACGGGGTTTCTAGCTATCTTAACCGCACTTTCATTGTCACAAAGGAGAGGCACACAATCAAACTTAATTCCAAAGTCCAAAAGGGTTTGCTTCATATATAGAATTTGGGCACAACATGCACCGGCCGCTATATATTCTGCCTCCGCGGTGGACAAAGCCACGGAGTTTTGCTTTTTGCTCGACCAAGATACTAGGGAACACCCAAGTAAGTGGCACCCACCGGAGGTACTCTTGCGATCCACACGGCATCCGGCAAAGTCCGAATCCGAGTAACCCAAGAGATGGAAACTAGCGTTTTTGGGGTACCACAAACCTACACTTGGGGTATGCTTGAGATACCTAAGTATCCTACAGACCGCCTTACGATGCGATTCTTTAGGTGCCGCTTGAAACCGAGCACACAGGCACACACTAAACATGATATCGGGCCTAGATGCGGTAAGATATAACAATGAACCAATCATGGAACGGTAATGAGATTGATCAATAGGTTTATCGTCCATGTCCGCGTCGAGATGACAATTTGTCGCCATTGGAGTACTTCTTGAGCTACAATCTTCCATTTCAAACTTCTTCAAGAGGTCCTTGGTGTACTTCTCTTGGTAGATGAAAGTCCCCTCTTGAAGTTGCTTGATTTGAAATCCTAGGAAGAAATTGAGTTCTCCAATCATCGACATCTCGAACTCCCTAGACATCATGGTGCCAAACTCAAGGCTAAGAGATTTGTTAGTTGAGCCAAAAATAATGTCATCAACGTAAATTTGACAAAGAAATAAATCCCCGTTGATGTCCTTGGTGAAAAGTGTGGTGTCCACCCTCCCGATCTTGAATCCTTGCATGACTAGGAAATCCCTTAGACGTTCATACCATGCCCTAGGTGCTTGCTTGAGCCCGTAGAGCGCCTTGTGTAACCTATACACATGGTTAGGATTCCTCGGATCTTCAAACCCGGGAGGTTGCTCAACGAAAACAAGCTTGTTAATATAACCATTGAGGAAGGCACTTTTCACATCCATTTCGTAAAGCATAATATTGTGATGTGAAGCAAAAGCAAGGAGTATGCGAATAGCTTCTAACCGTGCGACCGGGGCAAATGTCTCTCCAAAATCTAGTCCTTCAACTTGTGAAAAACCCTTGGCCACAAGCCTTGCCTTGTTGCGGACCACCACGCCATTCTCGTCTTGTTTGTTGCGGTACACCCACTTCGTTCCGATGACGTTCTTGTCCTTAGGTCGCTCCTCCAATACCCAAACTTTATTGCGGGTGAAGTTGTTGAGTTCTTCTTGCATAGCCATCACCCAATTGGGATCTTGGAGTGCTTCCTCAATATTTGTGGGTTCTACACACGAAACAAAGGAGTAGTGCTCACAAAATGAAGCAACATGGCGAGAACGAGTACTTACTCCCCGTGACGGACTTCCGATGATTTGATCCATCGGATGTGCCTTGGAGATGCGCCCATGCCTCATAAGAGGTTGTGAGGCACTTGGTGGTGGTGAGGCATCTTGCTCGTCTTGTGGTTGGACTTGACCTTGGACTTCTTCTTCTTCTTGGTGTTGTGTGGCATGTGAATCTTGCATTCGCAATGGATCATTTTTCTCTTCTTCTTCATCAATTTGAGGCGCCATGGAGGTGTTGATGTTGGAACTTGAGGCTCTCCCTTGATCATGGCTCTCCTCAACTTTGGGCTTGATGTCTCCTATGGTCATGTTCTTCATAGCTTCTCGTAGAGGCTCATCATCTATATCATCATGACCAAAACTCTCCTCTTGGGAGCCATTAGTCTCATCAAACTCAACATCACAACTTTCTTCAACTAACCCGGAGGTTTGGTTGAATACTCGATATGCTTTTGAGTTTGACGCATAACCAAGAAAGATACCAACATCACACCTTCTTTCAAACTTACCGAGCCTTCTCTTGCGGTAGATGTAGCACTTGCACCCGAAGACTCGGAAGTAGGAGATGTTGGACTTTCTCCCAATGAGAAGCTCATATAGGGTCTTTTGAAGTAGTCGATGAAGATAGACCCTATTTGCGGCATGGCACGCCGTGTTGATTGCTTCGGCCCAAAACTTCTCCGACGTGCCATAGTCATCAAGCATTGCTCTTGCAAGGGTGATGAGAGTCTTGTTCTTCCTTTCAACGACACCATTTTGTTGAGGGGTGTATGTGGCCGAAAACTCGTGCTTCACGCCTTCCCGATCACACCACTCCCCAATGTTGTAGTTCTTGAACTCGGTGCCGTTGTCACTCCGGACCTTGATGATGGGAAGTTGAAATTCCCTTTGAGCTCGTTTAGCGAAGGTCTTGAAGATTTCCGGAGTTTCACACTTGTCGCCTAGGAACAATGTCCAAGCATAGCGAGAGTAGTCATCAACAATAACAAGACAATAGAGGTTACCGCCAAGGCTTTAATACGTGGACGGTCCGAAGAGGTCCATGTGAAGTAGTTCAAGTGGCTTGGAGGTTGACACCATTGTCTTCAACGGATGGTGTGAGGCAACTTGCTTCCCGGCTTGACATGCGCTACAAAGCTTGTTCTTCTCAAATGTGACATCCTTCACGCCGGTCACCATCCCAAGCTTGAATGACTTCTTGAGCTTGCTCATCCCAATGTGAGCAATGCGCCGATGCCATAGCCATCCCAAACTTGTCTTGGTGAAAAGACAAGTGGTCAAGCTGGCATCCTTGTTGGAGAAGTCCACTAAGTAAAGATGTCCATGCTGAAAACCTTTGAATATTAGTTCTTTGCTTGAATCACTAGTCACCACAACACCATTCTTGTCAAATGTGCACGTTAGTCCAAGATCACATAATTGTGCAATAGAAAGTAGATTAAAACTAAGAGACTTAACGTAAAGCACATTAGAGATAGACAAATCGTGAGAAATAGCAATTTTACCCAAACCAATTACCTTCCCCTTCGAGTTATCACCAAAGGTGACTTGTTCATGATTGCCGGGGTTTTCTATGGAGGTGAACATACCATCATTGCCGGTCATATGTTGAGTGCACCCACTATCGAGTACCCAATGCTTTCCTCCGGCTTTGTAGTTCACCTACACACATGAAGTTAGTTTTTGAGTTTAGGAACCCAAGCCAACTTAGGTCCTTGTATGTGTGATACAAGTGTTTTTGGAACCCAAAGTTGCTTGGGGAGCTTCCCCTTCATGTCTTTGCCGATGAACCTTGCCTTCACTTTTCCACCTACTTTGCTCAATAGATAGTGATAATCATTGAACGTAGATTTGTAGTTAGGAGGCAATTTGGGAGAAGGACGGTTGGGAAGAGGACACTCCCTCGTGTGATGTCCGGTGACCTCACAATGTTGGCAATATGACCCAACTTACTTGATGAAGCTTGTCCTAAGCTCCGGTGAGGGCACCTTTCCTTTGTTGGGTACCGGGAAGGATCCAAGTCCTCTCTTGTTGAAGCTTTTTGCTTGTTAGTAGAGGATTTCCTTGTGCTTGTCCTCCCCCTTAGAGAGTCTTGCCACACTAGTGCAAAGACTTTCAATTTCGTCCAATAGCTCCTTCTCCCTAGGGCTTGCTTTTAAAGGCAAAGACTTATCCAAAACATTAGTGGCATGTGAATTAGATGATATTTTGCCATCAAGGGTTTCTTTCTTTGTGTTTTTCAATTTAAGTTCAATAGCTTCATAAGTACGGTTAAGCACTTCATGTTCTTGAACCAACTCATTGTGCTTTGCCAAGAGTGCTAAGTTAGCTAAGTCAAGCTCATGATACTTAAGCTTGATTGTAGCATTTTCATCCTCGATTTGTTTGACATTTGATTTGAGCGCGTCATGCTCTTTAAGTATGGTTACATACTTGTCATGCAAATCGAGGTTAGCACTTTCAAGCTTAGCACGAGCTAGCTCAAGAGTCTTAAACTTAGCCTTTTCCCTTTTTATCATGCCATGATATTCATTAATCATAGATGCTAATTCATCGGGTGAAAGCTCCTCATCATCATCGCTAGAGTCTTCACATACCTTTGAGTTACCTTTCGCCATTAGGCACATAGAAGGTGGACGAAGAGGTGAGTCATCCTTGTTGACGATGGCGAGGCCCGCCAAGTTTTCTTCATCTTCACTATCTTCGTCGCTTGACTCTTCATCCGTGATCCACTCATTTGCTTCACACATGAAGACCTTTTGAGGCCCTCTTCTTTTCTTTGGAAAGAGCTTGGTTTTCTTGCCTTTGTCAAATTTCTTCTTTCCAAAGGAGCGCTTGGGCTTGACCTCCTCTTCATCATCACTTTCTTCTAGCTTGTGATGCTTGCCAATTTCCTTTCTTTTGTCCGGTCTTGGACAGTCATATGATATGTGGCCTAGATCACCACAATTGTAGCACGTCTTGTTTTCATCTTTTCTTGGCAAGAAGGCTTTCTTTTTGGGATCAAAAGAGTATCCCTTCTTTGCAATCTTGGAGTTGAGGCGTGAGAATTTTCTCATCATCAAAGCAAGCTCATCATCATTATCTTCGCTTGTTTCTTGCTCTTCTTCACTTGAGCTAGGCTCAACCACTTCCTTCTTCTTGGGAGTTGTCTTCTTGGTTGAAGCCTTGAGAGCAATGGTTTTTGATGATGACTCCTCCATCATTCCAAGTACGCTCATCTCATGAGCATGGATTTCTCCAATGAGCTCCGAAACTTCAATGTTGTCTAGTGACTCTTTTTGGAGCATTGAATTGATAATGTTGTACTTGGGCTTGGGTAGAAGCATAAGGATATTGCGATTTATAAGTCCCTTGCCAAGAGAAGCAATATCAAGTGCGTTAATTTCCTCAATGAGCAAATTTAAACGAGAAAACATTTGATTAACGTTTTCATGAGGAAACATCTTAAATTCATCATATTTTGATTTAAGCATGTGATATTTGAGTTCTTTGACACGAGATGAGCCCTCATGTATTTCAACTAGACATGCCCAAATTTCACATGCTTTTTCCTTTCTAGCAATCCTAGCAAAAACATCTTGACTAATGCATTCATATATGGCATTTCTAGCCTTAGCATCCCATTTTAATTGGTCTCCAACATAGTCAAGATTTCCAAACCCCGCATGGGTCGCTTCCCACACTTCGGGAGCAATTGCCTCAAGGTAAGCGCGCATGCGTGCTTTCCAATAAGCAAAATTCTTGCCCTCGAAGGTAGGAACCGAACCCCCATTTTTGGCCATTTTTGCTCTCTAGCGGTGAAGCTAGAATGATCCAATGAGCAACCAAGCTCTGATACCAATTGTAAGGATCGAAACGCCCAAGAGGGGGGGTGAATTGGGCTTTTTAAAATTTTAGAGCAATTTAAAACTTTAATGGTTGAAGCCCAATTCCCTATGCAAACTAACTACGCAAGCAAGAGAGTTAAGTGCGGAATAGTAAAAGCGTAATAGTAAGGGGTGAGGAGAGAAATGCAAACTCCCGCGGAGACTCGGAGACACGGCGATTTTTCCCGTGGTTCGGTAAGATCACAAAAATCTTCCTACGTCCACGTTGTGGCACCCACCAAAGGGTATAGCCACTCCCAAGTCACTAAGACGAGGGAATCCACTATCTTTCTCCGTTCGCCTTCTCCGGCAAGGTGGAGCTCAAGCCTTGTACAATGGTGATCCTCCGGGCTTCCACAAACACCTTGGTAAGCTCCGGAGTGATCTCTTCTTCCTCCAACGTTTACAAGGTGAGAGAAGTCACCAAGACACTCTCTCTCACTAGCCTAGAGATTCCAATCACCAAGAATGGACGCACACAAGCTTCTCTCTAGCTAGATATAACCTATAGTTGGAGTACAAGAGGTTTTGAAGTGTGGAAGTGGTAGCTCTTGGTCTTGAATGCTTGAGAATGTGTAGTGAGGCTCTGGTGATCAAGACTTGTCGAAATGGCCGGTTGGAGGGGTATTTATAGCCAGCCCACACGAGATAGTCGTTGGAAAAGTGGGCAGACTTTTTCAGTGAACATCGGATCCTCCGATGCACCCCTTTATATGAGCATCGGTCGAATTCCAAATTAGCTGATGTCACGTGTCAGATGTGACCGTTGGATATAACCGTTGGATCTTTTAATCGACCGATGTTACTTCAATTTATCGTCGGATGATCCGGTGAGTTGATCTTCAGAATTGGGTCAGAAATATTGTCTCTGTTGAATTTGACCGATGTACACTTACTTCATCATCGGATGGTCCGGTGTGTACTTCTTCAGAATAACTCAGATATCATCCTTCGGGTGAAATCAACCGATGTGCCACTTTCTTCACATCGGATGATCCGGTGTGTACTGGGCTCTGAGGTCTTCTTCTTCTGCCAACTCAAACTCGACCGATGTAGTCATTTTGCACGACATCGGATGATCCGGTGAATGCAACTTGTTTGCTTCGAGTTGTTTTGAGTTGATCTTTTGGAATCTTCTTGAGTGACCTCTTTGACATTTGTTTGTAATGATATTATGATGAAGTGTAAGCTTCTTGTGTTGCCAATTTTGATAGAATAGAGTCGTTGTATGAGTTCTTTATTTAGTTTTCATGAGTATCGAATAACCCCTTAGAATAGATCGTTGAGGGGTCTCCATTTGTATCCAATGAGCAGTAGACGATGTGAATAGATAGTTCATTAACGTTTGATGTGATGTATGTGAAACCTCGCATCCACAAACTCATTAGTAATAACGAACGGTTGTCATTAATCACCGAAACCATAACTCACGGGGGCCTAGATGCTTTCACCGACTAAATCGGAAAACGGTTCAGAAACTTTCGGAAACTGTTTCGGATGATTCGGAAAATTATCATCCGTTTTTCACCCCTAGCTTGAGGATCGGTCGGATACATGGCAAGCACACATGGTAGAAGGGAAGAGCTGGTAGCTAGAGGACAACGACTTGTGCAGAATCCCAGACGACAGTATCAAATTAGTAATAACCGTCCAAGAGAATCTAACCAGCCTTTAAGCTAATATTGTATGCAGAACTAAACAAGGTAACGAACAGTCACACAAAGCACATAAGGTTGGCTGCCTAGAACAGGCTTGTTCCTTTCTGGAGTTCGATGTCCGATTCAGCCCATGAAAGATTCAAAAGATTTCACGGCGAAGATGGAAGATGCAATTGAATCCTGTCTAGTGGGTTTGCACAGGCTAAAGCAAACCTAAGACAGCATGCCGTGAAAAATATTTGTTCACTATTAGTATACTTCATAAAAATGGTAGTGTGATATCTAGCTTTTTCTAGAGGTTAAATATGAATAGTTATAATGTGATTCACATTATATCCTCTATAAAGTTAGATATAGCAATATCTTTTTTATATCGATCACTATAGTTTACGTCCAACTTATTATTGAAACAGGCAAAAAAATATTGAGCTATTTTTTTCTTGTTAAAGAGCTGGACCGAGCCAAGTCGAGCAGGGACGAACTGGCTTGACATCCACCTTTAGTGACAGCAAACCATCAATCCTAGAGGGCTTTATTGGAATAGCTTATCGTGGTTTGTGCAATATCAATTCATACCATGGCAGTCATAAGCACGATAATTTATGGAATGCCCTTTACAAGCTTGTCATGAGCTGTTCAACAGCCACAACAAGCCATTGTCCCTTCTCCCTTCATTTTTTTTTTCAATTGGGCTAAATGACCATGTACAGCAACCATCTTCCTGTGTACACAAAAATAGTGTGGTAGTGACAACCGCCCAGTTACAAACTTGTAAGTCTAAATTAGTTTTTTATTTAACATATATGTTTGTAATGAGTGTTTATTTGCTAGTGAGCATGGGCGAACCCCGCGAGGGTACTGGGGGCTCAAGCCCCCTACTTTCCAATACTCCTCGGATAGAAAGCGAGAGAGGGTGAAGAAAAATAAAGAAGAGAAAAGGAAGTGCCTTGAGCTCCATTCTAGGTCTTTCAGTATCTGTTAAGTCCTTGTACCACTTGAAAATGTTTGTGGAACCATGCCGTTTCATTGTACAGTCATATCAATTCTTTTTAGTAGCTATATGCGGTAAAAAAGAGTCATTAGTGCTAGTACTAGGTTAATGTCATAATGAGCTATGTGCTATGAGGAGGACGAGATATGGTCGTTATACGTTGTGGCTAAAAGTGCTAAGGAGTAAGGACTCACGTTAAATCTTTCAATTAAAAGCGGGAAACGAGTGTGTCAGTGTCAGCTAACTGTTGATAATAACAGAAATGGCAGACAGGTAGGGCCCTTGTCATGCTTCGTGTGGGTATGGACTGCATGCCATAGATCGGAGTGGAGAGAACATAAATCTAGAACCATACAAGTGCCTACCTAAGACGTGTATAAAGGGTGTAGAGGCTTAGAACAATGTGGTTCGACTTAATTGCTTCCAGTATGTTGCGACGCTCCAATTAATCATCTAGCAATCTAAGTGGCAATAGCGAATGAAGCATCACCACTTTTTATATTTGTATTGGAACCATAACATGTGAAAATAGTTTTGTTCAGTTCCGTGTAATATGCGTTCTAATAGTAGAAACTGGTGTTTACAGCCTGCCGTTTTTGGAGGCTACTACGATACAACTGCAGGATTGAAGCTTGTCTCGGCGATCTTTTTTGTATCCGCGTAGGGCATGCGCATGCAGGAAAATACTCCACGCAACTCCTGTAGACGTCTGGGAGCATTGCGACGAAAGGACCTGCGCGATACGGTATGATTGTAGAACGTTCGTTCCGAGGACGATACGACTCATCACCACGCGCGCGGTCGAAAGTTTGGTGAGACTGAGCGCTGTCCCCAAAAGGCGACAGCACGGCGACACTCGCAGGCCGGCGGGGACACTCGCAAGTTTGTTCGTGCCTGCAGTGCTGCGCGAGATTTGTATCCATATCTGCCATGCACAGCGACGACGCGCGCGGTTCTCGAGGAGATCGTCGAGATTTGGTTGCTCGTCACATGGACTGCCCTGATGACACAAGCTGGTCCATGCATGTCGTCCAGCCATGTGGTCCGGCAACGGCCAGCAGGCGCGGCTCCCTCGACGAGCGCTAGGAGAACAACACACAGTACGCAACTGCCGGCCGCTAGAAACCTAACCTAGACCATGCTGGTGAAATGGCGTGGTGGCCTACTGTCGGCCCACAGTGGCAGTACAGCACGCACACTGACTGAGCAGCCCGGGCACCAGCAGGACCACTGTCGCTAACGGTTCGATGCATGTAGTATCATAAGACCGCCCATTTCTATCAATGTCGCGGCTAGGTTCACTGATGATTTTACATGCGTTTGGAATGGCATTGCTACGGTTTGCCGGAAACATGACCATGCGAAACGCGGCACACACGGACGGCGGACTTCTCCTCTCCGGCCGTCACCGCAAGCACCAACGCGCGCCATGCACCCCGTGCGCTCAGTTACGGGCTCTCCGAGATCGTCTCCGGCCGCGCGCCGTGCAAGCAGAAGCAGGCATATGTATGTGTGGCGCTAGCTGTTTGCGCTCTGCGAGCTGACGCGTCGCGACCAGCAGAGAGGGGCAGCCTGGCACGGTGGCATGTGCGGCCGCTTCAGCTGGGACTGGGAGGGACGACGACGCCGCTGCAGGAAGCGGAAGCTGACGCGACGCGCGACGAGGCGCGGAGTCAATGCGCTTTGGTGCGACGCGGGTGGCCGCTTGCGCGCGCGAGAGAGAGAGGGGGTACGGAAGGCCGCGCGCGGGACGCCGGCCGGCGCATCCTTCGCTTTGTTTGCCGGCCTGCTGCGCGCTGCGGCCGGCGGTGGTTAATAATGCCGTTTGGTGCCATGCGCCTCCGATCCGTGTGCCCCTGCATGCTTCGACCGGTACGTGCCAACCGTTTAGATCTGTGATGATGATGCATGGACGACGAGCAGAGGATGGAGACGTCTTGCCGTTTCGATTCGGGCTCTTCCCTTTTCAGACCGCTAGCTAGCTGCTACACGCCGGTCCCCGGCGGTATGGGCGATGGATGTTTGAGAGGCGAGAAGCCGTTCCGGGCCGCGGATGCTGTGCTACGCGCCACGTCTCGTCTCGCTCAGTTCCATTCCGTGTCGGGAGAGCTGCTGGCCGTGCTGCTCCCGTCACGTGGTGGTCCAGAATTTAGGACGGCGGCAACGGCCTCATTCGTAGACTTTTGTGCATACGTACACACCGAGCACGCAGCCGTGCGAGTAAATTTACTGTGAGTAAAGCCTTCATAAGCCTGCTGTAAACGAAGTGCCTGGCCGCGTAATTCGATCGAGGACGAAATCAATTGGCATGGGTCGTCGAGGAGTTCTGTCGTGCAAGTCAAGCAACTGTACGCGTTACCCTGCAGGTCATATGATCAACAGGTGCGTGCTCGCGCGCGTTACCTGCAGGTCATGATCATCAGATGATCTTACTTTACTAACGTCGGAACCACAGCACGAACAACACACTACAGCAAATCCTCTGTGCAGACACCGGAAGGGGGCACTGAATTGTCAATAGTGCGCGTACGTTTTCGATACTGGAAACGAGGGGATCGGAGCACGGTAAATCATCACATTACTTTATTCGTTAATTGATGTGCGTAGCTACCTAGCCACGCGACGTGGGCGTCGGGATTACCACAAAGTTGGATACCGTCCTGGTTCTGGGAGATGTTTCGATCGGACGGCAGCATGTGGATGTACAATGAAGCCATTTCCATTTTCCAAACCGTGCCACCTCTGATCGAATGTGCTGCCGATGATGCACGATGCTCTTTACGTACGACGATGCCGACGGCTATGACGCGCTCGATCCGAGCCTCGGAATGTAACGATGCATCGTCGCCGGCAGTATGTAATCGCGACACAGTGCACTGCCGTCGGGTGGAGGGCGGCCTACATCGCCACTACGAGCCGGCTGGCATGCGTGGATGGCTGGCTAGGTAGCAACGCGAGATATACGGGTATTGACTAATAGAGTGATCATCAGTACCGTCACGCTGCAAGAAGTCTCCTTGTCACGCTGCCAGAGTCCATGACTAGCTAGCAGCACCGGCCGGGGCGGCCTATGAGTTGGCTGGAGCTGGGCGTACGACACGGGGACCGCCGGGCTCGGCGCGTCACAATGTTTGGATGGCGAGGGACGAGTGTGTCCAAGCACATAGACAAGGCGTGACAGCTCACTGACGCGGCCGAGCGGAGGACCAGCTGCCGCGCGCGAATGGATGCGTCCCGGTAGCAAACGCACACGTATGGTACGCTGATGCTGGTGCAGCAAGATCGAGCCGGCCGGGGACACTGGTCACGGTGCGGGAGCTCCTCCGGCCGGTGCCCAATCCACGCGCGCGCCTAATCTCGCTCGGCTGCAAAAGCTGCGGCGCGGGGTTGCTGTAACGCGTGGAAGCGCGCGCCCTGGTACTGGTCCATGGTTCCTCGAAAGGGGAGAAACGGCAGGGAGCGCACGTACGGGTTGGCAGGCCCACCAGGCAGGGGTACGAGTACGAGAGCCGGTCCCGTCCCCGACCTGCACGCGCTGCAGTCGGGTCGGACGAAGAGAGAGCCTAGCTCTACTCTACCGAACAGAAGCACGCCGAGTGGCGAGAGTACGCGCGCGGCGGCCGGAATGCGTTTCTGAGTTTCTGTTAGACCATGGCACGTAAACTGGCCCGAATGCCGCTACTCTACTCGGATCGGTAGAGTAGCGGCATTCTACGAATCAGGCCAGTGGTCTTGAGGCCCAATGTCTCCGCCGCGGCAGGCAGATGCGCGCGGCAAAAACCGCGCGGTCCGTGTCAACGGGGCCCCGGCTGGAGGCACTGGCTGCCATCGTCGTCATGGCGTCAGTCGGGTGGGCCGAAGTGGAATCACATCATGCTCAGCCCAAGGCCAGCCGTGTTCTACCATCGTTGAGCCCATCCCATCCCAAGCATAGCCTACCAGTTCAGGCCTCTTCTTCCAGCTGCGAAATGACACTTGGAAGCCCTGGGCCATATCGAGACCGCCGACGGCGTCCTTGAGCGCCGGAGACGCCACCTGAGCATGTTTGTCCTTGCGCGGTCCGCGGCGGCGACGGCGAGCTGTGTAGAAGAAATTTCGCGTACGCGACTGGGAGAGCAACAAAGCGATTTCGGCACAGACGACGACGGGTCATGCCGCTCTCTTACGATCCGTCATCCGTGCGCGCGTCAACGACGGGACGCCGGCACAGTCGCACGGAGATGCGTGCAATATCTAGACTTTTCAGTGGGGTTCGATGTTGCAATGTACCTTGGCTTAACTGATCAATCCAGCTGGGATTCAGTAATGTTCTGTTGAGGCATTCACATGGATTTGCTAACAAAAAAAATAGCTGGGGGTGGGGGGGGGGGCACAATACGATAGTATATAACCGATGGACTTTTCATGTCATACAAAAGAAGTATGAAGATTATCTCAGGCAGCGAGTATTTATACACTGTTTTTGCAAGTGAATCCACTCATCCATTAAAAAGAGAACAATATAACCTGATGACGGTTGTATTGATCAATAAGAGACTGCTACTGCCAAATATACAAACAAAAAAATATTCCCTACCACACAAGCATTACATGGAGGGAGGAACAGATATACCAGACTAGAATCAAAGAACAGGAAAACTGTCTGGTCTTTACTACCTTGCCCTCTGCTGAAGTACAAGGTTCCGGAGAGCGGCGCCATATATACAGATTACATTGCTTTATGACCATCAATGACGCCGTATACACTCTCAGTGGATCCCCGAAAATGACTGTTCGGGAGAGCCTGATAAACCTTGTTTTTACTAACACCTTATCTCATATGAGCCAGCTCTCGTGATGTAGCGAACCCACTCAACAGTGTTGTAACCACTCTTCTCCCAAACCTGGAAAATATATCATGTAATGAGCTTTGTCGCATCAGAAGTTATAAGGTCGCACATAACCAATTTGCACATACCTTCAGGAACCGAACACGTAAACCAGAAGCGGTGAACATTGGAACCTACAGGAATACGAAATCAGATTGAGCAGAGAAGTGTTGAGAAAGCAATCAAACAACACAACCATATCCGTATGATCCATTGGTGGCATGTTCTATCAGAAAGCATGAGAAGATATTATTCGTGAGAATACTAGAAGGTAACGTCTAACATCTCAAACAAAGCAAATTGCAATTCCCTAAAGCTACAAAATTCAAATTCTTATGTAGGCTGCCTCAGTTCATTTACAGAGAACAAGTTCTGTGCCGCATTTCAGCAGAACAACAGATACATGAAGGGCAGATCAGAAAGCTAATTAGAGATCTTCAACAGTGGAAATGTTACCTGGAACTCCATCTGAATGGGTGGCCTGTTCCATGACTTCTTTTCACCCATGGTAGATATCAGCTCAACCTCTGCACTCATAGTTGCCTCTGTCTGACCAGGGAATTTCCTGATCCTGTAGTTTAGAAGTGTCTCATGAGTTTAAGTTAGTTGAGAAGAATAAGTTATTAAAGAAAGTTTTAAACCACCAATGTATGTAGACAAAGGTAAATATCACTTACTTCCACACCAATGAGTCAATCGAGGCATTATATTTTGCTTTGCCTGAAGTTGTTTGGAAACTAGTCTTTGCTGTCTGCTTTGGTACTGGGACTTTGACAACGACACCAAGTGCAAACATCTTGGCACCGAAAACACTCTTAACCTACATCATCAAGGTCCATGATGTCAGTAAATGTGATTATCATCCACCTATACAGATATGCCTCACTTACTTTAACATTAATCTCCATGCGTGTTCTTCCCAATTCCTTAATTGTTGGTAGCACACTGAATGGAAGGTTTACACCCTCTGTGATCCGGTACCTTAAATAAAATTTGTCCATTGAAAGTCAGCAAAAGGGCAGCTAATAGATCTTCCATTAGCAGGAGGGAAATTACAATCATAAGAGCAATGAAATATTACTTCATTAATTCAAATTCACCATCTGGAGGCACAAAGCTGACTGTCTTTTCTGAGTTAAATCTCGTTAAGTTGACACACTGGTGGAATGTCACATCATCAAGTTCTATGGTCTTCCCGCTGTAGAGAAATCAGACACAATTGTCAGAAAATTTAGCAACGTTAATAACAAAAGCTGAAGCTACTAATAAGATATCAATCAGCACAAGAATGCCTGCAACTTTTTATTTAACGTATTTTATAAATAATCAAGAAGGTGTTAACCTCTTTGCAGGCCTGGACTTCAGCTGGGCTTCCTTTTCAAGTCCAATCTTGTCATTTAATCCTAACTTCAGATCAGGCATTCCAGAAAGGAAGCACTTCATAAGAATCTTTCCGGTCACATCACACCGTAGAACACTTCCTGCAGGAATGGCAGATTATGTGAACAAGGAGCACCAGTTAGCACAACAGGGAAGACAACTGAGTGATCAAGTTAGATGGTCCATAGGTACCTTTGGAAGACATAAGAAGGTTTACACTCTCAACAATGTCCAAGAAAACCTGAAACGAGAGAATATTACTGTAGTCGTGCAACAGTATGAATTAAAGGAAAGTAACAACCAGTAAAGAACAAGAGAACAAAGAAAAGAAAATGAGGAGAGCAAGGCCTACTTTTTGAAAAAAAAAGGAAAATGAGTACATAACAACACGCACATAAAGTATAAGAGCTGAAATGTATTTTAGGATAAATGTGAAGTACTAGCATTGCTATTGCAGAATGCTGTGCTGGAAAGATAACATAGCTAGTGACCTGCTTTCAAAAAGAACCTTAAATTTCAGATATAAAAAGATCAAGTACCTCATTCTTCTTGTATACAAGACCTTCTCTTCTCCAGCCAACAGCACCAGTGACTTGAAGGGTCGCATTTGGAACAGGTTTGTCCGAGGGCTATCATTGCAGAAAGGAAATGAAAGTGTTCAGATGGTTTCATAAAAAAACAAACTATAAACACACAGATTTAGTAAATTTTTCGCCCGACATAGTAATACATTAAGACATCAAATTCACATTATGCTGACCTTGGAGGAAAATGGTGACCGGACTCCTTCCTGGGTTATATACAACTTTAAGATTTCAGGTGACAAATTTTGAGGATAACCAAAGTCCATTATCTCTGCATACTTATCAAGACTGTATAAACACACCAAGATAATCATCGAAGTAGGAAGCAAAGTCCAAAAAGAGGATGATTCCTTACCATCAAGAAGTTCATATATCAAAACAAAGTTATTTCTGATGGCATCTTCATCAAAATTTCCACCAAAGTAGGACTTGAAGAGAGCTACTGCCTGAAAATTCCAAAAAATAAACAGCTGTAATTAATATAGCATGAGATGTAGCATTGTAAATTGCTTACAGAACAACAAGACGAATTTAAGATTATCAGAATAGCTAATCTGATTCAACAAGACCTTAGGAAATAATCTAAGCAGGCTATGGCTTAATCAATCCTGTTAGACTATTTCCATATATTAACAGAAAAGGGACATCAGTGTGTCCATTTGAAAACTGTCTCTTCATTGCTAACTATGTCTAATTAGTAATTATTATACTAACGATCAACACTCACCCTCAGCAATGAAAAGTTATATTCGCCAACTAAAGCCAACTTTCACGATACAATCATTACATGATATATCTACATTCATGGATCCATGTTTTTAAGCACTTGAAATATCATAGAACGTATAATAGGTACCCCCTAAAATGCTACAGCTCATGAAGCAACGAATTATAAAAAACTCAATACGGGAAGCTGTTAGGGAGAATGTACAGATCAATCATATATGACAGATTCATCAGTATTGCAATACTGATGATTTTTTTTCAAACTCCTAAACAACTAATATCATAACGTGTCTTCGTAAGCTATACATTTCATTCCAAAAGTAGCTAGCACAAAAGGAGTTGCATACCTCAACAACAAACTTGAAAGCACAAGCAACATTAGCATTGCTGCTAACCACGATCACGATATAAACATTACTGATCCTCATGTAAAGGAACGAACAGCCTCCTATTTGTCGAACAGGGCATGTGCCTAGTTCTTTTGTTTGCATAATATGCATCCTGAATGCATCAACCATATTTCCCCTGCATAACCGTATGAATATGATAGTGTTAGTCAATAAAAGTAAGCATTGACCAATTAATAGATACTTTACATCGAGTCATCGACCATGTAAAAGGTACATGGGATTTAAAAAAGAATGAAGCAAAACAAATCCGCAGGAGTTGTTTCTTGTCAAATATGTTTTTAAAATCTGGTAGAAGCAACAACAGAATAAATGATGCAATTGAAACAGAGATGTTATTGTTACTACAGTTTCCATTTCTCAGTGTCTAAGAAAATAATGGTTCAAATCAGCCTCCTTGCAACATTAAGCAAGGGAAAAGCTGCCTAGAAATTCCCTTCCCATACCCCACATTGTGTGGGAGCTTTCAGCATTGGGTACGCCCTTTTAGTGTCCAGAAAAATAATGTCTACGCTATTGCAGCTATGAAACAATATTGCTCTATATTGAGAGAAGATAAAGCGAGAGCTACATGCACCGGGCTGCCCCTTTTATTGAGAGAAGATAAAGCTTAGCAGCCCCAAGCTATCATAGTACCGCCTGACTCATTAAGTTCACTGTAAATATGACTACCCCTGCTGTCAAAACCCACAGGAAAAGGGCAAATAAACTAGTACACAGTCACGTCTAATCGTGAAAGCCTCGGCTTAACCATTTCAGGTGGATACGACGAATTCTCTGGTTAGACGATTAACCTCTTTGTTCGACTCACCACATTGCTAGCCGGACCTTTCCAAATTCCAACCGCTCAGCATCAAGACAATGGAGCCACGACCAGATTTTAGCACCGAACGAGTCAAATCAATGAGTGCTGGCTTCCGTAGCTCTCCTGAGCGGAGCTCCTTTGGTCTCACAGAAAAAACGGATAGAATTCTACAGGCTATACCACTAGCCCTCTCACGATCTGCGCGGCTGCGAGCTAGAAAGGAACTGATCGATCTCTCACAGGGGACCCCAGATCTACCGCTCCAAGCCCAGGACGGTGCAACATACCCGACATCGTCGCGGTAGAGGCGGTTGATGAGGACGTCCCCGCGGAGGTTGAGGAAGTATATGGCCGACGCGGCCACCGGCATCGTCGCCCGCCCGCTCGCTCGCTCGCGGCCCGAGCGTCTGGCGCCGCCTGTAGCTCACGGCTAGCTCCGCGGCGCGGCTCAGTATGCCGCTTGAAGCCGGTGATCTGCCGGTCCACCGCTCGCCGGACGGTGAGGAGGACGCGGGGTTTGAGTTAGATCTCGCGGCAGCACGAGCACAAGTCGTCTTCCCGGCCGGGAGCTTTTGGTGTGGGTGTGTGTTTTCAGAATAGACCTTTCTAGATGGCGTATTTGCTTGTTCTCTTTTGGGGCTAGAGTAGGTGACCTAGTAATGGACCCATGGAATATCAACTTTTCAAATGAGTTGGTCACTCAGCATTGAGTTTTTCCAGCCGAATAAAATACCCGATTGAGCCTGATTTTTGCAAAAAAAACACTTTCACACTTATCTTTTTTTTACATATTGTGATGTCTTCATTTGCCTTCCTATACTGTTGAAGACCATGATCTCAAATAGCTTTTCATTTTTTTGCTATTTATTATAAAATTAATTGAGATCTAGCCGTTATATCATGGTCGAACATGATCAAACTATCCGGTCATCCTAGGGCACATGCCCCTGTGCTTCAAGAACTTCTCCGTTTTTCAAACATTGTGTTGATCAATCGGTGGTGGCTTGGTCAGCATTCAGAAGGAATAAAGATGAAGAGTGAATACTGGCTAGTACTTAACGGAGAATGACTTAATACCACTCTGTGTACTTTGAAATTTTGTTAAGAAAATGTTTATACTTTGAGACTCCCACAACGAATGAAAATTACTACATTTCATCCTTTCAAAGTTGGCTCCCGTTTTTTTCCTATTTCGTGCAATGATGTGAAGCGTCCCCGATGGAACAAAATCTCCAAGAAGTAATTCAGTGCGCCTTGGTGTTTCCGTACTTCACTTTAATCTCTTAGTACGTGATCGCACAAGTTTCAAAAGTTATCTGTAGAAATTCACAATTTTCATTTAGTTTTTTCTGTCTAATTACATACAGTTTGGTCGGATCAACCAAACCTAGCAACGAACAAATCAGTCGAGCAGCCTCAGGTAATCCTTGAGATCGGTGGGGAAGCAGGAGTACTGCCTCCAGAACCCGCCGTTGATCCTCACCATCCTCACCGTCTTCTGCTTCGTCGCCGGCGGGCTCTCGACGTGAAGCAGCCCCAGCAGCTTCGCCACCGCGCCGGTCAACACCATGTCCTCCAGGACCTTCTCCGTGGGCGCCACCACGGACACGAGCCACAACACCTTAACGGCCAGCTGGGTGGCCAGCTCCGACACCCGCAGCATCGTCTTCGCCACGGCCGCCACCGACAGACCGTGCTCCGCGAAGGCCAGGCGGCCCTCTGGGCACTTGCACAGGTGCTTGAGGAGCAGCAGTATCCGTTCGGCGTCGCGGCGGTCGTCGGCGTCGGCGAGGAGTTCGACGAGGACGTGCACGGCGCCGACCTCCACTGCCTTGGCGGGCCCGCACTGGGACCGCTCCACGACGTGCAGGAGCATGTCGAGCGCGCGGGAGCTGAGCCTCGTGGAGCCCTCGTCGGACAGGAGCTCGAGGATGGACTTGAGCACGTCGCCGACATCGATGCCGGCAGCCCAGTCGTCGCTCGCGCCTGCATTGGAGATCTTGGTGAGGATGTCCATGGCGTGCAGCCTCGCCTCGGCGCTGCCGCGTTGGAGCAACGTCATCACCGGCCTCATGCACCCCGGCGCGAGGAGGAGCCCCACCGACGCCGGGTCCGAGAGCGGGAGCACGGCGAGCACTGCGGCGGCCTCCTCGCAAACCGTGAACGCAGAGAAGTCGCCTCCCGCACCGCACTCTGCAATCGCCTGCGCCATCACCCGGCCCACCACCTGGATACCACCAGAGGATACGAACTCGCACTGCATGGCCACGTCGCCGGCAATGCAGGCCCTCATGTTCTTGAGCGTCGTCACCTTGAACGGCGTCTCCTCGAGGTCGGCCAGCGCCGACCGCAGCCGCTCCGCCTCCAGCATCCGCGACAGCGGCGTGGCCAGTTCGTGCGCCGGACTCGACGCTGACGAGGTCGACGGCGACGAAGAAGCCGACGTTGACGTCGTCGACGGTGAGCCGCGGTCGAGCCAGGAATCGATGACGCGCTTGAGGGTGTGGTTGGGGGTGAGGTCAAGGTTGGCCAGCGGCTGCATGGTAGCCGGGCATGTGGCCCTGCCGTACTCGAACAGCCACCGCTCGATGCTGCGGCGGTCGTAGGTGACGCCGGTGGACACCGTGACGGGGTCGTCCATGAGCTCCATGGAGATGGGGCACAAGAACAGGTAAGGAGGCTCCTCCATGGCGCACACACTGTTACAAGCCTGTAACGCGACGAGGCTTATATACAAGGAGCGTGACGATGGGCTGGCAATGGTGCAAGTCAATAGTCAGAGGGAGCGGAAGGGTAAGAGATGCTTGCATTAATAAACAATTTAAGTACACAGCTAGTGTTGAGGAGGTTATGGAAGCATGGCAGTTTGTTATAAAAACTGGTTAAGAAAATGACCCTTGACATGATGTTAGCCTGTCAAAAATTATGCAAATTCGGACTGCCGGATGTAAGCTTTGTAAAAATTTTGCAAAGTGGGGCATCATTGTGGAACGATCAAGAAAGGAAAAATGACGTTTGAAGATGTGAAATGATCTCGTGAGTTGTTCAGTGGAGACGGTAGCGAGAGTTGGCGGCGAACAATGGAGATCTTGGCCTGTTAATGCAGAAATCTTTTTGGTCATATTGAGACTTCAGTTGAGTGGTTGAGCGACGATGTTTCGTCCCCTACTTCCTGTCCACGATGTGAGATGCATTCTCTGTTTTTTCAGCGTAAACAAATGGTGTGTGCCACTTGCTCAAGTCAGAGCCGAAGGTTCAGCATTCAGACTCGATCTTTTACTCGAGCAAGATCCATCTGTACGGTGCTGCTGCAAATGGCTGTTCCTTGCTAGGATTCGCGGGTTGGTTGCCTGACGCAAACTATAAAATGAGTGTTTAGCTTTGCCAGCTTAATGACGTCCGTGTTCTACACAGCAGCTGAAAGCTAGTGGTAACGCACAACTGAGTCAGGGCAGCGCTCATTTGGCCAGATCCAAACCTCGTTTTGCTTCCGTCCCAACACGATGTAGCTGTGCCCGTTCTCAGAAATCTTAGCAAATCTGCAATTCAATCGTGATAAGCTCCTAACATTTTCTAACAACTCTTTCCAAAAATTACAATATGCTAGGCTCGTGGCCTGCGACAGTGCAATCTGACAAAGTCGCATCACCGAGGCGGCCAGACAGGACGATTTTAATTCCATTGATCCCTTTTTAAAAAAAATAATTGAAAGCTGCTTAACGCGACATATGATCGGAAGGAATCACCCACAAAGTTGACCAGCCCGTTTAAAATAATCAGGGAGAGAATTATCGCCAGCCTCATGGCATTACAATAGCATCGGATACTCGCGACTAATCTGCCGCGAGATCTTGACGGTCGTACGAGTGATTTTGTGCTTCGTATTTCTCTTCTCCAGACGGGCCCGATTACAAGTAAGCGTATCTCGGTGATCCGATATTTTTCATCTCGGGATTCCCCTCAGCTGCAGACAGGGTTTTACCTGATTGTTTGGCGACTTTGAGCCTGGAATCCAGTTCTGCTCTTCTGGAACGCTGAGGTGCTCTGAATTATAACGTGTAAAGGCTCCGGCACGATTTAAAATCAGAGGGAGTAGATGCGTTTCCAAATCCTGGGCTACGAAAATTCTGTATTTGTGCCAAATCTGGCTTCGGGGCTTTTGTTGGGAAATTAGCTGCCGAATCTTTTTTTTTTGTGAGGGTTGAGATCATGCTTTGCCTATTGCAAAAGCAAATGACAGAATCAACAGACGTGTTTGCAGCTTGAGAACAGACTGGCCAATTGTTCAAAGTCCTTGACTGAATCAACAGGCGTGTGTTTGCAGCTTAAGAACAAACTGGCACAGCGACCAAGGCACACAAGAACATCGATCCACCCGACAGAAGATGATCCATTCAAATCTCTTTGGCATTCTATATGCGGTAAGTGAAATTTGGAACACTATTACCTGCACCAGTTCTCGTGTCGCTCCAGGTGAGTATGATAGTCTAAAGTAAAATCAGCTTTGCATTGTTGCTGTAAGGATTGCATTGGTTATAGAAATTACATGCTCCAATCTGGCAAGCTTCAACGATTTCTTCTATTTTTGCTTCACTGATTAGAAGCTCTTTAACGTTTTCGCAAGTAAATATTTCAGCTAAAAAGCCACAATAAATAAATAAATCTCAGCTAATAAACAGACGCCCAACCGATGAACTTAGCAGCAGTTACAAAACGCTAACTAGGTTTATCCAGAGGAAATGCACAGAAATTCTTTCATGGAGGCCACGAACAGGAATAATCACAGGATTAAAAAAACACAGGAATAATCTCATGCATGGGCATTCACAAGACGGGAAAATCAAGAGTCAAAGAGGAGCAATCTTCAGGACAGAACGAGGTGCAAATCCTCAATTTCTTTGCCATGATCAGTTCCAGTTTCCACTAATCCAGGCTCATTCCTTGCATGAACGGGAAAACTGCATGTGTACCTAAAGGTTTTCCTTCACCGTGTATGAAAGGAGCACCGATCTCCGGCAAGTTGGGAAAAAGATGTCAGCTGGTGCAGCCTGTAACCAAGGCTGTGGAGTCAGACAGCGATTGCTCTGTCTTGCCCAGGAATCCCTCCCCACCTACCTGTCATTTCTATGTGATTATTTGTATCCCACAGTTCGCTCAAGGTCACTTCTCTGTGCCGATGCTGATATCAGGATCAGCGATGATCTCCAGCTGGAGTTCAGCTTCGACAAATGTACCGACTGCATATCTGACTTCCATCTTGTGGACTTTCCTCTCTTGGCAAGAATATACGCGGCAGCCCATGAGCGCTGACCAGCTGAAGCATATCAGCTGAACAATGTATCAGAATAAATACTGAGACCGATAGTACATCAACTGAACATCACACATATGTCCCAGAGGATTTCCAGATTCTCCCTTCAAGAGAAATAACCATGACAGTGACATCATCATGGTATTTCCGTCGATCCCCTTGAGGTATATCTAATAGCTCGAAGAAGTCCATACCTAGGAACAGAGTCTGTTAATACTTGCAAAGCTCCTGGAAGAGAGAAAAAAGTACAGATATCTGACACAAGAAAAGGCTCCAACATATAAATGACCTAGTGTGTATCATTTATGCCAATACAAACAATTTCCTCCATTCGAAGCAACACTTAAGACTCTCATTAGTCAACGGCAAGAAAAGGGATGAGAAAACTTATTTTTGTAAAGAAAATAACAATGACGACTACAATAATATAGATAGATGTTTCGGTTAAGACAGTGTATGCATATGCAACTAGAATTCAACCACAGATGTACAGCTGAAATTTCAACCCTACAGCCTGTTCTAACAGGCTGCCTAGCTGCTGCCAATACACTGCTGACCATAGATTTTGGAGCTGTATTAGCTAGCATACAGTTGCAAGGGCAATTTCTAATAGCTTGTATCAATGTGGATATCTCGTCAAATGAAATTAGGTTGACTCAGATGTCAAAGTTCCAAAGATTCCCCATGGATTCTGATAGGCTTTTGATGTTGAAATGGGTGTACTACTCAGCCAAAAACTACCAATTATTCCTGGCAAGTCTATTAAATTCTAGTTATGAACCAGTTTGCATCCTATGGTTCCAGTATAAAACATCACTGGAACTTTAGATACAACTCACTATGCTTGTGCTAAGCCTTTTAGTTCAAGTGTAAAAATGCCATGTCACATCGACAAGTGGGACTCAGGCCACATGTCAACAAGGAATTGCAACAGAATTTCCTACGCGGACACTTTAGGTGTCAGTAAAACCCAATCACAAGCAGCACTTTTGGGGTACGCTACATATGAAACCCAACAATTTTATTTTTTTAAATATTTGGTCTGTGATCGAGGTAAATGTGTAGGTACACAAACACTTGCAGGGTCACACAGAAGTGAAATGCAACCGCATTTGGCATGGAAGGACATAGTCACACAGAAGCTCACCAGCTTTCTTTGCTGCACGAGAGAGTAACTCCTCAATTAAACTCTGTGAAGGATCACCATCTGGAAACCTCTCCATGAAATTTTCAACATGCAGAACTACCTCCTGGTTGCTCAGATACTGATATAAACCATCGGAAGAAAGAACAAGAAACTGGTCCCTTGGGGAGAGTTTATGATGGCAAAGAGAAGGTGTGCATGATATATATGGTGCATCACCTATATACACATTGCGGAACATCTCAAGCAGTCCATCATTAAACTTTGCCTGTACAGACAAACACAAACTTTAAATTAACCATTACCATTGGATCTATCATATCAATCAACAACTAATGATCCATTACCTGTTTAAGATACCCTGCACCAAAAGCGCGAGTAACTTTTAGACGCCCTTTAACTCTGTCATTTACAATACAACGGTCATCATCTGGATGTTCACATCTGATCCTTTGCACTTCCTGCACAGCAACATAAGAAAATATGAACGCAGAGGAGTTAAGGGCTAAAACAAGCACCTGTCTTTTCATAACATACTAAAACAACAAAATCCCTGGGCACATCCAATGTAAATGATCTCTGTTCTATGTTGAATGGAGGTGGATGATTCCAACTCGAAAAAAAACATCCAATGTAAATGACCCAAATGATGAAGGAAAGGGGGTGATATTTTGAAAATATTGTGTGGAGCACAAAAGTTTTTTTCACAACTTGAAAAGATCACCTATCTGCCAACTATGAAACCATACTGCTGAAAGGACCACGCATCACAGAAACTCAACAGCGCACACTCATATGCCTCGTGTCCAACAAGTAAAAAAGCAATCGAGCATAAACATTCATATAGGCTGCAATCTCACTGTTTTCCGCTAAGTCAAAATCTCGGAGATGCACAAAAAGAACATCAATTCAGCGATGTCTGCTAAAATGTTACCTCTTCGATGCTTGTGCTATGATCAGTCGACAGCTGCAGTGCCTCAAGCCCCATCATGGCATACCCAGGGGGCCTTGTCTCGGTCTCCAAGCCCACGCCAATGTCCTCCGCCCGCATGGTTCCAAGAACGCAATCATCTTCGTCGTCCCGACGTTGTGCCACAACGGCACGGCTGTCCCCAAGGTTCATTACATACACGTCATCGTCCCTCAACAGCGCCACGAGCAAGCACGCCCCCGTCACCGCCAGCTCCGGGTGGGATTCCATCGATTGGTTGGTCATGTCCAGGTACGCGGCCTCTGTAGCCGCCAGTGCCCGGGTGAGGGCGCCCAGCACCGCCTTGTGGTCTGTTACCACCGGCGCCGCCGTCAACCTCCTTGTGCTCCACTCCCGTTCATTGTCGCCCACAGCCGCTGCGTGCGCCCATATGGGATTCCGTCTCTCCTTGAGCTTGGCGAGCGACAGCGCGAACCGGCCAGAGCCCGAGAAATCGAGCTCGCTGTCCTCGTCATCGCCATCCGCAAGGAACTGCCACAACCGCTTGGATTCCGCGTCGGCCTCTTCGTAGAAAATCCCACGGAGCTCACGCAGCAGAAAGCGGTACAGGTTGGCGACGAGGAAGTCGGGAGCCTCGGGGCCGTTGAAGCCGTCGTAGATGCCGACGAATAACCACCGCTGGTCCTCCGAGACCACCACGTGCACGCGGTCCTCCCCAGCGCGGCCGTGCGCCCACTGCACGCCATCCTCGCGGCGGAGCGGCACGACGCACGGGCGGTTCTTCTCCGAGACGCTCCGTCGCAGGCTGCCGAACGATGGCTTCCGAAACCTCCTCGAAAAACCTCGCGACGACGACGACGAGGGAGCGGGCTTGTTGGACTTCGCCGGGAGCGGGCCGGAGAAGGGCACGGCCTGGTCGAGCGGGCCGGAGAGCTGGGCGCCGCGGTCGATGGGCCCGGAGAGGAAGAGCGGCCCCGAAGAGAGGTTGGAGAGCTGCAACGGCGCGGAGGAGAACGAGGACGAGGTGTGGAACGCCGACGAGTACTGGGGCGGCACGCCGGCAGCGTCGGACGAGGAGTGGTAGATCGGCACGGGCACGGAGGAGTTGGCGGAGAGCGCCGCGCCGGAGATGGCGCGTCGGAAGGAGGAGGAGTGGGCGGCGGCGGCGGCGGAGGCGTAGCAGAAGGAGTGACCGAGCGCATCGTCCAGGCACGGCCCGTCGTCCGCGGGCGCCGGCGCCGGCCGCGAGCATGCGCATGCGGTGAGCAGCCGCGACGCGCCGCTGCCCATGGCATCCGACGTTTAGCTCCGTCTCCGGCAGGGGGGAAGCGGCGATGTGTAAAACTAGTCACCGAGGTGCCCTACTTTACCAGTACGCCGCACTGGTCGAGGAGGCGAGGGCAGCGTGAGTGCGCCGCGCGCTGACTACTAGTAGCAGGAGCAGCACGGGCCTGTTTCATAAACCAGTTTCGTTCAAGGGTTTTATATGAAAACAGGGGAAGACACGGGCCTGAACAAATGCAGGGGGTAAGGCCGTAACGAGGACTGCGATGTGAATTAATGTTTCCTATGAGGGGTTGAAGTGCAACGTGCCAGGTGGAGCTAGTAGAGTAGGAGTAGCTGAACGGGAGCAGTGACGTGGCGGCGCTGTGTTGACGTGGATCAGTGGACGGATGGGGAGGGCAGAGGAGTCAACGTTGGGCCTAGAGATTGCCACCAGCACTCGGGGTGAATTACGGCGGATGGGACTCCACCCAGGGTCAGATGCGTAAATGCGCGCGACGTGGCGTGGTGCCCGCGCGGCAAATTGGATGGCTTTGGCGGGCCAGCTAGAGCGCAGGAAAATCGAACTTGCTGGCCGGCTGTCCAGTGGCCTCCTCGGTCTCACACGATACTAGTAGTACTGCATAAAATACGCTCTGACTTGGTTAGTGGAGCATGATGTTTTGCAAAGTTAAAGTTTCGTAGAGCACGAAAAAGCAAAGAAGTTTCTTAACACGAGATGGATGACAGAAAGAATAAAATTGAAAAGTGGAAGTATGCCACGAAAATACACACATGTGAGTAAGCCAGTTTTAACACGCATAAACTCAGTTATACAAAAAAAGTTCACAGGATAAATACAGTTTATTAAAGGATTACACTACTTTCCGCAAAGCTGTTTGCACCGCCAATTCAACTGTAATTTCAGTTCTACGGTCAGGCAGATTCCACATTTTTTAACTTGGGCAATCAAACAGGAGGAAGAAAACATGGGCAAATGAAGGAACAGAAGAGTTTTGCAGGATGTTTCACGTGACGAGAGCAGGGGGGAGATAGCGAGAGGAAGGGGGCATTGGATTCTGAGGGTACCTGGCAAGTCAAAATTCACAGTAGTCTGATGGTGACAGTGTGCCGAACTGGTTCCCGTTGTTTTCTGCCGCGTACTTTGTCCCCCGTCCCACTCTGAAATCTCTTAGCAGGCGACAGACAAATGTATGAGATCAAAAAGTTGATTGGAAAAATCAGAGACTACACCTGCGCCAAGACAGACAAGAGAATTAATCTTTTGACGACACAGCTTGTTAAATCTGAACTGAAAGACCGGCGGGCCACTCGTTCCAAGTTCCAACAGTACAAGTGATAAAAGATAAGACAAACAACAAGGGAAACAAAGTTAAAACTGAGATTGGAACTATGGTTTCCCAGATTTAAAGATACAAAAAAAAATAAACTGCTATCTGGCAAAATCTCATCGTTTTGCGAGACTTACTCGTAACACAGATTCGAGTCCCTTTGGCACAGGTTAGTTGTGTTTATTATTCTTGGATATTCTCGTTTTTCATGCAGTCCGGTACTCGGTATTGGCATAGAACTACAGTATACAGTAGCAAAGAAGCGGGGGTAGCAGTGTCTAATCCTGCAATTGCAGCACTCTCTCACTACCACATGCAAGCAAAAATAAAAGTCTAAAGAACACGACACCGTTCAAACCCGCCTATCCATGGACCATGGGAAAACAAACCAGTGTTCACAGTAAACAAAGTCAGTGGTTAAGTCTTTGAGGACAGCGTAATATATTTAATCTGTCCAATTCAACACAATAACTTAACACCGGATAGTGGAACGCAAGTAGATTAACTTAAGTTGGGACCCACGTAGCAGAGTCAGATGTGCTTACCGTGCTGTGTGACTCCGGATCCACCGGGAAACCACAGGAGAAAAACGATCCTAGGGTCATAAACACCCATCTTGTACTATAATGCTAGTCCGAGTTTACCAACCGTTAACATGGCAATAGTAAATATCTCAATCGACCACTGACTGCGAGTGTTGATGGTTGAAAAATACTGCGGTCAACCATCAGTGAGCAAGCAATATACGCAATCTCCTGATTGCTCCATTGGAAATCAATGAACGCTTCTATACTCCCATTTCTCTGCTCCCATGTCTACTTTTGTTTATGTGATGATTTTTTATTGGATCATATTTGTTTTAATGTGAAAAACAAATTATATACATCTAGGGCTAGAATAAATATGATTCAATATGAGTTCACCACATAAGACAGGAGTACGCATGTGGGGAATGGGAGAGAAGCCGCATTTGAAATCAATTGCCTTTCCTGCGCTTCAAACTGTGGGAGCATTCTGGGGGAATAGAGAATATGTGAATTGCATATTATAAATTTATTTTCAGGTGTAAACATTTTGATGAAAAAGGTCTTATGAGAACTTATTGTGTTATGAAAAAAGTTTGAGAACGTGCTTAGATTTGTCGCTTACCACTAAAACGTCCAACTCTACTGGGCCATCCATCACGGAGAAAGGAATCTTGGACTTCTGTTAGTCAGCAGTCACCCTGCATTAGGATAACAATTGATTAAATTAGAATAGAGCAGCATGGGAATAGGGGCTACAAGTTCATAAATAACAATATTTTCTCAAGTCCAAGGCAGGCAAATAACTATAGGATAGAGCATAGGGACAAGGCCCGGGTGCCAGGGCTACGGCCGGACTGAAGCATGATGGACAGAAAATTTACAAATGTGTAGAAATATGGGCCCTTTTAAAGAACTACGACATCGATAGTGCAGTAAAGAAAAAACCGATGCACCTTTTGCAGCACAGACCATTGACCTTTTGTTTTGAGTCCAAAGGCCAAACAAATCTACTATTGGGGAGCTAAGCCTTCTGTCTCTTTTGACAGCAAAAGCCAGCATGTATCCATTGTGGATTGTGGTAGCGGCAGCAAAGCCGCTTAGCTGCAGGGAGCAGGACCCAGGAGACCGAATCCACTATTATGGGAGTGATTGGCCCTGCAAGGTATCCAAAAAAGCAGCTAAGATAATGAACCCTATCAAAGGAAAGTGTTATCCTTAAGCGACGCTTGGACTTCACACATTGTGCTCAGAAACCTCAAAATCCTATGCTCCTGTGCAACCTACATGGAGAGAACGCACATTGAACTCATCACTTACCAATGCATTAACCAGCTCTTTGTAAATAAACTCGCTCCAAAAGCTGAGAATACTTCCTATCTTGAACCATGAAATAGTAGAACCTCGGAAGCTGCTGGCAACAGAAAACTTACCGCCAAGGTATACGGCAGAATGATATATTAAGGCAGATGGATGATACCAACTCAAAACTTAAAGATATATGAGCTCCAAAAACTGAACAACCCAGAAGTAAACAAACTAGCTGCCATGCACTGCATTTGATCGCGTCAAACATAAGAATATGAAATACTCTTAGTCATGGGCAAGTTAAATCCTCTGGATTAAAGCATGAAATCCAGACACTAGTGAAGGTCCAGAGTTTGCTCCATTGCTATGGATATGTTTTCAAAACTCACAGGTATACTAGTCAATTACTTTGTCATATACTAGTTCTTTTTTTTTGCAAAAAGAAGGAGCATAAAAATGTTGTAGGTTACAGGATCAGTACACACAAGTCTGCAGCACGAAATGAGCCACATCAGCCCATCCCGGTGCAAAAGCTCTGTTCATATGTTGCTATCTGCTTAAATCAAACATCATGCGGAGTCGAGTTATTCCTAGGAATGGATAATCATTATGTTTTGTATAAAATCCACCGGGCCATGGCACAATATGTAATCAGACAAGATTCACAGATTAGAGTAGTAGCCATCTTAAGCAGATCAACGCTCACGTGGCATGCTAGGATCAAACTAGCAGATCAGGCTTCCTGAATTCCTTGAACACATTAAGATTCTTACTAACTATTCTTATCTTAAACCATTATGAGTAGAATCTAATTGTTCAATTGCAAATTCCGGGCAATGTAACCAATAGGCCACCATGTTCGAAAAAGTGAAACAATCCCTAATGTTGGACCTCAGCCTATCGGCTAGTCACTTCTATAAGCACTGTGGAGTTGCTGCATTACATCTCCGCTTCACGCATTCACGCTGAAATCGCGCGGCATCATCGAGCACAACCAACAAAGTGTTCTACCAATCCACTCATTGATATAAGGTCAATCACTGATCTGATAGGTAAGCCACAGAGAGGAATCTCCAATCGAAGGAGGCTCCAGGAATCAACTAGACCTACGCGATTAAGATTGTCTCGGAGCGATCGCCAAAGGCAATTCTCCGCCGGCCAAACCGATCCCCAACGAACAGCACGCCGGCACCGACGTGTGGAGAGGGAGGGACTCGTTACCGATTTCGAGGTCAGAGAATGATGACGGCGAGTTGCTTATCTGGTGCCCCGATTTCGCCACCGACGAAGCGGGGGGTGGCTTGCAGCAGTCGGGCGCCATCTTCGCCTTCTCCGCCGACTCGCGCCGTGAGTGTGAGGGCGGGAGGCCGCGGCCGATTGGGCGGGGAAGGACGGGTTCGGCACGGTTTGTGATGCGTAAAGCACGGAAGTATATACAACAGTTTCGTGCACGAATTGGTCCTGTTCCAACTATCTGTACCACCTCTTGCCTCCCCTGTCCCTAAGCTTGTCACCACAATATATGACTGAGCTAGTTCTCCCATCATGTTTTTGAATGCAAACAAAATTAAGGTCTCATTTGCATTGCAATATTTTTTTCGGAATCCTATTTTTATGAAATTTAACTGTTTACTGTAAAAATTCCTATATGATTCCTATAAAATTCTTGAGTTCTAAATGAGGTCTACCTGTGAAACTATTGCATTCCAAATTAGGCCTAAAACTGCACGGGTGTTACGTGTTTTTTCTGAAGGCTAAAATGCATAAATCTGAACGAGGATAAAAGGCAGCACAGTTAACAAAGGGACCGTGTATGTACTGCCACTCGCAGGGAGTAGGCAACACTGTTACAGGCTCTAGAGTCATCAACTAAAAACAGGATAGAATACAAGGGAATTAGACCCAATGAATTCGGATTGTTGGTAGAGAACATTCCAATACGAAAGATATGGCCTAACTCCGACCTTGTAAGAACAAGCCCTTAAGAAAAGAACCCAAGCATGAGCATTTTCGGATTAACATGTTACTTATCAACAGACACGCAACTGTACAATATATTTCCTCCCATTTGAATGTTTTCATAACACGGGTACTAACTGCCAAGAAAAACTAGGAAAGGGTGTCCAGAGCAAGGCTGCGAAATGTTCAGGAACATCAACCAAAGCACAGATACACTATGTCGGCATATGGGGCAGCAAGCACCACGCAGTTAGGTGATCACATTCTCAGAAGAGCACTGCGTAGGTTGTGCATCAGAAGACAGGTCTGTGATGGACATCAGTTTTGATCTGTATTTGTCAGCCTCATCATCTAGCTTCCCATTCTCTGCAGTGGAGATTGGTGTCTTCACCTCCTGGGGTGAAGCGTTCTCTGGAATGGACTGGGAGATTGCGATCAGAGACTTACGGGCAGTTTCCTGGCTGAACTCGGTTGGTGTTGCAGGTGAGGCCATCAATCAAAGGCTGCATTTCAAGTATGAAGGAAGCAAGGCCATCATGATTTAATAGACTTGTTACAAATTAGGACGGAGATAATAAATTAACATAGTAAATTTATATTCTGCAGTACAAGAATCCACAATGGTTAGGGAGAAAGTGATTGCTTTTAATAATAATAACCAGCACTTATAGACATGAAGGGAGAAATCATTATTTGACTAAGTTAGTTGCTGAATGTTCAGAATAGGAGATGCTTGTTAGTTGCAATTCTGTTTACTAACTTATGACGAAGATCCCAGGTCAATAGTGCCTCTCCCCAATACTTGTAAGGGAAAAGGAAATGCAACAGTCCTAAAGTAGCTTCGAAAATTAGGAATAACAGATACTCAACCGGCCAACTAAATTAAACTTCTGATAGCTTTTTCCTTGCAAAAGCATAGATGATCTTCAATCCATATCAATTGACATGTGGCCAGAATGAAGAAGAAAATGCAAGGCATCTATCAGAGAGGCAATTATTATCTTGTCGCCCCAGTGGAAGCATGAAGTGCATTTAACAACAATACTACCTCAGTACTTTCCTAGTGAACAGTTCACTCGAAAAGTAAATTGACCCTTCAAGTCAGAAGCATGAATTCAGTAATGTAAATAATTGGAGTTACTGAAACACTTTTTTTCCTCAAATATCCAGGAGTTGTGTATTATTATATTAAGAAGAAGAGTTTTCAAAACACTAGTAAGAGCTTGCAGCTTTCTCGAAACACTAAAGGTTTAGTTTGCACATTTTTTATGTACATTAGTGACACAGAAGGAGATCAGACTGGTGGCATTTCTTGGAATCCTCCATCGGAGGAGAAAACAGCCAGTGTGCATAGGAGTTTCCTAAAGATCCTTTGCATTCAGAGCCAAATTTGAAAGCCTTGTAGGTCAAGAGTTTTAGTGAATGATGCATAAACTAGAGCTTTCACTTTATATATTGCTAATGTGAAACTGTTGATCCAAGTAGTTATGCTTCACTTGATCATTTCGTTTAAATCATAGGTTGAGCATTCATAAATGTTATATTTTCGTTATCTCAAGGTCAAGCAATGTCTCAAATCTCGATAACTTACAATGAAGAACAAAGCCAAACAAATTTCTAAGTAGTGACGTGACAAGGAACATGCAGAACTTCCTAGCTGCATAGTATACATCAACTCACATGTCACATGACTGGGAGAAAGTAAAGAGGAAGCTTATAAAGGATGTGTACATGTTAACCTTTCTATAATCGGTGCTGATTTCTTTTTTTGTCTAAGAACAAAATCAATAAAACATGGTGGACACCTGATTTTCTTGCAACCAAGAAAATCCCTACCCAAACTAGAAACTGAAACTCTGAAAGTGAACAGCCCATTTTGTCAGGCCCGTCCTAACAATAACAAGGCCAAAAGTTTGCAGAGTAACTTACAAGGAACGAGGTTGGCATTCTTGAAACAACTATGAAGTTGGACAAGAAATAACAACAGACGTCTCGGATGATTTCTGTCTGGCCTTTAACCTGGGTAGAAGAACCAACCGCTAGCCTCGTTAGAGTTTAGTTCCTTTGATGAACTAATGGGTCTTCAACGAGATAGCGGTTGGTTCCCTCACAATCTCCATGCTGGGAGGTTTCTCATTGGGCTTATAAATACCATACCATTAGACTATATTTGATTAACACCTCTGTGAATCCTATTAATAAAAAATAGGGAACTATTAACCAAATTCAGCAGCACACACAGGACGGGTCCAGTAGTGATGAGGTAGTCGACGCAATTTGCATGTGTATTTGCGTTCAGCTTTGCTACTTTCCTTCTAGACTATAAAAGAATGTCCGCATAATAGCAAAAAGTCTTGGTAGCCTATCCATCCATCCGTTGACCTCTTATTGGACCAACTGCGCAGCCTAAAAATTGATAGGTATATTTCTACAGCAAGACAAAAAGATAATAGAACACAAGTTTCACAGGCAATTTTGCGCAATAATACTCGATTCACATGTCCTTTCGCTGCTGTGACCGGACCAACCAGCAGCAAATGGATGGATCGGAGAATCCATCCCAGCAAGTGAGATACGGATAGGATCACTTGCTCAGCTCAGAGAAAAAAAATACTGCGGGGCAAAGCTCTCTCTAGGACCAATCCATCCAAACAAGGTAGGGCTTCCTTACCAACAAGCGAACAAGTCAAACTATGCTGGCTGGACCTCCACCAAGCCACGCCCGACCGAAGAGATGAGGAGAGGGCGACGAGGTCGAGGGGGTGGCTACTGGAGAGGGATCCCTTGGAGGCTGGCGGCGTGCTTGGCTTCGGCGGGACGAGGCATGGAGGCGTGCGTTACGGCGGGTGTTTCGCGACGCGGGTCAGAGGAAGGGGAACGAGTATGATCAGTTCGGACGGGGTGCGCGGAGCAAACGGAGTTGGTGGACCGGGAGAGGAGACGTGCCGGGACCTTTCCACGAATTTGATATTTGGTGGTCGGATCTTCTGCGATAATCGCTCTGTTTTGTGTAGCTTTGGACACGCTGCCGTACGAAAATGGGGTGGTCACTCGCGCACTGCATTATCGTAACAAATCCAGTACCAAATCAACGTTGAAAATTCAACCGATCTATGAAAGCATCTAACAAGGAGGGTTAGCTAACTTGTACTCCATCCGGTTGCTTTTACACATTATCCCTGCTCAAAATTGATAAGCTTGTTTGAAACGACATGTAAGGCAACCTGAGGTAGAGTATCTGCCAGGCTTCTCACCGCAGCAGTCATGTAAATGTATGCGTGTCCACGTCGTCAACCTATTAGGATGCATCAGGCGGTCAGGCCTGTGACCGAAATTCAGGTCATTTAGCCTTGCTTTCTCGCATAGAGACGGCCGGGTCTGGACGCTGATTTCAGCAGCTTCTCTTCTCTCTTGGGTACGGCACGGGCACCGCGCATCCAAGTAAGTGATTTCCAAGAGTGATCGCACCAGCAGATTGCGGCTTCAGTTGAACGACGTTTCTAGTCCGTTAGCCACTGGGCATTTCGTCCTCAGCCACGACGCCAGCTCCTGCGCGAGTCCCCTTTGGCCACGACGCCAGCTCCTGCGCAGCTGCCCGCTCCGTCGCGGCGGCCCCGACGCGCGTCCATGGCCCAGGCGTGCCCTATCTCCTGGGCGACGCCGCTCGCTCCCGCGTGACCGCAGCAACCCACCCCGAGTCGTCGGAGTCGAGCCCCCTCGCTACGCCGCCGAGACTGCACGCAGCGACACCGTCGAGCTCCTTCCTAACGCTGGCGCTGAGCTCCCGAGCCATGTCGTGTAGCCGCTGGGCTCCGCATGACGACTCCGATCTTCCGCTCGATCGCGTCCTCGTCCTGCCTCCCCGCGCTTGGCCCCTACTCGGTCGCGCCAAGCCTGTGTTCTTTCGTGTCACGGCCCATTTAGTAATGTCGTGGCCCATTAAATCATGTGCCCAAACGCAGAATGTAAAATATTAAAATGCTCGAAAGCCCAAATATCTCCTTATTCGGCCTATCTTTTATGTTTGTAGATATTTTTTCATGCATGTTATTTATATCTTGATTTGGAAAAAAAATCTATTTTAGAATTTTAACTCCCTCTATTATAATTTATTCTTTTACTTATTTGTGAAACAAACTAGGTACATGCCCATACGTTACAATATACTAATTTTTTCACTTTAAAACATGTGCGTACATATTACTATGGAATAACAAACTGAACTCAGGAATCAGGATAACCAATTGGTTGACAGTAGGAAAAGTAGCAGGAGCTAGCTGATCGTGCCGGCGGTATCGGTCGATTTATTCTTTTGCCACGATCAGGTCATCGTACCAGCACGCACTCGATCTCCTCCTCCTCCGCCGCCGCCTTGTCGTCTTCCGGGGCCGCGCCTCTTTCGTCGGGCACAAACGCGACGCAGCAACAGCTCAAACTGCCGTGGAGTTGCCACGGCTCCCAGCACCCGTCCATTTCGGCGTCAGCGCACGGAGGAGAGCCAATGGTGGACAAAGGCGGGGTCGGTATATAGAGCGTGGCGCAATCAGACGGTGACGGCCGGACAAATGCGATGATAGGAACGTCACGTTGTTTTCAGGTGCGAGGCAATGTGATCATGAAGCCTGAAAATCTCTGTAGCCACCTAGAGTGCCTGAGAATTAGGTATATCGCTCAAGTGTCGTATCGGATCGGATTACATCAAGAAACCGGTATGCCTAGCTACGAGGCTGACCTTAACAAATGAGTAGCTGTTGTTCATCGAGCTGCAGTGACAAAACTGAACGAGGTCTGGAAGATAGTTAAAGTCTTGGTTCATGACGACGAATATTGAGGAAACATATATTATGATAATACAATAACTATAATACTAGCCACAGAGATATGTGGGCCAGTTAACTAGTTAGTCCTGGATTTTTCAAATTATTTAACGTTGATTAGTTCAAAATTGAACTAAACAACGTCAAATATTTTAAAACGGGAGAGTACTTTATCAAATATCTGAATCACCAGTTTTGTTCCGGGAAGTAGTGGACAGTATACATGATCATATAGGTTGCGCAGCACATGCAACACGCCTGTACGCAACAGTGCTGGTAAAAGTGGTGACGACTCATCGATGCACACATGCCCACATCTGAAATGTTTAGTTATGTGGCTTATATTCCCCGTCATCATACCTGGCTTGCCGACAAGAACATTTGGGCTCATTCAACGGTACGCCCCCACGAGGAAGGCTCGCAGGAATGACACTGAACACACTGCATGTCACGCGCTGTGCGAGCTGAAGGGACCTGTGCAGAGGAACGGTAGGTCAGAGTCCCTTGAACTATGCCAGTGTCTACCGGAACAGGACCAGCAAGGAGGAAAGGATGCAAAGCAGAAAGCTGCAGATGACGAACTAAAAGAGGCCCGCGTCGACCCGTCGATCGGCAGGCAAGTTGCTTGGCGCGAGCTAAAACCAGCCATCCACTCACTCGTGCCCACTGTTGAGTGGCGCATGGCGCTAGCCACTGATGAATTGCTGCATAGATAGACTCAAATACTTGTTTCATTCAATCGGCGATAAGATGACCAGAACCTGAAACAGTTGGAGCAACGTCTTCATGTCGGGGCACGCACGGCCGTATGAGCAGCCAGCTGGCGCCCGGCAATGCTGGCGGCTTTAACCGGCGGCCGTCGCGCCCGCAGAGGCGGAACGCAGGAGCACGGCGCGCCAGCTGCCCCAGCTGTAGCTATTTGCATGCAGTGCCTGGCGTCTTCTGGCGAGTGGTAGGGACGGACGCGTGACCGTTCGAGGCGTCGACGGGCGGTCGTCGACGCCGAGATGTCGTCGTCCGAGCGGCCGCGGTCGACCGGTGGGGCCGGCCGCGCGGGCAAGAAGGGAAGAAGTGGGGCGTGACAGGACGGATGGCGGTCATGCGTGCGAGCGATAAGCCAACCACAGGTCGACCGGGAGATGGCTGGTGGTGATCCGGGTGTTGACGTGGGTCGCCGGCGTCCGCCGGCGATACAGCACTGCTCGGCGTGCAAAAATGGCAGTCGGAGTCGAGGGTGCGCACGCTGCTTTTGGCCTAACATTACGTCGTTGCCACCAAAGAAAAAAAAAAAGCAGAGATGTTTGGCTTAGCTGTTGTTCGATCATCGGCAAAACTTCGGTGTGCATACGTCTGGTAGGTTGCATTGGATGATCTACAGGATTGGTTTTAGAATGTGTTATAAAGGCGCCAAAGGATTGAAGTGTTCCCCCCGGTAAAGTATGCTCAATGCACGGCCTTTGAGATCCGAAATGGTCGCCGAGTTCGTCATTGCCAACGTGCCGCAATCAGATGACTGGGTGAGAAGTTCAGAACGTGCAGTTCGTCAGAAGCGTCCCGCTAAAGCGTACCACGTAGTTTGACACTATTTGGCATTACCAAAAGTGTAGTACTTGCCCTTTTTTGTGCTCCCTTGTGCTCAGTAGTTAACTTTTGAAAAATCTACTCAGACAGTCATTTCCTCTCTTGTACCTAAAACAAAAGAGAAATAATGAGGTTCTGTCAGATCGTGGATCTGTGGTTACTTGTACTAAGTGAGTTAGTCACCTACACGATATCTTGTATTGATTTCGGCGGAACTTCAGGAAAGAACAAGAAAATTTAGCACAAAAAATTGAAAATGTCATGTGCAGGAGGAAGGGGGAGGGGGGGACAGGGCACTCCCGAACCGTGCAAATCTGGTCCTGCCCAAAATCCTGAATTAGGGCTGGGCTCAGGGTAAGGGCTCACACGCCCAGGTTTGGCCCAGGCCGACCTCCTGCTGTGAACAAGAGAGTACGAAAAAACAATCAGCGCATCCATGCAAACAACAGCCGCGTGACCTCTGTAATGCAATTTCTTTCTGTCCGGGTCCGGGGTATGCTTTGCTGCGAACAGAATACGAGAAGACAGGACCAAGATCATGGCAGTTCGGCAGCACACGGCGACTAACATTCAGATCATGGCAGGCGCCAGCGCCACGTCAAGCTGTAAAACACACGGGCACTGATGGTGAAACCCCAGGCGTCGAACCCCGCACTGGTCGCTGAGATCGGAAGGCCAGCACAGGCGTGAACCCCGGGGAATCACTTGGCTCGCCGCTCCACCGCGAGGATGACAAGTGCACGAGCTCAGGGCGTAGCCTGGTACTCTGGTAGCCGGTGGCGCATCGGCAGCCACTGCCGCGCAGTGCAGGGGTGTCGACGCAACGTCCGACATCGAGCGGCCGAGCCGCGTCGGCGCCCTCCCTCGTCCGCACAAGTTAACCCATGCACGGTCAGTAAACATGGTAGCTCCCTGTTGGTCTATAGTCCTGCACCTGCAATCTGGAAGCATCGGTCCGTGCGATTCTCTCGATTCTGTTCCCCTGGATGTTTTCTGATTTATTATACCCTCGTCAGGGTTTACTGTTTAGCTACCACATGATCGACGAGTGTGAACAAGATGTCCATAGCATGAGGCCACCGTCGCAGATAACAGTTTGCAAGTCAGTGTCAGGTGCTAATGAATTGTCATGTGATTGGAAGCTACCTAAATGATTCAGGAATATTCACTGTAGTCTATTACTGTTGTCGTTTCTCAATTCAGACAGGAGGTGATAACACGGGAATTTGAGTGGATATCGTTCCCAGTTGAGAATCACTCCGGCGCCCGATTCTTCAACGACCCGGGTCATTTCTCGTTACTGTTTCCAAGACCAAAACAAACTAGTGCGGATTACAGAGGAACGGGAACACATTTAATTAAGAGCAGGCAACCAGAATTTCTTCCCTAGACTGGAGCTTCATTTACTCAACGTGACAATCAGACGAACAAACATGGCGGCGTGATGTCAAACGCCAATCCTGTCGTGGATTGCCGGGGAGAGTAACAAGCTCGGCACGTCATTGACCTTGACCCGCGCGCGCTTCTTGCCACGTTTCGCGGATGGAGCGGATCGTCCTACTGACCACTGCAAAGTGGTCGCTGCTGCGCCATGCATGCTCTCCGTTGTCCAAAGACGTTGGCTAGCGGCAACAGAATAATCATTCGGCGATGCTGATTCCAGCATGTGAGCAGCTATCTCCACTACGAGTTACCGAAACCAGCAGACACAGGATGGGTAAAGCCTGCAGGAGTTACCAGGAACAGGCTGAACCGCTTGCGTGATGGACCTGGGCTCTCTGAAAACCGGCAAAACCCAAAAAAGATGGAGGAATGAAAGGGTGCGAGAAAGGCAGTCCGCATCGACCGCGACGTCTCGCTGCGATGATGCATCTACCTAAGATACCTACACGAGTCACATCACGTGAGCAGGACACGCACACGCTCGCGCCTTCCTTTTGCTCTGCACACAGACACAGGCAGTCAGCCATCCTACTTGGTCTCTTCCTGAGCTCTATAAATCGCACCCAAACCCTCGTCCTCGACTACCCATCTCTCCAGTTATCACATTTTTCCATGCTCTTGCCCGGCCTGCTCACACTCTCACAGACTCACACAGCTGCCTCTCAGCTCACCATTGCATACATTGATACATCGACAGAGGTGACTAGCTCGTAAGGAGTGCGAGGAGGGAATAAATGGTCAGTATGTGCATGTTTAGTTGTTTTATATCTCTGAAAGCTTTTGACACGATTCAGTACTTTTTTGTCTGCTTTCACCTTTAAGCATCCATTTGTTCTCTCGTTATATGTAGACCGGTATGTTTTATTGAGAGGAACGTAGACCGGTATGTTCAAGAATGGACATAAGAGCTCGTAGAATGACACTGACACCTAACAGTATCTAGCTCGATCGATGCATGCAGTCAGCGGACGCGGGAGACAACAAGATGAGGGTGATCTTCGTGGAAGGTGCGGAGATGAGCGCCGCATCGACGCAGAAAGAGGAATACACCCTTGACGGCTCGGTCGACATCAAAGGCCGGCCTGCGGTGAAGGGGAGGTCGGGCGGATGGGTCGCCGGAGGCCTCATACTCCGTACTGTTCTGCTGTTCATCCCTTCTTGCCCCCCTGTTCCTTTTTTTTTTCTTGTTTAAAAAAAGTTCGCCTTTGGTTTGAAGAGTTTTCACGGGAAAACGTAGGAATCTCATTCCTACGAGAATCGAGGCTGTATCGTCCTTTGGTTCGTAGGATTGGTGCGTAGGAATTTTGGAGGAAAAAAACCATCACGGACATATTTCACGGTCGAAACAAAGGAAACAAAGCGTCCAATCCGACCTCCCTTTGTTTTTTTTTCTATCGATCGCGTAGGACCGAGGCAAATTACAGCAATCATCTGGACGGATTACAGCAATCAGGTGAATTACCAACACGCGATCCCCTTGCCAAGACGAAAAGGATGGTGAGACTGAATCGCGCGGAGGAGCACTGTGCTGGAGCCGGCGTTGCCTCGAGCTGCTTGGTGCTAAGCTACATACTCATATAACTTGCCACTCCCGGCGTGACTTGCTCGGCATTAGCGCCGCGCACGACGCACCCCGCATGGACCATGGGCTTTATCTGGCTGCTGCTTTATGGGTGGACTTCCATAGATGCATGGATAAGAACAATAGACTGAGAGAAGAACCCAAGGTAGGCGATTGGATAAGATGGAGTCTTCAATGACAGGTGGGACACAGAGTTTATTTGGTCATTTGGTAAGTTTTAGTCATATAATGATTAACAGATGTGATTGCTATTTACATGCACATGCTATCTAAAATTCCAAACAACCATTCCAACAAAATTCCAATAGTTTTGATTACTATGCTTAACATATGCATTTCTATCCTATCCTTGCGCTTTTTCAAGTCCTGTATTCGAAAGGAGCCCGGCCCCTATTTGAAGTCTCTGCATGCCGAGGTGACACTGACCATGCAACGCCCCGCCGCGACTGCATGGCTGGCTGGCCACGGCGGGGAAGGCTTCCTGCACGCGTGACTAATGCCGCATCCCATTCTGGAGGTCCATGACCTAGCAACGCTAGTAGGTCACTAGCAAACGATCGATCAATGAGCAGTAAGCAGCGCTCCCTGTCGCTGGAACTAAAGCCATGTTTCTTTGGCTGTTCATCCAGTTCCGCGTTGCTTTCAAGGGGAACTGCCGAATGGCGATTTTTAATTTCCTCATACTGTTTGTTGCGCGCCTGCCGATCACTCTTCATCACATTTAATTTGCTGGTACTGTGTATGTACGCGTTGATGTGTGACGACTAGCCATCTGACCTTGACACGTCGTCGTCGTGCTTATTGATCTGGCAGTGAACCAGGGCCTGGCGACGCTGGCCTTCTTCGGCGTGAACGTGAACCTGGTGCTGTTCCTGACGCGGGTGTTACAGCAGGGCAACGGCGAGGCCGCCAACAACGTCAGCAAGTGGACGGGCACGGTGTATATGTTCTCACTCATCGGCGCCTTCGTCAGCGACTCGTACTGGGGTCGATACAAGACCTGCGCCATATTCCAGGCCATCTTCGTTCTCGCAAGTACTACACGCCATCTACACCTAAAATTGAAGTATCTATCCCCCAAATCATGGCGACCGCAAAAGAGGTTGAACGATGTCGGCGGCATGTGCATAGATGCTGGACCAGTTTCTACTTCCGTCCGAGTCCGAACCGTACGTTGGTATAGATGAACCAATCTTCCCCCGATGTACAAGTACAAGCAAACACATGATCGCTATTTGTTGATGCTGCAATCGTCCCGTGTCCTGGTAGCTAACCAATGTTTGATGTTACATCCGCCTCATCCGTCCAAGGTTATTTGATCTGACGGTCCAATCGAGCTGCACCTGTGTGTATGTAGACGGTTGCTGGTGATCGATTGACGGACCAAGACACTGCACGTCGCTGTCTCGTTGTACGTGGACCCAATGTTACACGGCGATGGCTGACCTGTGGCTATCACGACGCGCTACTGTGCAGGGCCTCGGTCTGCTGTCGGTGTCGTCGCGCCTCTACCTGATCAGGCCGGCCGGGTGCGGCACGGAGCACGCGCCGTGCGGCCCGCACTCCGGCAAGGAGCTGGGGGGCTTCTACGTCGCGCTGTACATGATCGCGTTCGGCAACGGCGGGTACCAGCCCAACGTGGCCACTTTCGGCGCCGACCAGTTCGACGAGGAGGACCCCGCCGAGGCGCACTCCAAGGTCTCCTTCTTCAGCTACTTCTACCTCGCGCTCAACCTCGGCTCGCTCTTCTCCAACACCTTCCTCAGCTACGTCGAGGACAAGGGCAGCTGGGCGCTCGGGTTCTGGGCATCCACCGCCGCCGCGGCCGCCGCGCTGCTGCTGTTCCTGTGCGGGACGCTCCGGTACCGGTACGTGCAGCCCGGCGGGAATCCCATCGGCAGGGTATGCCAGGTCGCCGTCGCCGCCTGCAGGAACTGGAAGGCCGGCGAGTCGCCGGGAGTGGTTTGCCTTTACGAGGTCGACGAGAAGAAGGTTTCCGGTGGCAGGAAGCTTATGCACACACAAGGCTTCAGGTCCGTACAACCTCTCGTCCCGCTGTATTACTGTACTATATATGCCTGGGCATGCACCAACCGAAGTTTTTCGTCGTCGTGCAGTTTCCTGGACCGCGCGGCGTACGCGGACACGGACTCGAAGCTCGGCAAGCGCGCCCCCTGGAATCTGTGCACGGTGACGCAGGTGGAGGAGGTCAAGAGCATCCTGCGGCTCCTCCCCATCTGGCTGTGCACCATCCTCTACTCCGTCGTCTTCACGCAGATGGCGTCGCTCTTCGTCGTGCAGGGCGCCGCGATGCGCCGCACCACGCCGTTCGCCGGCTTCTCTGTCCCGCCGTCCAGCATGTCTGCCTTCGACATCCTCACCGTCGCTGCCACCATATTCCTCTACCGACGCGCCGTCTGCCCGTTCCTGGTACGGTTCACCGGGCGGCGTACCGGCCCCACCGAGCTGCAGAGGATGGGTCTCGGCCTGGTCGTGGGCGCACTAGCCATGGCCACGGCTGGAACGGTCGAGCTCTTCAGGAAGGACAGGGCCACCGCGGCCATGGGCAGCGACCTGCACATCATGTGGCAGGTACCGCAGTACGCGCTGATCGGCCTGTCGGAGGTGATGATGTACGTCGGCCAGCTCGAGTTCTTCAACGGCGAGATGCCCGACGGGCTCAAGAGCTTCGGCAGCGCGCTCTGCATGATGTCCATGTCGCTGGGGAACTACTTCAGCGACGTCATCGTGAGCGCGGTGACCAAGGTCAGCACGACGCGCGGGCGGCCCGGGTGGATCCCCACCGACCTGAACGAGGGCCACCTCGACAAGTTCTACTTCTTGCTCGCCGTGCTGGCCGTCGCGGACTTCGCGGTGTACCTCGTGTGCGCGAGCCGATACGGCAGCAGCAAGGTGGACGGGAGGAGTGGCGATGACGACGAGGAAGAGGGGAGGGCTGGTCAGGTGGCGTCGCCGGCGTACGCGTGACTCTGTTGGGCCGTGACCAGTGGGTGCCGTTCGTAGTTCTTGAGATGGAGACTGCAGCTCTTGAAGGGAATGGTTTAACATGAGTCTTTCGTCGATGATAGGACAAGCATGGGAAAAACGGGAGAGGCCGGGAGGGTGATGTGACTGAAGAAAAACGGCTGCTAATTATGTGTGGGATCTGTCGTGTACTAACGAATATCGTTCATTGTTCACATTTTTTTGGCAAACGTAACAAGAAACCAGGACGGTTAGTCTGTTACTGACCAACGTGCCTTGTACTGTTGCCTACATAAGTATATATCCCAGCCTGGTCGTGCAAAGCTGCAAGATTGTATGTTACTATTTTCACTTTGCTGGTGTCTGCGTGCTTGTGCAATGGCGGTGATAGGAATTCAGGATCGCCAGACCATACCTTGTCATGGTAGGATCACAGCTGAGGCCCTGTTTGACATAGTTTAAACTTGTTAAAAAAAATAGTTTGTCTAAAAAGCTGGTGATCAACAGCTTAAACTTATATGTTGCTTTTAGTTCATTCTGAGAAGCAGCTGAACTAATAAGCTGCTGAAGAAGCTGACTATTTGGTACACCCGCAACTTATTTTATATAAAAACTGGTTCAGAAGCTGTGGCAAACAGGACCGTACCGAGTGCAAACTTCCCTAATTCTGTTGAGTACTCTAACTTGTACATTGGGACTAGGATCAGAATAACACTCAGCCCATTTGGGCAACACTTACAAACTTGTTTAGACGCAACTCTAGTGTTCAGCTCATATATTTCTTAGCGAACTGACTGACTGAAGAGTTTTATATTTTAATATAAGGAACAAAGGAGAGGGAGAAAGAAGTGAGATTTCAGTTTCTCCATTGGACGGGCCTGGGCCCAACACTGGATGCTGATCCGAAGATGTACCGGGTCCACCAGTAACTACCCACCTAATCTCCGGCCCAGGTTTCCATCCCTCCCGATGCGCCCTGCGACTCTGCCCCCGACGCCCGCCCCCCCGTCGCGGTCGCGACTCCTCCTCCTCCTCCCCGTTCCCCATTCGCACTAAAGGCCTAAACCCTAGCTTCTCGCTTCCCGGACTCCGGCCGCTGGCCCTTCTCGTCTCCCGGCGGTCGCCACTGCCAAGGAAACGCGCTTGTCGCCGGTGCCTCCGGCCTGCGGTTGCGCGGCCAACAGACCCCCCCTCCCCCCGGGCACCAGCAGGCCAACGCCGTTTGCCTGCTGCATGTGTGGCGCTGCCTTAGGAGGGCGCTCACCAGTGCGGCAGTGCCTGCCGCCTTTGTCCTTGGGGCTCCCAGTTCCTGCCCCGCCACTACAGGTTGGTAACCTTATTATACTGTAGTGCAGTTCGATTGCAACCTGCTAGTAGTACTCCTAGTGACCTTGCCTTTCACACGCGCTTCATTTTTCGGTACCGTCATCGCTAGATGCCACTGGCGTGTCGTGGAGATCCGATCCATTCGAGCTTGATTCGTTTTTGTCGGTTAGGATGGTTAGCTTGCTCGAACTGCTTGTTTATTATGCTTTGCAGAATCCCTGTAGCTGCTTTGAGCCATGAAATCGAATATTAAATGCCCATTCCGACCCTTCCAGTTCGCCTGTATAGGTGGTTTGGTTATTTTCTGGACTTTTCTGGGCTCAAGTGAACCTCCATGTCCAACGTGAAGTCGACCACTGTCTCTAGTCTAGGACTCTGGGGCTCCTGCTTTTGCTAGGGGTATGCACTGTTGTGTTGGAGACATGGAATTTGCGTTGTTTGGGGTCACACGCTTGTGATGTGTTTAAAGGGTCTAGTGTGTGAAACTGAGAAGTTCATTTGTGTAGTAAGTAGTTTGTACTATGAGAATGTGTGTGTGTAGGCTATCCTGCATGGTAATAGACTAAAATCATGCCCTTGTAGATACATGGGGCATTACATTTTGTAGATGCCCTGAAGTCTGTTTGCCTGTTTGGCTCCACGTACACCTCCTCTATTGTGGCAAAATCTCTGTATTGGCTTTGAAGTATTCTGTGCTGTAGGGATTTTTCGTATCGGTACTGTGATCGTGCCACTGGCAGGCTGACATTTATTAAACTCTTGACAGGCTGTATGAGCTCAGTGCATGGTTCATGAACCCTGTTCATGAAATTAGACAGGGATATTACATCGTGGTTCTGTGTTTTGATCCATGATGCTCGTTGACTTCTCTAATCGATCCATGAAGTAGTCTGTTGGAAATCCGGGCAAAAGAAATCTGTGCCAGGTTGTGTTGTGTGGAGGGCAGCGTCTGGGAGTGCTGGGAAGGGCGTTTTCCCCCGAGGAGGTGTGGCAGAGGTGTACCATCTGTTTGTGACAAGGGGGTGGCCGTGAGCATCTCATATCGAGGTGTGTTCGGGATGCAAAGATGTGTTCCATCTTTAGATTAGTGCACTGGATGTAAAGATGTGTTCCATCACAAGCAAGTGCAAGGGATGTAAAGATGTGTGCCATCCTAGTAGGGAGTCCTAGTTGGGTGCGGCTGAGGAGTCATCACCTTATTGGTCTAGATCTCTAGTTTAGGAAAGAAATAAAGTGTCCTAGGGATAGAAATAGTTGCTGCAGTTTTGAAATAGGTTTAAAGAGTCCTAGTAGGACTACACGTGTACCCTATATAAGAAAAGAGTAGAGGAGCTTCTGGACAATGAGATATGCAAAATTCCTACCTTTCATTCTTTAGCTGCAGCAATCAAAAACATCATATTCATCATATATCTTTCACTTTATCTGTAGCTTCCTTTCCCATTTCTCTGATTTGCCTAATATATTGAGTTTATGCCAGCTATTTATTATGTATTCACTGAAAAATTGCTTGAATTTCTCAGGTACTGATTCATTGGCATAATCTTTGCTGTTTGTATGCCAGCCCCAGCCCTAGTTTGCTGCATATGCCTGAAGCAATGAGATAGTCCTGTGCAAGGGATTGGAAGGATGGCATCAAAAGGTCCTCGGTCAAAGCTAGATCATGAGGCAAGAGCTAGACGCCAAAAGGTTAGATCATAGAGTTGACATTTCATGAGCCCGTTGTACCATTTCTCTCCATATTTACATTCCTCTTCCGGTCAAAATACATGATAGTTCATTGAAGATCCTATCAAGCTCTTGAATCTTTGACTGTTATTAACTTCTTATCTATTTGGTCTAAAAAAATTACATGTGCAGATTAGTATCGGAAAATGCTTTCATAAATTTTTTATTTTCACAATCATATTCTAATAGAATAGTAGTCAGGTCTATGCTTTGGAGACCGTGTCTTGTCCAGAGTGTAATGTATTGTCCGGTGGTAGTATTATACTTGTATACTGGCACTTTTAACCATAGTTGTTAAGGCGTCGCTTAAGCGTCGCTTAAGCGGTAAGGCGCCTGGGGATCGTAAGGGGTCCCGTCGCCTTAGATCCCGGCGTAAGGCGGGTGAAGGCGGCGGCAGCGCTCGCACACAGGGGAGGCGGCGGCGGCGCCCGCGCATAGGAGGTGATACATCTTCCGGGAAAGGAAGGGGCGGGGGTGGCGCCGTCGACGGAGGAAACCAATGGGGGGGCGGGAGCACACTGACCTGCGCCCGTGGGAGGTTGAGCGCCGGCAGATCCGCGGCAGCCGGTCAATAGAGGCCGACGAGTGCCGGCAGATCGACAGTCCCGCGGCGGAGGAGGCCGAGCGCCGAAGGATCGGCAGTTCCGCGGCAGAGTGTCGGAGGCCGAGCGCTGGCTAAGCCGCGGGGGGGGGGGGGGAGAGGGGGTGGGGGATCGGAGGCCGAACGCCGCTCGGCGGGGGGAGGGGGGTGGCGGCGGCGCAGGGTTTCTGGTGTGGGCGGCGGGGGGCTGGGTGTGCGCGACGGGAGTATTGGGTGGGGACGTGGGGTGGCTGGTGCCAGGTTTAGGGTGTGGAGTTGGGCCAGGAATTAGTGGGCCTATGGACTTGGACCAGGAGCAGTGGACTTTAAGCAAGTTTTATGTTTTTATTTTTATGAAAATTACACTTGTTAATATAAAAGGTATATTTTGGTAATATTTTTCTAGATTTCTAGATTACTAAGGCGTCGCCTCGCCTTACGCCTTATCTCTTGAAAGATAAAAAGGGGGTAGGTCGCCTTATGTCGCCTTACCGCCTTAATAACTATGCTTTTAACTGTGTCACATCTTATAATAGGGGAGGGGTATAAAGGAAAAATTGTTGTTGTTTACTTGTTTTGTACATAGTATCTGATACTTTTTAATGTCACTATGATATATACTTATTTTTGCTGTGATTTTGATTACATTAGCTTAAAGCGTAATCTGTTATCTCATTGTTGCAGGCTCTTGAAGCTCCAAGGGAGCCTGGAAGGCCAAAAGTTCACTGGGACCATGTCCTTGCAGAGATGGTTTGGCTTTCAAAGGTTGCTTGCTATTAGTATGATTGACAAATTGAAGTCCCTCTTTCTTGTTGAAGAGAATGGCATGAATTTCACACTGTAATTCTTCTGTGCTGTATATGCTGCACCTGCAGGAGTTTGATTCTGAAAGAAAATGGAAGTCGTCCATGGCTAAAAAGATTGTTCAAAGAGCCAATAAGAGCATAGTTGACCAAACAACAAAGGACGAGAGAAAGCAGAAGGTTTGACTTGTCTGTATTATGTATCTCAATTTTTGTAGTAGTCAGTATGGAGCATATGATTATTTTCCAGAATGCTACTGGATGATCACATGATGCCTTAGTAATCTCGGAAAAAAACTGAAGATGACTCATCATTCATTGACGTTACTCCGTTTGATCTTTTCTATCTACAGGAGGCGGAGCATAGGATGAAAAAAATGGCACTTAATATTTCTAAAGATGTGAAGAAGTTCTGGATCAAAATAGAAAAGCTGGCAAGTTCATTTTAATATTCTTAATTTTATGGCTTACTGTTACAAATGAAATCCATTTCACAAAAAATGAACAATTCTGTTTTGAACTTGGGAAATCAGGTTGTCTATAAGCATCAACTGGAGCTTGAGGAAAGGAAGAAAAAGGCCCTTGATAAGCAACTTGATTTTCTATTAGGTCAGACTGAAAGGTACCATGATCTATTGAGGGCCTATGGTTTGTCTGATCAACAGCATTTTTAATATATTCCTTCCTTTATATTAACATTCTGTTTTTTGGTATGATCTTCAATAGGTATTCGACAATGTTGGCTGAAAATCTTGTGGATTTGCCCTATTCCCAAAAACTAGAAGACAGAACTTTCCAGACAAATCAATCATCCCACCCGGAAGTAGCAGAAGAGAACGTTAATGCATCAAATCCGGGAGCCCAACACATTGAGGGGGTCCCAGAAGCTCTCCAACTAGAGGCGGGGACTCCAGGGGCCTCTCCTGTCCACACCGGTGACCTTGGTGAGCTTAATGTTATATTTTGCACGCTAAAAGATCTTATTTTATTTTTCTATGTTTTAATAATTTCTATTTATATAGATAATATGGAAGTGGATGTTGATTATGAGAGCTTGGGTGAAGAGCCGGTAAGCATTTCAGTTCCTTGTTATTGTTAGGTATAATCATATCCTGCTTGTTTTTTTTTGTGGGTTTGTTTTCAATATTTAGTAATACATGAATGACACTGCTATGTGTGACTTGTGCAGGAAGATGATGAGCAAACAATTGATGAGGATGAAGCTCTGATCACAGAGGCTGAGCGAAATGAAGAATTAGCGGCTTTACAGGCAGAAGCTGACATACCGTTGGATGATATTCTTAAGATGTACAAAAAAGAAACCAAAGGTGATCTCCTACAGTGATTCTCTTTTACCCACATTCATGTATAATGCTATAAACTTCTTGGCATCCAAGGAATAATTTGATCAGTTGAATATCTCTCAGTTAGCAGGGAAAGTAGTCCAGACAGAAAAGGCATTAATAGTAACTTAGATTCCAAGAATTTGATTGTAGGTGAGATAATGCAGACACCTTCACAGCATTATGCTGATTATTATGAACTCTTTTTTGGCTTTTCTTGTGATTGTGTTGATGTTTGTTCCTTTTTCAGATGCATCGAACCAGGCTAATGGCTGTGATCATGAACCTTCTGACTTGTCAAGTGACGAGGGCAATTCTTCGAAGGAAGGAGACAATAGTCACTCTTATGCTGAGTTTGTGAAGAAGAAGAATCATGTACAGTTTGCTCTCTGTGTCTTGTGCACTGAGGGATGGGTTTATTTCTTTTCTGTTTTTGGGGGTGAAACCCCGCCCATAGAATCTTCTCTAATAAGGCACTTTGCAGGGGAAAAGTAACGGCCACATCTCTTCTATTGAAGAGCAGGCATGTTCTAACTTTCCAGTAGTAATTCTTTTGTCTCCAGAAATAGGATAGAGCTGTCATTTTGGTAGTATCACCATGGCATTATTATGTTACTAGAATCCCCAACAAAATACATATCTTTCTTACGCGCTTATACATTGTGAAATGGAGAAGAGTAATTGTCAATAATATAGGAGGGTTGCAAGTTTCTCAAAGAACCGATTCATGGATCTTATTTTTTGATAAGCTTAGAGGATTTACTTCAGAAAATAATAAAACTATGCAAAAGTGCTTGCCATAAGTCGGGACGAGATCTAATTATTTCATATCTATGAAACATTGATTGATCGTATTTGAGATGCAGTCACAGGAGTTTGTTGCTGTTTTCTCTCCCTTTCTTACGCTCTTGTTCTCTCTCGCTTATAACCCCATATTTAAGATGCAATTTGCCTTGTGAATTGATGGAGTGGCCACTGATAGTGAGCATTGTCGTGTGGATATATTCATATTAGGGTTAAGGTCACCAATAAGAAATAAACTCCAAATTTACTACAAATGCGTCTAGCTTCATAGTTGTGTTTTTTCCTGCAAAAATTCTGCTAACCATTGATGATCTTATTCCCATGTGATGCAGGTTAAGTTGCTGCTGGAGAGTGAGATCCCACTTGAAGAACTTGTGAGGTACCAAAAGGTATAGATAGAGTTTTTGTTTGCTTTCTTGTAACAGTTTTCCGTTTCCCATAATCCCATCTGTAATACTTTTTCTTCGTATTAGGATGGCTCTACAGATCATGGGACAACAGAGTTGGAGAACTCAACCCATCCTGTTGAAAAGGTCAATACTGACATGCCTATGGATGGTCAATCTGCAAACATTTTGAAAGTGAACACTGATACATATGAGCATCGCCAATCCACAGATGTGATGGAATATGAGCATAATGTGGGCGATAAGGCTCTGGGGTCAGAACCAGCATCAGAGCTTTGTGTCCTGGAAAATGAGCATAACATGAAAGAAGATTCTGTGGAAGAGAATAAGCTCACTGATGAGGTGGTGAATGGAGATAACAGTGATGATGTAATTGCAGACGCTGCGGCTGCTGCAAGATCAGCACAACCAACTGGTAACACCTTCTTGACAACAAAAGTGCGCACAAAGTTCCCTTTCCTTCTTAAGCATTCACTTCGTGAATACCAGCATATAGGTCTTGATTGGTTGGTTGCTATGTATGAGAAGAGGCTTAATGGAATTCTAGCAGATGAGATGGGCTTAGGGAAGACTATCATGACAATCTCCTTGCTGGCACACCTTGCATGTGAGAAGGGGATATGGGGTCCACATCTTATCATTGTGCCAACCAGTGTTATGCTAAATTGGGAGACTGAATTTCTCAAGTGGTGCCCGGCATTTAAGATTCTGACTTATTTTGGAAGTGCAAAAGAGAGAAAGCAGAAACGCCAGGGCTGGATGAAGCCAAATTACTTCCATGTATGTATCACAACATACAGGCTTGTTATTCAGGATTCTAAAGTATTCAAGCGAAAAAAATGGAAATATCTTATTCTCGATGAGGCTCATCTGATAAAGAACTGGAAATCACAGCGATGGCAGACACTGCTTAATTTTAATTCCAAGCGACGCATTCTTTTGACTGGAACTCCTTTGCAAAATGACCTAATGGAACTCTGGTCTCTCATGCATTTTCTTATGCCTCATGTATTTCAGTCTCACCAAGAGTTCAAAGAGTGGTTCTGCAATCCAATTTCAGGAATGGTGGAGGGGCAAGATAAAGTAAATAAAGAAGTTATAGATCGGTTGCACAATGTCCTTCGTCCATTTATACTGCGTCGACTGAAACGCGATGTTGAGAAACAGTTGCCAAAGAAGCATGAGCATGTCATATATTGCCGACTCTCTAGAAGACAGAGGAACTTATATGAAGATTTTATTGCTAGCTCAGAGACACAGACGACACTGGCAAGTGGGAATTATTTTGGCATGATTAGCATCATTATGCAACTTAGAAAGGTTTGTAACCATCCAGATCTTTTTGAAGGTCGTCCAATAGTAAGCTCATTTGACATGGCAGGGATTAACTTGCAGCTCAGCTATTCTGTTTGCATGCTCCTGGATAAGAGTCCATTTTCTAAAGTTCACCTATCTGATCTGAATTTTGTGTTTACTCAAAATGAATTCAGTATGACTTCCTGGGAAGTCGATGAGGTCGTTGCTGCATTTCCTTCAAGCATCGTTTCCGGTAGCTCGGAAATTTCTTGCTGTAATAAGGATCTTCATGGAAGTAATGTATCAAATATTTTTGAAGATATTCAGAAAGCCTTGCAGGAGGAGAGAATCAAAGAATCGAGAGAAAGGGCAGCTTCCATTGCATGGTGGAATAGGGTACGGTGTCAAAAGAGGCCTGTCTATGGCACAAACATGAGAGAGGTTTTCACTATAAAGCATCCTGTACCTGATGTTCTTGAAAAGAGGAATAACCCCTTGTGCCACATGGATTATTCATCAAGCCTAGCAGATCTTGTTCTACCAGCCATGAAGCGCTTTCAGAAAATACTCAATATTGTTGAATCATTTACATTTGCAATTCCTGCAGCACGAGCTCCTACCCCTGTTTGCTGGTGCAGCAAAGGGAAGTCTCCTGTTCTTATTGATCCAGCATATAAAGAAAAATGCATGAATGAGTTTTCACCCATTCTCTCTCCTATACGGCCATCAATTGTTCGCCATCAAGTCTACTTTCCTGATAGGCGTTTGATCCAGTTTGATTGTGGGAAGTTGCAGGAACTTGCAATTTTATTGAGGCATTTGAAGTCAGAAGGGCACAGAGCCTTGATATTTACTCAGATGACTAAGATGCTTGATGTCTTAGAAGAGTTCATAAATTTATATGGCTATACATATTTACGGTTAGATGGTTCTACCCCGCCAGAAGAGAGACAGACTCTAATGCAACGGTTCAATACGAATCCGAAGTTCCTCCTTTTCATTCTGTCCACTCGTAGTGGTGGTGTGGGAATCAACCTCGTAGGCGCTGACACTGTCATCTTCTACGACAGTGACTGGAACCCTGCAATGGACCAACAAGCCCAAGATAGGTGTCACAGAATTGGTCAGACTCGTGAGGTTCACATATATAGGCTCATTAGTGAAAGCACCATAGAGGAGAATATTCTCAAGAAAGCAAATCAGAAACGAGCTCTTGATGATCTAGTTATACAGCGTGGCAGCTATAATACAGATTTTTTTAAGAAGCTCGATCCTATGGAATTCTTTTCAGGACATACATCTATTAATGTGGAGGATCAGCAGAAAGACTGTTCTATGAGTGCTGGATCTTCAAATGAACTTGGTCTTGCGCTGTCAAATGCAGATGCTGAAGCAGCTATTAGACAAGCAGAGGATGAAGCTGATTATATGGCTCTCAAGAAGCTGCAGCAGGAAGAGGCTGTGGACAATCAAGAGTTCAGTGAGGAGGTTGCTGGAAGACCAGATGATGATGAGTTTGTAAATGAGGAGGATTTAAAGCCTGATGAACACATCAACGAGGAACATAAATACAACTCTTCTGTTGTGGATAAGGATAATTTTTCTTTGCCTATCAATCAATTGGATGAAAACAAGGCTCTTACATTGGCTGGTGGTGATGAGGATATTGACATGCTTGCTGATGTGAAACAGATGGCTGCAGCAGCCGCTGCAGCAGGACACGCAAGTTCGTCTTTTGAACATCATCTCCGACCAATTGATAGATATGCAATACGTTTTATGGAACTCTGGGATCCAGTAATCAACAAAGCTGCTGTTAACCATCAGGTAAATGTTGAAGAAGAATGGGAACTTGATCGAATCGAAAAACTCAAAGAGGATTTAGAAGCAGAAATTGATGAAGATCAGGAACCTCTTTCTTATGAATGTAAGTAATTTTATGTCAATGTGACACAATCTTTGCTGCACTTAGAACAATTTGTTTGGTGTCCCACTGGCATTATCTGTAATTTGCTGGAGCTAGTGTTCTTAATGTACCTACTCTTCCTTTCTTGGCTTTGGTATATTGATGTCGTCTCTATTGCAGCATGGGATGTTGATTTTGCTACTACAGCATATCACCAACATGTTGAGGCTCTAACTCAAAAGCAGGTCACATATACTTGCACTCTTATTCGTGTGTCTTGGCACTATGCATGACAGGTTGACATGTAAATTCTTGCAGTTGTTGGAAGAACAGGAAGGACAAGCTCGTGAAGCGGTAATGGAGCTGCAGGAAAAGAATGATAATATGAGGTAATAAATGAGAAACTGTTCTTAAAGCAGGAGCAATTCTATACCTGAATGTATAGAAGTACATACTCTAATTGTGTTTAGTACAGCAAACCCTGTGTGGCTCTTCCATTCATTTGTGCCAACTTACAGAAATAGCATATTGTTATTTTCAATTGATTATTTTTGGTAGTTGTCTTTTTTGAGCTTGCCTTGATACACTATTGACTAATTCCTTTTGCTTTCCTTTTGCAGCAGTCAAAACAAAAAGTCAAAAAAGAACAAAAAGAAGAAAGGCAAGTTTAAGTCCCTTAAAAAAGTGCGTATGTCGTCTGAGTCAGAGGTTATACTGGAGGAAACATCTGTAGATACTATGAGTATTGATGACAATGTACCCTCACCTGAGCTTGTAAGTGATGAATCACCATGCCATCATTCTTACAAGCGTAAGAAAGTGTCCAGTACCGAGGAAGAAAACAGTAACAGCAGAAGTTCGAAGAAGCTCAAGAGTGTTGAACCTAAGCACATCCTTGATGGCAAGCAGCTTAAGTTGAAGGAGGACCTTAATAATTCTGATCCAAAATCAGCTACTAGATCTAAGAGTGCTGACAAAATTTCCATCCCTTACATGCCAGTAAAACGTGTCATTGTAATCAAGCCTGAGAGACTAAAAAGGAAGGGAATATGGTCTCGTGATTGTGCTCCAGACCCATGGACATCTGAGGAAGATGCAGCTCTCTGTGCGACTGTACATGAGTATGGTCCTCTATGGGAATTGGCAAGTGATTTTATTCATTTCTTACCTGGTGGGTCATTTTATAGGGGAAGATATCATCATCCTGTGCAATGTTGTGAGAGATACCGAGAACTATTCTGCAAACATGCTATGTCAGCAACAGATAATTCAAACAGCGAAAAGGTTTCTTCTGGGACTGGAAAAGCTATACTAAAAGTTTCCGAGGTGAGATCACTTATTGTCATCCATGATATTGAACTGTCATCATGAAATGCAATGTGCACGCTTGATAAGGATTGACTTTACTCTGATTTGTTAAAATGATTCTGGGCAAGTGAGCTTCCCATACATAGAAAGAAACCCCCATTTGAACCAAATTGAAGTAGTTTTTTTTTGCACTCTAGCTCCTATAAAGTGGCCAATCTGTAAATATGGCATTGGATTTTTCATATAATTAATTAGTTATGATAAGTGATAAGCACCAACAGCGCTGCTATTTCTGCTGTTGGAGTCATATACATTGACCAATTATCAAGCCAGCATAGCTTGAGTCCAAGTAAACAACTTGAGATGTTTGCTGATTATGCGTTCCATTCTCAATCCAGGTGTTAGCTTTCGTTTTTGTTGTGCATTTAGCCATTTAACTGCAATGATTAGGTCACATCCAACTTATTTGTGTATGCAAGTTGATGATTTATTATGTATTCTGTTACAGGATCAAGCACAGATGTTGGTGAACGTGACCAGTGAACTTCCTAACAATGAGTTGCTCCTTCAGAAACATTTCATGGCTGTACTTTCGTCTGCCTGGAGATCAAAATGTCAACGTGATCTTCGCCGTATGAGTACTTCCTCTAGTGCACTCCAAATGTGTCCTGCAAAGAAGACCAGTGCAAGTGAGAATTGGTCCATGGCAAACTTTAGACCAAACTTCAATCTTGTTGGCAAAGCCCTTGCAGATACTCAGGTGCAGTGTACAAGGATGCTGATTTCACCAATGCCGAGAAAGCAGGAGCAACATCGAAACTATTTAGAATTAGAGTTGAATTTCCTGGCAGATCGGCATAGTTGTGACAAAGATTTCCCATTTGTAGTAAATGTGTCCATACTAGAACAGGAGCCATTTAAACAGCCTTTGGAGAAGATGAATCAATCATTACTCTCTCGACTTTCATGTAGACAAGCGGAAAACCGACTCAGGTCAGTGTTGATACAGTGTTTCATGCTTTGCTGTTACGGATTAATCTTTGTAATATTTAGCCATCCTCAGTTATATGAACTAAGAATAGTTCATCATGTTCATTCTTCTATCCAGGATGGCATCAGAAGCTTGTTTTGAAGGTGAAGGTTCTCATTGGGCATCGTCAGCTTTTCACATACATGATGCTTTTCGGCACAAATCTGGTCCGAAGTCCATCGGCAAGCACAAAGCAGCATCAGAATCTGGAAGACCTCCCAAATGCAAAATCCAGAAGATAACTGAACCACATCATGAAGGGCCAATTGACATGAATAATTTTCTCCAAACTCCTGGTCAGCTGTTACCCACAACAACTGAATTCCACATTAGTGAGTCCCTATCTGAATTTGGTATCAGTGATTCTGAATTCACCCACTTCGAGGACCCCTCAGAAGAAGCTGACCACCTCGAGTTCCTCCCGTATCAGGATGAACCTAATTTTCTTGGTATCGAGGAGTTAGAGCCTCTTTCAGATTTCACTGACATGGGATGATTATACATAAGTATATGTTCTGGACGCGCCTTCTATTGAGACAAGAGCATTGTCTCTGGTAGGGACTAGGGAAGGAGTTAGATTGAGTTGCTAAGCCGTGCATAGATGTGCTGCAAGCTGGATCATGGTGCTATTAGCTCGGTGAGGTCACATTGATCTGACAAGCCTGGAGAACGGGTCTGCACTAATGGAGGCATTGGGTAAATTCGATACATGTATGTATATTTTTAGTCTAGGATCTTAGGATGTAGAAATGCGTCTCCCTCATCTGTATTTTGAGGGTTGACCGTGTAACTTGGTCACACAGAAATTTTGTTTAGCAGGTACCAACAGAGAAGGAGAAAGAGAAGGTCCTCGGCATCACCCATTTGTTGTAGTTTCTCATTTGTTGATCTCTGTTTAGTCCAAGGCTGTTTGGCTATCTTGGCGTTGGCATTGTCTGATATGGCAAGTTGTTGGTAGCCATCTCGGGATCTGGAATTTAGGACGGGCTGCCAATGTAGCTACATCGGAATTCATTATAAGTTGGGGAACAGTCTGGCCAAGAAATCAATACTTAGGTCTGATATCTTGTCAGATCTGGTGCTCGTGTTTCGTTTCACATGAGGAAAAATGTACCTTATTTGATTGTTCTCCTGATTGCATTGTTTTGATCCGAGGGCTTCTTCCATGTAAAGAGCGTGACGCATAGGTAAGTGATACATGTATGTAAAATTGTAAGGTCAATGTAGCAATTCATGATGTAGTAATTTAGTATCGTGGTCCTGTAGACTGGAGATGTTTCCATTTTGTTGTTTGAGGCGAGGAGGGGCTAGGAGAAAAACAGCTGCTGCTTATCTCTGCAAACTGTTTATGGTTGTCCGCTATCCAGACAGAAAAACAATCAAAGCGTTTGCAGTATTCTTATAATCAGTCTCGAGTTTGACCATAAAAATGTGAAAGCGGATCATTCGACCTATCCATTCATTGCGGTAGGGACCCCGTTTGCTGACGATTTTCATCAGCAATTGATACTTTTATGGTAAGTTTTACAACAGATACCCACCAGTGTATAATCCGCGACCGTTAGGATCCATGAGGCTGCCATATGCAATACTTTTCGTTGCGAGATCATCCCAAGTTCTGAGTTTCTGACGAGGTATCGAGGTGCCCCTAAGTTCTGTGATCTTGTGACAGAACCCTGCAAACCAGGCCTTGAGCGAGCAAGGCCTACTGGATAAGACTGCCTCCGGCTAAAACCCATCACTCCCCTGCAGTGTTCTGCCTCCCTCGACGGCACCATGGCGGCCCTCCACCCGGCGGCGTCAACGCTCCCCACGCGCCACTCCCTCCCGCCCCATCTCCGCGCGTCGTCGCCTCTCTCGTGGTCCGCCTCCATCGCCGTCTCCCGCATCCCGCCGCCAACTCGCCTGGCGCTCCAGCCGCTGCCCGCGCCTAACGCGCCCAGCAACCGCCAGGTTCGATTCCTCTCCTCTCCCGCACGCTTGCTTCGATTCGATCCGGTTCCGCGCCGATTCTGATCTAACCGTCGGCCGCCGCGCAGCAGTGCCTGGTGGTGCGCGCGGCGTGGACGCGGCGGTCGCGCGGGGAGGCGGAGGCGCGGCCCAACCGCAAGTCGTGGAAGCAGCGCACGGACATGTACATGCGCCCCTTCCTGCTCAACGTCTTCTTCTCCAAGCGCTTCGTGCACGCCAAAGTCATGCACCGGGGCACCAGCAAGGTCATTGCCGTCGCCACCACCAACGCCAAGGACCTCCGGCTCACGCTCCCCTCGCTCGTCGACGACAATGCCTGCAGGACCATCGGGAGGCTCATCGCCGAGAGGTCCATGGACGCCGACGTCTTCGCCATGGCCTACGAGCCAAAGAAGAACGAGAGGATCGAGGGGAAGCTCGGGATCATCATCGACACCATCAAGGAGCACGGCATCATATTTGCCTAGGCAGGTTTACCGTTTCAGTGGTAGGAGCAGGGCTGTTTGTTTTATTCCACTTTCTGCATCCTGGAAATTCTTAGCTTTTTGAAGACGATACTGAAATTATTGGCACTAGGTCTTATTGTGAAACCGATGAAACTGTCATCAAATTGAGAAAAAAAAATGCAAGAGCCTCCTGGTTGCCCCGCACCCTTGTCAGTTCAGAAGTTGGAACTAGTTTAAAGAAGGGAATGACATATCAACCGCGGGTATCGTCAGTTGTAATGCTAACCAGCTAAAGTAAATGAAAGTTATAACATGTTGAGTAATGATTGGGACATATCCAACTTGACAAGGCTTACTTCTAAAAGATTAAAAAGAAATATCTGAATACAATACAAAGTAATTCAGTGACCAATTGTATTTGGCTCAATTCTTAACCATTGTCTCAAACTTGTGCCAGAGTCTTGACTGCATATAGGTGGGCTAAAGTAACTTGTATTATATGATGTTGGTTACTGGTAGCGTTCAGAGTATAAGAAATACAACATGGGGTTGCAGGAAGGTTAAAGGCTGACAGCTATGCATAAGTGTAACCCAATGATATAACTTCTGTCCCTTGCTGAATATCAGGTAACTGATGAATGACTTCCAGGAACTGTAATGTCCATGTTCTTCAAAAAACAATTGTACTGTTCCACTGGAGGTCAAGAGACTTATTGTGTGGTAGCGACGTTCATCTGTTTTATAACCCAAGTCTTTTTGCTCTCCTTGATCACGAAAAATTATGTCTGCAGGGAAGTTGATGATTGGTAAAAGAGGATAATTCAAATTATCTCCATAATTTGTTGCAAAAAGGCTATGCTTCACAAAGTAGCACTTTTAAGTACCTATATGTATCCTCGCTATAGAAAAACTAGAGTTAACTTCCGTATGGTTTCTTGATTCCTATGTTTTCACATCATTGTACAAAGTTTGGAATGTTTTCTTACATGTGAGTGATGAGATGAGGATGTACGCTGCATCTACCAAACATTGCTTTTTATTGTTTGTACCTGATGTTTGATGCATTCTACATATTTATGAATAAAGTACCATAGTAGCCAATACTCCCACATTTTAGAGGTGGTGAAACGACGCCATTTGCGTAATGTTAGCATTACGTTGCCATTGTCATAGTTGTAGTCTCAGGACGGCTGTTTGGTCGCTTGGCCCCGCTCGTCGTCGCATTTGAGCTCTCCGCATAGCCGGTATATGCACTGCATCTGCATGGTGACCGGTGGGTGGCGCCGGCGGATGGGCACCAAATGTTTTCGCTGATCTGCGGAGAAAAGGGCATTGCTGTGAAATGCGAGTTTGGCAGTCGTGCTAGCCGGAGTGCCGGACGAGCGCGGCAGCTGGGGATGGCTACCATTCTGCCAGTGGAACGTGAGAATTCAGTCGGGAACGACTGCGTGCGGCGTCGCTGGATGGCGGAGGCCACGTTTCGGTGAATTGGGTAAGGCGCGCCGTGTTCTGCCGATTGCTGGGAAGATGTGGATCCATGACGGGTGGTTCGGCCCAAGAGGCAAGAGGCCCCATAGTGATGGGTGGCGATGGGGTGGATGTGGACGGATTGGCACGAGAGGAAAAGAAAAAGAAAATAACTTCTGTAGCTTTCAGAGCTGACCGTGGCAACGGGGAGAACAGGGATGGTTCCATACATTAAACTATAATTGATCTGTTGAATCCTCACGTTTTGAGTGCATACAGAGGATAACGTTGCTGGCTTGTTCGATCCTCCAAGAATAAACTAACCTTGCCGGGTGGTAATTTCAGCGGTTGTCAAGGCTAAGAAATGGGTACCCGGTTCATCAACGCAGGTAATTAACGAAGGTGAGTAACTGGTTACGAAGGTGACGAAGTGCACGCCACCCTCGCGCTGCAAAAAAAAAAACCATCCTGATGTCGACTATAGCTCCGTTCAACCGATAACATCATCATTTTTCATAACGCGAGTAGCCTAATGCCTTTGGTGATGACACTCCCTTTACCGCGTCAGATTCCTTACCCGTTTGAACGCGACAAGTCGAGATATATGCCGACGAGGCGATGAATAGCACAGTGCATTAATCTGAATGAATCGTCTGTTATCCGGGTACTCCTCCTTCCTTGCCCAAGCGGGCTCGATCGATCGCCGAATTAACATATATCCTACCGCCGCCCCCGTCCCGGTCCTGTGCGACGTCGACGTCCGTGGATAGATGCGCCAGCGTGCACAGTTTTACACCGCTATAACTCGGCAGGAGAGAGAACGACGAACAGTCACCGCTCCGATCTCTTGACGAAGTCTTCCCCTCGTCAGTTTGGAGGAACCGTGGCGCGGCGAAGCTTCGAGACCGTTGGCGTGCGCGTGCGCGCTGCCGACCCTTCATCTTCTCGCGAGGAGCAGGGCAACGAGCACAGGAAAACCGGAGGCGCGCGGCGGCGTGAGGCCGCCCCGCTTTTTCCCGCATGCGCGATGTGACGCCTCTATTACTCTCTGCCGGGACAGCATGCCGAGCCGCGCACTCCATCTGCCGGGACAGCAGGCCAAGTCTCTACGCGAACGCGGCAGTTGGCTTCGCGGAGACTATCGGCCGAACGCGACGTCCCATCCCCGGGTCGCGCTCGCTGGGGTTTTGAGGCTGGAGAGAGCTGCTTATTATGCTCGCGAATGCAATCTACGAGAAGTTGCGACGGTGAACATGCGAGAGGCTTTCGTTCAAAACTTCGGGCGCGGTCGTGTGCCCTGGGTCTTGTGGAGGGTCGCGTGGTGAGAGCAGACAAACGCGAGCTTTTCCGCAGGTGCCGGCGAAGCGTGAGGCCAGACTGGGACATCCGTGTTGCGCGCGTGTAGCCGTGAGTTCAACAGCTTTCTGGAGCAAAAGGGCACGAGAAGCTCCGTGTGGTGCGAGCAGTGCAGCACATCCTCTTCACCGGTGTAAACAAACCACACTGAACTGCTACTACAACTTCTTTCCCAGCGTAACGTGTTTTAGGTTACAGTACTGGTAGGTAGCAGCCAAAACATACGGAACCTGTGTGCGTGGATAGGCCAAATCCAAAGCACAGCTTTTTCAGGCGTTTTGCACAATACAACTAGGAGTACGATGCAAAACGAGCCTCTTGTCACGGCGTGGGCGTGGCAGTAGACCATCCGATCCGAGGAGAAGAAGGGCCAGGTTCCATTCCGTTGCCTCCACGCCGCACCCGTTTCCTCCGTCTCCGCCCCGAACCTTATTTAAACCGCAGAGCCCGAAACCAAAAGATCCTCGTCGGCCAGAGCCAAACACGCGCGCACACCGCACCGCCCCGCACCAGCAGCTGCCGCGTAGGCGTAGCCAGCCAATCGCTCGCGCTTAAACAAAACCCACCCAAATTTAAGCAATTCCCCAACCCGAGAAAGGAAGCGCCAAACCAGGGGAAGGGAAGGCAGGTGCACACGACGCACGCTCCGTTGGAAGATTCGCTTCGCCCTCGCAGCCGCGACCGCTTCCACCCCTCCCCTCCCCTTTGTCGATCCACGACGCCGGCGACGTGCGCGGAGAGACGAGACGAGATGGGATGAGAAGAGGCGACACGGAATGGGCATGAGGTGTCAGAAGCACCCGTTCCAGGCCGGCGGCGGCGTCTGCGCCACCTGCCTCCGCGATCGCCTGCTCGTGCTCGCCGCCGCGCAGAACGGCGAATCCCTGCCGCCGCCTCCCCCGGCCGCGGCGTTCCCCAGGTCGGTGTCGCCGTACGTGTCCCGGAGGAAGTCGGACGCGTCGGGCGGCGCGCTCAGGAACTACCCGAGCCTGCTCTACTTCCGGACGCCGCAGGTGGGGCCCGCCGGCAGCGGCGCGCTCGGGGAGGGCGACATCGGCTACGAGTACGAGAAGCGGCGCGCCGGCAAGTTCTCGGTGCTCGCCACGCTCTTCGGCCACCACCACCGCCACAGATCGGATGACAAGGACAAGGGAGGCTCCAAGGAGCGCAAGAAGCATTCGTGGCTCGCCGGGATCATTCCCCGCCGCCGCAAGAAGCAGGCGCCGGAACCCTCCTCCGCCTTGCCCCCGTCGCCCCCGCCGAGGCGCTCGTGCCGCGTGGTGAGCAACCGGGGGCTCTCGCCGGAGAGGCACAGCCACGGCAGCGGCGAGGAGAGCAGCTCGCCCGCAGCGGAGCCGCCGTGGCGCCCGTCCCCATCCCCGATGCGGAAGACACCGGGCCGGCGCCGCCAGGCGAACAGCATGCAGTCGGGCTTCGCCGTCTGCCTCAGCCCGCTCGTGCGGCCCAGCCCGGGGCGCAGCCACCGCGGTGTCCAGCCGCCGGACCCGTGCTCCTTCTCCTGCGAGCTCCGGCCGTCGCCGCTCCGCAACCTCTCCTCCGCCGCTTCCATTACGCGCTGCCGCTCCAAGAAGCTCGCCGACGGCGGCCGTTTCCGGTGATCTTTCCACCTCATTTCGCCATTTTCACTCCGTGATCACCGCACCTGATCCCGACTACTACGTCATTTTTTAGCTTTCTTTTTTCTTCCATTTTCCTTGGATTTTTACAGCTTGTTAATTTGTGAAGAAGAGTCTGTAAGATTTGGAATACTCCAAACCACTCCGTTGACATATACTACTGCTTAGGTGACAGCTGCATGTGAGCCCAACATTTTGTGGCACTGTAACGAGCTCCGTATCATGTATTCATGTCTGTACAGCTAGCTTCCTGATCCTGATTTCCTTCGTAATCTTGTTGAGTTTTAACACGGATAGACAGTCTTAATGATGCCTGTGGTACAGCTGCTATATTTAGAATTAAATGTAAGAGACAGAGACAGACGGACAGTCGTCGTGGTGTAGGAGAGAGGGAGAGAGATTAGAAAAAAAAAGAAGGTTCTTCATTGTTTGGGTGTATGAATCCGAGCCTACGGTCTATGAAAATGGGATCTGCATGATATCCGAATTCAATATCCCAATTCAATTCCATTTGGTCAGAGGTTTCACATGGAGGGAGGCAGGCAGCAGCGTATTGATGGTGGATGGCTCGCAGTCCCTTCATTACTCTTTTGCTGGTACACCAGTAAATGACCCCGACTCCTTTGTACAAATTGGAGCGGAGCCACTGCCATTCATTCGTTCTGAGCTTCTCCACAGTGACACGACGGCAAGAAGTAGAAGAAATAAAACATGGTCGCAAGTGCCACGTCCTCTTCGGTGGTACGTATAATTTACTTGAAATACACGAACGTTGACAGCAATTTGGAGAAGATTCTCCTCTCATTCGGGCCTCTCTTGGTGACTTTTAAGCTGTCCGCAATGTGAGATATGGAATGATGGCGATGTTGTTTTTGTGCGGGTATTAGTGTAGTGTGGCCAACCGATTACGATGTGTGAACAACATACACCATTAGTGGCGCTTTGCGCAGTGTTTGCACGCTCTTTTGGATGAATCCCTTGATTTGTTAACCTGCTCTTCCTGAGATGCCGTCACGGTACCAAAGCACCGGAACTAAACTATGACATCATCACAGCTCACAGATAGCTGCTTCCGGGCACACTCAAGCGATAAGATACTGCCGTTTTTTGGCATGTTCTTGAGTGATGTGGCTAGCTACTGTGTTAGCTGCTGACCTGTTAAGCCTAATTTATTAGACGAGAAGCTTAATTTTTTTTGGCTAGAGTGAAATATCCTTAAACTTATTCAGTATGTCATCTAGGTCCCTCAATTTTTAATTTACACATCCGAGCCTTTAAACTTGCCAAACAATTCGTTCATGGTCTAAATCTCACTAAGTAGCATTTATTTGCCTGGTTAATATTTCCGCGACATCTATACCATCTAATTCAAAAACCTCAGCACATATATTACCTTATCTGGCTCACGTCAAAAATAAAAGGGACAATTCTTTTGTTTCCTAAACAAATCTGACTCTTTTATACGTTTATTTTTTACTTTGTTATATGCTTGATAGTAATATAAAACATGAGTTTGTATATTTAAGTGGCATGGAAGTGATATATACACGATCAATATTAAATAGGATGATCTGGACCACCAATGAATAACTTAGTAAGTTTAGAAACCTAGATATATAAATTGAAAGTTCGAGGATGTTGATGACATTTCTAGACAAGTTTAAGGATCAGCCATGCATCTTACTGTTTTGGTTATACTTTTGTACTCACATTTTTTTCAATCTTTCTCTGTTTGAACTTTTGAAATTGCCAGATTAGGTTATCCAGTACAGGCGGAGAAAGTTGTTGAAGGCTTTGGACCGTCCCCAACACGTCATCTTACCTTGATTATTGATGGTCGGAAACGCAACAGTTTTGCTCCACGATCCGCCTACCGTTCCTCGGTTTTCAACCTGCTTCTCGTTTTCCCATGAGTCGCCGAGATCTAGGAACACTATCATGGTGCCCCTCGACTCCTAATCACGCGGCAATGTTGGGGGCCCATGTGCCACACTGTGCAGTCGCAAAGTCAACTGCTTCCCCCAGGTAAGAGTCAACCTGGATAATTTGTCCCTACCAAAGTCCACGTGATACGATACGCATAGGCCAAATGTTTCGCGGAATAGTAGCGCAGCCATGCAGAAGTACACTCGTCGTAATACCTTTTCGAGTTGAAGCATGTACACGTTAAATCGACGGACATGTAGTTGTGTGATCGGCAGGTCTAGTAGAAACCACAGGACCCAAACCCAGCTTCACTGGATTCTCAAGCTGATCACTGGGATAGATTATCAATTAGTGGGTGGATCGATCAGTAATTCTAACCCCTCGAACCAGAATCTCCATACGTTGTTGCACGCAATCATGGCGCGCACCCTGCGTCGGTCCGGGTCCGGCCAGCCGCAACTACCCCCCCACCCCACCTCTGGTTTCGCTTCGAGGTTACGCTTAATGCCGGTAGTTTTCGTGGGGACGCCGATCCGTGACGCGAACCGCGACGATGAGACGGGGGCGGCCCAAAAGCCGCGCGCGCCCACGACGCACCTGACACGCACACGAGTGGTGGGTGCAGGCGACGATGATGACGGCGAGGCTCGGATCGGGGAGGCGCTAGTGCGGTGGTGCGGTTGACTGCCGCCGCTGCTGACAGAGCGTAGCGCGCAATCCTCCTGCTCCTCTCTCATTGCGCCTTTGCCGGTCTGTTCAGCTCCGCCTTTTCGATGGTGGTGCTGGTGGTGGGATCGGGCAGGTGGCGCCGCGTCGTCGGTGCGGCCGGCCTCAGTGGCGGTGGCGACTCTTGTCGGGTTGAGGATTTCAGACTGAGGTGCCGCTGCTCTTTTTGTGCTGTTTTTTCTTTGCGGCCAAGGATTAAAATAGCAGAGTACTTCATCACAGTCGCAGCAGACTTCTGTTGCTGATCAAGAGATGATGTAACATTGCATGCCCAGGCCTCTCCTTTTCTCTCTTTTCTGGATCGAGATCTTTCAGAGGAATGTTCCTTCCTCCGGAGTAGAGGATAGTACTAGCCGGCTTTGAATGAAGCAGTTGGCGTATGAACGCCAGAGGTGAAGCAGATGTGGCTGGTAATTGCGTTCACAATGAATCAAGGGCCTTAAATGAAGTGCCGTCAGGACCATCCGGAGTAGTGCTAGTAGTAGTACAGTGGCATCTTTGCTAACCATGTGTCCGTTAGCTTCTAGCTGACGCGCCGCTCATAGCTCGATAGAAGCTTGGTCTGGACCATGACCAGTCAATTGGGTTTGACTGAGCTATACAGCGTAACATTGCGTAGTGTAGACACTGCATTTGTCAATTCGGTGCTAGGTACAGGTAAGTGAACCGAAAGTACTTACTGAATTGCAGCGCCCAAACTTTTGAAAACTACTCCTAAACTATTCTGAACCGCCTCATGCTCACGCCTGAAGCTCATATATGTAATTGAATAATCTTCCCCAGCAACACAACTTTGCAACGTGTGCCAAGGGCCTTGTGTACAAAGCTTTGCTTTTCTGACCTGTAGTGTTTAACTGTCACAGAAAGAGTGCTGAATTTAACGGACGAATCCCCACATATATATGAGCATCGCAGATAATTCAACCTACCCATCTCATGAAATGTTTACCGATATTAACAGAGCTCAGTCGCAGCAGATTATTGCGTACCTTTAAAGACGTTTTGCCAGCGATCAGCTAGGCCAAGTGGCCAACACTCAGAAACTGAGCCCGGAAGCAAAGCAGCACACTTGTGGTTTATGACTTCTGAGGTACTAAAAGACTGTCTGGTCAATACTGAGGTTGTTTAGGTTCTCTTCTTAGCCATTTAGAATCTAGTGGTAAAGAACAGATGGCAGGAATAGAGTCCCCGTTCCTGCTCCCTAAAATGTAAGGCGAAATGTTCTTGGTTTCTGACTCAAAAAATGAAGACCTGCAGGATAACCGAGGTACACTGAATTTGTGTTTGTGACAAGGAGATGGTAACTCTGCACAAGACCCTTGTCCCTGCAGGCACCGAACCATCTGGCCATGAAATGCTTTGCATTGGTTGTAGAATCATTGAAGAATCACAGTTCAGCCAACCAAGGAGAGTAGTCGTAAAATGTTGAGGTTGCTCACCCGTTCAAGCAACATTGTCGTAGGGACAATATCATTATTGGAGAATAAGAGACCATCTTTCTCCTTCTTGGCCTTGAAAGCCTGCAGTATCATTTACATTTATTCAAATAAGTACACTAACATATTTTCCAGGTGTTACAGAAATCAGGGGAAGGATATGCATGGGGGCAGTACCTTCTGATCAAGCTCCATTGCTTATGTATGATCAGCCTACCTATGTAGGCTGCAGATTTTGCATGACTAAACCATATACTTATATGTACCAAACAATACAGTAGTTCAAATTTGCCCAGGTACATCAACGTTGGAGATCATATCTCCTCGAGATCTCTAAACCACGAGATGGATGCAAATAGATTCAGGTGAAACAGTAAAGCTCAACTGAGCTTCCACACGGGTGTCCAATTATATTTGCATGAAACTAGAGATTGGCGCAACTAAACAACCATTAAGTCATTATCAATAGAGACTTCCATTACACCACGGAATGCATCTTAACCAAACACCTTTCACGAGCAGAATTGTTCGTTGCCAATATATTGGCCACTTACTACACTGTACCCTCTGTGATAGGCAAAATATAAGTAAGGTACTAGCTGATATCCCCATTTTAGGGTCTATGAAGTGAAATTATGTATTTCCTTGCACAATGAATGTATGAGTTTCCTGATGAAACAGCACAAGAGCTTAATTCTACATACTAAACCATCCAATAAGTCTGAACTAGCTAGGATAAACAGTTGAAGCTGTACTAAAAATTTCTTAACTGCTAATATACTAGCAGCTTCCAAATCATACAGCAGAAATGTACCAAGTCAACAGTAATAAAATTGCTTCGGAAAATTGTGCCAAACCAATAGTATCACGATATCCCAGTAGTTAGATAATTGCAATCAAAACATTCATGAAAAGACCCCCCCCTTTCTTTTTTGATGTCGTTGGTTAGCTCAAACTTGAACCATCAAAAACAAAATAGAGGAGTAAGTATTTACAGGACAACTGAAAATTTTGGTAGCACATGCCCCTGAAACTATTACTGTATTATTTTATATTTGCTATGAAAATACATTATTACATAGGGAAAGAACTAATGGTATATAACCAGAAAAAATTGCAGCATTATATCTTTTGATCAACTCCCTATTGGCTACAAATCAGAATTAGTACCTCAGTACCGATACATTAGATTGGTACGAGCTGCAGAAAATAATGTAATGAGAATCAGGAATTCTCCTCTTCCACGATGATTGAAGTCTTCCTGGCTTCCTTGTCATCAACATATAACTGGTAGCCATATGAAATAAATCCCCAGATGGCCAACAACATAGCAATAATCTTCACTCCATCCATCTTATCATGGAAGAAGATGAGAGCAAAGACTGGAATGATGGGTAAAGAAAATGTGCTTATCACATTTGAAAAGAGTGATGACACCACAAAGATCAATCCCACTACTCCAACAGAAGCGATCTGCCAACCTATAGCAGTCCACAAAAGTGTCATCACATAAGATAACCTCCCTGTGCCAAAGGAATGCATCTCTCCCTGTAAAGTCTTCCATTCACCACTTGCGAACAACCCGATAAGAGAAACCAAAGTTGCCACAAGAGCTGTATATATCTGCATGTTCAGCACGACTGAGAATGTCTCCCTCTTAATAACCTTCTCAAATGTGACTTGCATTAGGGAGAGAATGAGTGAGTATGTGGCTGATGCTCCTAGAGTCAATACAAAACCCAATATGTATTTCCCATGTGACAACCCACTGGTGCCTTGAGAATCTTCATCAACTCCAAGGAGTACAGCAGAAAAGGTAAGGAGAAGTACAGAGTTGAAAATCAATGGGGTAAACTTTTGAGCATTGAGAAAATATGAGAAGATGGCATTGAATGCCAGCTGACTCGCACATATTAGTGAATATGTTGACACAGGAAGATACAATAGACCATAGGAATACATCAAGTCATCTGCAGCAATGATGAACCCCAAGGCGACATATATCATAATAATTTTGGTGGCAGGTGTCTCAGGGCTACTGATGGTTGTGGGTGAAGAAGGTGATTTCAATTGGAACAGATATAGGGCGATAAACAACACAGGAAAGCCAGCGGTTTGAACAAACGTGGACATCCACTTGCTATTGCCTCCTTGATTGTAGTAGAACCTCCCAAGGAGTGTTGATGCTGTCTGACCGGCAATGAGGAAGAAAATGTTCAAAGCTACCATTAACCACCAATGCCAATGCTTGCTAGGAGAGTTTTGACGAGCTGATTCAGAAGTTGCAGGTTTGGATGATCCTGCAGTAAACAAATAGAAGGCTTAACAAAAAAGTCATCTCAAACTAAAAATGTTAAGGCCTAACAAGACATGACCAAATGGAACACATTTTCTTTTTTTCTCTTCTGAAATATTGCCTGATCTCCATAACCAAGTGAAACTCCGCCTTTCTGGACAAATCCAACTTGGCCCCATTGCAGATTGCACTCTAAAATTAAGATCTAAATTTACACTAAGGAATTCCACATAGTATGTCAATGATTTCTTTATTAAAGCTAATTGTGCTTCCAAAACACATGAGAGCTATCGAATAAGTCGCATTATTTCCAAAAAAAGAACAGAACAACGGCAGGGCTGCTCCTGCAGACAAAACAAGTTAGTAACGCTCACTGGAACCGCATCGTGCCTTGAGGCCAATAACAGAAGAGAAAACGGCCGTGCGCCCCCACAGAGCACATGCAGCAATGACAAGGCAATCATGCCCGCGCGCACTAAATGAGAAGGATGATCCGGTCTCCAGGTGACCAGAACCATCAAGATGCAGGCAAATCATCGAACACCTAGCGCGCCTAAACCCGCGTCAACGACGGGGCACAGAGACCCCGAGACGCACGTTTCTGCACTACTCAGGCACGCGACACAAATCCAATCCGCCAAACGCCGCGGCCCTCTTAACGCTCCCGGAGTGATGAAGATTAGCATTCGCTCGCAGACGGGGAGACGAGCGGGTTGACCTGCGATCCGTATCTGGACCTCTTCCGGGCTCCTTCCGCCGTCACCGGTCCCGCTGCTGCCGTCGTCGCCGGGCATGCCGCTCCCGTGCTCGATCCGAGGCGAGTGGTTTAGCGGGGGAGGCGACGAGTGAGGTGAGGAAACGAGACGAGACGAGATGGTGCGAGAGGAGCGGGCGGGCAGAGGCGGTGGTCAGCGTGGAGCGCCCGCATGGGGGACGGGTAGGAAAGTGGAAAAAGGCAGGGGCAGCCGCTGCCCCCTTTACCCTCGTGTGGAACAGTGGATCACGCCCCAACACCACTCTTTTTTTTTCAACTAGCATTGAAGTGGCAGCCGCTGTCGCCGTCGTGCGCGACGTCCAGCGCTAGGACTCTGCGATCAAGCTCGTTCTCGGGGCGGCACCGGTCACCGGCTTTGGAGTCGCCGCTATTTTCCGGGTTTCGACTCGGCGAACGTAACAGTGCGAACCCATGGAGAGTAACGTGGAATAGGAACAGGGTGCGGGTGATTGCGGGCAGGCCACGGGAATGAGGTTCCGCGAACCGGAGTGGACCAGCCTTTGTGCCTGCTTGAGTTGAGGAATATGGATTTTTTTTTGCTGTTTTCACGCTCACGACTCCTAGCCGCAGGTACCTTGGTCACGGCTAGGGATGGCAATCCCACCCGCTGGTGCGGGTACCCGTCGGGTACAACCCGCTGGTGCGGGTACCCGACGGGTTTTGTACCCGACGGGTGCGGGTGCGGGTAGAATTTTTCACCCGCAGGTCTAACCCGCACCCGACCCGACTTGTCGCGGGTGCGGGTTTTATTTTGCACCCGCGGATACCCGACGGGCACCCGAAATGATTTATGTTTATAATTTTGAAGTCAAATTTATTGTGTTATATTATTTAATTGTTTGATATTACTTATCAAGACCTATATTTATAATCTTTATAAGCAACTTAATATTTTTTTTGTATTATCATTCAAAATGGATGATTTTTTAAACTTATTTTATTAAATATTCTAGTATGTTAATAAAAAAATCAAACCCGACGGGCACCCGAAACCCGCCCGAAACCCGACGGGTGTGGGTGCGAATTTTCACCCGCGGGTGCGGGTTCGGGTCTCAAATTCCACCCGCAACCTTTTTGTTTCGGGCGGTTTTTTACTCAACCCGACCCAAACCCGACCCATTGCCATCCCTACTCACGGCAACTCTGACTCGCTTGCACTCATGGGCTTCAGCTCGAATCGTCGGCCTGCCCCTCACATGTACATCTACGAAAATCCCAGTTCCCTTATGACCTTATGGGCCGGGCTCCATGGGCTTTCGAAGTCAAGGGGGGGCTGGTTGTTTTTCTCCTCATTCTTCACCTCCAAGGCTCCATAGACTCGATGGGCTCATCTTCTCTTCCTCTTCTCTTCCAAAAATGGGCGTCGCAGGCCCACCAAAGACGTGCTTTTGGATATGGAGCTCCATCAAACTCCGCTTCCTGCACCACCGTTTGCACCCTGACTTGGCATAGCGTGATATAGGGCAAGCTAGCGGTGTGCATAACACGCGCCGCGCCATGCCTCCATCAATCTATATATTTTTCCGAATGATGCAAAAGCGTTGTACGAGTAACTATTCTCTTGCACGCTTATAATACGGAAAATCCCAAACCTAAATTCTCCCGTTGTATCAATGAAACATGATTTACATGATTATGTATTACTAATAACAACTGTTTTCCCCATGAGGATCGTGATTTTGAAACTATATCTGTCCACGTACCATGAGTAAAGAAGAGGGCAAAAGGCAAAAGTGCGCGGCAGCCGGCAGCACGCCTCGGTTCCACTCAAGGTGCAGCGTCCCACACACAGCTAACAGCCCACGTTCAAAAGATCAAAAAAAGGGCGCGAGATCATAGATTCCGACAAGCAACTCGCCCACTACACCACATCGCATGCGAAGCATGCAAGGCACTACTACGCAACCAAACCTCGTCGTCCAGCAAAGGAAAACCAAAAAAAAGGAAATTAAGACATTCATCAGCAATTATTCTCATATCGAAGAAGAGATATTATTGTACTAGTAGGTGATCTGCATCACGGAAACGCCAAATTAAGATGTAAGGTTTCAATCACTGATCCTCGGCCTCGGAGTGGACGGCGATGGCGTCAGCGACGCGACGACGGCGAGAGCGATGGTCGCGAGCTTCTTGAACTCGGCGTCCTCCGTGGCCAGCGGCGACGTGTCGTCGGCCTCGCCGAACGCGTCCTCGCACGTCTCGGGCGCGTCCAGCACCGCGCTGAGCTGCGTGACCGCGTCCTGCAGGGCGGCCTCGGCGCCATCACCCGCGCCGCGGATGATGTCCTCCGCCGCCTGGCCGAGCTGGTCCACGGCGTTCGAGTACACCTCCGCGCACACGTCGAGGCAGCCCCGCCTCCTCGCGTCTTTCTCGAGGGCGCTCAGGGACGCGACGCGCGTGGCCGTGGCGTTGGCCTTCGCCCCGGCTGTCCTGGCCGCGATGGCAGCGAGGCCCCGCGCGTCGGCGGCCGTGGCGCTCGCGTCGGCGGCCTGGAAGGTCTTGACACAGTAGTCGTAGCCGATGAACGGGTGCCCGGCGGCGAAGGACCTGCACGTGTCTTCCAGTGTGGAAGACGTGCAGGTGGACACGACGATCAGCAGAAGGAACAAAGGAGAGAAGAGGAGCTTCATGGTTGGGTCTGGGTTGGTGTGGCTTCTGGTGCCAAGGTTCTGAGAGTGTTTGATGGCGATGGTGTGCTATGTGGTCTTGTAGACAGTTCCTTCCGTTCTGGTGGTTGGCTCGTGGCGAGGCGTGCAGAAATAAATTCTATGTAACGGTGTGCATACATGCATAGAGTACGAGCGTAGAATGTTCGAAGGTTTTGTGCATAGCGCGCTGTTCACTTTCTGTAAAAGGCTGAAACGGCCCACTGGAGGAGTGCCTTGTACTGCTGTGATCGGGTAAAATGGGCTGTTAGCGTAGGCTGGTCAAGAGAAGTCTCAGTGGGCCTAAACTGCAACCAGAAGAAGCCCACTTGTACGAACAGCTCCTCCGGTCGCCGACTCGCCGCTGAGACGAGAGGCGGCCGGCTGCTTCCGATCGGAGTTGCGTCAGCGGCGATGGCGATCCGGCACTACTGGTCGATGGCCGCGGCGGCCATCGGGTTCCGCCTTGTTCTCGTCCACTTCGTTGGCGACCTCCACCTCACCCTACGTCCCGAGGTCTCCACCCCGTTCACCTCCCTGCGCTGCCGTAAGTGCCTCCCCAATCCATAGCTTCCGTTAGACGAAGCAAAACCATGGTGTGGTCTCGCTGTAAGTCGAGCTTTCCGTTGATTTTATATGTGTTTTGCAGTTGCAGAAGGCTACTGGCTAATGAAGCAAGCGTCCATGTCGCCCTACTCTGGTGCGTTGCGCTCCCTCTACTTGCTCTTCTGCTGGTTTCCACTTACGTTTAAATCTGAACTCGGGAACCATTGGGTTATCATCAGGGTATGGCGTTACTAGATACATTTTTGTTGTAGAGCATTGATTGGGTTCCTCTATCAAGCGCCATTTAAGTATTAGCGGCTTCTCGGAGTAGGTATTTGTAATAAATGGTTTGGCATAGAGTTTGTTTCAGTTTGTCAGGTAGAAGTCGAGACACCAGGATTTGTTTCAGAAAACGAAAGATAAAAAGGGCATGTCGTCCATTTCGCTTCTATTTTGCCTCGGAGGTGGTTGCTTATGGTTCATCATATATGCTGCTTGGATTCTTGGCAGTGTTTTGTCTTCAAATGTTAAGTTGACCGATCATTTATTTAGTGGATTGATTTCTCTTTTCAGGTTCTATGTATCATGGTTCCCCTTTGCTGCTATCTGCTCTTGGTCCATTAACCAGTAACAGGTGAGTAATCTCCTTTTTATGATGCTTCTCTGGTTTTATGTTTGCCTACATTACTCCAGCTATACCTTAACATCATTAATCTGTAAGAACCTTCACATGGTAATGCTAACATCCTCATATTCAATTGCAGGGTTGATGGACAGTATGCTCGTATCTATTGCAGGTAAATAAGGTTGTATAGTTAAAGTACAACTTGTGTTTGTTTCTCTAAGATTGGCAGTTTGTTGATAGTCCTTGACTCTCATTGAATGACAATTCTTTTCTCATTAATTTTGGATGTTCTTGTTTTATCGTAGCATGTACTTGTTTAAACAGATAAAAATATTAGATCTTGTGTCTTAGTGGTGTAAGTTATATTACACTTATCTGTCCATGGCACAGTTTGATTTTTGTGGCTGTAGATTTTCTTGCTGCCATGTTCATACGAGCAACTGGGCCTAGACTCCAAATGGCACGGAACAGAAGTTTGAATTCACTTGTCATCAAAAATGAAGTTAATCATTCAGGTGATTGCTCCTCCCTAAATGTGCTTTACCAAATATTGAACTTCATGCTATTTGTTACTCTGTTTGTACCACTGTTCTAGTTGTTTTAGCACATAATGTTACCTTACAATATCATTATGATTTTTATATTGTCAAAATTGAAAAACAGGATATTTCTTTCACGATTTGAAATTCTTGTTCCTGATGTTTTCTGGATGCAGAGCCTACCCCAACGTGCTTGGGATAAAGTCTTTGTTGTTGTTTGTTTGATGTTTTCTGGATGCTGGAGGTCCCACATTTTTCCTTTTCTGTAGGTTTAGTAAAGTAGTTATGGATTTTTGGCATTGAATTAAAGTGCACGGCCTCTGCTTGCTTGATAGCGCTCATTTTTTTGTTTGTCAGCTATAGATAGATAATATATTCTGAAAATGGAATCATAAATACTCATGCTCTTAATACTTCATATTATAATGCTTTCACCTTGACATTGTTATCTTTATGCTTCATAGTAAAAAATAAATAATAATGGGTATTATTCATTTACTATTTGTTACACTGCTAATGATTATTCTTGATGCTACTGTGGCAGTTAATGTAAGTGCAGGGGATGTGGCATCTCTCATATATCTGTGGAACCCCTGGGCATTAGTCACTTGTGTGGGTTCATGTACATCACCGATCGAGAATTTAATGGTTGTGATAATGATCTATGGAGCCTGTTCATGTAAGAGATCCTCAATTTTGTGTTTACATCACTTCTTTTCTAGTATAAAGATAAACTTTCCCATATTAAGAACATCAAGCTTTTATTTATCAACTTTTTTCCAATGTTTTCTATTTCCAAACTGATCATGGTACGTAGAAAACCCCTTTATTAAGGAAAGTATCAGTTGGTATCTTTTTTGTTGGAAGTTTGTGCATTGCTCTTTCGTTAATAACCTAGAACTCCCATTGTTGATGCTGATTAAACATTTTGTAATTTCTTAGGCCTTGCTGCTCTTGCTGCCTTTGGATATATTATAGCCACACATCTCTCTCTTTATCCTGCAATTCTCATTGTACCGGTTAGTGCTGGAACTTTTTCTCCTTTCAAAATTTTTAACTTTTTGGTTCAGATTTTCAACCATGTATGCCATTTACCTTCATCGACGACAACAAAGCCTTTAATCCCAAGCGAGTTGAGATAGGCTACTAAAAATAAATTTGTTTCAGGTCATTCTTTTGTTGGGGTATGGTCCAGATACTCCTCCACCAAAAGTGTTTCTCCTAAAAGGCTCAAGCGGCAGTAAAAGCGACATGCCAGATAATGTTAAAAGAGACAGAATGAGAGTTATTCCACAATTCTCATGGGAACATGTAGTTCACTTTACATTTTGGCTGTTCGTCTGGTCTTGCTGTGTGTTTTTATTGAGCAGCATAGTTCTGAAGAAAGTCGGAGGCCTCCCTGAGATGTTTGAAAAGTAAGATGGTTAGCTTCTTTTTTCCCTCCACTTGAATGCATTTCTTCGACAGTCATCGAATCATCTGAAAATGTGCACAATTTTGTGTTAAGCCTCCTCTTAAAACTTTTAATGGAGTTCAAGCACATATAATATGTTAATTAATTTTTTTGAGCTTCGCCCTTCAGATAGTTTAGTGTCAGATATTGGTGTATCTTAGGAGGTTAAGCATAGATACGATGTTTGTCTATTTTCTGAGCCTTTGGGCAGTCATTTTTATTTCCATAGGATTGGTTTTGCATTTTACCACATTGTATGTTTGTTGTAGTTCTGCAGGACTTATGGTTTTATTCTCACAGTGAAGGACCTATCACCGAATATTGGTGTTTTATGGTGAGTATTGATAAAAATTATGCTTGACTATCACTAAAGCATATTCTGAATGTGTCTAATGCATTTGAGAACTACTGCAGGTACTTCTTTGCTGAAGTCTTTGACTTCTTTAGAAGTTTCTTTCTTATGGTCTTCAATATGAATGTTATTTTTATGGTCTTGCCATTGGCCGTTCGTTTGAAGCATCGCCCCTGCTTTCTCGCTTTTGTTTACACAGCAATCGTGGCGATATTGAAGTCTTATCCATCAGTGAGTTCTTCCCTTTGTCATTTTTGTGATGTTCCTGATAAATTTAATCCCATAAATGCAAAAGTTTGCAATGTCTTGTTTATTTTATGCCCTGGTAATTTCTTCTCGAATCTGTTTATACATGTTATTTAACTTGAAAGCTGGAGATTCAGCTCTGTATCTTGGTCTTCTGGGCTTATTTGCCGACGAATTAGCAGGTACCAAACGTATTGTATACTACTTTTCTTATGGTTTCACGAAAATTAATGTGTTATGCATACATCTTGCAGAAATGCAGTTTACGTTCTTCTTATTTTCCGGATATATTGGAGTCTCTCTCCTTAGCCCTGTCATGCACAATCTGTGGATCTGGAGGGTATCTCTCGCTCTGGCATTGTTGACCTGATGTTCTTTGTCCTCCCATCTATCACTTAATTGCTAACATGATGCTTTTCTGCCCTCCCATCCCAGGGCACCGGAAATGCTAATTTCTACTTTGCCACTGGGTTGGCTTATACCTGTCTTCAGGTAATCAATACCTTTGCATTCTACTTCTGTTTCAATCAAACACCTTTTCTTTAGTTGTATAGAATTTTGAAACCAGAACAACGTAAGATCCAGTTTGGGGATGGTTGTCAAAGTTCTGCCTTCTCTCAGGCGGCAACAAGCTGGTTTACCAGCATTTTTTTTCTTTCAAAAAGGTAGTGCTGTGTGGCCATCAATTTTACGCAGTTTCCCGGACATATCAAAGTCCTAAATATGTTTGCTTCTTTGCACACTCGTTGTAAATTATTGCTGCTATTTTTGCAGACTGTGCTGGTCGTAGAGAGTGTAAGTTCAATGATAAAGCATGATAGAAAGCTAAGACTACTTGTGACAAGTTAACTTGGCCCCTCAGATTCTCAGAGGTGCAACAATTCCGATGGATGCAAGCGGCTTGTCATCCTTGAGTTTGTAGTTGTAAATATTTTTCGGAAGGCCAAGTTTTAGATGTAGTTCACAGTTTTTGTAGGGTCATGTTGTATTGTGCTACACTACACACTTGTACGATATAAGGACCACAATCATTAACAATAGATGATTGCTGCCGTGCTGCGGATACTGTTTTAGTCTACCTAAACAACAAAACTAACCACCTACTTCTTCATCAGATATGCGGAACTGGAAAGTCCGTTGGCTGAACTCATGCTCCCAGGTGCCCTTTTGTTGCGAAAAGCCATGCCCGCGCATGTCAGCCCTTGCGTGATCTCGGAGCTTTCATGCGCGCGGACGTGTGCCTGCGATTGCGAGAGGAGTAGAACAGGGATCGCGACAGTGACGCGGGCTGAAGTAGGGCAGCCAAACCAAACCGGCTGCTAATGGCGGCACGGCGCCTCCTTTCCATCTGCAAGTAGGCGCCAGCCGGAGTTGCTGTAGACCGGCGAATGAATAGTCGGCGTCTCGAGCCTCATTTGGAACTGTTCCGTCGCAGTAGCTTCATGCAATGTCAGGGGCGGGGTTGAAGAAGAACAATCACGTATAGGAAGAGTAAGTGATGAACAGTGGCGGAAAAGAGCTGTTGCATTCAACAACAGGCACCGCGCTATGCTACTGGTATAGTTGCCGCTCCTAATAGCTAGAGGAGTGCCACGCCGATCATCCGTTCGTTCAATCAAGCACTACAGTGCTGGACAGGCCAGAGCGAAAGCCTTGACCACTTGTCCAGTCCGTAAAACAAATGCAGGCAGAGCACGGCAGAGCCAGAGCATGACCACTCTTTAAATTTCCTTGCTTCCTTTCTCTCCAGAAAACCGGACCGACCGACCGACCGACCGAATCCGTGCACCATGTTTCGGTCGTCGAGAGTTAAAGGTCTTCCTTCTGCGCGGTGGGGCCCAGCTCTGCCACAGCGCCCGGGCAGGCGAACACCGCAGCAGTCCCAGTACCACGTTTACGTGTCTGCACAGGCACGGAGAGCCGTGGGGTGAGGAGAAGCAGCCCTGCCCTGTGCAACGTGCATTGCAATCCAGGCCGCAGACGCGCTGCGTACATGTACACGGGTACGGTCGAACCAAAGCTGCGCGGTAACCTACTTATTTATCTCTTCAGCAACCCGCTTGGTAATCAGCTGCACAACGATGCACGTGCTGTTTTACTGCTTTCCATTGGCCATTGGCCGGGCAACGAGGAAAGATTCGATTGATTCCGGCACGCGTGTGGAAGCTGCCGTTTTTACCGAAACCGGCCGACGATTCCGCCCGCGGCAGCGGCAGCTGTGGGCTCACCTGGCTGAATGCGGCTTCTCTCCTTCCACACCTAGCTGGCTGCGGTAGGAAGCAGAGAGTTAATGGCGTGCAGTTGGACGCTGCCGCAGTGTGGGTGCCGGCCACTGCGCATCGCTGCTCCAAAACCATCCGCTCAATTCAATGCGTCGCCACGTCGTGCCTCGCCGCTCTCGGCAGCGCAGGAGTACTACACTAGCGTAGGGGTAGGACTGGTGCCCGGATACTCTGCGGCCGGCGCAGCGTGTTTTTCTTTTTTGGCGGCTGGCTGAGTGCAGGGTTGGTCTTGGCACTTGGCAGTACCATTTCGGCACCTCCTCAGGTATCGCCAAGAACGTCGTCGTCATTCGTCAACGCTTAATCACCTGTTCATGATAAGCAGGCCCACGTCGATCTAATGTCTACGTACTTGAAGCGATGAGATCCACTGGTCCAAAAAATAAAAAATCGGTATCCCGTACCGTATGTAACATCAACGCGGCCAAATTGCGTGGATTCATAACAAGGACCGAAGTTTTGTGCCAAGTTGGTCGACGTCACGACGACCTGAGAGCTGCCTGCCCATGCTAGTCGACGCTAGGACCCAAGAGCGTGGACCACCAGTATGTTGCTGCTGCTTCTACTGCCAGCTATAAATTACCATACAAAGTTGTCACACTTCACTAGTACAAATATAGTGAGTAATTTCTTTATTACATTTTTTTGTAAAAGTTTTAGAAGATGTAAGTGACAAATAAGGTACAGTACACTGTAGCAAGCTGCAATTATGACACAAAAGCAAACAGTAGCTAGAAATACCATGGCATAGCTAACATTTAATGTGATAAAATCTAGCAATGAACAAAACAAGCGTAAGTTCCCTGGCGCCACAAGGACGGAAGCGGAGAAAACGGGTATAAATAATTCTCGAATTCTAGTACCGCTTCACTTGTCTCGAGCTGTCTTGGTCTTGAAACGATGCTAGAAACAGCCATGGAATTTGCAGTTCGATGAAAAGGTCCCATATCGGGGTGCGCCTATGGCCGTGGACGGATCCACATGTCCGACAGTGGACACGATTGACTGACCGCGAGACTGCGGCGCACTACTAGTACTACGGCCATGGACGGATCCGAACAGATGCGCGCATCAGCACCACCATCAGTCCACCGAAACCTCGGTGGCTCGGTATCAGAGGACGAAGAAAGAAACAGCTAGAGTACGAGCAGGAGGAGAAGATGCACGGTTCCCAGCCTCCCGGTTCGCTCAAATCCAAAATGGCGAACGAACGAATCAATCAGCGGCGGAAGCTTCGGAGACGCTAAACTCGCTCACCTGGAGTTATTGTTTCTTGTATTTTTACAATGGGGTCCTAGTAGAAAATAATTCGTACCGTAAGCAACGGAATCGCCAAAAACGTCCTCCTGAGGTTCCGGTAATTACAGCTGGCACCTATACGCCGACGATCCAACGGTAGAGGGCGACGAACCCCGGCTCCTCCTCGTCCGGCGCGCGGGACATGGCCGACGACGCCTCCGGGTCCCACCGCCATGAGTCGTCGTGCCGGTGGCTCTGGCTGTGGCTGTGGTGGCCTTGGCTCCACCGCGCGCTCCAGCGCCCGGAGAGGGACGACGCGGACGAGACGAGGCGGTCCACGTACTCGCGCAGCCACCCGCGGGACCCCGCCGCCTCCGCCAGCGCCTCGCCGGGGGTGGCCGGCGCGGCTGCCGGGGTCGACGACTTGGCCGCTGCGGCTGGGCGCGCGATGCGGGCCACGACGGCCTCCACCTCTTCGTCGACGCGGTAGTCGAAAGAGCCGAGCGAGTAAGTGCGGCGGTCGTCGCCCGTGGCGGAGGAGCGGCGGTTGCTGACGCTGCCGATCTCGACGCGGAAGCTCCTGGAGTTGTTGTTGCTGCTCCGCGAGTCGAGCGGCTCCTGCTGCTGCGCGACGGGGAGCGGCGGGTGCGGGAGCGAGACGGCGGCGCGGCAGAGCGGGCATGACGGGGTGGTGCGGAGCCAGGCGTCGACGCAGGCGGCGTGGAACGCGTGGCGGCACGCCGGGAGCAGGCGCAGCTCGGCGTCGGGGGAGAAGGGCGAGAGGCAGACGGCGCAGTCGGGGGAGCTCTTGGGCAGCGCCGCCAGCGCCGAGGCCATCGTGAACAGCGGCAGCGACGCGATGAGCCGCTCCTTCTCGTCGTCCACCTCCGCGTCCACCTGCTCCCTCCCCGCCACCGCGGTGCTCCGCCTCGCGGACTCCGCCCCTGCCTCCACGGCCGCCTCGGACGCGCGGCGCGCCCTCGGGAACGGGCTCGGCGCCGGGTGCGACGACGACCCGCGGGCGAGGCAGCGTAGGAGGAGGTGGATCGAGACGGAGGCGCAGAAGACGAACGCCAGCAGCGCCGCAATGATGAGCAGCGACAGGGAGAAGTTGGGCGACGAGGACGACGGGCCCGGCGGCGGCGGCGAGAGCAATGAGGGGGGGATGGAGGCCGCGAGGGGGTCGACATCGCCGACGGCCAGCGGCGCGGGCGGCGGCAGCGAGTCCATCGTGCCGGACGGAGGACCACCACCCGCAGCAGCAGCAGTGGCAGCAGCCAGGAGACGAGACGGTGGTGTGTTTATGGCGGCCTGGTGCGTGTGCTTCCTCGCGCCTTTTATTTATGGGTTTTGGGGTGCGTGGCGGACGGGTGCGGCGGCAGCAGCCATAGCCATAGCAGACGATGCGAAGTGATCCAACACATGGAGGGATGCGTTACGAGTGACGCCTTTTCCAGTTGGGATTTTCCTCTACGACTTTCGTTGTCTCACCTGCAGGTTGTATTAGTAGTGACTTGCCTTCTTTAATCTTCTTACCTCTGGGGAGTGCGAGGTAGAGCGAAATTGCACAAGAAGAAGTCAGGTTTAAGCTATGACTCATCCAGTTGCGATTGTTAATTCAGTCTCGTGGGTCAAAACCAACTTTCTTGACGCCGGTTATTGTAATTTCCAGGGGATTGTGACTCGCTCCACATTTCGTTTCGGCTTCACCACTTCAGTCGCAAAGGAATTTCCTGAGAGGCGCGGTTAAAATTTTCAGCTCTGACGACTGATGTCGTCATGAAATTCGAGCTGAACGCGTAAAAAGCATTCGTGTGTTCGTTCTCGGGGATATGCGGTATGCATGTTGTCAGTCATACGGTATAGCATCTTAACCGAAAGTATGTTATCTGGTCCATTTCTCTTGATCTGAACTCTAAGTTACCTCTCCACCCCCACGCATGGCGCAGTTCGATCACTTTGACAAACCAGAAGTCACCCTGCAAAAGTAATCTCGATCGGTCATTATATAGTACTAGTACCTACGTTCATCCAGGACAAGCAAAGTGGCACAGCTCACAAACACAGACAAGGGGATGATATGACTTATAAAGATCATGATATCAAAGCCGGAGCAGGACGGCTTAATAAAAGAAATGCTCGTTTCAACTCATGCTTTATTCATTCCTTTGGATCAATGTCTTTGATGCCACGTAGAGGCGGGCCAAGAGTTTGTTACAGCAGGAAGATTACAGCTGTGGCCTGCCCCGGATTCGAGTCACCATCTATCTCAGCAGTTCAAAAGCTGGCACTGTGCAGTGTAGTCTTCTTTTGCTAGTTAAGCTCCTCGTCAAGTATCAGCATTAGTTAGATCCCAATGGTCCCCTTCCCGGTAATGTTGACAATCAGAAGATTAAGCCGTATAGAGGGGATAAAAGAATAACCATTTACCATCTTTTCCGGGGTCTACAGCCAGCTTTTTGATCAAACAACAATCCATGGGGCTTACTTAGGAAGCTGCATGCATCCTCCTCGAAAAGGCCGGAGGACTCGAGCGGCTTCAGGAGGAAGCTGATGATCAGGCCCTTTTCCATCATGCACAGCACTTTAACGCACAGCACACTGTCGCGAACCGCTGGAATAACAGCACCGACGAAATATTAGTTGAACCGGAATTAATCCGATCAAATCCGCCGTGAATACGCGTCAAATCATCAGCACGAGAGTAGCATAGTGTTCCGCAGTTAAACCCTAGCTAGCGAGATCTATACGGAGCGGCGAAGTTGCTCGCGGTTTAATCCATGCATTGGATTCTTCTTCTGTTCACGGTTAGGAGATTAAATAGCGGTAGAGATTAGTATTAACTGCGAGAAGAATCAGATCGATCTCGAGCACAAATACCCTGGGCAACGAAAAGCAGTGCTTGTACATTTCCAGGACGTGTCATAACATCTGGTCTCCGTGAATTTATGAACTCCATCGGCAGACACATATCGACCTCGTAGGCCCCTTGGTTTCACTCCCCTTATTGGACCTGAGTATTTAGGTTCCCCTTCAAAGCTATCACTCTCTATTATTATTTTAATAGTTATCTGTTACCCTGTCCGCTTTCGAGCTATAAAATGGCACGAGGAGGGAGTATACTCGAATGCATAACTTATAAAACAAATAAAGAATGGGCCAGGGATCAAATCTAGAAAGATCCACAATAAAAGCACTTAACATGTACATAAGCCAGTGATATACCAGGTAGGCTGGGGTATATTTAATAATATTTATTTTCCAGAAAAGATATACCATGGCTTGATGACTACCATTTGGTCAGCTCCCAATTCGATCTTAGTAGCTAGGGGCTCACAATTATGCATTTTACTAAATAATGAACTTCATGAATGCGACTGTTTAAGGATGATTGGGAGACATGCCGGAATTTGACTTTTTATTTAACTCGCTCCTAATTCCCTTGCACATGTTGGGCATGCATAGAGAGGTTGTTGGGGGGTAGGAGAGTCGTGCAGCTACAAATGATAGTGTGCCAGTACAAAGAAACCAATGCTGGCCAAGCGCTGGCCAAGCGCTGCTCTTCACGGTGGTGGAGGATGATGATGCAGTTGCATGGAAATGTGCTGCATGGCGCTGCCATGCTGGTGTGTCGATGTTGCACGACCCTTTTTTGTCCATGACTTATATCGTAAAGCATAACAATAGAGGATTTTACGACCTAACCCGCTGACGTCCGTGGACGTATCAATGGACATTCCGTCGTACAACAGCCGATGCGTTAGAGTAGATAGGGCCAATCAGGTCAAGCAATATTAAGTGCTGGGGGCTTCTATATATCGAGGATTATAATTTTGCGCCTTGTCTTTTGTGCAAAAGGCGCTTCAGATAGCATAACATAGTCGGCTAGAAGTTAAGGTGACTTGAGACACACTACAGCCTTGTTCTTTGTCCAGCCATCCGGCCCTTCCTGGAGAGCAGAGGATCGGAGTGACCTTCCAAAGCAAGCAGTCACATCGCCACTCTGAAGCATAACAACAAGAAATCTAGACTAATGCGTGTTGCCCCAGACTAATCCATGGGGCAGTGGAATCGGGAGGTCTTCAGGATTACTGTATCTGCAGGCAGCATGCTCCGTTCATCGAGACACTTAAAGTACTGGGCACACAAGACTCGCTGTTTCGCTGGTTCCTTCTTCTCATGGAACGAGGCCTCGGGATTGGGGGCTGAGGCGAGGTGAAACAGCTTCGTTTTTATTTTTTTTCACGATCGAGATCGTTGGTGATTTTGTTGTTAATGATGTCACTAACGGGCAAATTTGTTGCTACCGATGGTCCGTACTGGCTCAGGATCGAGATCATGGTTTCATTCGAAATCTGTTCTCTTTTTTTTTTGGACAAGAATTTGGAATCTGTTCTTGAGATGCAAAATACCATTATCTACGGATTGTGCTGCTATTGGTGCTTTCTACACTTGTACCTCATTGCGAAAGTGGACTTATTTTACATTATAAGGTTACAGGAAACTTGCTGAAGAACTGTCCTTCTGTTCTATACTACACATCTGCACTTTTATAAGTAGCAAAAAGTGCAAAAGATGATTCCTTATTCTTTTTTGTCATTATTATGGAGCGCAAGAAAGCTACAGGTGGCATGTGAATTCAAAAACGGTGGCCAAAATTAAGGCAGCAGCTTCATGATTCATGTGAATTCTAAACAAATCATTACAGGCATGCATCTTCTTGGATGCCTCATACTACTCAGAATCCAGGGAGGCAAGCTGCCGTTTGGTGTTCAGTGCAAGTTCGTGTTCCTTCCATGCTTCATGATTCATGAGATCCTCTTGTCCCTCTCTCTGCTCATTCGCTCATCCCTGATGCCATTGCATGATGAGCCTGTGGAGCAAGTTGCACTTGCTTGCCCTGTTGCCTTTTGATCTTTCAATCTCCCCAGGGATTTGATGTCATGATGGAAATCGCCAAGAACAATCGCACAGTCCACATGATACTCGAGAATATGACTGCTATCTCCTGCATGCCTTCTCCTAAAAGAAAAAAAACTTCCATTAAATGGAACAGAAAAGGGTCTGAAACTGAATCCTGGAGTTTTTTTTTTGCTACAAAGTAGTGCCCCGTTTCCGTGCAGCCTAGTTCACCTGCCAACCATCAGACTGGAATATTGACAGGCGCGTGTTCACATGGAACCCTGATCACATATAATCCAAAAGTGGTGGATCGGATCAAATTCTTGACCAGCAATGTAAATCTTATCTTAAATTGCCATGTGTTAACAGCTTCAGAGAAGGCGATTTGCTGACGTGCAAGACAGCCGCTCTACAATATCGTTTAGTCAACGCTTGATGGTGCATGCCCAAAATACTTACACGTCGCTTAAAAAACAACACGTGATGCTACTTTCTGGAAATTCAAAGAAAGAAAAGCAGTCGTAATCGCGAATCTTAATAGGTGTTTACTACTACTGGTACCGGTTGCTCGGAAGTTGGAAGGGCAGATAAAAATCGAGGCAAAATGACGCGTTTAGCGTAACCTAATTCTCCATGACATCACCAGATACTGCGAACCAAATAGTTTTCATGCATGCGCTTGGATCCCATTCGGAAAACCAAGGAAGCGAGGTTGACTAATGACTGCAGTTTTCCTAATTGTATTTGTTTTGCTGTAAGTAGCTGGTCCATGCAAGTTACTTGTGTTGGCTTTGCGAAAGTGAAAGAGTCAAACATGTCTGCAACTTGTTGTTCACCAAGAACGTGCACATCTTAGTCGGGAACGATGGAAAGGGGAAAGCATGACTGCATGATATATGTTTTTTCTTCAGTTTTGGACAACTGGAAAAAGCAGAGATGTTGGCAGTACTAGTAAGTTCGTAGGTGATCGAGGGCTTGGGATCAGGGAAAAAGGAGTCAGCGTTTCACTTTGGCTTTTCTTTGTCTATCTCTTTGTTTTTTCTTTCTTTTGTGCCGTGGATACCAAGTTTGTTCGAAGCGTATCTGAGAATGTTGTTGGGTAGGTCGAACTAGCGTAGCCATTTTGTGGTTAAAACCAGTTACCTTTCACATATGAGGTGAGGTTACCACTTACCAGAGTGCAATTTCACTACGGGATTCTTCTTTTGCATTGCCGTAATTAGCTTGTTGCAACTTCAAAATCATGCATCTTCCGGGAAAAAGCCTGTGGGCTTTAATAAATAAGTTTATAGCAATTACGAGCCACGGGATCAGAGTGGCGCAGCAAAAGCGTGGTGGGCCCATAACCCACAGGTCCCAGGATCGAAACCTGGCTGTGATAGTTGCTTAGTTGGGCTTCTTGTTCATTTTTTTCTCAGTTTGACAGAGCACAACAGGAATTGCATTTTCTACTGCGGCTCAGATCAACCAAAGCATGCATGCATGCGCGTGCCCTTCTCGCCTAAACCCGCATGCATATGCATGCGCTCTAAGCCGTGGCCCTCAGCACTTGAGTACTGGAAGCATTATACAATTATTTTCAAAGAATATGAACTGTAGCAAATACCAACTAAGAGCCATCTTAAGAGCACCAAGACACACCATCACGACAGCTAGAACATACAATTATTTTTAAAATATTACTATTAAGAAATATGGTATATGTAACATGATATATTGTTTCAACCAACATATGACAATAGAATCTTAGATAAGAAAAACATCTCAAGTGAATCTTCCATCAAACACTACATACACATCTATAGATCCTGTTTGGTATATCTTTTGCTTATTAAAAAATAGTTTATTTGCTTTTAGTTTATTTTGAAAAACACTTAAACTAATAAGTTATTGTAGAAACCTACAATCTCAAACAGTTTATATTTCTTTATGTGAAAAATATGTGTCAAGCTATGCCAAACAAGACCATATCATGATCGTCATAAGAACGGCTCGAGCCACTCGCGCCCATCGACAAAGTCTAGCATCATGAACTGTTGCGCATCAGCTTCATTAAGTCTCTTGGCGCACCCTACTCTTCCCGCCATGTTGGCGCCATCTCTGTAGCAATCGTACTCCGCAATGAACACAATTCTAAAGAGGCATAAAAAAGGTTATTATCAGTAGACATACATGTATATAGCAAACAAATAGGTCACAGATTAATTAAACTACTCACGCATCTCTCGTTGTGTTTCCCCAATCGTTCCAATCCTCTGGGGCTCCAGGCATTGCCGTTTTCAAGAAGATAACACGGGCATATGCCCCCACTTCCTGCCTAGAAGAATGTACCCAAACCCTTGGATTTTGCAGTTGACGAACGTGAAGCTTGTGTTATTTTCTAGAGAACTCCGACCTTGAGCGGTGATTGCGCCGTTTACAGAGTGACGCCGGCCTACATATGGTGCCACGCTGTTAAGGATGCAATCCTGAGGGTATATACAATTATTTTTAGAGAATGTAAACCGTAGCAAATACATACTTGATGGTGATCTCAAGAACAAAGGGTTTGTCAAATTACCTCAAATAGATACCTCCCGTCTCCAAAAATGAAATCTGTCCTGCCTTAGATGAAACAATCTTTATAGTAATGGCGTTGCTGCTCATCAAGCAGCGTGTCTTGATAACCATGGAAACCGCAGCACCAAAATGCTGCTCGGTCACCGCTGATCCTCATGGCCACAGCTTGTTGGCCTTCAACTCCAGGTTTGGGAACTCGTGCTGAATTCTAATGTAACGCGAAATAATAACGAAAGTCGGAGTTGCGATGGTCTTCGCTAAACAAAACGAAAAAAATTACTGCATGTGTATGTATGATGTCAGGTGTACCTTGAAGCTTATGTTTTTTGCAATGAAACCATCTGCAAGAACAGTAACTGATGCATTGTCCCTCTTTCGTGTGCAGATTTCGCCGTGTCACCCCACTCGATGAACGTGGATCCCATTCCTTGTCCATGGAAGGTCACACTCGTCTTCGTTGCACGTAGAAATATCTTTTCCCGAGCAGAAGGAAAAATTAACAAGCGTATTTATGAGCTGCTAGCTCGTGTATTATACTGTCAGAAAAAAGAGTAATATATAGCGCATACATATAAGTCCTAGCGTTTATCCAGATAGCAAATTAACAAGCATATTCATCAGCTTAAGAGTTGTACCATCAGTTCACGGCCAACTTCGGGAGTTCCTACACCCGATCAGGCTCGGATGCCGACCTCCACGCCTTGCAACAGCAACCGGGAGAGTCGCTGCGCTCCTTCATCCAGCGTTTCTCCCAGGTTAGGAACACCATCCCGTGCATCTCCAACGCCTCTGTCGTTGTCGCCTTTCGACAGGGCGTCCGCAATAAGAAGATGCTCGAGAAGTTGGCCACGCACGACGTGCAGGACGCCTCCGAGCTCTTCAACTTGGTGGACAAGTGTGCCAGGGCCGCGAAGGGTCGTAACTGGCACACAACGTCTAACAAGGGGGGTGAGTCCGCCAGGGAGAGCTCCGGCGGCAAGAAGAAGAAGGCTGGCGGCAAAGACAAGCCACTGGTCGGAGCCCACACTGCAGCAGTAGTAGCTACTGCAGGGGGCCGGGGGTCGTGCACCGACAAGCGCCCGCGACAGCTGTCCGGCAGCGATGATGGCGACCAGAGGTGCCCGGTCCACGACACCAACCGACACAACGCTAGTGAGTGCTGGGAGATCTAGAGGCTGGTGGAGCGCTTCCGAGAGCTCTGACAGGAGCACCAGGATGGTGCACCCTTCCGCAGCGGGATGGCAAGCAAAAGGCTGGCCCGGAGGCCAACACCGACTAGGAAATGGAGTTCCAAGATGCCAAGCGGGCGTTGAAGGTCATCTATGACCAAGGAGAGAGCTCTGACTCTGATCACATCGAGCGACGCAAGACACTCCATGCCTAACAAGGCGTTCCCTGCTTCGTCGTGCGACAAGGGCTCACCCGACACCTGAACATACGACGAAGAGTAGGCAGCTCAAGGTAGGGATACCTGGCGCCTCAGCCAATGCTTTCTCGAGGAGGGATGATAAGCCCTCCCCCCAGCTAGGAGGGTCCCTCCCGACCAGTACAAGCATGCCGCCCAAGGTACCACCTGGCTGTAGGGGATGGTATCTCTACCCAGACCACAGGACATAGAACACCTCTGTAAATCCTACCCTTAGCATAGTGATAGGATATTTTTTCTTTTCTCTTTCTTGTAAGGGTGACATAGAGTTTAGGAACAGTGCTTAGAACAGCTAAGGTCCCGGAAGGGTTCATCTACTCGTGCTATCTTGGGCGGGTCGCTGTCTTCTTACATGGTCTGTTACCTCCTATCGCTTGAAGGAAGCCAAAAATAAGAAAAGTGTATCTTATCCTGTGCACTCCATCCACAGTTTATGCTAGCTCATGCATACCAACTATAAACGGCATGTCCGAAGCCCGCCCTACACACTTGTCCTAGGACCCGTGCCACTGGAAGGACTCCTCGCCGAAAGGTTAATGTGAGCGGAAGGTCCAGGGTGTGTAACTAGCTATTATTGGTACCACACCCATAGTGTGCACATCCTGCCTCCTCAGCGCAACAACTGAGTACTCGGGGGCTGGAAAGAGGAAGCTTACGGACAAGAGGAGTAACCGGACCCCGTACATTGCCCCAATACCATTTTCCTGTTTTATTTCCATACCGCCCCGATCGTGTGGCCTGTATCTTTTTCCTGCGTTCAAACGTAGCGGGAGTTGTGCTATCTAGCTGCAGGCAGGTCTGCTTGAGGTACCTATGGCGTACTCGAGGTCCTGTGGCTGTCTCATTGCTCGGGGGCCTTATGGCGCCGTATGGCCCTTCCGTGAAAGGCTTATGCCAGCGGGGGGGGGGGGGGGGTCCAGAGTGCGTAGTCTGCTTAGCCTGGCCCTGAGCCCTAAGCGTGCATACTATGCCTCCTCAGCGCTACGGCTCAGTACAGGGGAACCAGACGGCTCATACCCCTGAGCAAGCTTTCAACCAAGCCGTGGACGACCACATTGAATTACCCAAGCCACGTAGCTCATCTGAGGACCGTAAGTCACAGTAATGCTACCAAACAAGGAAGGTTGACCACAGAGCACGACTACCCCCTTTTTACTACCATGCTTGCAGGTCCGAATAGGTCCATAGCGTCTCGGACCCCCCGGGAGGTCCAATGCTGACTCCCTGCCTCATCCATTCTACTTCGTAGGTGCGCCCCCACTAACTGGACACACCTACCAGGGGGCCATCACAGTGAACCACGCGGGCAGGACGTCTGACCACTCCAGCAGCGAGCAAAAGACTCGGAGCACCGGCTACCACAAGCTGAAGACAAGGACCGAACTCCCCTCGGGTCCTTGCGTTACGAGGGCCTGGAAGGAGTGGTAGCCACACTACCAGGGCGCCATGGGTCCTTATGTCGCTAAGGGCACGGAGGAACAAGTTTGGGACATTGGCAAAGTGTTACCCACGTCAGCTAAGTCGTTCTGGACCTTTGCGCTCCCTTACCCTACCTTATGCACGTCTACATTTTTACAGCTTACCTTTCAAGCTTACGTATATTTTTGCGCACACCTCGACGTGTACATAGTTGTGTTTCTTTGTCTCGCTCTTGGCCAAAGTTATGTTGTCTAGCTACAAGGTGGGAATGCTTGAGGCACCTGTGTTGTCTCCGGACCCTCTGGTTACCTTCCTGCTTGGGTCCGATGGCGCCAGAAGGACGCCTCCCCTCTTCGGAGTGTCTAGCCAATGGGAGGTCCATGGTGTGTAGCCTGCTTAGCTGGTCCTGCGCCCTAAGCGTGCGCATCCTGCCTCTTCCAGCGCAGCACCCGAGTGCGTGGGGCCCGGATGGCACACCACCCTCGGAAGGATTGTAACTAGGGTCCGGACACTATTACACTGAATCGCCTAGATCCCGTAGCCTAGCAGAGGACCATAAGCCATAATAGGACCATCGAGCAGGGAAAATATAACTACACGACACGGTTAGCCTTTTCTTCTAGTGCCTGTGCATGCCACAATGCTCCGGTCCGTGGGGCCAGAACCCCAACTTTCTGAGGGGGCCACTCTAAGACCCCCAAAGGTGGCGCCTCCCGAAGGCTCCAGAGCTGGTGTCTTATGCCTTTTGGCAGGAGTTCCCAAACACGTGGGCACACTAGCCAGGGGTCCGTCACGACTGGTCAAGCCAAGTGATACGGCCTAACCCCTGCAACGCGCAAGAAGGAGGCAAGTACACATCTACAGCAAGCGCCAAGGAAACGTCAACCACTTTAGCAAGTCAGAGAGCTTCCGGTCCTTGCGACATCAAGGACCAGGGGCCTCGTGAAAGCTAAAGTTGGTTTGGCCTACTGGACCCTGCGCCGAGTGGCAAATGGATGGAAGACCAGCAGAAGGATTTCTCATTCATCAACACAAAAATACAAGACAAGATAATGAAAGACTTGAAACAGAGACACTTTCATTGATAACAGAGTTCTGACGTACAAAGAGGATACAAGACAACTAAGTAACTTAGCAGCTACAAGTCGATTAGTCTTCTGCTACGTGGCCTTCTTAGTTGTCCCCTGAGCCGATCTCTACGTGGTGAGACGGTCACCTACTATTAGACCGAGGTAAGCGGCAATGCACGCTGGACCGAGGCAACGATGACACCTAGTGTCGCGTGGACCAAACGCCATCAGATCGACAGCAATGCATGCTGGACCGAGGCGACAATGACATCTAGTGTCTAGTGGGCAAAATCGCCACTATGGCAGATTTTGCTGTCTACCACAGTACCTGGAGGAAGGCTTGATCACTCTGGACTTAACCTTCCTCCGGTACCGGCAGGCAGCCTTTCTTGACACTGGCGTAGGGGATCACGGCGAGTCAAGGACCCTGTCCCTGATGGCCTCCCCTACCGTCGACACACCATCAGGATGGTTTGTGCCTCTATCCAAGGCCGTCAAGGAGAGGGATGCACCAGCCCTCACCGAAGGCCGCACACGCACGAACATCTCGCAGAAGTGGACGAAGACGGCTACCAGTGAGGAAGCATCTGGTGGGTGAGAGTGCATGGAAGCACAGACTTCCAGCGCGCAAGAGGAAGACAAAGGTCACATGGTGAGGAGGAGTGCCAAACTACACCACAAGACCTCCTTTTATACCCATCCACGGCCTCTAGCAGCGCAACAAGCATGGCGATTGGGTCGCCACCACTGCACGCGGCGGGTTATTCGCCTCCCCCAATGAAGGGATGGATCCAGGTCCACCCGTCAGACGCTAGGGGTCAGGAGGATAACCCCTCGGAAACGCTCAACGGTTTTTGAGGAGGGCGGTGCGACCGACTCATCTGTTGTCGCAGTAAATGACCCGAGACAGCCCCTCGAGCACACCACCTTAGCGCTCGCCAATGACGGGTAGGGCCGAGGTCCACTAGTCACACACTAGCGGGTCAAGCAAGTAAAACTCGGGAACGTCCAGCGATTCTCGAGGAAAGCGGCGCAGTACTCCTATGGTTCACGTGCGGTAGCGGTAATTGCCCCGAGGCAACCCCTCGGCTGCTGCGCCGTGACCGGTCAAATCTGTAGTGGACATGACGACGCGCTGAAGCATTGATTGAGTGCGCCCACTACGCCGAAGACAAACAGCCTCCTTATCTCCCTGGTACGACCACTCATCCACTATGCTAAGATCTTGTCGTCATTTCGATTCCCAAATCGCAGGTTCAAAGCAACCACACGGGATTTTTGACGGAGGCCCCATCCGCGAGAGCCTTCGTCTCTGTCCAAATGGGCCCGGGGGCCACTTTCGGTACCCGCAAGACCGGGTACCCCCACGTAGTGGGTAAAAGACAGCCCAGGCCCCGCCTTCAAGATTAGGCGGGCCCCAACATAAGCCATGTGCCTTGAGTCCCATGCGCAGCCCTGGGGCTGCCACGTGCGCTTGGGCTCCAGAGCCGCCACGTGTCCGATGGTGCCGACCCTGACCTCCCGCTAGGGAGGGCTCCGACGCTGTCACGTGTCCAGAACCTCCAAACCATGTATCTCGTCAAGGATAGCTCCGAAGGTACCACGTGCCCTACGGCTCCGGGCCCGACCTCCACCATGGGAGGGCTCATGTGATGCCACGTGGACAACAACTCTAGGTGTACCTTCCCGCCAAGGAGGGCTCCGAAGTTACCACGTGTCCTACGGCTCCGGGCCTGACCTCCGGCATGTGAGGGCTCCGGTGCTGCCATGTGTCCAACCACTCCGGACCCCACACTACTCCGTAAGATAGCTCATGTATAGGGCACAGATAGTCGTGGGGCCACCCTTCGAGCCCCGGGCCACATTGTAACTACCCCGGCTTTGGACTATAAAAGGACCGGGGCAGGCTCCGGGCAAGGGGTTCGCACTAAGATCCCTCTAGCTCCCGGTTCTGAACCCCGACTCTTACACACACTCATACGCGCATGCAATACAACAAGCACACCCTTGGATGTTGCAGTTGACGAACGCGAAGCCCATGTCATTTTCTAGAGAACTTCGACCTTGAGCGATGATTGCGTCGTTTATCGAGGGTTGTCCTTTTGGCATGGTCGGTGCCACACTATTAAGGATGCAGTTCTGGAAGCATTATACAATTATTTTCAAAGAATATGAACCGTAGCAAATACGATCTAAGGGCCATCTTAAGAGCACCGAGACACACCATCACGACAGCTAGAACATACAATTATTTTAAAAATATTACTATTAAAAAATATGGTATATGCAACATGATACATTGTTCTAGTCAACATATGACAATAGAATCTGACACAAGAAAAACATCTCAAGAGAATCTTCCACCGAATATTACATATATTGATCGATATATAAGACATACACATACATAGATCCTATTTGGTATATCTTTTGCTTATTAAAAAATAGTTTATTTGTTTTTAGTTTATTTTAAAAACACTTAAACTAATAAGTTATTGTAGAAATCTATAATTTCAAACAGTTTATGTTTCTTTATGTGAAAAATATGTGTCAAAAGCTATGCCAAACAAGACCATATCATGATCGTCATCAGAACGGCTCGAGCCACTCGCGCCCATCGACAAAGTCTAGCGTCATGAACTGTTACGCATCAGTTTCATTTAGTCTCTTGGCGTACCCAACTCTTCCTTCCATGTTGGCGCCATCTCTGTAGCAATCGTACTCCGCAAAGAACACAGTTCTGAAGAGGCATAAAAAAGGTTATTATCAATAGACATACATGTATATAGCAAACCAATAGGGCACAGATTAATTAAACTACTCACATATCTCTCGTTGCGTTTTCCCAATCGTTACAACCCTCTCGGACTATAATATCAGGCATTGACGTTTTCGAGAAGATAACACGGGCATATGCCCCCCACGCCCTGCCTAGAAGAATGTACCGAGACCCTTGGATTTTGCAGCTGACGAACGCGAAGCCTGTGTTATTTTCTAGAGAACTCCGATCTTGAGCGGTGATTGTGCCGTTTACAGAGTGACTCTGGCCTACGTCCGGTGCCACGCTGTTAAGGATATAGTCCTAAGGGTATATACAATTATTTTTACAGAATGTGAATCGTAGCAAATACATACTTGATGGTGATCTAAAAAACAAAGGGTTTGTCAAAATTACCTCAAATAGAGACCTCCCGTCTCCAAAAATGAAATCTATCCTGCCGTCGATGAAACAATCTTTATAGTAATGGCGCTGCTACTCATCAAGCAGCGTGTCTTGATAACCATAGAAACCGCAGCACCAAAATGCTGCTGGGTCACCGCTGATCCTCATGGCCACATCTTGTTGGCCTTCAACTCCAGGTTTGGGAACTCGTGCTGAATTCTAATGTAACGCTAAATAATAACGAAAGTCGGAGTTGCGATGGTCTTCGCTAAACAAAACAAAAAAATTACTGCATGTGTATGTATGATATCAGGTGTACCTTGAAGCTTATGTTTTTTGCAATGAAACCATCTGCAAGAACAGTAACTGATGCATTGTCCCTCTTCCGTGTGCAGATTCCGCCGTGTCACCCCACTCGATGAATGTGGATCCCATTCCTTGTCCATGGAAGGTCACATTCGTCTTGATTGCACGTAGAAATATCTTTTTCCGAGCAGAAGTAAAAATTAACAAGCGTATTTATGAGCTGCTAGCTCGTGTATTATGCTGTCAGAAAAAAGAGTAATATATAGTGCATACATATAAGTCCCAGCGTTTATCCAGATAGCAAATTAACAAGCATATTTATCAGTTTAAGAGTTGTACCATCAGTTCACGGCCAACTTCGGGAGTTCCTACACCCGATCGGGCTCGGATGCCGGCCTCCACGCCTTGCAACAGCAACCGGGAGAGTCGCTGCGCTCCTTCATCCAGCGTTTCTCCTAGGTTAGGAACACCATCCCGTGCATCTCCAACGCCTCCGTCGTTGTCGCCTTCCGACAGGGCGTCCTCAATAAGAAGATGCTCGAGAAGTTGGCCACGCACGACGTGCAGGACGCCTCCGAGCTCTTCAACTTGGTGGACAAGTGTGCCAGGGCCGCGGAGGGTCGTAACTGGCACACACCGTCTAACAAGGGGGGTGAGTCCGCCAGGGAGAGCTCTGGCGGCAAGAAGAAGAAGAAGGCTCGCGGCAAAGGCAAGCCACTGGTCGGAGCCCACACTCCAGCAGTAGTAGCTACTGCAGGGGGCCGGGGGCCGCGCACTGACAAGCGCCCGCGATAGTCGTCCGACAGCGATGATGGCGACCAGAGGTGTCCGGTCCACGACACCAACCGGCACAATGCTAGTGAGTGCTGGGAGATCTAGAGGCTGGTGGAGCGCTTCCGAGAGCTCCGACATGAGCACCAGGATGGTGCACCCTTCTGCAGCGGGATGGCAAGCAAAAGGCTGGCGCGGAGGTCAGCACCGACCAGGAAATGGAGTTCCAAGACGCCAAGCGGGCGTTGAAGGTCATCTATAACCAAGGAGAGAGCTATGACTCTCATCACATCGAGCGAAGCAAGACACTTCATGCCTAACAAGGCGTTCCCGCTTCGTCGTGCGACAAGGGCTCACCCGACGCCCGGAAATACGACGAAGAGTAGGCAGCTCAAGGTAGGGATACCTGGCGCCTCGACCAATGCTTTCTCGAGGAGGGGTGATAAGCCCTCCCCCCAGCTAGGAGGGTCCCTCCCGACCAGTACAAGCATGCCGCCCTAGGTACCACCTGGCTGTAGGGGATGGTATCTCTACCCAAACCACAGGACACAGAGCACCTTTGTAAATCCTACCCTTAGCATAGTGATAGGATATTTTTCATTTTCTCTTTCTTGTAAGGGTGACATAGAGTCTAGAAACAGTGCTTAGAACAGCTAAGGTCCCGGAAGGGTTCATCTACTCGTGCTATCTGGGGCGGGTCGCTGCCTTCTTACATGGTCTGTTACCTCCTCTCGCTTGAAGGAAGCCAGAAATAAGAAAAGTGTATCCTATCCTGTGCACTCCGTCCACAATTTATGCTAGCTCATGCATACCAACTATAAACGGCATGTCCGGAGCCCGCCCTACACACTTGTCCTAGGACCCGTGCCACTGGAAGGCTCCTCGCCGAAAGGTTAATGTGAGCGGGAGGTCCAAGGTGTGTAGCCTGCTATTATTGGTACCACACCCATAGTGTGCACATCCTGCCCCCTCAGCGCAACAATTGAGTACTCGGGGGACGAAAAGAGCAAGCTTACGGACATAAGGAGTAACCGGACCCCGTACATTTCCCCAATACCATTTTCCTGTTTTATTTCCATACCGCCCCGGCCGTGTGGCCTGTAACTTTTTCCTGCGTTCAGCCGTAGCGGGAGCTGTGCTATCCAGCCGCAGGCGGTTCTGCTTGAGGTACCTGTGGCGTACTCGAGGTCATGTGGTTGTCTCATTGCTCGGGGCCTTATGGCGCCGCATGGCCCTCCCCTGAAAGGCTTATGCCAGCGGGGGGGGGGGGGGTCCATAGTGTGTAGTCTCCTTAGCCTGGCCCTGAGCCCTAAGCTTGCATACTATGCCTCCTCAGCGCTACGGCTCAGTACAGGGGAACCAGACGGCTCATACCCCTGAGTAAGGTTTCAACCATTCCCTGGACGACCACATTGAATTACCCAAGCCACGTAGCTCGTCTGAGGACCGTAAGTCACAGTAATGCTACCAAACAAGGAAGGGTGACCAGAGAGCACGACTACCCCCTTTTCCTACCATGCTTGCAGGTCCGAATAGGTCCATGGCGTCCCGGACCCCCCGGGAGGTCCAATGCTGACTCCCTGCCTCATCCATTCTACTTCGTAGGTGCGCCCCCACTAACTGGACACACCTACCAGGGGGCCATCACAGTGAACCACGCAGGCAGGACGTCTGACCACTCCAGCAGCGAGCAAAAGACTCGGAGCACCGGCTACCACAAGCTGAAGACAAGGACCGAACTCCCCTCGGGTCCTTACGTTACGAGGGCCTGGAAGGAGTGGTAGCCACACTACCAGGGCGCCATGGGTCCTTATGTCGCTAAGGGCACGGAGGAACAAGTTTGGGACATTGGCAAAGTGTTACCCACGTCAGCTAAGTCGTTCTGGACCTTTGCGCTCCCTTACCCTACCTTATACACGTCTACATTTTTACAGCTTACCTTTCAAGCTTACATATATTTTTGCGCACCCGTCGACGTGTACATAGTTGTGTTTCTTTGTCTCGCTCTTGGCCAAAGTTATGTTGTCCAGCTACAAGGTGGGAATGCCTGAGGCACCTGTGTTGTCTCCGGACCCTCTGGTTACCTTCCTGCTTGGGTCCGATGGCGCCAGAAGGACGCCACCCCTCTTCGGAGTGTCTGGCCAACGGGAGGTCCACGGTGTGTAGCCTGCTTAGCTGGTCCTACGCCCTAAGCGTGCGCATCCTGCCTCTTCCAGCGCAACACCCGAGTGCGTGGGGCCCGCATGGCGCACCACCCTCGGAAGGATTGTAACCAGGGTCCGGACACTATTACACCGAATCGCCCAGGTCACGTAGCCTAGCAGAGGACCATAAGCCATAATAGGGCCATCGAGCAAGGAAAATATAACTACACGACACGATTAGCCTTTTCTTCGAGTGTCTGTGCAGGCCGCAATGCTCAGGTCCGTGGGGCCAGAACCCCAACTTTCTGAGGGGGCCACTCTCGGACCCCCAAAGCTGGCGCCTCCCGAAGCATCCAGAGCTGGTGTCTTGTGCCTTTTGGCAGGCGTTCCCATTTCCCAAACACTTGGGCACACCAGCCAGAGGGCCGTCACGACTGGTCAAGCCAAGTGATACGGCCTGACCCCTGCAACACGCAAGAAGGAGGCAAGTACACATCTACAGCAAGCGCCAAGGAAACGTCAACCACTTTAGCAAGTCAGAGAGCTTCCGGTCCTTGCGACATCAAGGACCAAGGGCCTCGTGAAAGCTAAAGTTGGTTCTGCCTACCGGACCCTGCGCCGAGTGGCAAATGGATGGAAGACCAGCAGAAGGATTCCTCATTCATCACAAAAATACAAGACAAGATAATGAAAGACTTGAAACAAAGACACTTTCATTGATAACAGAGTTCTGACGTACAAAGAGGATACAATACAACTAAGTAACTTAGCAGCTACAAGTCGAGTAGTCTTCTGCTCCATGGCCTTCTTAGTTGTCCCCTGAGCCGATCTCTACGTGGTGAGACGGTCACCTACTATTAGACTGAGGTCAGCGGCAATGCACGCTGGACCGAGGCAACGATGACACCCAGTGTCACGTGGACCAAACGCCATCAGGTCGACAGCAATGCATGCTGGACCGAGGCGACAGTGACATCTAGTGTCGACTGGCAAAATCGCCACTATGGCAGATTTTGTTGTCTACCACAGTACCTGGAGGAAGGCTTGATCACTCTGGACTTAACCTTCCTCCGGTACCGGCAGACAGCCCTTCTCGACACTGGCGTAGGGGATCACGGCGACTCAAGGACCCTGTCCGTGACGACCTCCCCTACCGTCGACACACCATCAGGATGGCTTGTGCCTCTATCCAAGGCCGTCAAGGAGAGGGATGCACCAGAGAACCTCACTGAAGGCCGCACACGCACGAACATCTCGCAGAAGTGGACGAAGACGGCTGCCAGTGAGGAAGCATCTGGTGGGTGAGAGTGCCTGGAAGCACAAACTTCTAGCGCGCAAGAGGAAGACAAAGGCCACATGGTGAGGAGGAATGCCATCCTACACCACAAGACCTCCTTTTATACCCATCCACGACCTCTGGCAGCGCAACAGGAACGACGATTGGGTCGCCACCACAGCACGCGGCGGGTTATTCGCCTCCCCAAATGAAGTGTTGGATCCAGGTCCACCCGTCAGACGCTAGGGGTCGAGAGGATAACCCCTCAGAAACGCTCGACGGTTTTCGAGGAGGGTGGTGCGACCGACTCATCAGTTGTCGCAGTAAATGACCAGAGATAGCCCCTCGAGCACACCGCCTTAGCGCTCGCCAATGACAGGTAGGGCCGAGGTCCACTAGTCACACACTGGCGGGTCAAGCAAGTAAAACTCGGGAACGTCCGGCGATTCTCGAGGAAAGCGGCGCAGTACTCCTATGGTTCACGTGCGGTCGCGGTAATTGCCACGAGGCAACCCCTCGGCTGTTGCGCCGTGACCGGTCAAATCGGTAGTGGACATGACGATGCGCTGAAGCATTGATTGAGTGCGCCCACTACGCCGAAGATAAACAGCCTCTTCGTTTCCCTTTTACGACCACTCATCCACTACGCTAAGATCTTGCCGTCACTTCGATTCCCAAATCGAAGGTTCAGAGCAACCACGCGGGATTTTTGACGGAGGCCCCATCCGCGAGAGCCTTCGTCTCTGTCCAAATGGGCCCGGGGGCCATTGTCGGTACCCGCAAGACCGGGTACCCCCACGTAGTGGTTAAAAGACAGCCTAGGCCCCGCCTTCAAGATTAGGCGGGCCCCAACATAAGCCATGTGCCTTGAGTCCCATGGGCAGCCCTGGGGCTGCCACGTGCGCTTGGCTCCAGAGCCGCCACGTGTCCGATGGTGCCGGACGTGACCTCCCGCCAGGTAAGGCTCCGACGTTGTCACGTGTCCAGAACCTCCAAGCCACGTATCTCGTCAAGGATAGCTCTGAAGGTGCCACGTGCCCTACGTCTCCGGGCCCGACCTCCAGCATGGGAGGGCTCCTGTGATGCCACGTGGACAACAACTCTAGGTGTACCGTCCAGCCAAGGAGGGATCCGGAGTGCCACGTGTCCTACGGCTCCGGGCCCGACCTCGAGCATGGGAGGGCTCCGGGTGTTGCCACGTGTCCAACGACTCTGGACCCCACACTACTCCGTAAGATAGCTCATGTATAGGGCACAGATAGTCGTGGGGCCACCTGTCGGGCCCCGGGCCACATTGTAACTGCCCCGACTTTGGGCTATAAAAGGACCGGGGCAACCTCCGGGCAAGGGGTTCGCACTAAGATCCCTCTAGCTCCCGGTTCTGAACCCCGACTCTTACACACACTCATACGCACATGCAATACAACAAGCACACCCTTGGATGTTGCAATTGACGAATGCGAAGCCCATGTTATTTTCTAGGGAATTTCGGCCTTGAGCGGTGATGGCGTCGTTTATCGAGGGTTGGCCTTTTGGCATGGCCGGTGCCACACTGTTAAGGGTACAGTTCTGGAAGCATTATACAATTATTTTCAAAGAATATGAACCGTAGCAAATACGAACTAAGGGCCATCTTAAGAGCACCGAGACACACCATCACGACAGCTAGAACATACAATTATTTTAAAAATATTACTATTAAAAAAAATATGGTATATGTAACATGATACATTGTTCTAGTCAACATATCACAATAGAATCTTAGACAAGAAAACCATCTCAAGAGAATCTTCCACCGAATACTACATATATTGATCGATATATAAGACATACACATACATAGATCCTGTTTGGTATATCTTTTGCTCATTAAAAAATAGTTTATCTGCTTTTAGTTTATTTTGAAAAACACTTAAACTAATAAGTTATTATAGAAATCTATAATTTCAAACAGTTTATGTTTCTTTATGTGAAAATATGTGTCAAAAGCTATGCCAAACAAAACCATATCATGATCGTCATCAGAACGGCTCGAGCCACTCGCGCCCATCGACAAAGTCTAGCGTCATGAACTGTTGCGCATCAGCTTCATTTAGTCTCTTAGCGTACCCAACTCTTCCTTCCATGTTGGCGCCATCTCCGTAGCAATCGTACTCCGCAAAGAACACAGTTCTGAAGAGACATAAAAAAGGTTATTATCAATAGACATACATGTATATAGCAAACCAATAGGCCACAGATTAATTAAACTACTCACACATCTCTCGTTGTGTTTCCCCAATCGTTCCAACCCTCTGGGGCTATAATATCAGGCATTGATGTTTTCGAGAAGATAACACGGGCATATGCCCCCCACGCCCTGCCTAGAAGAATGTACCCAGACCCTTGGATTTTGCAATTGACGAACGCGAAGCCTGTGTTATTTTCTGGAGAACTCCGACCTTGAGCGGTGATTGCGCCGTTTATAGAGTGACGCTGGCCTACGTCCGGTGCCACGCTGTTAAGGATGCAGTCCTAAGGGTATATACAATTATTTTTAGAGAATATGAATCGTAGCAAATACATACTTGATGGTGATCTCAAGAACAAAGGGTTTGTCAAAATTACCTCAAATAGAGACCTCCCGTCTCCAAAAATGAAATCTACCCTGCCTTCGATGAAACAATCTTTATAGTAATGGCGCTGCTGCTCATCAAGCAGCGTGTCTTGATAACCATGGAAACCACAGCCCCAAAATGCTGCTCGGTCACCGCTGATCCTCATGGCCACAGCTTGTTGGCCTTCAACTCCAGGTTTGGGAACTCGTGCTGAATTCTAATGTAATGCGAAATAATAACGAAAGTCAGAGTTGCGATGGTCTTTGCTAAACAAAACGAAAAAATTACTGCATGTGTATGTATGATGTCAGGTGTACCTTGAAGCTTATGTTTTTTGCAATGAAACCATCTGCAAGAACAGTAACTGATGCGCTGTCCCCTGTTCCGTGTGCAGATTTTGCCGTGTCGCCCCACTCGATGAACGTGGATCCCATTCCTTGTCCCTGGAAGGTCACGTTCGTCTTCGTTGCAGGTAGAAATATCTTTTCCCTAGCAGAAGCAAAAATTAACAAGCGTATTGATTAGCTGCTAGCTGGTGTATTATGCTGTCAGAAAAAAGAGTAATGTATAGGGCATACATACAAGTCCCAGCGTTTATCTAGATAGCAAACTAACAAGCATATTCATCAGCTGCTAGCTGATGTATATTATGGTGTCAAGGAGAAAAAAAGAGTAATGTATAACGCTTACATATAAGTCCCAGCGTTGATCCAGATGATACTTCTCTTGTCACTATGATCTGGCACTGCGTTGATAGCATCTTGCACGGTGGAGAACTTGCAGCAGTGGCGAATGAGATCGACACAGTACACGGACGTCGACGGCGTGTCCGGCGGAGGAGAGTGGCAGACTGGGGCAGAGAAAGAGCATTGCACGAGCAGCAGAATCGAGACAAGAAAGCGAGCAGGGGCAACCATCTTGAGCTAGAGAACGGCACAGATATTCTCCGACGAAAGAATGCACGTGTGCAACAGAATACAAAGTCTGAAACAGGTTACAAGCAGCCTAGCCGACCAATAGTCACACACGCAGAAGAAAGAAAAGAGATGACAATGAAAACTTGTGGCAACGCCGGAGAGTTCCCGGCTGCACCACGGGAAGAAGGTAAAAAAAAAAAGAGCAACTAGCAGCGATTCATGCATCCGCCGAGAGCACCGGCAGCCGAGCTATGCGCCATTTATACAGGAGGACTCTGGTTGCTCGATGCTGTGGATGCCGCTTTCAGCCCTGTCGCCACCTCTGAGGTGTTTAGTCCATTCACCGGTCGTTAGGGAGGTTCCGACTAAGGAAAGTTCATAAGGGAGGTGAGTGCTGCCTAGCTGGCACATGCTCACTATTACATTGATCTCATGGACAAATTGTAGCGTTTTATCTTCTCTTCAGCCAGAAACAGGGCATTGTGCTTCATTTCTTTCTAAACCTTAGAAGATTTTCCTATTTCTCTCCTTCCAGATATTTCACTACTATTAGCAAAGGAGGAGTTGACAGCTATGAATATTAATAAAGCACGAGCTGACTCCTAAGCTACGCGAGTTTGGCTCGCTAAAAGCTCAATTTGAGCCCGACTCGAAAGATAAACGAGTCATACTCAAGCTTAATTTAAATCTTCAGGTCCTACCGATTTCGAGCTCAAATAGCTCGATAACGCTCATTTACCTTTCATCTTTTATTTTTAATTGTGTCATCTTTCTACTCCTACTCACTACCCTCTTATACACTCACACCGTGTGACCGTGCCAATCACTCACTCCCGTCTCCAGTTATCCTTCCCTCAAATTCCCAATACCCCACTCCAGTCCCCCGTTCTTCTAAGTTTCTAAGCCCCCGTTGATCCAATCTGATCGGAGCGACGTGGCTTAGCGACCATGTCATCCAAAGATGTAATTTGCTTCTCCTCACTGTTACGTGGCGATTCGAGCGTTGAATGAATCAATCTTCACTTGGGTGGTGGCATTGTGGAGCTGCGTCGAGAGGTTCGGATATCCGTGCTAGCGAGCGTTGGATTGAGTACGTTTTGTTTAGGGGCTAGAAATGCTACTCGGGGATGAGACGTTTTGGATGTGGTTGGGATTTTTAGCGCCAAGTATTGGGGGGCTGAGGAGGCCAGCTTCGAGCGGTGGCGCTCCTCGTGTCGTTGCTGTTGAGCGGAGCAGACATGTAGCTAATTTTTTCGAAAACCAGACATGTAGCTTAATGGTAGATATATACATTTTTCTACATCTAGCTAACATAATTAATGTCTAAGCTTTTTACAGTTAGTCACATACAGATCAGCAACATAATTAATAATTAATTATGTTACCTAGCCGCAAAAACATGTATAACTCAGCTTTTTGCTGCAAAAAACTGATCTGTAATATAATTAATTATGTAACAGCTGCGAAAAACATGTATACCTCAATTATGTTACCTAGTTGTAATATCTAAGTCTTTTGAAGCTAAGCACGAATAGATCTGTAACTCTAAGTTTTTTGCTGCAACTCGAGCTTTAAAGAGCTTCAGCCGAGCTGTACTTTAAACAAGTCTATTTGAATTCGAGCTTCAACCGAGTTGTACTATTTAAACGAGTCTTATAAGCTTGGATTCGAGCTTATACGAGTTTTAGCATAGCCAAACTCAATTTTGCCTATAGGATCTAATAGATCGCAGACTCGACTCAAGATTAGCTCAATTTTTTACCGAGATTCTGAAAAAACGAATTCACTCGAGTTCGGCATGGGAACACGGGAAGAGCTACACGCTAAAAGCAGCCCTGCGGTGCATATCTGTGTACGTCACAAGCTTGCGTTGGAGACGCTTTCGCGCAATTTATTTAGTTCGCATGGAGCTTTAAAATGTGCTGGTACAGAAGACAAAATCATCGAGTTTGAGTAAGTTCTGGTTTTCGATTTGCTGTATGCATCATATGTCTGTCTTCCTCTGGGATAGGTGCTACTTTCACCGTCGACAATAATGACTTGACGCATGCTTCATGAAAATGGGTCAAACATACCCTACTGTCAACATCAATTTAAACGATTCTGGAGAGAGGAAGAGGATGATTATATGAGGTCAAAGAAGCTTTTGTTCAAGGTACAAAATATATACTTGGGAATGGAAAGGTCAGATTATGGATAGATGTTTGGACCACTGACTGCCCCTACTACCCGCACGGCGCACGCACGCACGCACGCATGCATGCGCTCCAAGCTGTGACCCTCAGCACTTGAGGACTGGGCCGCTGCTGCCCCGTCAGCGCAAGCGCGTTGCTCTCGTCGAGGGGTACGTGGAAATTTCACACGCCCGACGATAAAATGGGATCACGTATTCCAAACAACATTACGTGCGTCTCCAACGTAACTTATATGGCGCCATTTGCATTGTTGTCTAATCCGAACTCCGTACAATATGTTTGATCTTTCTTCTCAATCCGTTTTGAACTTCTATTTCACTTGAATTAGTTTCGATCGTTGGCGTCGTCATCGTCACGACAGCTACAACTTATAATTATTTTTAAAATATTACTATTAAGAAATATAGTATATGCATGTAACATGGTATGTTGCTCCAGCCAACATATGGTAATAGAATCTTAGAAATAAAAAGCATCTCAGAAGAATCTTCCACCAAACACTCCATATATTGATCCATATATAAGACATAGACATATATAGTCCTTGTTTGATAGAGCTTCTGCTTATTGAAAAAAATAGTATATTTGAAACACTAGTGAAAAATATCTTGTACTTATATTTTGCTTTTAGTTTATTTTGAAAACACTTAAACTAATAAATTGTTGCATAAGTTTACAATTTCAAATACTTTATGGATATTTATGTGAAAAATATGTGTCAGAAGCTATGCCAAATAAGACCACATCGTGATCGTCATCAGAAAGGCTCGAGCCACTCGTGCCCATCAACAAAGTCTATCGTCATAAACTGTTGCGCATCAGCGTCATTCAGTCTCTTGGCGTACCCTACTCTTCCCGCCATGTTGGCGCCGTCTCCGTAGCAATCGTACTCCGCAAAGAACACAGTTCTGAAAAGGCATAAAAACAAGTTATTATCAGTAGACATATACGTATATATAGCAAACCAATAGGCCACAGATTAAACTACTCACGCATCTCTGGTTGTGTTTCGCCAATCGTTCCAACCCTCCGGGGCTATAATATCTGACATATACGTCTTCGAGAAGATAACACGGGCGTATGCCTCCCACGCCCTGCCCAAAAGAATATACCCAGACCCTTGGATGTTGCAGTTGACGAACGCGAAGCCTGTGTTATTTTCTGGAGAACTCCGGCCTTGAGCGGTGATGGCGCCGTTTATGGAGTGTTGGCCTTTTGGCACGGCCGCTGCCACGCTGTTAAGGGTGCAGTCCTGGAAGCATTATACAATTATTTTCAGAGAATATGAACCGTGGCAAATACGAACTTGATGGTTATCTCAAGAACAAAGGATTTGTCAAAATTACCTCAAATAGAGACCTCCCATCTCCAAAAATGAAATCTATGCTGCCTTCAATGAAACAATCTTTATAGTAATGGCGTTGTTGCTCATCAAGCAGCGTGTCTTGATTACCATAGAAACCACAACCCCAAAATGCTGCTCGGTCACCGCTGATCCTGATGGCCACAGCTTGTTGGCCTTGAGCTCCAGGTTGGGGAGCTGGTGCCGAATTCTAATGCAACGTGAAATAATAACGAAATGAGTGCGATGGTGTTTGCTAAACAGAACGAAAAAATTACTACATGTGCATGTAAGATATCATGTGTACTTTGAAGCTTATGTTTTTTGCAATGAAGCCATCTGCAAGAACAGTAACTGATGCGCTGTCCACTGTTCCGTTTGCAGAGTTCGCCGTGTCGTTCCACTGGATGAACGTGGATCCCAGTCCTTGTCCCTGGAATGTCACGTTCGTCTTCGTTGCATTTAGAAATACCTTTTCTCTAGCAGAAGAAAATTAACAAGTGTATTCATCAGCTGCTAGCTGGTGTATTATGCTGTCGGAAAAAAAAAAGAGTAATCTATGGCGCATACATATAAGTCCCAGCGTTGATCCAAATAGCAAATTAACATGCATATTCGTCAGCTGCTAGCTGGTTATTATGGTGTTAAGGAGAAAAAAAGTAATGTATAGCTCTTACACATAAGTCCCAGCGTTGATCCAGATGATACTTCTCTTATCGCTGTGATCTGGCACCGCGTTGATAGCATCTTGCACAGTGGAGAAGTTGCAGCAGCTGCTATCGACATCGACACAGTACACGGACGTCGACGGCGTGTCCGGCGGGGGAGAGTTGCAGGCTGGGGCAGAGAAAGAGCATAGCGCGAGCAGCAGAATCGAGACAAGAAAACCAGCAGCAGGGGCAACCATCTTAGAACTAGAGTACAGCACAAATATTCTCTGACGACAAAATGCAGGTGCGCAACAGAGTACAAAGTCTCAGTCTGAAACAGGTTAGACGCAGCCTAGACTACAAATGAACACACGCCCAAGAAAGATAGAAAAGAGATGACAATGAAAACTTGTGGCAACGCCGGAGAAGTTCCAGGCTGCACCACGGGAAGAAGATAAAACAAAAGAGCAACTAGCAGTGCTTCATGCATCTGTCGAGAGCACGGGCCGGGTAGCCGAACTATCCGCCATTTATATAGGAGGACTCTGGTTGCTGTCTTGGTTGCTCGATGCTGTGGATGCCGCTTTCAGCCCTGTCGCCACCTCTCAGGTGTTTAGTCCATTCACCGGTCTTCAGTGAGGTTCCGGCTAAGGAAAGATCATAAGGGAGGTTAGTGCTACCTAGCTGGTCACATGCTCACTGGTACATTGATGTCACGGCCAGATTGTAGTGTTCTATTTTCTCTTTCGCCAGAAACACGGCAATGTCGTCCATCTCCTTCTAAACCTTGGAAGATTTTTTTTGTCGCTCCTTCCAGATATTTCACTACTGTTAGCAAAGCAGGAGCTTATAGCTACAATTATCAATGAACCTCGAGGGTCCTGAGCTACGTGAGTTCCACTCGCTCGGTAAAAGCTCGATTCTAGCTGGGCACGAGAGATAAACAAGTCATATCCAAGCTTAATCATCTTTTGTCTTCTTATTTTCTAATTGTTGTATTTCTACTCCTATCCACTTGCTTCCTCCGTTTCAAAATATTTGATGCCGGTTAGTTCAGTTTTAAACTAACTAGCTTCAAATATTTCAAAACATAGGGAGTACATTGCATGACCAGATCAATCACGTCTCCGGTTACCCATTCACTCAAATCTCCAATGCTCCCACTCTCGTCCCCGATCTCCCTAAGTTTACCAGGCCGGAGCGGCATGGCTCGGCGGTCATATCATCGTGCAAAGAGATAATTTGTTTCTCCTTCCTGTTACATGGCGATACGGGACGTTAAACGAATCGATCTTCACTTGTGTGTGGTGTCGTGGTGGAGCGGCACTGAGGTTCGGATGCCTGTGCTAGTAGCGAGCGCGTTGGATTGACCTTTATCTAGGTGCTAGGGTTGCTGCTCGGAGATGAGATGACCCGTGTGTGGTTGGGATTTTAGCGTCAAGTATTGGGACCTGGGGAGGCTAGCTTTGAGCCGTGGTGCTCTATGTGCTGTTGCTGTTGGATGGAGCAGATGTGTGGTTAAATGGGAGATATACATGCTTTAACAACTAGGTAACATAATCAATATTTAAGTGTTTTACAGCTAGACAAAGACAAATCAATAACATAATTAATTATGTGACCTAGCGGCAAAAAACATGTATATCTCAGCTTTTTGCTGCAAAAAACAACTATATTTCAGCATTTTCCTGCAAAGAACTGATCTGTAACATAATTAATTATGTTACCTAGCTACAAAAATAGGTATATCTCAATTATGTTACCTACCTGTAATATCCAAATGTTTTATAGTTAAGCACAAACAAATCTGTAACTTTAAGTTTTTTGCTACCAGTTGAGCTTTTACGAGCTTTAGTCGAGTTGTATTGCTTAAATAAGTCTTTTAAGATTGAACTCGAGCTTCAACCGAGTTGTATTGTTTAAACGAGCCTTGTCAAACTCAAACTCGAGCTCATATGAGCTTTAGCAGAGCTAAACTCGAGTTTACGTATAAGATCGAATGTATCACAGACTCGACTGAAGATCAGTTTGAAAAGACAAACTTGCTCCAAGTTGGCTGGGAAGAGCTATTAGCTAAAAGTAGGCATGTGATGCATATCTATTAAGTCACAAGCATAAGTTGAAACGCTTTCGTACAAGTTTATTTGGTTCGCATGGGGCTTTAAATATACTATTCTCTCCATTTCGAATTATTTAACGCTGGCTAGTTCAAAATTGAACTAGCCAGTGTCAATTAATTCAAAACGGAGGGAGTAGTAGAGAAGACAACATTATCGAGTTTGAATAAGTTCTGGTTTTCAAATTGTTATATGCGTCATTTGTCTGTCTTTCTCTAGGATACGTGCTACTTTCAACGTCGGCAATAATGGTTTGGCTGCATCATACGTGCTTAATGAAAATGGGTCAAACATACCCTACTGTACAACATCAATTTAACCCATTCTGGAGAGGATTACATGAGGTCAAAGAAGCATTTATTCAAGGGACAAAATATATACTTGGGAACTGGGTAGGTTAGATTATGGATAGATGTTTTGACCATTGACTGCCCCTTAAAGAACCAGTTTGAACAATATATATGTATTTATAACAAGATTGAGTTACCTTCATGTTGGTGATTTAAAGAGTAACAAGGAGATAAAAGTTACACAGATTTATGCCATCGTAGTGAGGTAATATCTTACTCTTGTTTGAATGATTTTTTCTTGATATCAAGCTTACAATGAGATTTGTTTATGTTGATCTAGATCTAGACGAGAATTCCTAATTTGTATGGGTTGCTCAATCTAGCTCCGAGTCGGTATGTATGAGAAGATGTGTCAAATCATTTCTCCCCCTATTAGGGGCTAGAGGTATAAGAACATAACCAAGTCAGATACAAGTTGGACATATCTAATATGTATTCTATCTATAACTTAAGACAGATACATACTTCCTTATCTCGTGAGAGTCTAGACGATAGCCTTTTATCCGACTCCGATTTTCATATGAGACAGTCCGATCATATGTTTGTCTTAGTTTTTATATTGGTAACCCGAGTTACATGAGCTTTATGGGTTTATCTTTATCAATCCATTTGGCTTTTTTCGAAAGCTTAGGAGAAGGAGCTCCCGCGGTATCCATATAAGAAGAAACAGTGACCCAGTTTATATGGAAAATCGGACCCAAAAATCGTATAACAAGGAGGACAACAACACATCCTCTAGTAGGAGATAAAACATCGATAACCCAATGGACATCTAAAGAGGATAACTCGCTACAGAACCAGTAACTAGTTAGAAGTAACAGAACCTAGGCTCCAAATGGACCTCCCGAAATAACGCCTCCAAAAAGGGATACGACGTAAGAACACCACCGTCGCCAAGGTTTTCACCCAGAGGATCTACATGAGAGAGAATGTACAACAGCAACATCTCAATAGGTCTCACGACACCCACAAGCGCCGTTGTTGTCGGCCCGATGCTCCATCGGGGCAAGGTTTACCCTTGTACCCATCTCCCACTACCCCATCTGGCACCAAGGTCTCCAGCACCACCACTAACTTTTAGAACCGGCGAGCGTCCACTCGTAGTGCCACCTTAACTATCAGTGAGGACGCCTCTACCATGGAATTGCGCCACATTCGCGTCCATCACCCACCAACACCACCACTGCGCCACACAGTGGTGGTCACCGCACACCACATAATCCAACGTAAAGCTTGTGCGCCTGGGCACCATGCCTACCTTGTCTTCCATGCGCGGGCCATCTGCGTTACTTGTTGCACTGTCGGACGACATTGGATGCCCCATGCTGATCCAAGCACCACCATCCTACAGCCAGAAGAGGTGGATCACCCGTTGCCACCGCTCGCAGATCCTGTTGCTGGAGGATAGATACATCCATAGTGGCAACAGCAACACGCCATCCCTTGCACCACCATGATGGCACCAGCTCCACCTCGACCCAACTAGGTTTGCGGTCGGCCCGCTTGATCATGCCGCCACACCCATCTCGCTGTCGGCCACCAGGTGACCTGCACCACTGGAGGTCCAGATCCGACCACAGAAGATCCCAAGCATGGCAGACATGGCGTCCTTTCATCCACAAGAAACCTTGCGAGAGGAGCTCGCCATCCATGGCGCCCACGCCACGCCGCGTTGCCCTTGCCGTGTCGCCCACGCGCGCCATCATCACGCCATGCCAGCGCAACCCGCGACGCCTGGGTCGACACCCATGCCATACACCGACGCTTGCGTCGCGCCGCCCGCGCTCTCGCCATGGTTCGCCTCCGTCGTGACGAATTCGCTCCGTTGGCGCCACGCCTCGTATCCGCCACCACGAATCCTCGTTGTGTCGCGCTGCATGCACCTCGATTCAACCCTGCTACAACGGATCCGCATCGCGTGCGCTGCCCTCGCGATAGCAAACGCCCCACAGTTGCCATCCTTGCAAGCTGCGCATGATCCGGCTGCTGTGCTCCGACGACAGCGTGGCTGGGCAACTGTGGTGGTGCGGTGGCTAGGGTTGGTGGGAGGTCGCCCCCGAGTCGCCACGTAAGGGCGAGCGGGGTTTTGAGGGGGGAGGGGCGACCTAATCCATTTGGCTTGACATACCGAATGGCCGTACCCCGTCAACATTAAAGATTGTTGACAGTAGTACTAGCAATTTATAGCAGTGCAGATTTGTTTGGGTAGAATGTTTAAATTCCACTGTAGGGCTTGTTTGGCTAATAAGAAATGGAGTGCATTGGAGTGGAATGGAGTGAAAAATAAGCTAATTTACTTCAATCCTCCTCAATACACTCCAAATAGAGAGTATTTAAGTGTATCCAAACAAAACCGTAGGGGGGATACAAAACATTTATTTATAAGATATCACCCAAGATATTTCGCCGCTATAGAAGGACATTGATCACGGTCAGTGAATTAAATTTATTGTTGACTGCACTACTTTCGGTCTCAAGGCTCATTTTCTTGCATAAATAATACCACGGGACGATACGAGCTGTCCAAACAGTCTGCTATCAAAAATCAGCCACCACAAACAGAATCATGATGCAGGCTGTAGTCGTTCTACTTCTCACCGTAGGCACCGCGGCTCCTGATGTGCTCGCCATCGGCTCACCGGCCATCAACACTACGTGTGCCGCGGTCACAATGCAACCCCGCGAGTACTGCCTGGGATTCCTCTCCAGAGAGCCGGCAGCCATGGCTGCCACGGACGAACGCGGGGTGGCGACAGTTGCGATGAACGTGACAGCGGGCAAGGCCGCGTCCACGTCGCGCTTAATCGCCGACCTCGTCGACGATCTCAGCACCTGCCGTGGGTACTATACCATCATGGTGGAATCGTTGTCTGGCGCCCTCATCGACCTCCGTGCCAGGCAATTCGGTGCGGCGCTCAACAAAGCGTACAAGGCCGCGAATGAGCCCATGAACTGCGATATACTGCTGTTCCAGGGGAACGCCCAAAAGAACCCATTTTCTGAGGAGAACGTTGAGAATGACGGCTTGGCCCGCCAAGCTGTCGCAGCAATCACGTCCTTATTGCTACCGACCAAGCGTATAGGCTAGGTGAGACTCTTGATGCTTCCATGACGATGTACTGCCATATATATATGATGCTTGAGATAAAATTAGAGTGTTTGAATAAGTTTTGATTTCTCAACGGTTGTACTCCGTATCTAGTTAATCATGACCATGCTCCTATATATTTAGGTCACGCAGTACATTGGGCTCGTTTTCAACTGCACGGTCCATGTGCGACGACGGCCTAAACGAAACTAGTTGAAGCACCCCAGCCTGCATGAACATTCTGTCTTCTTGAAGCAAAATGACATGTGTTCTACCCATGCATTATAGTAGGAGAAAAATCACGAAATTGAAATATTTATTGTACAGGTAGGCAGCTTATGCTGCCTCAAAACGGAGAATAAACAGGAAGGAAAGAAGAATTAAAAATGAAAAAAAAACACATGATATAAGCTATATTTGTGGCTTGCTATGAACAGCCGCCGGAAACTGTTAAGGTGCATTTTAGTAGTCTAGATATTTGTATGTTACATTGTCATATATATTCAAAGTGTATCTGGCAGTAGATAGTCTGCCACATGTTTTTATATGTATTTGATAGAATATATAGACTGTCATATATATTAAAAGTATATTTGTTAGACTAAATATTAGTATCATAAACCGTCGTATCTATCAATCTGTTATATTCTATATATACTGACTGAGAGACACAATGCAATACATATTCATTACACAGTAATTCAAATTATAGCATGATATCAGGAGAGACTTACAATACTACGACCAAACCACTAGCTACTAATTGCTTCTGCAACATGTGCCGCAGGGAGGTTGACCTTCATGATCTCTGTCAGGGGCAGCGCCCTTATTTCGCCACCAATCGCTTGATTTGTTGCCATCGTATTTGTGTCACGGTAGAGATTGGATTGATCCACTGTCGTACTCTGTGTCGTCCTTGGGGCTGCATCACTCGGGGGTAACGCCCGTGAGTGTGTCACGGCAGCAGGGCGCAAGGCCATGACCAGACACGTGCGTTGTGTGCCATGGCGCTCAAGTGTGCACGCCTCCAAGTTATGATGTTTTTGCCTTCGTTGTCGATGAACACGACAAAGGAAAAAGAAGGAAACAGGTGACGTTGGACACATGAAAATCTACACGGAGGTGCATCCTATTGTGTTGTATATTCATCTTATTTTACCCAACCATTGATCGAGGTTGAGTCATCTTGCCATCCATCAACGCCGAACGGCGATCCTCCTGAGGATGGGTGTCCAAGCGTCATGTCGCCCATGTCATCACGTGATCGTCATGTCATTTAAATAGCTCTTCTGTGGGACACAACTGTCTTGTGCATTTTTTTACTTGTCATAATTATTTACAATGGTTTTCCTCGTCGTCAATAGTACCAAGTTTATTTATGACGGGGCTATCGTGAATAAAGTGGAGTATTCACGATGGGCTCATCGTGAATAAATCCTCCGCGCCACGTGGCTTCCGGGGAGCTTACTCGTGACGAGACTATTTAGCCATCGCGAATAAACTTATTTACGACGTGAGCCATCGTTAACAACCTTATTTACAACTAATTATCGGTGGCGACAAAAAACCTCGTGAATAAGCCTTCCCCGTCGTGGATAACTTATTCACGAGGGTTTACCTAATTGTTTATATTACTGTAGTGATTCATAGAATCTGCACGCTTGATTCTACCCTGTAGCACTGGACAGGAAAGACTGCATCCAATATCATCTCAATCAGTTGGAAGACAACGTCCCCGCGCCGTTGGCCAAGCTGCAGGTCAAACGATGGTTGTAGGAGGACCTTAAAATGCAGGTAATAAATATTATATCGCTGGAACCATATCTACGATTTTAGTGTTCATATCAACAAGACGTGATCTTATCAACACCAGCGAGATAAACGATTTAAATGTTCAGAAAGGTAATAGAAATAATTTATTCACTATATCTCTAGATTGATTCTCACATAAAGAAGGGCATTGATCATGTACAGTCCATCCAGGTTTAATGCTTTTACTGCATTAGCAAAAAAATTAATGCTTATTGTAAACATTCTTCTGCTTTCCATCTCAAGGCCCCATTATAAAAATATAAGGAACAAGAACTAGCGGTGATTCGCAGATGCAGGTAACCTCACATACATTAGCTAGTACTATGCAATCACTCATGGCACAACACGTAGCCATGGTAATACTCGCCATGGCTATCTCTCCTGCTCGGGCCATTGGTAACTCATCTTCATCTGTCATCAACGCGACATGCGCCTACGACTACTGCGCGGATGTGCTCTCCACCGATCCGGCGTCATCTAACGCCACCGATGCGCGCGACGTGGCCATAGCTGCAGTCAACATCACAGCACACAAGGCCGCCTCCACATTGCAAGTTATCACATACCTTATTAACGAGCTCAACACCTGCCGCGAGATCTATGTTTCTATGGAAGAGAAACTGACCGACGTCCTCACAGACTTCGGCGCCGGGCGATTCGACAACGTGGCGCTTATAAAAGCCATGAATGCCACTGGGGATCCCGACAGATGTGACAAAATGCTATTGGAAGGGAACTCCCACAAGGAGCCGATTTCGGAAGAGAATGGAGACAACCGCAGCTGGGCCGCCCTGGCTAGTGCCATTCTGGAGTCTATTGTGAGCAAAGCGCCCTCAAAGAGAGGGACTTAATATTCACAATGTTTAGATCAGACATCTCGTGCGCTGAATGAAAAAACCTCAAAATTTTAGCTGATTGAAAATTAGCATCCCTGTTAATTTGATGTGCTATTTAAGAGAAGACAAAATCATAGTCTGAATAAGTTCTTATTTTGCACCGTTGAATGTCTCATTGTTCATCTGGAATGCGTGCTAATTTCACTCTTCTTTCAGCGTGTGTGATGCCTTGATTTAATATCTTGCGTGCTTACCTCGAAACATATCCTACCCTATAGCAACAGTTTAATGGCCCTTGGTTGTGTCATTCTCATAACATTGAACTATACTGCAGACTACAGTTGAGGGAGTATTTTTGGGTGTGCCATGTTGAGAACGGAAGCTTTCTTTTTCTTCCGTATATCTCGTCCTTGGGCCGTTCCGCATACTGGCCCATTCACCTACCACTAGGCTTGTCGCGATTTCCCAGCCCATGGGCACCGTTGCCATCGCGGCATCGTCCTTGCTCCATGCAATTCTCAAATCAGCGGCGTTAGGCTGTCTGCACTGGGCTACTGGATGTGGAACGGGACTGCACAGGTGGCGGGGCGTAAGTGAGGAGCGTCTGCAGCGGGCTACTGGATGAGGTACGCCATACGGCCGCAATGCTACATGGATCCGCCGGTGAGAGCATACACGGGATGATCTTCGGTGTGACGTTCCTTACTTTTCGCGCGTGGAAGAGGACTTCGCGACCAGGCGGCCGTCGGCGGCGAGGAGGCGTCGGTGATACAGTGGGCCTCATCTCAGCGTGCGGTGGTGGCAGGCCAACCTCGCTGGGCGGGATCTCTCGCAAGCGACACATTCGTCATCTACTGGACGAGCTCGTGGCCAGACGCAGAGCGACAACTTCATCAGCTCCGTCCAACCACCGGGACAAGGACAAGCTCGCAGCGAGCGCAAGGCGTCGTTCACGCTCGCTCAATCATTCCTGGCGAGCAGCAAATCGCTGCTAGCGCCCTCCTCTGCCGCGGCGGGAGCGGCAAAGGCCAACGACGTGAGAGGACCTGGCTGGCGGCAACGGGGCCGTTCGAAGAGGGAGGCTGTTCGCATTGCCGGAGGTTGGATCGCTCACGGTGGAGGCATGCGGCGGGGTGGAGGCAGGCCCGGCGAGGGCAGAGGCGGGGCGGCGAGGATGGAGGTGGTGGCGATGTTGAGAAAAGCATAGGGAAGAAGCACCGAGAAAGATTGGGAAGAAAGAGAAATAAAAAGAAAATAAAAGGTAAAGAATAAACAGAAAAAGGAAAGAAAATAAAATGAAATGGATAGATAGAAAAAAGAAATGAGATGGAAAAATATAGTAAAGAATGAATGATAGTTGATATAGAGTACGTTTAGTGAGTACGATGAGTGTGGTAGTACGTACTGAGTGAAAAGTAGAGAATTTTTTAGAGTGTGCTAAAAAGATGTGAAAATATTCGTTTAGAGTAAATTTTTAGAACACATAGTGCGGATAGCATTAGAGGCTGCAGCGAGCCGCCGTGCTGATCTACCAGTTGACCGCCTGACCGGAGATTCTGCAGGCTCTCGACGGCGCTGATCTACCAGCTGCGTTGACCCGTCCCGGGTGCCTGATGAGGCGGGCCCTTTGATGCCCTCTCGTGTTCGTGGGCGTAGTCTGTGGCGCCCGACCGCCCTTGGCTATCCCATAGCAGTGCTTCTTGGTATGCAACCCGGTCACTGCATACCTGTTTATTAATTTCTGAATTTCAATTTGGATTTGCTGGTGTCAAAATAGTGCAAGACTAGGTTAAAACTCTAGTCTCTAAATGTACTTTACCATTTCGAATGCTGATTTTGATATGAAATGATTTGTGCGATTCTAGTGCCGCTCGATTGGGCTGGTTATCACTATAATCGCATAAAAAGGAGGGTCCTTACTCCATGTTACATTTTGCCACCTTGACCTCATTTTCCTTTCTACAGTTTTGGCTCACGCTAGTTGGAACCTTCCATGAAACTGAAGTTGTATGTGTTTGACCACTCATTGTTTGTGCAACTCCGTGTTTTGTTCTAGGTGTGCCACTGAAATGGTCATATTATGCGCGGGGTATGTTTACTTCTATTATTGGTCGGTAGTCTACTACCATGATTGTCCATCGACAAATTTGTTTGGATTTGGTTGGCAACGGTCCTCTCCCATCTATCCGTCCCTCTCCCTTGCCGAACTTATAGATTGAGGAAGATTTGCTGGTGGTGGCCCAGCGAATCGACACACTGGAGCAAGTGCCAAGCGGTGACGGAGATATCATTTTTTTTCTCTCAGCGTCATATACACCTGCAAGGATTATACATTCAAGTGTGTACTTCTTTCAGTTGTGTAACAGGATTATTTAGATACCTACTACTTATATTGGGTGACTTATTCGGAAAATTCTCTTGGTTTCTGACCTAGAACAATGTGGAGTGTGGACATGCTTAGGATAAATGTGCATAGCCATTAACTTAGTAATTACTTATATATTTCTGAACTTCTACAGATGTATGAGAAAATCAAGATTAAGGGTCATGTTTGTTGTGTGGTATGTGGGGGATAACTTGTCCAAACACAGTCATAGGTTCATTGTCTTGTAATCTGACCAATAGAGAGCATGAGGTGTGACATAACATGCACTTCTATCTTTTACAGTTTTGATATGTGTCATCGTCTTAGCAGATAGACTAAAATTTTGATGCATGTCATCATCTTTCAGATAGATTAAAAAGTTTGGTCACAGTTGAACTTAATATCTTTATACAGAGAAGAAGATCAAACTCAGTTGCTACCTGTCAGTCGGTACTAAGGACCATCAATCCCTATCCACTTTGCTTTTAGCATCTTTTTGCTCGCCTCATTTAAGCATGTAAAAGAACCCACCGTGGCTGCCTCCAAAGTAATTCCTTGCCTTCTTCTTACCTGTCAAAAATTTCTCCCCTCGGTGCTTCCTTTCCATTTAACCTCTCTTGGTTGGGTATCCTCATCAAAAGAATAAACTTAACATCCATTTGGTGAAGTAGTTTGCTGTTTCTCATTACTATTTAAGATGATAGACCTAGAGTGTGTGTAGATGTGCTAATCATTATGGAGAAGTTACCAATCCTGTTTTTCTAGTGAGCTTTGTGTAAACCCCTGAAACCAATAGGCTTTGCTTTTGGTGTTCCTCATCTGCCTTATACTTCCCGCTCTATTCCCTTCTGTTATCCTTTTACTCTTCTACCTCTTTTTATGTTTATTGGTTGTCATCTAGCAATTCTGATGTTTCAGATGGTGTATTGATAAAATATGTACTTATGTAAATAAGTTTCCTGCCAATACATGAACTTAATCAGTGCTGAAGTCTCAGATTTTTTCACAATTTATTTCGTTGACTTGTGTAATAATTAAATAAATACATATATGGAGAGTGGGGGAAAAGTAGGGGTAGAAGAACAGATGATGCACAAGTAGCTGAACAAATGTTTTTAGTGAACAATTTTATCATAAATTGTGAAATTGATCTCAAAACGCAATTTGGACTGGTACGCCTGTGGCATGATTCTTTATAGTACGTGGCATACTTGTATTGTTTGATCAAAACACTAATATGAACACTATAATGCAACATCAGATTCATCTTGATAGTATATACTTTCTTCCCTAGACACATCAGCAAAGCGTCCCATATACACATTTATCTGTTCAGAATCCCTTCTACCCTATTGTTCTTGGCATGCATGATGCATGCTTAGTTCGGAACCTGTTAAGCCATGTAACTGCATCAAACTGACTGCCATCAAATGTGTTACATTCTATCTGTTGTGTTTGGTTCTGGACAAAGTAACTAATTTGATTATTCTTTTCTCATCTCAATATGTTGATTGGATTGTTGGAATTGATCTATAACTGGACTCGGATAAGAAGATTGAGTCCGGCCCCACTGCCCGGATCAGGGGCACTAACCACCATTGAGGTGTGGGCCCTGATGTCAGCGTCTATCTATATAAGAGAAAGTCTAGGCTTCAGGAACTAATTTTCCCTGCTCCCATGGCACCCATGAGGCATTGGGTTTGATTCCCGTTGACGTACGATGGGAAGCTCCACGCCGTCACTGTCACTGCATCAAACTCGTCGCTGTGCCGATCATCATCTTCGTCAAGCCCGAAGATCTGATTAAGATTCGATCGATTTATGCTTTAATTAGTCAATTTACCCACTAAATCAGACCATTAGGGATTCAGAAATATAGCATGGATTAGTTCGCTACTTCTGCAGAGAGCGTATTCAATATGCTAAGGTACCGAACAATTGTGTAGGTGGCGCCTTCTGGCCTTCTGGGCTTTTTTTTAGAGGTGGACTACTCTTTCGTGAATCAGCATGGGAGAACAACACTGATGGGTGACACCCACATGTGACATGCACTACATGCTTTTTTACATCGTCATTAGGAATAAATTATTTTAATTTAAATTCTCTAGCAAAGGAAGATTGGTACAGCTTTAGTAAGGTACTTATTAATGTTTTTATTTTTAAAGAAACCAAGTACTGCAACATATGAGATGTGCACATGTATGTCGATGAACTACATAACTGTCGCTTAATTTCTTATTGGTAGACAGTAAAATGCTGTTAGGATTTCAAATTTAGTTTGGCTTTGATCTTGTTGAATAACAGATAAACATTTTGTACAGGTGGAGAAAGGAAAGTAGACCAAAAACACAGTAAACAATAAACAGCATTGCTCAGTTCATGTGATTGCGTTGGGGGAGACTGAAGAGGTTGGCCTGCCTGCATGTGGTACGCTAAGTCCAAATAAATTCCTGTCTACAATGGCGACTCCTATCTTTCCTTTCTATTTTCTTCTCCAGTAGCCTATTGTCCCTATCAGGGCTTTTTAATCGGAATGAGTCGCTGAGTGAGTGCTGGGCTGGCCTTGATCTTGGCTCCCATTTGAATGGCATCAAAAGAGCAATGATGCCGTGGACTAGATGGGCAAGCACAGAGCCGACCCTTTGGAAGGGCATGCCAGGGGGGGCACACGTTAGTTGACAATAATATCGGGCCATAACAATTTAGGTATCTGACTCGCTCTCTTCACCAGAATGGAGTTATTTAAAGCTGTTGCCGCTGCATGCTGCGGTGGGCAGTAGAAACAAATCTGAGGTCAGGCCCAGAGGCCGTGCATGACTGGGAAGGAACCTTGTGGTATGGAGCTGCATGCATAGTGAAGGACCAATGCACATGCCCATTGCTAATCAGCTACCGACCTTAAATCTTGCTTAATGCTTTCCAAGTATGGTGTTTGCTGCTCGAGTAAACTGATAAACGTGGATATTTTCGACGGGTTAGAGAGATAAAGCGCTTCACTTCTCATGATTTTTCGACCATAGAATGAAGTAAAGAATACATGGATGCATCAGAGGTAGGATAACCATCTTTTTTGAAGGTCCACCGATCGGAGGTTTTGAGTCGAGCTGTGGCAACATGGCTTTGGATCTCGCAGGAGGATAGCTGCGACGCCTCAGCTTTGTTTCAGTGTGCAGTCTTATGACGTTCCGCACAAGCACAGGCATACACTCATTTAAAGAGCGCAGTGCGCAGACACCCAAGACGAGCCAGGAGCACTGTGGCCTGTAGCGAGAGATGGGAGAGGAAGCAAGGTTGGAGTCTTGGAGAGACATGTGCAGCTGTTGCAGCAAGAGGGGCGGTGACCTTGGGCTTGATCACATGAGAGAGATCAGAAGAGTGTAATAGTATAAAGGCAGTGCATGTGATGGTGATTGGTGAGCCCGGTGCCTTCTGCTGGAAACACTCATCAGCCTTCCGTAGCATCAGTTACTATAATTGAAGCCCGGAAGACCTAGCTGTGCGTGTTTATCCAACCAAGAAGCAGGATATAAAAGAAAGAATGGATGGCAGGAAAAGGATGGAAAGAATGGCGACAAGGATGCTAATGGGAGCAACGGGAGAGTAGATGGTGGCTAAGGAAGGTGAGGAACATGGAGAAGTGTGAGCTTGGGGCCAAAGGAAAGCTAGGGACGCTCTGACAACACCCATATGCTTTGGTTTGAGCACTGCACCAAGTGGAGAAAGACAGCGGTGGTGAGACCATGACTCATCAGAACCTGTGAAAGCGCATTAGCACTAAATGTGAGCTTGTATGCGCACCTTGCATGCCTCGTTTCAGTCCCCTATCTAATTTGTTTGGAATCTGTTCTGAAAATTGAAAGTCTCTGTAGTACTGAGCTACTGATAAAGTGTCATGTAGGTTGTTCAGGTAGATGCATCATCGCACTAGTATACTGTAGAGCTTTTACCTAATTATCAATTATTATACGAATGTGAATGTATCTTATGCTTAGTAGGACTTTTTTAAGTAAGTGTATGATCAGTCCCTAAACTTGTTCAAAAGTGTCATCTAGGTCACCGAACTCTTAATTTACATATCCAAGTCTCGGTTTACCTATGGTCCAAATCACCTAACTAGCATTGATATTCCTATTTAGTGTCTCTTTGTGCTGCCATGTCACTCAAATATATGAACCCATATTTTATATTACTATTAAGCCTTTAACAAAGTCAAAACAAAAGAAAATAGACTTGTTTAGTAAACATAAAGAGTGTTAAATTATCCCCTTTTAATTTTGACGTGGGCCAAATAGTAATACAGGTGATGAGGTTTTCTAATTAGATGGTGTGGATCATGCATAGACATTATCTAGATGAATCAATGCTAATTAGATATTTGGACCATGAAAATGGATGTTTAGCAAGTTTAAAGACTCATATGTGGAAATTAAGAGTTCAAAGACCTAGATGACACCCGAACAAATAAGGATCGGCCATGTGCTTAACTTTCTTTTCCTGTAAAGCATCGTGGCAGCAGCAATAATGCTGGCTTGTTTAGTTGGGTGGAGTGGTCTCTGAAAGCAGGACTGCTGACAGACCCTTTGGCACGCACCAGCCTACCAATTTGAAGGGGCGTATATAATTCAGTTGCTGTTGCACCACCTGTTCATCTGCATCGCACCTCCTCTTTTCTGCTAGGAGGTCGCCCCCCCCCCCCCCCAACTTTGTTCACACCTCTTTGGTCTCTTCTTTCCTTAAAGCACTGGGAAAATTAAATACACACTGGGCATGAGGTGGTGGCCGGTGGGATTGGAGTGTTATGGGATTTTTTGTTCTCACACCCTCCCTTCCTTTGTTTGTCCTCTGACCAATCTTACCATCTCTTTCTCAGATTTGGTTTGGACCGGCTTCATTTTATCTTTTCGTATTTAAGGATGTCACATGAAGCTTGCCAATTCTTGTTACGGTCCCCTACGAAAACTGTGTTAATGGCTTTTGGATCTTTTTTATAGTGATGGGACATTCTCACATCCTTTATGGATACACATATATGACAGCGGTGAAATGGTAATAGTAACAGTATTGCTTTGCTTCTGAAACGAGTATGGTTATTATGCTACTGAATTGGTTCCCTGAAGATAACGATATGAACAAATGGGATGCTGTATTTGTCATCTCTGATAGGTGCACGATTTGATTCGTAGACCGTTGTGTATGCGCTGTCGTATCCATCATGATTACTGAATTCTGCCATTATGTAAATTGTTCGGCTAGTTTGGCATCAGGCGATCCTGTATGCGTTTTATTGAGCAGTTTGCCACCAGCTTGGTCATTGTTCTTTCAGCTGAAATATTTGCTACTAAGTGTCGTGTCTTATTGAGGCTGACAACAACCTCTGGTTGAGGCATCCAAGTCATTTTGCATCCCAACCTGATGACCATCTTGATTAAGTGGGAGAGCAGTGGAAGCAAGCAATTGAGCAGCCTGACACCAGACTGTCTTTGGTCCCTTTTTTACAAATATACAACACTCAGCCGCGATATCTCAAAAATAAAAATTATTAGCTGCACGCTAAACTATCTTTTGTGAGCTCAAAGCTCCATGCAGGACAGTGCCAAACTCCTGCAATGGCAAGGTTGAATTCTGGAATCACGGAGGAGCATGGAGCCACGAGACTATACGAGAAAATCATCAGCTACGTACGTCTCCGCTGCAGACAAACGGGTAGCACAAGGCCGCACCTCGCGGCACATGGCCTGAGCCTTGAGGACTGCTGCACGTGTTTTTGGACCGTCCGATCGTGTGATCCGAAGAAAGAAGGTCGATCTACACTAGATAGCAGGCGCTACTGTGGCAGTGCTTGACTGATTGCTGTTGTTGCATTGTTGAAGTGGATGGAGATGGGATCTGTCCTGACAGAGATCTAGATCGCTCGGCGATCGTCAGTCAGGGCTGTGTAATGCAATGCTGTGCACCCACTTGACCACCACCACGATCATCGCGCCAACTACAACCTGCTGACTTGTCCCGTTTGTCATTTGTGAGCGTGACAATGGAAGCACGCTAGAAAAAAGCACAGACCATACGACACCAGGCGTGCATGGATTTCCAGCAATGTGATTGTTAAGCACTCGTTCAAAGTCATAATAATACTGTGGTGTCCCTCGATCTTTTCCTTCTCCTTTTCTTTCCTTTTGAAAATTTTCCTTTTTCTGCTCAGTTATTTTGTGCTGATAGATTCCATTTGCTTTTGTATACTTGGAAATGAATAATAAGTCCGTCACAAATGAAAAAAAAAAAGATTAGTTATGAGATACAGAGATAGAAACCACTCTTGAAGTATTTCGAAAGATAAATCTATCCAACAGAATGGCGTGATTATCATCGCCATCCACAGAACCGGCCGTATATAGGCCCTCAGGACCAGAAATCTCCAGGCAAATATCACGCACGATTGTTTTGTATTGTACGCATCCTCTTCCTCGATGGAGAAGTAGCTGCACAAACAAATAAACCACTCGCTAATATCATTCATTATACAGGTCAGACATGCTTTGAACCCAACAAACGGATACAACTCCAAGCTAGCTACCATCACCACATCACATACAAGCGTTCTTTTTTTCTCAGCGATCGACCCGATCGACTATTTTGGTCAGATTCCCAAACAGTTCTCTCTAACAGGGAGGGAGTCCACGGCACCATTTATAATGGTTGCAGCTCTTCACGTGATTAGCTTAAATGAAGTTTTGTGTTCATATTATTCTTCGTCGCGGCATATACGCATATGGAGCTAGCTGGTGTCATGTATTGGCAGCAGGTATAGCATAAAGTAACCGTGTTCATTCAGAGCTTCCCAATGTCAAAGCAGCAGGCAGCGCGTGCATCCCCAATCGTCAAAGAAGAGAGGCGCTTGCAAGTCTGCTACGGTTTTCAAATTTTCTGTAGTGTTGTCGATATATTATTGCCGCCGCCATCTTATGAAACCGGCTCCTCGTCATGTATGTCGGTTCCGATCGATACCACCATTATGTAACTGGTAGGTTGACTGCAGCAAACTGAGCACAGTTGGTTAGATTTATTGTGATGTAACTTATCTACTTAGGTTTAAATTCTATATTTAGCCTGCATTTTAAATAATCCATTTCTTTAGTATGAGATGATGTTACCATCAACCGCGAGACGCGCATGATGACTTTGTAAATATCAAGATCAGCCGAAGATCTTGTATATGAGGTAGTAGGGTGCGTGTGATGTGTTCATATGAGTGAGTAATACGTGCATGTATATGAATGTATACGCCAAAATGTAGGTGGATCGAGCGAGCATGTGTGCATATTTGGACGTGGACGGCAGGACGGTTGTGGTTCGCGCCACCGTCGTTGCTGTCAAAGTTTAGGTCCAGCCAAACAGAGTTAAACTTGGTGGCACATGCGTCGCGTCACTCGGTAGTTGGCGCCGATGATCAACGGACGGTTGGTTGGTTGGTCTTCTCGCCGGTGCGCCTCTGCGTTAAGCGGTGTCGTATCGCAGGGCGAAGACACGCGATTCCGCTCGCATCTCACCTTTCACCAACACGCACAAGTAAAGGAAAAGGCATAACCGGATAGGTGAAAAGGAAAAGGATACGAGCAACAAAGCAGGTTGGCGCGAAGCTAGAGCACTCCGAACAATGCAAAGATGATGGGTTCTCCTTTTTTTTTCTCTTTGCCTCAAATCTTGCTCACAATTCCCGCCTTGTTAAAAGACGCTCGACGTGACATGCCCAGCGCGAACGCGACAATGGGGTCGGCGGAAAGCGAGAAGCTCAGAAGCATAGCCCGAGAAAAAAGGAGGAGGCCGATGAGCAATTTACACGCAAGAATACGTCGAGATGTGGCACAAGTACACAGATCCAGAAGTCCCAAGTAGTACTTGCATTGGCCCTGGTTTTCCATGTTGATTGATGGTTATAAGGAATTAAAGATGACCGCCGTGTGCGTCGGGTTGTGCGAAAACAGCTCGAACGACGTGTCCGTGTTGGGGACGGTATGCACACTCATGAGACCGAAGATAAACAAGTCTTGCTGTACAGACGATGGCACGGGGCTGATACGACCGTACTGTTGGTTTCTAGATCGATCGCAGCAGCAGTGGTTAGTAGGTCAGGTCATATGGATGCATGACCTCCATCCCCTTGGACCATGTGTGTGCAACCCTCCTCGCCGGGTGTGGTCCCACGCATACCGATCGAGAGAGAGAGAGAGAGAGAGAGAGAGAGAGAGAGAGAGAGAGAGAGAGCAACAGGCCGGGGGGTTGAATTCATATACGCATTCTCGCTCGGCAACGACAGGTAGGCGTTCTTGGTCCAGCTTGGCAGCTTCGAATACGTCAGGACGGGGGAGTTCGTTGTCACATTTGACAACGTGACCACGGCTGTGAGGCAGAGTCGGATCAGAACACAGAACAGCTCGGCGCCATCCGTTCTTCATGCTTGTCCGGATGGCAATGGCTCCGCGCATGCATCCACAGGTCACCCCTTTTATTTGCTCTGAAATGTTCAACATTTGCGGCGTACCTACGTGGTACTGTAGTTGCCCCTTTTATTTTGTGTTTTTACGGATTTTCTACCCGTACGAAACATGTGAACACAGACGATGGAGAGAATACACAAAAGCTGTGCGCCGTGGCAAACGCTTTACTTGGTGATGTGCACCAAGTGTAACAATCGGATCGGTACAATAAAACGGATAGGATCGGCCATCCTCGTTTGCGTACCATCACAACCTCATGCTCTTCCAGCTTACACACGACACATAACTAAACATCGTTGTTGAGTACGCCAAAGGGAAACCGGCTCCTAGATAGTTACTCACCTGACGACGATCAAACCAAAACACCGGCGCGCGACACCAAAAACTCTAACACGAGCTGATGACCCCGAAAGATTCGCTCGCCCTCCAAATAAACGAACGGAAGACGAAGGTGCTATGCGCGCGTGACAGCAACAGACATCACTGGAACAAACAACAGCCGCCCCCGCTTAATTGGACGAAGAGGGAACCTGTAATTAGCAGCCGCGCACTGGTGCTGCGTCCACGGCGGGGGACCCGAGGCCGTTTGAAATGGAGGAGCGGCACATCCCATCCACCCGGAACGTGCACTCCTTGTGATGCCGTCAAACCATCGAGAAACGCAGGGGGCATGGCATCGCGCGGCTCCCATTCCCACCGCCTCTGCCTCCTCCATCCGGCACCGGCAGCCCGGCGCCCTCCTTTCCTTGGCCCGCACTTAATGTGTGTGTTGGGGTTGGAGACGGACGTACGCAGCGAGCTGCGCGTCATGTATGCATGCGCGCCTTGTGCCTTGCATCATGCGCGCCTGCCTGCTCCCTCGCCTCTCGATTATCGTCACCCACCCCGCCGGGCCACCCGTTCGCCGTCGCCGAGAAACCGCCCGCGTCTTAACAGTAACAGCGTGCCGGAATTGACCGGCCGTTTCCGAGTGGAGCCGGCCGGCGGCGGATAATTAACAAAAAACCGGGAAGAAACGTATGCATCATGCGTGCATCTCTCTCTCTCTCTCTCTCTCTTTGTGTGCGTGTACGCAATGGCTAACGCTGCCTGCGGTCTCTTCTCCTCTTGTGGGATAGAACCCGCGTCTTGGTTTGGTGCGGTTGAGTTTGCTGGCACAAATTGGATTTGACCGAAGGCATGCGTCTCCAACCGAGTTCGCGTACGTGGTGGTCATGTGTGCTGGTTTTATGTCATGGGTGACTAACACTGCAAAACGACTAGTTTTAGTCTGAATTGTCTCTTCAATTCGCCAAATGGTCCCGTCCTCCAGAGACGGTAAGCAGTAGCTAGAAGAGGCTTACGTACCCATTGCCACCGAGATTACTCTTGTCACCATATCGATTACTTTATGTTTCCACCTCCTGATGGCCGTAGAAGTAAATATTCGAACCAATCGCAATCACGTGCAAACGCATAGTCGAGGAGAAAGAAGAAAAATAAAGCTTGCCGAATAAACGGGGCACAGAATTGACATGGCGGGTGTTAATTTGCAAGGAAAGGGTAGATTCAGCGACGCGTCGGCTGACAGCCACCTTGGGAACAAAGATGGCAGGATTTGATTCTTTCTAGCCAGCCAGCCAGCAAGCCCTCTTTTGCATCTTTCGATCTCAAGAAAACGTTCTGGACCAAGGATATTTCTTTCCCCTTTCTATATCATGCGCTCCTTGCTTCAATCGCCACGCTTCTAAAGGTGTCTCGCTAAAAAGGAGAGAGGCCGAGCGAGGCTTGTTATGAATGATGTTTACCAAATCCCCAATCAACTCACAACTGGTTCTCGTACTGGTCAATAAACCTTACCTGCATGCATCTAACTTTGGGTCCTACGCACGCCAATGCCTGCCACTTCTTGGCAGTTAAGCGATGCATCTATGTGTTGTTGCCGCGAGCTAGCTAGGAAGAACCAGCCGGAAAGCAACAATAATTTTCTGTCAAATATAGCAGCAGTATACGTGGTGCCGTGGCATATGTGCGTGCTTGCTTGTTACTAATCTCCAAATCCAATCACGACGTGCCACTGACGACCTTATTACAAAATTAACCTCTCCACCAAGTTTTCATGTTTGGCGGTGTTCAGACTCAATCAGAACATGCAGGAGGAGTAATTGTTGGAAACACGATAAAGAAACAAAGCGAGAGTGCACCAACAAATGTTTGATGCCAGCGTTTGGGTCAATTCATCATCGTTCATCATGGAATACCAAAATTCCAAACCAAAGCATTTTTGACAACCACTCAAGAGTAGGTGGGATGCATCAATCTCCTCCGGATTTTATAGATTTATGAGACTAGCTTTTTTCCTCACAAAACAATGAGAGTGCTAGCTGAAAAGGAAAGAAAGTTCAAACAAGTGCCTCCAATAAATCCAAACAACTCTAGAGCAAGACGCTACTTTTCTTTCCGTCAAAAAACAAAAGGTCCTTCTTATCAACAACACGCACATGAAAATGAAGCAACACAAGAAATTCAACGACTGAGATTGCTGCCCCGGCCCGTATGTATGGTTGTAGCTTATCTGCCAAAGAGAAGCGACGCGACGTGTTGCTTGGTTTTCGCCTCACCACCACCATGTGATTGAATATCTGACAGCTGCGGTAATGGCGCCCGGAGAATCAAGTATTTGGAAGCTTCTAACCTTCTGTGTGCAATATAAACTTGAAATTTATTACTTGACTTTGATGTTCCTTCCATCCGTATCAAGGGATAAATGCGACCCAATTTTACTTTTTTAAATATGTATAAGTATATAGTTAACAATTACTCATGTTATTTGCATAGAGATTTCTTTTAGATGTACGCATGAAGAAATGCTCGAAATCTATTTTCCCCATTGTTAACCCATTCAAAAGAAACGATGCTAAGAGACGGCACCGGCTTATTGATGGCAAACATTTATGGCCGGATGTATTTTTAGCAGGTTACAATACGTCGCTTCCCAGAGCAATCTACCGCGTTCCTTTATTTCGCCCCCCCCCCCCCCTGCTAGTTTTGAAAGATTAACGGCTAAGCCATCAATCAAGGAAAGGAAGGCTCTTCCTTGTCCTCTCCACGCATTTCTCCGCGGCTTCTCCAAACGCCCCGTCCGTCATTATTTCGTAGCGAAACCTGGCCGATGGAGCGTGACCAAACCGAAACCACCCCACGCTAGTCTCCCGCATTAACTTGGGTAAATTGAGCTGTAATGAAGAATCACCACACCACGGCCTCTGCGATCCCATCCCCGTCCCCTAATTTTAACCATCCGTCCGTATCTTGACCCCGAGCATTTTTAGCCTGCCCTGTTTTCCTCCCGTTCACGGATCAGGAGGCGCGCGCGCGATCCCGTCTCGTTCCGTTCCTGGCGACAAGAGTGAGAGGTTTTTAAAAGCGAGCGTGCGAAGTGGGTGCGAGGAATTGGACTCGGCTACCCTATTAAAACCACGAGTGGAAGTTTTCTTCTCCGTGACCTCCCGCCCGCTTCGCCAACCCACCACCCATCCGTTTCTCGTTCCCTTGCCTCCTCAGGCCACCTTAACAATGGCAGTACAGGCGCAGTACCCATCCAATCTCCTCTTCCACGACAGGTGCGCCTCCACTTCCTCCTCCCCTCGGCCCGTCCTCCTTCCACCATAGGAAGCGAGCGGTGCCTGCTGCTCTGTTCAGAGGGAGGGAGTCGTATTTGATTGGCGTGGTCTCACGGGTTCCTCTGCTCCCTGGTATTTGTCGCAGAGGCGAGTCGGAGAGGAAGGAGATGGACATGTCCAGGCCGACGCAGCTAGCCGGGGTGTCCTCGGCGGTCATCTACTTCTCCAGCGGCGGAGGTGTGTGTGCTACTGTGCCTGATGTTGGGAGGACGAAGCGCCCCACGGCCCTATGATGGTTCTTGGATTGTGACGGTTTTGGTTTCTTGCAGCGAGTGGCAATAGGAAGAAGCGAGCGAGGGAGGCCATGGCGCCGCCGCCGGCCAAGGAAGGGTACGTCGACCTGTTCACGCTCCAGCCGCGGCAGCCGACGTCGTTTGCCAACGTGGCGCACTTCCATAACCAGAACAGGGTCTCGTCGTCCCCGTCCCCTGCCGCGACCGCGCTCGTGTCCACCGGCCTCCGCCTGGCATTCGACGAGCATCAGCAGCAACAACAACAATTACAGCAACATGAGAGCAAACAGATGACCTCCTTGCGCTACTCATCGTCGCCATCGCTGTTCGCCTCGGTTTCCGACGAGCTCGTGGCGCAGGTGAAACAGAGTGATGAGGAGATCGACCGGTTCATCCGCGAACAGGTATTCTTGCGCCCGCAATCCGTTGGTTCTCAATCATCATGTTTTGTTTCTGGACTTCGCGCCTGATGTGCGTTCTTGGCCAGGCCGAGCAGCTCAGGCGGGCGATGGCCGATCGGCTGCGGCACCACAACCGCGCGGTTCTGCTCAAGGCCGACCAGTCCGCCGCGCGCCGGCTCCGGGAGAAGGCGGCGGAAGTGGAGCGTGAGGCGCGGCGCGGCGCCGAGCTGGAGGAGCAACTCGTGCGCCTCCGCGGCGACGCGGCGGCGTGGCAGGCGAAGGCTCTCTCCGAGCAGGCTGCCGCGGTCACCCTGCACGCCCAGCTCCAGCAAGCCGCAGCCGCGACGCGGGCATCGGTCGAGGAGCTCGCCGGTGGTGACGCGCGCCCGGCGGAATCCTCGTCGTCGGCGTACGTGGACCCCCGCCGCACCGGTTGTTCGTCGGACCGCGCGTGCCTCAGCTGCCGTCTCAGGCCTGCGTCCGTGGTGCTCCTCCCCTGCAGGCACATGTCTCTCTGCGGTGAGTGCTTCGCCGCCGGCGACGCGGACGTGGCCATGGCGTGCCCGGTGTGCCTGTGCGTGCGGACGGGCAGCGTGGAGGCCATCCTCTGTTGAGCTGTCCTCGTCTGATCCGGCCATCCATCTCGTGAGCCGGTGAGTGCATGATGTGGAGGCATCATCAATGCCTGCCTTCCAAAAAATCAGGGGAGAATAAAAAAACCGTAGAAAAATTAGATTCTTTTTTTGGTTGGTCTCAAGTTTTTGTTTATATTTTCACTCCGTTACCGCGGAGCATTCCTTCCGCAAATCTCCGTTTATACTTGAGATTTAGGAGAATTCAATTGATTAACTCCATCGTTAATAGTAGTCCCATGGCAAGTGCAGCAGTTGAAATGGTGGTACGCGGACAACTTAAATTTATCCATCTCGCTGTCTCTTTCCTGTATGATTGTCTTCCTAAGCACTGCTAATCAGGGAGCAGGTTTTCCATGTCCGCGCCTGGTTTCCTCGCTGTGCTTGTCTTGACGTCTTTGCAACCGGGTATGGAGTTAACAGACGGTGCCAGTATATTAACAAGTGATCGCAACCGCCGTGCTACTCTGTGACGTCGTCCGCGCTTGATGCGACGCGACGCCCGCACGGCATTGCTCAAATCCCGCCCAAAATCTCGAGATTTCTGCAACGGAGGACGGAGCTTAAGGCGCCGCCCTGCAGGTCGATTGATGGTTCGGCGAGCCCACGGCGCGTGACTGAACAGTGGGCACGCGGGAGGAGGACGAAGCCGTGGTGTTGGTTACTGGCTACGGCCGCAGCGCGGAGTGCAAGCGCGGCACGCGCGCCGCAGCAGTGCGTGCGGGTGGTCAGTTATGGCGGGGCGCACGGAGAGCGGAGCCGAGTCGGCACGGATGCGCAGGCGCGTGATCTGTCAGTCATCCTGCCACGAGGAACGAGTGCGGAGGTGGGTCATGGGTGGATGGCACTGCCGTCAGACTGTCACTGTGCCGGGAGCGGGAGCGGCGCCTCCTCCCGTGGCTACGGCTACGACCGCTCCTCGTCGCATCTCGCACCCACATGCCGCGCCTCCGTTTCTTCGCCATCGTCGTTGTATCGTTCGTACCCCCATCCAGCTCTGCCGCCTTCGGCATCTCGACATGCCTCTGAAGCTGTACCGACGCAAGACTTTATCAGCGATTGAAGGAGACGATGCCGGGCTGCCACTGTACAAAGGCCCTAGGGGACGCATGAATTCCAGCGCGGGGTATAATGAATAAATTAGCTCGACCAAAGCGTCCTGATGCTCGGACCGTACGTATCATAATGACCGTCCCGCGCACGCATTAACCAAACAGATCGCGCGCCCTGTGGCATGAACCCCTCGCAGTGATGTTGCCGGGAGATCCATACGAGAATTCAGAGGAGCACGTCGTCGGAGTACCGGCAGAAGCAGCAGTACCGGTGATGACCAACACACCACTTTGCTTGCGATTTGTGCAATGGCTACGTGACCAAAACTGCGCCCAATTATGAACCCAACCCCGTCCGTCCGGTATCATGCGCGCGCATCCCACATGTCCCGATGTGGCAATTGCCTTGTTCGTAGACACGTATGAGATCGAGCCGGAAAAGCGTCGGCCGCTGGCAAAGGCAGCAGGGTGGATGACTTGCCTTATATCTGAACCGATTCTTCACGGGGTTATACAGGTTATACAGGGGAGCAGTCGCTGTTACTACCGCAGATCTGATCTGATGCCTCACGGGATTACTGCGGACCGCAGTCGTGGTCACTCACTCCATATCTGATCCTGCGCTGTGTGTTGTGTTCAGTTCCATGCCGTGGGCATGCCCTACCGGCTGGTTCTCCACAGAAAGGTTATGGATGCGCGAATGGAGTGGCAATCCGTCCAAAATAAGCTTACGCCTGACGGGCTCCAGATAAGATTTAGAATCCAAAATACGTTTGTCACCCCATCGTTTGCGCGTCATCAGACAATGCAAATATATACTAATCTGCGTTGCAGAAAAATATATAGCTACTACCTAGCTCGTTGACCCTCATGTTAAGTACTGTATCAAACACTTGTAGTTAGAATATATCGTGGGTCAGGAAATGAAGTTCCTTTTAAAAAGATGTTTATAGATGAAATGGCTAGGTCATAATCATGCTCATCTTTCACGGAGTCGAGTTGATGATGGATATTTCGGCAAATTTAACAGGGACGAAAGAAGTCTACAAGCCTTCATAGGCAAAGTGGCATGGCATCTCAATTGAAAGGTAAAAGAAATTTGGACTCCGGTCCTCTTTTTATAAAAAAAAGTTTGGACTATTGCATGCTGAATTGCTTAAAGGCCGCCGATGAATTTCTCTTTCTAGGAACGATAACTTTTTTCTCTTTGGCCCATGGACAATGATCTCTCCGAGCCCATGCTGCAATCCGCGTTGGCCCACTTTCTTGCTATACTCTTTGCCGGGCTCACTGTGCCAGATAACGGCCTGCACGCTGAGGTAATTGAAACACTGTACCATCAGAGCAAATGAACCAGCCGCCGTTCCGGACAACCATGCACGACAACTAGGATCGCACGCGTAGGCTCAACATCTCGCACGGGAGTCCTTCGCATGAGGCAGCAATTTCCTGGCAACCCCCGTGCATCGCGCAAGAATTCTTCCGCCGCCGTGTGCCCGTGCCTCGTTCAGGTTCTTCTCGGTCACCACGGGTCAAGGTCTTGAGAAGACTTCGTTCCTTGTCAGGTCAACACCCAATTTACGCGTCGGCGGCAACCTTGAAAGGTACGTCGCTTTTGTTTGCAGCATGTGCCGGGATCCACCGTACCTAAATGGAGCTTAGTAAAACCAAAGACGTCAAGACGCGTAGGAAAGGCGAGCACACCGAGCTGAGCTCGAAGCGAAACAGTGGTAGCCGCGTGCTCGGCAACGGTTCTGCCTCCCCGACCTCTTTGCGCAGCTGCCTCGCATTTTCGTCCCTTTTCTCCAAGATCCGAGCCAAGAGCCGTAGAGGTTTGAGATTAGGGAAAGGTTTCCAGCAAATTTTTAAGCGTAGCTTGTGAAACCATGCATGCCAAGTTCAACACAGAACATTTTTTTCATCTGGTGAAAATATGTTTTGTTAGTTGTCCAGCTTCGATCGGTCGACGAAACAACGGGCTAAACCGGCAGCACAGAGATTGTTACGTAAAGTGTAATCTAAAGGCGTCCCAATCTTGCAAAAAAATGCCACACGCGGCGCACTAAACTAGCAGCCAGCAAAGCAACAAAAGGGGCCCCATGGAATCGAGCACGGGCATAAAGAAATGGATCCCCGTTGTTTTTACAGTAGATCTTCCGGTGGATCCTGCGGCATCGCAGTTAACGCCGGCGGCACCAAGGCGGACAAGAGGGGGCTGGCACGCGGCCGGTAAAAGAACAAAACCGGCGTTGCAGCTTTCTTGTTGCCCCTAGCAGCGCTGCTACGGCCAACATGATGGCCGGCTGTGCCTCTTTCTCGCCCACGGGTCGAAGAGGAGAAGGGGTTCGTGGAACTCTAGCCGCGGTGTGTGAGTGTCGCGCGAACCCCCTGCACCCAACGCATCAGCCAACCTTCTTCCCTCTCCTCTGAACCTGTATAAGAAGGAAGACTTCCTCTGACGGTAGCTGGTGGCAAGCAAAACTGACTTGTTCAGTTCAGTCTAATAGCAGTGTAATAACTCAACTCCAGTGTTTAACAAAAATGGCTTCTTCCTCCTACTCTTCATTCTTTGACATTGAGCCGCTAGACTGCTGCGAGACCACCCGCCACGCCATGGACGCCTGCTCCCTCTGCGGAAAGCAGCTTGCCGGGGACCGCGACATCTTCATGTACAGGTTTGTACCTTGCACTTAATTGATTTATTCTGATATTTGATGCTCACAGGAAAGTATGTTAGACCACCTGAATCTTCCTCAATTCTGAATGGTGTTCTGATTTTTTCCATGTTGCAAAAAAAAAAAAGAGGGGACACGCCATTCTGCAGCGAGGAGTGTAGGTGCCACCAGATCCTTTGGGACGAGCAAGCGAGTTCCAAGAACAGCAAACCCTTGAAAGATCATTTGACAAGCAAAGAGCAAGAACGCCGCAGGCACGAGACGCCGTCTGCAGCCGAGTCCGGCAGCGTGAAGCTCGCGGCGGACGTGTCCGTTGCGACCTGATTAACAGATAGCTGACTGAAGGAAGCGTCCGATCGCCTTGGGAGTAGGGAACCGCCTGATCGAGATGAAAAGATCGAAACAGTACTGCATCAAAAGCAATCACGGACACCACTCACAAGTTTATTTGGGTCTTTTTTTTTCGCTCGACGGCTCAATTTTTATATATGATGTGTATAAGCCAAGACTGTACTGCAACAGAGCAACCGGCAATCAATGTATCTGTATTTTGTACTCCCTTTACCCCAAAATAAGTTCATTTCTAGTTTTGGTCAAACACGTCTTTGATCAACAATCTTTATAATTTCGATTAGCTTTAATACATATTTGACCGTAAATAAACTTGTTTTGGTATATATAGAGAGTATGTCTCCTGGCAATCAGTTTTCTCGCGCTCTTGAGCAGCTTGAATACGACGGCGCGAAAAGATGGCTAACCACGTACTACTGTACTGGCTAAATGCGTGTGTGATGGAATCTGAAGTAGCGGTAGCATTGACCTCGGCCGAAACTGCGTTCTGAAGTCCGATGCAGTGGAGCCAACCAAGCTGAGAAGTAAATCATGGTACGCTTCTACAGTATTTTTCTTTTTTTTTTCTCTGGATTGGATGAAAGATGGTTCAATGGCTTCTCGAGTAGCACTATATAAAGTTGAGCGAAGGCGAAGAAAGTGTACGGCATGAGCAGCAAAAGTATAGATGCCGGCGAATTGGCCCCGGACGTCTCGTTTTCCTTTGGTACCTCTCGAACCCATGTTCGAGCAGTTGGTGTTCGGTCGCAGATCACGAGATGGACCGGCAAACAAGTTAGAACTAGAAGACGAATCCGTCGCCTCTATTATGGAAAGTCAGCTTCTACATATTCACTGGGCGGCCCATGGTTCTTCACTTGATGAATGAATGCCAAAACACCACCGTACCGATATACGTAATGTGCACGCATGATCACTGTTCAACATGACGCAGCTAGCTAGTCACGCTCCAATCACTCGATCATCTAAAAACTTTGTAATAAAGGTGTGCGTACAGCAGATTTATCATCGCAATAAAAAAAATCAGCAGGATTAAGTTGAGTACCGAGGCACGCGCGCAGCCGGAATCACCAGCCCGCTCCTTTGCAAGCTTTGCAAAGCGTGCCGCGCCCGGCCGGCGCCCCGCGCCGCTGCATTCGCCCGTCGTGACGCACAGATCGGTGCAGATTCTCTAGCTTGTCCAGCCAAAACGTACAGTACACGCGACGGCCACCGCCTAACAAAGGATCGACGACGTGCTAATGCAACATCAACTGCGGAAAAGCCTCCCGTCACTGTTCACAAGGCGCTACATGGCAACTGCTTCTTCCCCGAGTTGGCAGCGGCAAAGCAAAAGAGAGATGCTGTTTGTCGTCGTACTAGCAGCAGCTAGCGACGCGACGACCCAGCTGGTGACGGGTCGATCGGTCTCGGCAAATCGGCATTATTTCCGCGCCTAACCTAACCATGTGAATTGTGATGCGGCGGGCATGCAGGTGCAGTACGTGGGCGGATGCAGGCATGCGGTTCTCTCTAGACTTCGATTTGAAAGGCAAGTGTCCTGATGATGGAGGCACATATAAGAGGCTAGGCTGCATTATTAGTTTATTAAAGCAACGCTTAGATGCGGCCTAGCTAATGTGTCTATAGGGCTAGGCTAGCTCGAGGCCGGCACATGGTCCCGCGCGCGCGAGGCAAGAGATTACTCATCACTGCACGAATCTACCTAGCACATCAGTTGAAGTACTAGTAGTATTCTGCAGGTCTGGTTTGCTGGCAGCAGGAGGAGAGCAACGGACTGCAGAGGAAACGGGGGTGTGTTTGCCGGTATTATTAGATGTTACAGTTGACGTTGGTTGGACATGTGCATGTGCCTGTGCCTGTGGGTGAGTAGTTTTGGCGTTTTGGTTTTCACCCCGTCGGCGCACCGATGCCAACACCGGTTTCCTTCTGAAATCTCCATGCATCATTTTATTTTCTTCCCTTCACAAAACACAAATAGTCTGACATAACCTGGCACCAACGGATTGGACTGGACACCTTTTCCTCGTCGCAGCCGAAGATACAGGCCTGTCCCACCGCTGCGCTACGGCCCATACCAGTCGGAGGCCCGCCGCTTCAACAACATCCACAACGCAACCGAGGCCCGCTGAGACCGAACATTGATGACGACGACGACGCACGTGCTGGTGCTGCTACGATACGAGCGAGTAACAGGGCGTTCCATGGAAACAGTGCGGTCCGCGTACTTGTGGCTGTTGCTATTTGACGCGTCCGCCTGGTGGGTCTTCAGCACGTGTAGAGCCGGCTATTTGGTAAAAACAGCTTGCTGATGATGCGTGTATAAGGCATTGCACCCCATTTGTCCTCTGAGTGGTGGTTCTTATATTACCTCATGGTGCTCATTAGCATTGTTGATTTGTGGTGGGATCGGAGAACAATGGGCAGCAAGCTCGTCCGATCACAGACTTATCTGCAACGTCTTGATGAATAACTTTACTTGTAAGCATAGAAAGAACAATACGATTGATTTATACTTTGTTCACACATTACATGCTCTGGGTAAAATTCAGGAATGCAATTTTTTCCTCCCAAGGGAACTATAACAAATTTATTGGAACTGTCTGAACTTTGTGGAAGAGACCCCGTCTCATTTCATGTTCAGGTTCTATTTATAGCATAACGATACGTACCATTTATTTCCTTTTCTTTTTCGTGTTTATTCGTATAGGAAATAGATGACATGTACGTATCATGTTGCCAATATAGTATACACATGCACGACGAGATCAGGTGTCATAACATTATTTTCCGAATTTTATTGCATCTAGACTTGAAGAAACAAAAACTGACCCTATCCATTTGACCGAAACCCTCCTCTACTACTTAAAGCAAAAGTTCGTCAAGCAATTTGCACACTGTTCCAACAGCATTGGTGCAAGATCAAGCAAGCAGGCCAATGCCCCCAGTACTGTACACTTGTTTAGGGTCACCAAGAAACCACGAAACAAGTAAGCCGCGGAACCTAGGTTATTCTAGCCATAAATTTGGCCGGCTCGTGTAATACTTAAACACCATCGCGTTTGAGCAGGGGAAGACGATCTTATAATGAATACGATGTCCCTAAACCACGAGATGCTGCTGCTCTTTATGACACCGTAGCACACATGCTTCCATGCCACCTTGGGCCCTGCCGCCATGGTTTTGCATGGCCGCCGGTTTGGCCACATAGCACTCAAAGGAGACAGCTTTGGATTTTGTAGCAACTTGACCAGTTGCCTAGCCATCTTTCTCCTTGTTCTCTTTGGAGGATCCACCTCTCATTGGAGGATGCATGTATGTATTTTGTGATCCTTGTGCTTACCCCCAACAACTTTATTTCTTGGCCTCTTACCTGCTTACCGTTTTTAGTTGTTTTATTTTACTTTTGGAAAGGCAGATACTAATATCCTATAAAGTATGTGGATATGTTAAATATTTCTTGACTTCTTAATTATTTTTGCAGTGCCTTGCTATCGTGGTTGAATGATTGAGAGATCTATCTAGCTATCTTGCTATTCAATTTTATGCGACAACTTGAAGTGTCGAATTATATGCGTGCTCTATATATCTATATGTAACTCGTAGTATTAATATCATAGATTGGTATCGTTGTAGTATATATGGCATGTCAATAAAAGATATTTTCAATAACGATAGTAATAAAATAAGTTAAGTTCTCTTGGCCGATAGTGTATCTTGAAAGCGTGATATTATATTGTTTACCCGTTTCTTATTGTATTTCATACAAATCTACTAGAACATGGGAAAAAATAAAAGAAACAACGGCAACAAGGTAAATTAAGCAGTTTGCAGGAAAAAAGAAAGCAACAAGAACTATTTAGAGAAGGTGTTTTATTTATAGCTAATTAATATTTTAGTAATATACATGTTTTCATCGATAACGAGGCGTTTGTGGTGACTCCGTAAATTTTTAAATCAGACGATTCAGACTTTTAGGGGTGCTCATAGAGTTAGAGTGTGTGTGCGTGTTCTTAGAGATGAGTGCTTTATAAGTGTATATGAGTATCTGTATTTTGTGTAGAAATTAGAGGTCCAAACAGAAAATGCATAGCTACCTGCTACCCTCTCCTGGATTATAAATCACGCCCCGCACTTCACAGTTCACACAGCCTTCCTCCACCATCACGTTCTTCCTCCCCTGTTCCGGCCAAAGAACCAGCAAGCAAAAAGAGAACCCACCGAGGCCGAACGAAGAAATGGAAGACCGCCACCACTTCCCCTCCTCGTTGGAGACTCCGGAACACATCGGCGCTGCCTACTACAACTTGAGTTCGCCGTCTCCATGGCCTCGCCACGAGTCCCGCGACGATGACGACGCCGGCGTGCTCCACCGCCACTACCTCGACGCCTGCTTCCTGTGCGGGCGGCTGCTCGGTGAAAACAGGGACATCTTCATGTACAGGTAAGCGCCCCACGCCAAGGGACCGTGTTACGTGCACGTCTGAAACAAGCCGCCGTTTTTTGTTGTGATCGTTGTGGTCTCGCGCGTGGATGCAGGGGCGACACGCCGTTCTGCAGCGAGGAGTGCCGGCAGCAGCAGATCGAGACCGACGAGGCGAGGGAGAAGAGGTCTAGACGATCCCCCGACAGGAAGGAGCAGAGGCAGAGCAGCAGCCCGCGGAGGATCCCCGCCTGGGCTCGGTGGACGCCTCCATCTGATCGATCGACGGCGTCCCAAGAAACTAAGGTATAGGACCGTTAGAATTGAGCAGGGGTTGGTTCGTGCCTGGTGCACTCAAGTTTGCGTGACATCTGCGTGGCCTCCATCTTGTTGGCGTCCCAAGAAACTACGATTTGAGCAGCTCCATTCGGGGACGTGGGCTTGCCCGCTGGCCAGAATCAGTTATACGTCCCTGTTTTCTTGGAGAAAGAACAGATAGGCTCCAACAAGGTTTTTGTTCCGTTGCCCGGCGCGGTCGAGCGCTTGCAACACTTTGTGTGCTATTGGCATGTAATCCATTCCGGTATCATCATGTAAGAAAAGTTTTTATTGTTTTTCTTACGGACTGACTCGGAACTGCAACAGATATTGATACTCACCAACGAGCGGTGTTTTCGTGACATAGTTCCAGCTACCAGAGAATGAACAACGACTCGGTCTGTAGTGTGCCCAACATTAACAAATAAAGCGAGGTAGCGAGTCATCGTCACCTCACCTGTCACCTTCATGGGCCAGACCGAACGGGAGTACTTAGTAGTAGTACATTCTATCATCAATTATAGATACTTTCAAACGTCAACTTCTTCGAGCTTCCAGACTTGAGCTGGTACCACCACCAGTTTCTAGATTCAAGGACCTGCGCGGCTCTGAAAAACTATGAAGGATACAGGCCCGTACTGTCGGTACGAAGAACATGTCATGGGAATCAATGTCTAACACCGCACGATTAGTTTCGACTTGATAAACAAAAAAGGGGGGGCAAATTAACAACAAGTACAAACAAAGCAGTACGGCTCAAGTTTCAAGTGTTCTTTTGGATTCATTAATCAAATGCCACAGACCTCCCCGTCTCCGATCCACTGGACAGTTTATTTCCCTGTTTCCATTGCTGGCTTGTGCTCGTCGCGAGTTGCAGCCATGTGCACGAGCGCTCCGAGGCAGAAAGAAAGCAACAAGAGAGAATCGTTTTAGGCAGCCTATGCGCGCCCTTGATGATGAGCCTAAAGAAAACCACACTTGGGAGCTTCTCCCGGCGCAAGATCCTTGACACGTTACGACATCGCAGTGCGCCGGCTGCGAGCTGTGTGTTCCCCCTGGCCGCTGCAGGCTGCAGCCATGTGAGGTCTTGCGGCTAACGAAACAACAATGCTGTTGTAGTTCAGTCAGTAGTCACTCGCTCACTAGGTAAACACAAGCGCATCAGCTGTGTGTGATGACCGTCAGACCACATATAAAAGAACGCCAACTTTGTTGTTGTTTTCTAGAAGCAGCGTGCACGGGACCATTTGCTCGATCGTTACTGGCTGGGGCCTGGGTGGATTAATGGTTATCGGACAATTTAGAATTTCATCTTATGGACTGGCACTAGCTTCCATGTTCACCAATGGGAACGATTGGTGACATGATGTCGTGGCCACTTCGGTTCGAGAAAACAACGCCACCTCGCATGTCAACGCGACGGGAATCTGTTTTTCCTCTTCTTTCAATTTCATTTCTTCCGGACTACGCCTGGGAAATATCAGCGGTCTAGAGATTCATGACCTTGATTTGAATAGCAGCCAACTCTACTTTGTATTGTGAAGAAGTCGTAATGTTCGAACTCAGGTCTTCAGCTCACAGAATGAAGCTGAAACATGGCAAATGCATGCAATGTGCCAGGCTGGCAGGTTCCAGCAAGCTTATAATCTATCTTTAGGTGGACAACGCAAATCACTTAAACATGTGCGAGGTAATAGTCGTATGCCAGATCACAGGGGTCACTTTTTGGCTTGTTCTGCAACCTCTGTCCAAATTAAAACACATGCATCCATCGGGTGGCTCTCTCTAATTTTTCCCATAGAAAACGAAACGAAGTAAAGCCAGCTATGAGTTGGTTAATTAACCGCCAAGCCGCTAACCTCTCTCCTCCCTGTCGTTTTAAGGCACGGCCCCTCCGCCCCGTTCCCTCCAAGCGCAGCTGCCGTCGTCCTGCCTCCTGCGCCTCCGTGCCAACTCCGGAAACCGGCTCGACGTGCCAAGAGACGCCGCCGGCCGATGGAGTTCACGTCATCCTACTTCCACGCGTTCGGTAACCCCGACTTCGCGGCGGTGTTCTCCGGCGGTGACGGCGGCGGCAGCGCGCAGGCTCGTCGGCCGCTTCCCTTCGCGGACGACGATGCCGCCCGCGTGAGGAAGGCAGCGGCGAGCAGCAGGAGCCCGGCGGCGAGGCACGCGCCCTCCGTGTTCTGCGTCCCCGACATGAAGGCGGAGGAGGAGCACCATTTCCTGGACGAGTGCACCCTCTGCCACAAGGCCCTCTGCGGCGGCGACATCTTCATGTACAGGTCCGCATTATGCCTACACGTACGACAACGGCAGGTTCTATAATCGTGTTGATTTCGCCATAACACTGCGTGCGTGTTCTTGGGGAGAAGAGGGGACACGCCGTTCTGCAGCGATGAGTGCAGGAGGGAGCACATCGACATGGACCGCGCCAAGCACCGTAGGAAGAAGCAGAGCTCCCCCACGGCGCAGCAGGCAGCGGTGGCGCACAGGGAGCGTCCCCAGCGGCAGCTTCAGCCACAGCGCTAACTGGAGCTCATGGAGGATCCAAACCTGTTCTGGACACGATCCTGCGCGACGATTGTGTCCCGCACACCGACGTCGGAGGAAGAATTCTTGCACGTTCGTAGTAGTACTAAACAAGGGATTCTTGCATATGGAGCCACGGCCTGCATTTCCCCGTTGCATATAGGGGAAATGACGAAAGTAGCGATAATTCTTTGTGGGCCGGCACACGGGTTTGTTGCTCGTCGTGCTCATTTTTGTTCGATTGCTTATTAAGATCAGGACCGTTGGAGCCAGTGAAATGAGCTATTTTCTATATTAACACAACCTTTTACTTACGAATGGGTGCGGTTTCCATGGAACCGACTTGCTTGAGTCGCAAGTAGTAGTAAGTTGCGCTGCTACCCACTACAATTCCGGTTAAAAAAACTCCAAAAGTAGGGTGACCAACCTACCAGCCCCGCAGCCCGTATAAAGGAAACAAGTGACAACGAAGCACGAAAAATGAAAATGCAATGATCTGAGGATCCAGCTTCTTCCCGGCACGCTTTTCTCCTGCCGTGAATCGTGAGCTGGTCTGAAAGAAATCAGGAAGCGTGTAACCTCTCACTGGAGGCAGCGCGCTATATATATTGCTATGAAACTAGCGTTGCAAGTTTATCTCCAAGTTGGAATGCATGAACTTGATCTCAAGCGAACTATACAAAATATTCTATCTGCAACTTTTGTTTTCATCGCTCCTGTCGTTTGATTTTTTTTGAGGAATCTCACTCTGTTGTTTTGATTTTATACCCGCCAGTTGGAAATTTCCAGTTAATTAACTACCCCCTTCGATGCTTTTCCATTGAGCCGAAGTTCAGTGTCTGAAACGGTTTTGGCTGTTGTTTTGTAAGCAGTAACTACTTGTCTACTTTAGCTGTAAATATCAAACCGATGAAACTAATACTACTACACCTGTCCCAGTAAATTAATCGTTCAACCTTGAAACGCGAAAAAATATAGATGCATATGACAAATTAAGCGGTTTCACGAGATGCCATTGCCAATGTCAAGAACATGTTCTGACACTGACAGGTCCTTGGGGAAGTGCTACAAGAACCGGTTCGGTGGTCCAGTAGCGGGGACTAATAGTCAAGTCTTATAAGCTTTTTAGGCTACTGAGCAGCTACCTCAGCGCGGGTCATTGTTGCGAGTAGCTCAGCTACTCAAGAAAATGACTCCATTCACTGGAATCTTGCGTCCCATGTCTCACTTCACATCGACGAATCTGTGCCTCTCTTCTCGTCCAAGGGTGCCAGATGTCCTGAACTCCTGATGAACTTCGCAAACAAGTTCATGGAAAGATAGCCACATCAAAGAACGCTTCAAACTTCTAAAAGTGATAATGTCCAAACTGAAAGCAAGAACAACTCCTGCAAATAATTCCCGAGCTCGTGGAGTGTTGACCATGGCTGGAAATTCTCAGGCGAAACACGATCCGAGCCTTCGTTTTGTGCAAGCTTGTTGTCGTAAGGCTGTTCCGTTCCGTTCCGTTCCGATCCGCGACGAGAAGATTCACTCGGACGCGCGAAAGGTCACCAGCCCCAACCGGCACCCGGCCGTCCAGATCTCTTTGAAATGTGGGGCCACAACTCAGTGAGCCCCACGCGTCGTCGTAACAGCCTGCCGGGAAATCTGGAGCGCAGCCAAAGGACGTAGGGGGCGCGTGGGACCGGCGGGTTCGCCCCCGTACCGTAACTAACGCGCCGGCCTCCACGTAACGTACGGGTAACTGCTACTGACAGGTGGGTCTAAACGGTCTCCAGGCGGGCCACGTGCCCCCCTTCCGTTGCCATTATTAAACGCCGCCCGCATCTCCTAGCCTCGCCTCCCCTCCCCTCCCCTCCCCTCGAAGCATCCACGCAATTGACCCAGACGCGCAAAGGGAAAGAGGCATCGGGGCACGGAGGGATCGCGGAACAATCTCGGGCAATTTGCTTGCGGCTGCCGGTGACAGGGATCAGGAAGGGGTGGATCTCGCCGGACTTACTCGACTACGTGCCTTCTACCGCCACCGGGAGCCCGATCGCTAGGGGCGCCCCGCGCCAAGGACACACACACACACACAGAGAGAGAGAGAGAGAGAGAGAGAGAGATTGATGGCAGGAGCGGGGCATCTGCAGACGTATTTTTTGTACGCCTGCTTCCTCTGCCGGAAGCCGCTCGCCGAGAACCGCGACATCTACATGTACAGGTTCGGTGCCGCCATTCATCTCATTTTATTTTCTTCTCCGTTATCGCCCCCACCCCCCAATTGCCATTGAACGGCGCCCTCACGAGCCACATGCATGCGCGCATGCGATCGTCTCCGGCGAACAGAGGTGACATTCCGTTCTGCAGCGAGGAGTGCAGGAGCGTGCAGATTGAGGCGGACGAGGCGGCGGAGAGGGCGGAGAGAGCCAGCGCCCGGAGGCCGGCACATGGGCCCTCGACCGCCAGAGGGGTGGACGGCCCACAGGAATGCGGCAAGATCCGGGCCGGGTCCGTCCTTGCTCTGTAGCGCAGGTTCCGGAGGCCTTCTTTTATTTTTATTTTTCCCCTGTTATTACTGCCTTAATCACGAGCACGTACCACTACCACCAGATGTCGTCGCGTTCGTCTGCACGGGTTTGTGTTTTTGTCTAAACCCGTTCGGCGGTGGTGTGTTGATTACTAGTCGCTGATGCATCGTTTCTCTGCATTCAGCGAGAATAATAAGACTAGTGGGACCTGTGATCTGAAGACGCCATTTTGATTTTTTTTAGTGACTCTGATACGTCGACGTCTGTACGTATTAGTCTCCTCTTGCTGCTATTCGCGTGTACGAGACATTCCATCGTACGTATAACCAATCGGTGGCGGTGGTTACGTCTCACCGGTGTCCTGTGATCATTTGTCGCTGCACGTGTACCTGGTAGTTGGTGCCCAGCTGAGGAGACGGCTCACAGGAGAGGAAACTGACCAACGCGACGCATTCAAGTACTGAACTTGGGCCAGACGGTGCGGTTTCAGTTCTGACTTGGTGCTCGTTCCGATTCAATCAGCATCGTGCAACTCTTTGACAGGAGCAATCAGTGCGCGCGCACAGTTGGGCCGATAAAACAACGGCCATCTCCTCGAGTGAACAACGCATGCAGCATAGCGTTCGCAGACTTGCGGATGTTCAGGGACACCTGGTAGGAGCAGAAGCAGCGTCGCCCTCGCACCCGCGAGCAGTCCGGGGGCGGGTGCGTGCCGACCTGCTTCGCGTCCACACGCTCTTGGCGCGGCACGCGTCATTGATCGGAGAAAAGGATGCAGCTATTAGACGTGCGACCTGCCATGCTACGCTTGACTGACGACTCCGGGTGGCCGGTGCCGCCGCCGTAATGGGGAGTGCATGCTCCGGCCCTAGCTGCTGCACTGAGGGAAAGCTAAAGCAGAATAGCCGGTCGCCGCTGGGCTGGGATGGGCCACCCTTCATCATCAGTTTCACATGTCTTTGCTGGGCAGGGGCGGTACAAGTTGGAGCAAACGTACAGGCCCGTGACGCGCACGTCGGAAAGGTAAACAGAACATCCTGTGGACCTGTGGCGTGGCTGTTGTGCATGAATCTGGCACTGTAGCGCACGCAAAGACAGGTCAGGACGTGATAAAGCCGCCCGTCGTTCTACGGCGCGTGTGGGGGGGAGCAACAAGACACGCCAATCGATCTATCTACTCAGCCTCGAGGTGATCACTGATCAGTTTCTTCTTTTGAGAGAGAGAGGGGAACTGGTCAGTGATTGGACTGGTATGCACAGGACAAAACGGCTAAAAACATTGGGAAACACACATACTCTTTCCTTTTGAATTATTTTAAACTAACCAGCTTCAAATAATTTAAAACAGAAGGACTATTGTTTTTTTATATTTCCATGACAGGAAGAAAAAAATCACAATCAGAAAGACAAGATAGAACAACGAACCATAGAACCACATTCCATGTCATTAAGTCTAACCAACATAAACAGTAGTCAATTCATAACAACTTTTGTGTTTTTATACAAACAAATCTGTGTATTTCCAACCATCTCACGGCGGTCTTTATCCATCACTCGCACTTTCCTCGTCTCTCTGCTCCGCGGTGCACATGCTACACACCCTCGGTCAGCTGCCCGGAGGGGTAGCAGTTAGCTAGACGCATGCGCCCGGTGGCCATGGCCCTGAGGACGAACCAGACGGGCTGTAGGAGGGCAGCAACATCGTAGATCGGAGACGGGCCATAGGCCCATAGTGCCGCGCCTTGGCAGCGGGAGGCGAGGGTGGCGATTCGCGTCTGCTTTGCTCGACTTGTCAGTGCTTAAGTGCAAATCTTCATCCCGGTTTTCTCCAATACGGGAAAAAATAGGAACTCCCCGAATCAAAAACGGTAATGGCTTTCGATCCCATTCCAGACCACCCTCATCTCGATCCCGCCAAGATTTCGACAAGATCCTGAACATTTCGAAAACGATGGAAAAAAAAACGGATTCAGGACCGGGACGGGATGGTCCTGATTTCGGCTTTACTCCATTGTTGGGCCGACCTGGCTTTTGTGGAGGGCCGGTGAGTTTAGGCTTGTTTTTACAGTAAGCCGCACGATCATTTCGACGCCGGATAGAGCTGCGACTTCACGCCCGATCCACCGGAAAGTACCCAACCCGAACTGTAAACTGTTCCCAAAACCCTACCTCCGCCTCGTCAGCCAGGTATGCTCGCCGCCTGGAGGCTGTCGCAGCGAGCCGTCACCTCTCCCCTCTTGGGCCTCGGGCGGTCTCAAATCCGGAACCCTTTCTCTGCCATGGCTACTCTCTCCCCTGCCGCCGCCGCCTCCCCGAAGAGGCTGAGGGTCTACTCCTCCGCCGCCGATGGCGACTCCCTCAACGGCGCGGCCAGCGGCAAGCGCGTGGGGACCCACAACGGCAGCTTCCACTGCGACGAGGCGCTCGGCTGCTTCCTCATCCGCCTTACCTCCCAGTTCGCTGGCGCCGACGTCGTCCGCACCCGCGACTCCCAGGTCTCTCTCTCCCTCCGCATACGACTCGATTTGCCTAGCATTCCTGGTAGTACCCATGCATTTGACTTGAGTTCGCACTGCTGCATCACAAATTCGGAACCTGAATCTTAAGAATTAAGGTTGTGAGTATGCGTGCACCCTGCTGTCATCTTGTTGTGACGTGCTGTTGAGCTGCTTTTGTATACATGGTTGGATGATTCATTCGTCCACTGCTCTGAAAACTCTTCTCTATTGTTAGTATCAGAAGTGCACTAATTAGTATTTACGGCTCTTATTAGTTACCGCATTTCTGTCAAAGTAGACATCTGTATGCCATTCTATCGAGCATTTTCTATTTTGAGATCTTATTGCTATTTTTTGTATCCAGGAATTGAACTCACTTGTATGCTTCCTCGCTGAACTTTGTCCGTAGATCCTTGATACGCTGGATGCCGTCCTTGATGTTGGTGGCGTGTATGATCCCAGCCGCCACCGCTATGATCATCACCAGAAGGGCTTCAATGAGGTCTTCGGGCATGGATTTAACACGAAACTAAGCAGTGCCGGGCTTGTCTACAAGGTACTCCCCATGGATGCCACTGATTTTGAATCCTTCTATAGACAACTCCTGAGGAATTAGTAAACTGTTCTTTGATGTAATGATGAATGAATGCCTCTAGGCTAAAATCTCTGGTAATGTATTATCAATGACACCATAGCGTCAAATGGATTTTTGAGGCCATTTGGTTACATACGATGATAACCCTTTTATCTGTTTTATCTTAATGGAAGCTGGGAGCTTTTTATATCAAAAATGATCATGCCATTTCTATGCACCACCATGCCTTAATGTGCCAGTTTACTGAAGCTTACTGGTTGCAAACTGAAGATTGAGACTACATGTTCACTAGTTTTATTTTATGTCATTGTTGACATTTAACTTGTAAAATTGCCTGATATTGCAGCATTTTGGTAAAGAGATAATTGCAAAGGAACTTGGGGTCAGTGAGGATCATGAAGATGTTCACCGCTTGTATCTTGCGATATATAAAAGCTTTGTTGAGGTTTGAACTTTATCACATTACTAGACGTGTAGACTTAAAAGTTCAGGATATTGCCTATAGTTAGATTTGATTGTAATTTGTGATCCACTCATTGGTCGTTGAGGGTCTAAGAGGTGTGGAGTTGTTTTTCCCCTGCAATTATTATTTTGTTGAATTTCGTGAACTTGGGATACCAGTGACCAATGTGCCTTTTCGTCTTAGATGGGGGAAGTATGGACTAAAATAAGATTTTCAGGGATTCAATGCAGTATGTTTCTACAATTAGAGTTGTTGGTAGTCTTACTTTGCTTAGACCATAATTGTAGGATGAACTGACGGTTGTGTTATCCCCAATTTAATGTAAGAGAAGTTTTAATGAGACAGAAATCACTACTCGTTGCAGCTGTATCATTGACAAGCTTCAAACCCTAAACAGTCATCTGAACATAGTTTCTGAGACATAGGTTGTAGTGCTTTGTTATTTATTCACAAGGTCACATAAGGCGCTAGGCGCTAGGCGGGCAGTGACCCACCGCCTAGAGCCTAGGCATGCCTAGGTGTTTTATACTAATACAAATATTTAAAAAAATTTGAAAACATAAAGGTATATTCATACCTAATTTTTTGCTGCAAGACTGATTTTCTGCCTATAAACAATAGCTCACAGAGGGGCGCTGGACCTACCGATGCAGAGTAGGAGAGAGGTCCCCGACGGCGTAGGGTTGTCGTCCTGGAGTGCGCTGGCGGCGCACGTTAGGTCGGCGGGGGAGGATGGCGCCGGCAGCGGGGGACGAGTACAGCAGGGAAGGCACCGGCTGCAGGGGACGAGGGAGGCGGCGGCGCACGAGAAGGGGCGGCGGCTTGGGACGAGGGCGGCGGGGGACGAGAGGGCGGCAGCGGAGGACGAGGGCGGTGGCGACGCACGAGAGGGCGGCAGCGGCGACGCACGGGAGGGAGAAAGCGCGGGAGAGGGTGGGCGGGAGAGGGCAGCGAGGGAGAGAGCTGAAGACAGCCCGCGGCGCGGGAAGAGCTGCCACCAACAAAAAAAACGCGTCAGTTTTCCTCTGCCTCCTCACGCTCCCGTGCAGCTCCGCGTCGCCTCAGCATGCGCCGCGCTCCGACCGCCTTGGCCCCGCCTCACTCCCTAGGCGAGGCGTCGGGGCTCCGTCTAGCACTTAAGCGCGCCTGGGCGAGCGCCTCACGCCGCCTTTTGTCTTACTGTTTATTCATGTGTCTGTGTTTTACCATTAGTGTTTGATGTGCCAAAGAAATAATGATTCTGTCATATAACAGGCACTTGATGCAATTGATAATGGAATCAATCAGTATGACACAGACCAGCCACCAAAATATGTGAACAATACACACCTGTCTTCTCGCGTTGGGCGTCTTAATCCAGACTGGACTGATCCAGATCAGTCTCCTGAGAAGGAGAATGCGGCATTTCAACAGGCAATGATGCTTGCTGGAGGTGAATTTATGGAGGTATTATACCTATGTCCCTTCATTGTTAATTCGTTGTGCATCAGCTTCATGTTTGCTCTCTCCTTTTTGCATGACAACGTTTCCGCCTTTATTGCCAGAGTGTTCGCTTTCATGTTAAATCATGGTTACCTGCAAGATCTATTGTCGTGGAATGTTTGTTATCAAGAGGAAAGGTTGATCCAAGTGGAGAAATCATGGTTTTGGATAGATTCTGCCCGGTAAGATCTTGACCCTTTTTGGTCCACACTGGGTCCTATTGGTATCCACATCTGAATTTTGTTTGCTGGGTTCTTATACTACCAGAGCCATAAATGTTATGCTTACAACAACAACAATAACAACAACAAAGCCTTTGTCCCAAGCATGTCGGGGTAGGCCATAGATGTTGTGCTTATCTAACTTTTTTACCTAGAAATTAACCTATGGGGCATGTGCAATTAGACAGTTAATTCAAGTACCAGTATCACATCTCTGATTGCAGTCAGATGATTAATTTAGTTATATTATATTTCCAGACATGCTTCAGGAACTTCTGTAGCTTAGTTATTTTCTGCTATTTTGAAATGTAATATTATTACTTCTTATCATATAGCCTTCTTTTTATAATTACAGTGGAAACTTCATCTATTTGAACTTGAAGAGGAGCTGAAGATTGAGCCCCTGACCAAATATGTGCTGTATCAGGTAAGGAGCCCTGTCCTTCTGAGATTATATTTTGTACCTTGATACAGTTTTGTTTAGATTAACCATTTTTTACACGTTTTTTCCTGGGTCTTGAGGGTAGTATTTACTATTTCTGTCTTCCCCCATGATTTGTCAATGATATAATAACTCCATGTTCCCTCATAAACAATGGGTCTACTCCTTGGTCATGTTCTAATCCTGAGAATTAAAGTGCCTGCAATAGAACTTTTAAACATGTTATTTACCTGTTCTTTGCAATATGGTTACTGGTGTTTCATAACCGTTCCAATATACTCATTTGGTTTTGGCCACTTAATTACAGGATGAGAGGAGCAAGAGTTGGCGAGTGCAAGCAGTATCTGTTGCTCCTGACAGGTTTGAGAGCCGAAAGGCTCTGCCAGAAAAGTGGAGGGGCATGAGGGATGACGAACTGTCTCAGGAAACTGGCATTCCCGGCTGTGTATTTGTTCATATGAGTGGCTTCATTGGGGGCAACAAAACCTACGAGGGAGCCTTGGAAATGGCAAGAGCTGCTGTCAAATTCTGATTCAATCGAAATATCTATCAGACAATTTTCACCTAGGTTACCATTGGTTAAGTGAAATCCTATGGGTGCCACTGACTATCAACATTACGCTATTTGACCTTCGTTGACCCGTAGTTGTAACTGACATTTGAGTACCCATATTCTGCCATCCTCATCTGATAGAAGAGGTTCATTAATCCTTTTTTATTCTGGAAATTGGTGTAAGTTATGATTCTTTAAGAAAATGGAAGAACCCGTAATACAATTGTAGAATATTTTGCTTTCAGTATACAATGGTGTTGTGTGTGCATTGACAGGAAGTGCCGAACAAGGAAATTGCATACGTTATAGAAAATGCTTAAAGGCCAATTGGTCAAGCTACCCTTCAACTGAATCTGTACTGGGATCAAATCGTTCAGCTTTACAGCTTGAAATGATATGAGCGTGATACTTTCAGTATAGGTACATCACTGATTCTAAACTTTGTTTGGCAGTTAAACGACGCTCATGTTTCACTTTTTGGGCCATCGTGTCGTTTCTGTGCCTGCCGTACCGGCGAGGCTCCTACAGTACTCTAGCCTAGGCCAGTAGGCCTCACGACCTGGATGTGCCCGTTGTAGCCTCGTTTCTAAATCGTTCGATTATGTCAGCCCGGTTAGCCTAGACTTGTTGATGCTGCGTTCCTTTGTTGCATGTGATTTGAAGACTAGGAACGACGGCGCATGTAAGCCTGGCCACGCAGACACTCCCACGCCGGTTCTAAAAAAAGGATTGCTCAAGAACACACATCATTTTGCTGAGATGTTTTTTTTTGAAGGAACATTTTGCCGAGATATCATCACGCTCTTCATCAGGGCCGTCACCCTAGAGGCGTTCCCGTCATGTCAGACGCTGCAGCCAGTACCGTGCTTGTTTGCTATTCCTATTCTGAAAGCTCGGGAAGATAAAATCGCCATCCCGTTCTATCCACCTTTGGCAGATCTTATCTTATCAGAAAACCAGTGTCTTATCCAAGATTCCCCGTCATGTTTCAAGCTCACGCTCTGCCAGTCGTGGTCATCTTGGATCTAAAGTTGCACCCCGCGCGCTGTTACCTTTTCTTAAAGTTTAGTTCATTTGCACATGTATTTGATCCCGATCTGCTGCGCCTGGAGATGAATTAATTTGTCCCGATAAAGATGAGCATTCTCCTCCTTTTCTCTTTCACTATTCAAGAACGCTTGATCATGTTCATCCATGACTTAAAGCCGGCCACCGTGGTCGTGTCTGGAGAGAAACCACATATACGCACCCGCGCTTTGAGCTCGATCCCTGTCCAGTCCTTTTCTGTTAGAACTGGTAAGCACTGCTGCGATGTGCCGATCATCAAAGCGAAATCCGGTCTAGATCCCTAAACCATGGGAGGTGCATGCAGAGTTAGCCGTCCCATCCAGCAGATCTTCGTGGATATTCCGCCGTGCTGTGCTATCACGTTCTCGGATGTACGGTCTACGGTAGCCCAAGAGTTGATTGTTAAGGTGACTGTATGTCTCACCTTCAAATCAGTCTTTTTTTCTCTTCTTAAAGAGAAGAAGAATTAGTATTTTGTATGATTCGTCAAATGGTATTGGCTCGAGCTGAATTCACTTCCTGCGTTCCAGTACGTCGTCGTCAAAACAGCTCTTTGCTTCGAAGAAAGAAAGAGAGAGAGTTCCGCATTTGAATGAAACAAAAAAGCCGTGTCTTTTAAAAGGCCGTAATTTTGTCGATTAGGTGCAGCGAAAAGTACTTGTCGCTGCGTTTCAGAGAAGCATAGTGCCGTGCTTCTCTATATATATTTCTTGGGCACAGGATCATTTCCTGCTCGCGCAACTGAAAGCTAGCCCCCAAAAAGTAAGCAGAAACGCTATGGGACGTGCGGTTTCGGGACCGGAAAGCGACGTTCCATCACAACCAAAACCCGCCACACCTCGACACATCGCGCGCGCACGAGTAGTTTTCACCGTTTCACCACCCTGCCGCCCGTCCGTCAGTTTCTCTGACGCGCGCACGAACACACATCCGCCGGCATCCGGAGCCGGCCATGTGATACGCATGCATGTGTGCCGCGCGAAAAAAGAGCGCGGCTCCCTCCCCTCCATGTGCGAAGTGGATGCGCTTTGGGTCGCCACTACCGATCTCCTGGCCCCGAAGAAGCAGGGGTTGCCGCGGGGCGGTGGCCGAAGAAAAAAAGACGGCTTCCAGCCCGTTTCCTGGCAGAAAAAAGGACTCCGTAACGAACGCGACCGCGCGCCTTTGAAATCAGACGTCGTCACCGCGCACCGCTTCGCCGTGTCCGAAGCATACGCGCCGGCGTCATAGTTCGCAGGCAACCGAGATGCTCACCACGCGTTACGAACGGCCGGGCACATCACATTGCGACATAGGAGTAGTAGGTAGTACGTTTTCCTGTGACACGGAACGGAACCGGCAACTTCTGTCGAGGCTCTCTCGCTGCGGGCCGCCCCGCGCTTTCGGAGACCACGTCGCGCCAGGCACGCGATTTCGGGGTGGGGGCTTGGCTCTTCGTCCTGGCGCCGACCGCGCGCGACGTATACGAGCCTAAAAGAACGGCGGGGAGGAGGAGCAGGCGGGGCGCGACGTGACCACTGAGCTGAGCACCAGCCGAGGGTAGTGCCGCGGCACATGCAGGCTACGCCCGGGTGACAGGTAGCGCGGGCGTAACCGAAAGTGCCTGTGCCACGGCGAAGTGGTGCTCCTGTGGCTTGGATCAGGGACACATGTCCGCTGCTCGCGGCGCTCCTTTTTCTGGCGGACGACACAGTTCCGCTGGGTGCTGATGGTGTTCTGCAGAACTCGCAACGAACAGCTTCAAGTGGTACATATAGGCACATGTAAGCCCTCTGGAAGAATTTACTATACCGTTATACTTAGTGTACAACTATTCTAATCCAGATGGTCATCTCCGAGAGAGAGAGGGACTTTGTACCCTTAACCTAGTGGCTTAAGCTGCTTGTTCATATCTCAATGTTGCCTTGCCAGTGGAAGTGAGTGAAAAAAGGGAGCGTGATGACTACACACAAACAATAGCTGCGGAAGATTGTAAGAGATGTTCTTGTTTTGTTGATGATTTATTTTGGTTCATTCTAGCTTACGACTGAACTATAGACATATATAGACATGTTAAAAGAATTAGCAAGAATATCGAGCAGCCTACAAGTGTATCGAAAAGGTTTAAAATCAACCTGTAAAAAGTGTAATAAGTCAAATATTACAAGTCACTTCACTCAATTGGTCCTAGGTGCTTGGCTAAGAAGGGTACTAAAAGAGAGCACTACGAGTACAAAAACAAACCGTTGCACTGACCTCCCATTCTGTTTTTCAAATTCAGCGCAGAGTAAAAGTCGCGGATCAAGTGGCCGCCGGAGCTCTATATAAGCACAACCAACCCAACCCTCCAGCACACCTCTCGCAGTCTCACCCTGCCCAAGCAACCATCAGTCTGCTACAGCAGCTCAGCTCGCGACTTGCGCAAACTCTGCCGCCAGTACTCGCCATGGCAAGAATGCTCGTCGAAGCGCCCGCTGGCTCGCCGGCCCCGTCAGCAGACTCCCTCAACTCGGACATGGTCCTCATCCTCGCCGGCCTGCTCTGCGCGCTCGTCTGCGTCCTCGGCCTCGGCCTCGTCGCACGGTGCGCGTGCTCGCGCCGCTGGACCGCCGCGGTCGGGGGACGGGCACCACAGGGCGCCGCGGCCGGCGCGAACAAGGGCGTCAAGAAGGAGGTGCTGCGCGCGCTGCCGACGGTCACGTACGTCTCCGACCGCAGCAAGGCGGCGGAGGAGGGCGCCGCTGATGAGGCGGACGAGTGCGCCATCTGCCTCGCGGAGTTCGAGGACGGCCAGGCCATGCGCGTGCTGCCGCAGTGCGGCCACGGGTTCCACGCTGCCTGCGTCGACACGTGGCTGCGCTCGCACTCCTCGTGCCCGTCGTGCCGTAGGGTGCTGGCCGCGGAACTCCCGGCCGGCGATAGGTGCCGGCGCTGCGGCGCGCGCCCCGGCGGCCTCGGCGCGCTCTGGAAGGCGCCTTGCAGCGCCGAGGTGCCGGCGTTCTTGGCGTAGTGCGCTGCGCACTATAGGCAGGAATTAACCGATGTGCAATCTCATTGGTTAATTTTTTTTCTCTCTTTTTCTTTTCTTTCTTTTTGGACTCGTAGGCTTCATTGTTTTTTAGGCGAGATTTGTTAGCATTTGGGGCCTTACATCAAATGTGTATGCTATTTGATGGAGAAAAGGTTGTCCTTGTAATTTCTCTGTACATAGTTGCAATGATATAAAGCTTTGTGTTTTTTTCAACTGGAAGTGCCTGAACTATTCTCTCATTTTTTTCCCTTTTCTGAAGGAGTGTCTGGATTCAGAATTGATGTGCTGTCATTGTTAGCAAAGTGGATCATACTCGAGTCCCGTTTGGTATCATGAGATAATCATGAATTCAGTTGTTCATCAATTCAAGAGTGTTAGTCTGAATTTGACTTAAGTTAGACCAATGTTAAGGCGAGACACACCCCGAATATGTATCACACAATAAATATAAGAAAACCTCTCGTTGCTAAGATACTTGGTCATTTCTTCGTTTTTTTTGGGAGGGGGGGGGGGTTCTGTCTAAAAGTTTGGTACCTTTCTTCACAAGGAACAACAGTAGTTTTCTGAAATACTGGGTCATCTCAGTATGATCAGAGCACTGAAGGCAAATAACTGATTTCTATAACGGACGCATATTAGCTGCAGCAATGATTATCGACAGTGCTTCGAAATTGAATTTTATTTTGTCAGTAAACCGTAAATGCGAAAGATAGCATAACACCAAATGCCACGAAACCGAAACCGGACCACGACCTCTCGGGTCATCAGGAGTCAACCAACCGTGCTCGCAGCCTCATCTCCTTCATGACCGACGACCCGTTGAGGTTGAGGTGGCTCCGTGACCTAATAAAATGCACTACACAGACCAGAAATTCAGACATGTGCGCATGTCGCTCTAGTTCTGCAGATGGAAACACAAGGCGTGTGGTAGCAGCCAAACAAAAGAAAAAAGGACCACACCAACACTCTTGCTTGTTGCTAGTTGTAGTACTGGGTCAACCACCCGTGTACGCTGGCAAGTCAAATCATCACGCTAATTTAATTCAAAAGATAACATACTGTTGTTTCTCCGCGCACTTTCGTATCCATGGGTTGAAGTGCACTACCGACAATGGCGGGGTTGGGTTGGGTAGGCTGGAGCCCAAGCTCATTCTTGGCAGACGGCTGATCTCGACACTTTGCATTGCCGACCAACTAAACCTTAGATGATGATGGTGGAGTCATTCATATAAAAATCCAACGGTGCACCATCAGAAAACTCTAGAGCCTATCTGGTGGGGGAAATTTAAAACAAAATCTTCTTGAAACTTGCTCGCCGCCTCCAACACCGCCGGATGGATGCTTCCTCGCTGATGGGTAAAGTAAAGTTTTATCGTGATAACGCAGTCGACGGTGGAACGACGCCAGATGAGTCGGAGACGAAGCTTCACATGCAGAGAGGGGAGAGGAGAGGAACGCGCACATGGCAGTGTTTGTAATCTCCCTTTTTTTTGGTTGCGGTTTGTGTTGTTGGCGCATTATTAGCTCGAATCGAATCCTCTACCGCTCAGCTCAACTGAGAGGCGAGCCGGAACGGGTTTTGACCCGCGCACTGAATTTTTTTGTAATCATATTTGCCTCTACTGGAACGGCACAAATGGCGCATATAATTGAGGTGTTCGTCTGGCCGCGGTGCGCGCTGGCGGCTGGACGGGGTGCACAAGTTGAGCTCGGGGGTCAGCAGCCAAAGCCGCGATCGCGATCCGATGGCACGTTGCGTGCCGACGAACGAGTGGGAGGGCGGAGTGGCTAGGGGCGCGTGCCGTCGATTGCGCAGGGCCCTGGCTGAAGAAGGGCAGCGTTGTGCATTGGGTTCAGAACCCACACGTCCTCCTCAGCTGCCATCCCACCACAAACGTCTCCTCTTGTTGTTTTACCTCATTTGCAGGGATCGCTAGTGAGTAGAAGGGGATGCGACCGTGTGTTAAGGAGTTGCGCTAAACACGACGCTCGTGCCGGTAGGAAAAAAAAAGATTGGGGCAAGGGCAATGTAGTCTGCTCCACACACGACATAGAACGGTGGAGGGAACCCGAGTTTGATCCGAGCCATTCCTTCCCTTTTTAGTAGTGGCGGTGGAGCAAAACGGTAGCACGACGACGCTGCGAAAAGAATAATCCGAAGGCTTGGGATGCTATGTTTGCAAACCGGCTTCCTCGTAGTGGTAGATAGGCAGTTTTCTCTACTATATTCCATGATGAGTCTAGTCATAACAACCTAGAGTTTAAATAGGATTTTAGATATTATAATGATCAAATGTTGGTTAAGTCTCGTCGCTGTTTACCCGCGTCACACGCACGGGCTAAGTCCCCCACGTTCTTTTCGTTGGTTCCACGCATGCAATGCCCGCTAGTTAGTTGCATCGCACGCACAAGTCTCAGTACGTGGACGTTGTGCGCGCCGTCGTATCAGGGACACGTTCCCAGTCCTGGAACACGTAATCGGCAAGGTAGTTGCCCGCACCGCTCCATATATGATCATTTTGCATGTTATCTTGTTCAACACGAATATTCAGTTCACCGTGTCCACGAGTCTCGGCGTGTTCGTTGCGTTGAGTGTACGCGAGCCCAGAGCGCGAGCCAACAATTGGCATCAGAGCCAGAAAAGGAGATGTCGGGAGAAGCCTCGCGATCGCCGGCTGCCGACGGACGTCGGGGACACTCCCCGTCGCGCAGGGCGAGGGGATCACGGATCGGTGGCGAGCGCGTCGTCGAGAGAGTCATCGAAAGGATCGTGTCGTTCGGGCCGGCGAACTACCCCGTCCTCACGAGGACAAACTACAACGAGTGGTCGTTGTTGATGAAGATCAAGCTCGAAGCCCGTTCGTTGTGGGATGCGGTGAACAAGGGAGACTCCGAGTTCCACGTTGATCGGATGGCGCTTGATGCCATCTGCAGTGCGGTTTCCTCCGACATGATCGCCACGCTTGCAGTCAAGTCGACGGCAAAGGAGGCTTGGGACTGCATCAAGTCGATGCGGATCGGGGATGACCGAGTGCGCAAGGCGACATTGCAGAAGGTTCGGCGAGAGTATGAACTGCTGGCGTTCCGTGAGGGAGAGTCCGTTGAGGATTTCGCCATGCGACTCAACTCTCTCACGAACCAACTGGCCACGTTGGGAGATCCAGAGCCGGCGGACAAGGTGGTCGACAAGTACCTTCACATCGCCCGACCCAGGTACATGCAGCTTGTGATCTCGATCGAGACTTTACTGGACTCTGCGGATTTGTTCGTTGAGGAAATCACAGGCAGACTTAAGGTGGCCGAGGACGACGAGGGCACCGTTGATGTCGGGAGAGGAGACAAGCTCTACCTCACCGAGGAGCAGTGGCTCGAGAAGTACAAGCAGCGTGAAGCGACCGACTCCAAATGTGTAGGGAGCTCGAGTTCACGGGATCGAGGCGGCCGCGGAGGACGAGGTGGAGGCCAAGGGAGGAAGAACTTCAACCGGTCAAAGGATAAATGTCACAACTGTGGTAAAGTTGGAAATTGGGCTCGTGACTGCCGAAGCAAGGAGAAGAAAGAACATGCCAATTTAGCAACTGATCAAGAAACAAGTCTTCTCATGGCCAAGGAAGAAGTCAGAGTCAAAGGGCTGGAGTTGGCGGAAGAACAGTTGGTCAAAACTGATCCTGAAGAGGTACTCCCCACGCTGGTTACAACCCATGAAGAAGGGAAGAATAGTGTGCTAATGGCGCATGAAGGCCACATAGTTCGTGACAAGCACCGGTGGATATTCGACACGGGAGCGTCGAACCATATGACGGGTGTTCGTGATGTTTTTAGCCATCTGGACACCACTGTGTGCGGCACCGTCAGATTTGGAGACGGGTCTTCTGTGGCGATAAAGGGCTGCGGCACGGTAATTTTTGCCGGAAAGAATGGGGAGCACCAGTCCTTGGGGAATGTTTACTACATCCCATGTCTCACTGCCAACATAATCAGTTGTGGGCAACTGGATGAAGGCGGGTATCAGATCTCGGTGCACGGAGGGGAGATGGTGGTACGTGACGAGAACGAGCGTCTGGTGGCTCGAGTTCGCCGCGGGACAGGTAGACTCTACGCGCTCGACGTCAACATCGCGCGACCTGTTTGCCTGGCCGCTGTGAGCGGTGAAGATGCTTGGCGTTGGCATGCTCGTTTCGGGCACGTCAATTTCGGGGTATTGCACAAGATGGTGAAGGAGAAGCTAGTCCGAGGTTTGCCAAGTCTGGATCACGCAGAACAAGTTTGCGATGCATGTCTAGCTGGAAAGCATCGTCATTTTACATTTCCTCAGCAAGCCCCATGCCGAACCAAGGACGTGCACGAGCTTTGGCATGGAGATATATGTGGCCCCATTTCACCGGAGACGCCGAGTGGGAAGAGGTACTTTCTATTAATTGTTGATGACTTCAGCCGATACATGTGGGTGGCACTGTTGGCCGCAAAAGATGAAGCACCCATGGCTATTCAGCATCTCCAAGTAGCGGCAGAACGCAAAAGTGGGAGGAAACTTGGAGCTCTACGTACTGACAGAGGAGGGGAGTTCACGGCGCAGCACCTGAAGGATTACTTTGCAGAGCTTGGTGTTCATCGAGAGCTGACGGCGCCATACACGCCACAACAAAATGGAGTTGTGGAAAGGCGAAACCAGACAATTGTAGGCGCAGCACGGAGTATGCTCAAGGCAAAGGGACTACCTGGCACGTTCTGGGGAGAGGCAGTGAACACAGCGGTGTATTTTATGAACCGAACAATGACAAAGGGAAATGGAGAAAAAAAACCCTATGAGCTGCGGATCGGAACTACACCGGCAGTCCATCATCTGAGGACGTTTGGCTGTCTAGCCCACGTGAAAGCCACCGGAAATCTGAGGAAGCTGGATGATCGGAGCTGGCCCGGAGTTTTCGTTGGTTACGAGCCAGGATCCAAAGCATACCGTGTGTACAACCCGAGAACGGGACGTGTCCGTGTGTCCAGGGACGTTGTGTTTGAAGAAGGCGCCAAGTGGAACTGGGAAGGGGAACTGCTCACTGAGGACTTCCAGGTTGAATATGTGACAGTGGCACATCCAGAAGAAGTTAACGTGCCTCATGCACGTGAAGATGTAATGCATGAGCCAAGGTCACCTCCGGCGTCCATGTCCCCTGCCCGACAGTTTCCGTCCCCGTTGGATTCAGGTCAAGTTGTGGTGGCTCCGTCGCCCGCGTCGAGTTCCCTGTATGCAGATCACGACGATGCCCCTGTTCGCCTCCGGTCGATCAGGGAGATAATGCAAGTTGCACCGCGACTACAAGGTCATGAGGAAATTCAGAATGATGACCTGATGCTGATCAACACTGAAGAGCCTACTTCGTTCAGAGAGGCCGAGGGTCAAGAGTGCTGGCGACGAGCAATGTTAGATGAACTGTCAGCGATTGAGGCAAATGACACTTGGGAACTGGTGGAGCTTCCAACAGATCAACGCTCGATTGGACTCAAACGGGTGTTCAAGACCAAGAGGGATGCAACGGGGCTGATCATCAAGCACAAGGCTCGACTTGTTGCAAAAGGTTACGTGCAACAGGAAGGCATCGATTTCGATGAAGCTTTTGCACCGGTGACACGTCTGGAGACTGTGCGCGTCTTACTAGCTGTTGCAGCAAATGAAGGCTGTACAGTTCACCACATGGATGTCAAGTCCGCCTTCCTCAACGGCGATCTTCGGGAGACAGTATATGTTGATCAACCACTAGGTTTCATCGCCACAGGACAAGAGAACAAGGTTTTGCGTCTGAACAAGGCATTGTATGGTCTACGTCAAGCCCCGCGCGCCTGGTATGGGAAACTTGACTCTTGTCTTTCTGATCTTGGCTTTAGACGGAGTGATGCAGAGCACGCCATGTATTTCCGTGGTGAGAGCAACCGACGTGTGATCGTGGGGGTGTACGTAGACGACTTGATCATCACCGGAGAAAGCAAAGAGGAGTTGGAGGAGTTCAGGAAGATGATGAAGACCAAGTTTCAGATGGCTGATCTGGGGGAACTGACCCTCTATCTCGGCTTGGAGGTGGAGCAAAGCAGCAAAGGCATTATGTTGAGTTAGCGAGCTTATGCCAAGAAGATCTTAAAGATGGCTGGACTGTCGGGTTGCAACACTAGCTGTACGCCAATGGAGACACGTACAAAACTCAGCAAGGAGAGTGCTGCCACTGCAGTTGATCCGACAGAGTACAGAAGGCTTGTCGGGGCGCTGTGTTATCTTGTCAACACAAGGTCGGACCTGGCATACTCAGTTGGGTACGTAAGTCGTTTCATGGAGAAACCTACCACTGAACACTTACTTGCTGTGAGGAGAATCCTCCGGTATGTGGTAGGAACACTTGAACAAGGACGCTTCTACAAAAGAAAAGGGGGGGGGGGGGAGCTTGCATTGATCGGCTACAGCGATAGTGACCTTGCCGGGGATGTAGACACACGCAAGAGCACCACCGGGGTACTCTTCTTCCTTGGTGAGAGTGTTGTGTTGTGGCAGTCACAAAAGCAACGTGTTGTGGCACTCTCGAGCTGTGAGGCTGAATACATCGCAGCGGCAACGGCAGCATGTCAGGGTGTGTGGCTGGCACGAGTGCTTGCTGAGATTAAGGGAGAAGAGGAGGCAACATTTACTCTGAAGATCGACAACCAGTCCGCTATGCAGCTCAGCAAGAATCCTGTCTTCCATGACCAAAGCAAGCATATTGACACAAGGTTCCATTTCATTCGGCAGTGCGTCGAGGAGACGAAGCTGCAGCTCAGTGCAGTCAACACCAGTGATAAGTTGGCAGACATTCTCACAAAACCGCTCGGACGAGATCGCTTCATTGAGCTCCGGACCAGGTTGAACATCGGTAGCACAAAGAAGGACAAGACTTAAGGGGGAGAAATGTTGGTTAAGTCTCGTCGCTGTTTGCCCGCGTCACACGCACGGGCTAAGTCCCCACGTTCTTTCCGTTGGTTCCATGCATGCATGCCCGCTAGTTAGTTGCATCGCGCGCACAAGTCTCAGTACGTGGACGTTGTGCGCGCCGTCGTGTCAGGGACACGCTCCCAGTCCTGGAACGCGTAATCGGCAAGGTAGTTGCCCGCACCGCTCCATATATGATCATTTTGCATGTTTTCTTGTTCAACACGAATATTCAGTTCACCGTGTCCACGAGTCTCGGCGTGTTCGTTGCGTTGAGTGTACGCGAGCCCAGAGCGCGAGCCAACATCAATGATACATAAGTTTGACTTGGCACAAATGATCAAAGACAGTACATTGCTGATTGCTCACCATATCCTTGATGAATCTGATCGCGAGGACTCACATCTAACCTTTGCTGAAGCGCTGAATGCTAGACGACGGCTGGCATCATTGGAGGCCTAAGGATTGGAGGTGGAGACGTCGTCACGGAGGCCGGTGGCAGGATCGGCAGCCGGTGCGCCCTCCCCTTTGCCCCTCCCGGGCGGCGCTGAGGTGACCTGGAGAAGTTTTCCAACTCCAGCGCGGCGCTCCGGCGCCCACCCAATGATCTGTCTAGAAGTCCATCGTCCGGGGCGGCGCCCAAAGCGCGGCTGCTCCCGTCATCGGGCGATTCGCGAGAAGAGGGAGGCTGAAACGAGGGCGGCCGCGAGCCTTCCAAGTCGGCAAGTCCCGCAGCTTGCTCGGTGTGGCTCCGAAACTGATGACATCGGGGATGCGCAGGCAGCGTGCTGGTGTGGCGCCATGCTTGCAGCACAGTAACAGCGCGGGAGCACCACGTTCGAAGGCGGTGACCTTCACAGGTCGCTCCTCCGCCGTCGCCGGAATGCGAGCAATTGGTACAAATGCAAACCTTTTTGTTTCAGTAGCGGTGCTACGAACGACCAGCCAGGGCGTTCTCCTTTGTCGAAGGAGAAGCAAAACTCCTCTCTCGAATCTCCCCTTGTCTTCCATTCATCAATACAGCTACACCCATACCAGCTCAATGCATTTCGGAAATAAAGAATCAAAGCGAAAAGACAGGCACACAGGATAGCTTTTAATTCCAATTTTCGCATCAACCTTTGGTGTTACGTTACGGTCCAACTCTGGGTGACGACGTGCAATTAGTGGAAGGACAAGGGAATGACTTGTATGAACATTTGCAGCCCAGCTCATACATGCCATTCTTTTCATACATCACTGAAATGATAATAGGTGTTAAACTATAGTTCACTAAAACACGCCCACACGTAGAACGTTACAACTGACAGCATTCAAAAATTGCATGCAGAGTCCGTGGAGATGATCAGAATAAGCTCCAAAATCTGTACCTCTTGGATGTTCAGACCTCAGAGTGCACCAGGCGTGTCCCTCAAGCTTATGTTCAAGCTGTTCCTCATTGTTCTTCTCCCAACTCCCAAGTTGCCCTTCGTCATCATAGCAACAAATTCACCGTAATCGATGCGGCCATCCTGAAGATAGAACAGAATAAGGTAAATGAGATTACTATCTTACAAAGAGAGAGAAAGTCATATGTATAATGTATTGACCATACTAGGTAATGTTTTTAACTTAATATGTACTAAAGACACATCACAAACATCAAGTGATAGAGAATTTATACCTTCTGCAATGGCAGACGGATAAATGCACTATCCAGAGTTTCAGACCCTATTATTGTCCTTATAAATATCTATACAGATCATGTACACATCGTCCTTATGCTTCTAAGTGCAACTGTTGCAACACCATTCTTATATTAAGTTAATAAGAACTATAATACACTCTAGCACAATGGCAAATATATGAAAAGCAGTGCATGCATCAATGTACTTACATTATCCTGGTCAGCTTCATTAATGACGTCATCAAGAAAAGCATCTGGCATGTTATGCTCTTTGCAAGCTTGCTGAAGCTCATCCACTGTAATATAACCGCTGCCATCCTTGTCGAAATATGAAAAGGCTGCCACTAGATGTTCTTCGCGCTCGAGTTTATTAAGGTGCAATGTAGCAGCAATGAATTCTATATAATCAATAGTCCCACTGTTGTCTACGTCTGCCTAAAATGATTCAAATGAAATGCAAAAGGGTAAGCAGTTGGCTACTAATTTATTTATCGCTGTTTACTATTAATTTAAGGAAATGACTGATTTTAAAATTAATTTTGAAATGTCTATTGTAGAACATAGCCTCAATAAGAGACCATGCATTGAACCATGAAGACATGCAAACCCACAGAAGTTCAAAGATCTCTAATGGTAGCATAAAAGCACGTGTTTTCTAAAAACAAAATGATTGGTGCTTCAAGGAAGTTTAAGTCTGGAATGTTCAAAATATGTAATGTTTCTTCTGAATCCAGATATCACAGAACAAGCAGGATAAAAGAAAATGAGAAGTCAGTCCAATACATTAATTTTGTACAAAAAATCTTCATACTGAAGTCATTCCAAGCTTGGGAAAAATATGAAATGCATAGATTATACAGACTAGTATCCATGGCACATCATTTCCAAATTCTAGTTGTTGGTTGAGCATTTACACGAATGGGTCACACATTTAATAGTACTATAATCATATAACTGCATCTGCAAGAACATGGCCAACATATGCAAGAAATCCCCGGCCTGAATCCAAAGGGCAAAAATCCTTGTCTACCAACAACCTAAAAACGCCTCATAGCAGATCTAAAACCCCAAAAAAATGTATGGATGGGCAATTTAAATTTCTAATTCTGAAACAGCTTACCGCATCCATAAGATCACGAATTTCAGTATCCTTTAGTGTGGAACCATATTTTCTCAAGCCTTCTTTCAGCTCATCATATGTAATGGCACCACTATTATCTGTGTCCATTGCCGTGAACATTTCCTTCAATCCAGCTATCTCCTCCTCCGAAAGACTCTCAGCAATGACCTGGTAGAACCAAAAAGATCAGTATAGGTGCTCCAATACAACGGGATGAGATGCAAGCTAATGCCATCATTTAATTTTCCTGTGGTAAATGCTACCATATAACTAACCATATACCAAAAGTATTTCTTGGGATAACAGCATGATTTTGACAAATAATAGTAAGGCAATTGCAGATAACTGAATTCAATTAATTTATATGAACCATTAATCATGTCGATAGAGTCACGAGGAGTGTGTGATATTGCAATGTAGCGAAAATCTAGACTTCACAAGACAATTATCATAGTTAGATAGAACATTAAGCAGGAATAAAGACTCAGCAACTACAAAGAAGACAGCAGTAGATTCACTGTTCTGTAGGATGAAGGATTACAAAGACACAAAAATAACTGTATCGTCCATCTAAAGGAAAAGATATGTACTTACCCTCAAAGCCATCTTCTTCAACTTATTCATTGCTGAGAACTGCTTAATGCGAGAAAGGACGGCTGGATCAAGAGGCCGATCAGGAGCAACTCCCTGGTCACAAATCCAGGGATGACCTGGACGCAAGAAAAAACGCCTTGATATCTTTTTCGAATAATTGCTCAGATGCTGTTTAGATATATATGCCAGGCGCTATAAAGATTGGCATGCAATCACTGTTCATCAAAACATCTCAAGTAATTATAGTTAGCATATACTTGTAGCCAAACTGTAGAGGAAAAGAAGCGGCAGTTTACTTGAGAAATCAACCATAGTAGTGGAGAAAATGGAAGAAAAGGGCTATTTAACATCATGGTAACTAACATAGAACTTCATGTGCTGTTAGACGCTCCGGTGGTCGAGGATTCAACATTTTTCTTATAAGGTCCTTTGCACTATCAGAGATAACTGGCCAGGGATCCGAATCAAAATCAATGACACCTTTTAAAACAGCATCAAATATTCCTTGTTGTGTCTCTGCAGTGAGTTCATTCAGAAAATCAGTGAAGAATAAAAGATACTCCCTAAATCAAAGAAATGCCTTTGACGGTTCAAAGTCAATACGATGACAATATCTTTGGTCAAATCAATACAGTTTAACAATATGCATTATAGAGTCCTTTCACTGTGACTGGAGAGAGTACCTATAACTAAACATCTCCATTATATACAGGATGAAAATAAAAGACGAAACCGTACCCGCCCAAAATGGTGGGACGCCGCTTAGCAGTATATACAGAATTACTCCAGCTGTCCACACATCAGCTTCTGGCCCATAACGTTTGCGCAGCACCTCTGGAGCTACATAGTAGGGGCTTCCGACAACATCGGTAAAAATTTGACCTAAAATATATCAACAACAAACAAAACAATGGTTAAAATTTGAGTATCATTTAATTGAAATCTCTGAAACCCTAATCAGGAGGAAACTTTTAAGCAAATGGAGAAACAAAGAAGGGCAAAAACATAACTAATTGGGAGATTTATTTGGACACTGATCTCGGGCTCTCAGGGAAAAAATGAATAAATGGAAGGCTATTTTAAAAGCATTAAAAGTAGTTTTCACATATTGTGACTGCAAGAAACGTAATTTCAAGAACTTGAAATAATAATCTAAATTCGGAAATGTATAATTGTAACATTCCATCGAGGACAATATTTATGTGGTACTACTAACAAAGTAAAAGGTGGCACAAAGGGGGGGGGGGGAGGCAGCCCAGCATTTTGGAGTGTCGACATGCAGTAATGATCACAATGCATAACAGATCATTTGTTCGTAATTACAATGTCATGATTCTTAAGTAATAGTATTGATGCAGACTTTGAACACTGGATAGCATATCTGAAATGTAACTAACGCGCAGATCATTTCTCACAATGCAAAGGATGTCAGCATTTCACCAACCATAAGGTTGAATATCCCTGCAATTTGAAAAGGCGAGCACAATGAAAGCAACAACAGAGAGAGTGACTCACCAGGCTTGAAGAACACAGAGAGGCCGAAATCGATGGCCTTGAGCGACATATCGTCATCCTTGTTGGCGAGCAAGAAGTTCTCAGGCTTGAGATCCCTGTGCATGACCCCTAACGAGTGGCACGCCTCGACGACCCCAACAACGATGCGCGTGAGCTCCGCCGCCTTGCGCTCGCTGTAATGCCCGCGCTGTATGATGCGGTCGAACAGCTCTCCGCCCGCGCAGAACTCCATGACGATGTGGACGTACTGCTGGTCCTCGTAGGCGCCCTTGATGGCGACGACGTTCCGGTGGCCGGCAAGGTGGTGCATGATCTGGATCTCGCGGCGCACGTCGTCGACGTCCTCCCGCGTGATGAGCTTGCGCTTGGCGATGGACTTGCAGGCGTAGTCGACCCCTGTGGCGAGGTCCGTGCAGAGGTAGGTGGTGCCGAACTGCCCCTGGCCGAGCTTGCGCCCGAGCGCGTAGTGCTCCCGGAGGCTCGGGGTCGGGTGGCCGAGCACGTTGGCGGTGAGCTCCGCGGGCGCGAGCGCCCCGCGCCGCATGCCGGGTGCTGGGGGCGGGGCGGCCGCGTCCGCGTCCGCGTCGCCCGGGCGGGGCGAGGACCGCTTCCCGTTCCCGCGCGGCGCGGGGTCGGCGGCGGTGGCGGCGACGGGCGCGTACCCCGCCGTGTCGTGGCGCTGCGAGCCCCGGAAGCTGGTGAAGTACTTGGATCTAAGCGTGACGCCGCACGTGTTGCCCATCACGGCTGGGGCGCGGGACGGCGAGGCGGCCCTTCTCGCATGCAGTAGTAGTACCCAGGCCTCTCGCGGGGTTTAAGGGAAGGAAGAAGCGGCGGCGGGGGTGTTGGCGGACACGACGGACACGCGTGCGGTGGATGGAGCTGGGATTGGAAGGTGGCAATGGATGACGCCGAATTGGAGGAGGGGCGTGGGATTTGGGAGCGAATTAGGATGAGGAGCAGCGGCGGGGTAGGGAAGGGAGGAGGCTTCACGGCGGGTTCGCGTCCTTCCTTCGAGGAAAGCGAAGCGAAGGCCCGCCTTGCTGCGGTGCGGTCGCGCTGTCTTCCTCTGGCCTTTGCTGCTCCCGTTAGATCCGGAGAGGGTATTAGGCTGACTCAAAAGAGGCAAAAGCAAAAATATTAGTATGTTATTTATTTATTTTAACTCTTTTGTTTTATCTCTCCAAAATACCTTGAATTATAGAGTCAGCCTTATAATTCCAATCTTTGTCAGTGTGCGACGCAAATATTCACTCGTCCTAGAGCAGGAGCGTTCGGATTCTTTCGTTCTGCTCCTGGCACACGAACGCTTTCTTTGCCTCAGATCCGGACCAAGGACCACACAGGCCGCGGGGAACGCGCGGCGGCGAGCCCCACGCGCGGCGCCCCCAGCCCTCGCTGCCATGCGGCGCCGCAATGACATGGACCCCGGGCGGCAGCCGGTAACGCTCCTCGCGTTTCAGGTACCTCGAGCGGCTGATTTTAGCTGGTCCGTGGACCTTTGAGGCGTTCGAGGCCTCTTTGCTTTGCGTAGCGTTGCCTGTCCACAGAGGACGACGAAACGATGCGCACGGAGAAGAGGGCGGTGCGGTGGAGAGGAGAGGAAAAGCGGGTCTCGGTGCATCGACTTCGACGGCTCGTACGCTACGAGACGCGGCGGTGGTGGTAAAGAAGCCGGTCCGGTCGGGGCGTCGGAAAGCTAGGACCATCACGTCACCGGATCAGATCTGGTTTCGACCTAGAAAAAGCTTATCGGTCGTCATCGCTTCTCGTGTAGAGTTCATCAAGATCGTAGTAGTAAGTCAGACGGGCGGGGCCAAACGATTCGTACCAACTGCCTCCATGTGGGACGATGGTACGAAAATGTTGAGTTGGGCTGGGACCGATACGAAAGGCTCGTACGCGCCCAACCATGTCGGCCGAGTAAGTTATTGCATGCTCTGCTCACGAGAACGTTCAGAAACAGTAAGAACAACGCCAGTTTTGGCTTGCAGATAGCGGGAAGAGACATGGAACCATGTGACCCGTGTCTCGCCGGTGCACAAAGTTCCGAAGCGGAGATCCACATTTCAAAGATCACAGACAGCTCGAGTGAGTGATCGCCTAACTCCGATAGTTATCTGCTATCAACTCTGATCAGTGAAGGATGCGATCTTCACAAAGGAACAAAGCCGCGTGTGCACTGTTTAAGATGGCACCAAAAATGCGTCATGCGCGCTGAGCACCACAACGGTAACTGCATGAGCAACAACAAAGCCAAGAATACTGAATGCCAGAGGCAGGTCATGTAACAAAGACAAAGCATAAACATTTTTTGACGGGGCATTTGACAACAGAGAAGAAAACAACCCAGAATTTTTGCAGAAGAAAAAAAATAGAAAATGAGTAATGCAGACAACATGAGAAAACACAAGCACTTCTTCATAATTTTCAAATCTTGTGACTACAGAAACTGATAAGGGTTTACAAAGTACGAGCTAGTAATATTAAGATAACAGAGAACAAGACAATGGACAATCGGCCAAAATTTTCACTCGGCTAACGCCCATTTGCTACAATCCCTCTAACGTGGAGTGTATGCAAAGCTTCGTTCTCTAGGCCTTCCTGGTTGCGATCTGAGACTCAGGCTGCACAAGATATTCGATACATCAGAATGAATCACAGACGTGTTGACCAGACACCAGAGTGCATTAATCAGGAGCTGAAACACTTACCTCTTTCTTCACAGGCTCTTCTTTCTCTGACAACATCAGCTCAATGTGGCACGGGGAGGACATGTAAGCTGCTCAAGAGCCAATACCATTCATGAGAAACATTTGGTATCTAGCAGAAGATGATAAGTACATTAAATAGAAAAAAGACAAAACTTACGGTTGATGCGTCCATGAGCACGGTAGGTCCTGCGCCTCTGTTTCTGAGCCTGGTTCACTTGAATGTGTGAAATGTAGAGGGTATCAACATCCAAACCCTTTACCTGTGTTGCAAAAACGCTGAACATTAGTCATAAATATATTTTTAGCATCTTTGCCATGCTTCTCTAGATATCAAATGGAAAAGCGGGGGAGCAGAGAAAACTTCATAACATGGAAAAGCAGAGTTGTATACCTCAGCATTACTCTCAGCATTCTTGAGAAGATCCAGAATGAACCTAGCAGACTTTGCAGGCCAGCGTCCCTGCCCGTTTGGCTGGCGGTTCTTTGCCTGAGCAGTACGACCAACACCACCACAGTACCTGCGGAAGGGAATGGCCTGCTTGTGGGCGATCACATCCTCAAGGTACCTTTTGGCCTTGGTAAGTGGCATCTTCCGCAGGGCAAATGCTGTCTCCCGGGTGTTCTGCAGATATGTAAGGATAGCATGAATAAACGCTGATTTAAGGCAATACTTACTCTAAAATCTGCAACTGGCTACAATTAAGACTTTAAGCAATAGATAATAGTAGCATAGATAGACAAAAAAAAAGAAAAGTAAATAAAATCTCGTGGCCTGCTGATAAATTGAAAAAATAAGTGTGCCATCATTTACTGAACCCATTGGCATGGAATGTCCAACACATGGACATGACCACAGGTTCACCCAAAAACGATGAACATGATATACCTAAAGTTTACGGGGATACTGCTTTTAAAGTGCACAGTATCCTGCTTTTTTTCTTTAGGGTGTGAACACAAAGACACGGCCACACAGTACACTTGAAAGTCACAAATAAACTATACACACTACTGGGATCTGAAATTTTCGTATGCCAGGTAACGTCTCTGAAATGAACCAAATTTAACATAGCACGTGATAATGCCCAAATGCCAGTCAGCTTCAACAATTGATAGTAGGAACTTCTAATCTTGCATACCTGAAGCTACCAATTAATCCGCAAGACAATACTCAAAACTGATAGCATTTAGACCTCAGATGTGTTAATGAAATGCGTTCTTTGCATGGAGGGAAGAATCTCTTACCTTGAAGTGGACACGGAGGTCCCGACCCATGGCCTTGGCGGCTGTAACGCATCGCAACGACACACGAAAATGAATAAGAAACCCTCAGATCCGCAGATCAAACGGCGCATCAAGAAGAAATTCGTCGTGCAGTGAACTTACACTTGGTGGGATTGATCGGATCCCTCGAATACTTCACCTGTAACAAAGAACAAGAGTCACACAGACCCGTCAGGATATAACCGAGCCATGGGAAACACGCGCGGAGAAGAGAAAGGAACAGAGAGAGATCTGACCATGGCTGCGGCCCGCGAGGAGACCTCGATGCGGCGGAGTGGGCGGCGGTGGCAGGAGAGACGAGTGAAGAGAGGGCTGGCGGCGGAAGGAGAGAACCTTATATAGGAGCATGTGAGAGGGGGCGAAAACCCTAATGGGCCCTTGATGGGCTAAGCTAGCACGGGCCCTGAAAACGTAAGCCTGTGTCTGATATTTAGGTCTAGAACAGAAGCGGTTTCCTATGGTTTTCCTGTTCAATTTTTAAATGCCTCTCGAGCTTGTACTCCACTTGCAGCCAAGAAAAGCCTTGGCTCTATAGAAATTTGAAGATTCCGCTGAAAGTTTTAAACATTTTATTTTGGATCTCTTGAACGACTAAGTTACCTTCCTAGTTAAATTCCCCCTCTGATCTCGGCCAACCTTATAGCTTACGCCACTGATGAGTTCTGACCGTTCGTTGCTTCGTATCCAGATTAGTGCAAATATTTAGCATACGAGTCACAAGGTGCCATCTGACTCGGCTCACATGCATGCCCACACATCTGCCTCGAGACCCACGCGCGGGCGCACGTACGCCCGCCATCATCACGCTCGCGATAGGCCTCCGGCCACCGCTCAAACCCCTCGAAACACTGCGTTGACCTTATCACACCAGCTGCCGCGCCTTTCGATCGCCGGCAAGTGAGTAGCCGGGCCCCCCGTGTTCGTGCATGCTCGACGGACGCGGAGAGGCCGAGAACGGAAGACGCCAGCGGCCGCGATGCACCCGTACGTTCCTATAACAGCGCTGTCCGCCGATCACCGTGGTCACAGGTTGCCTGCCGCGCCGCCGAGGCTGTTTGTTCCCTGCAGCGGTTCGGTCGAGTCTTTTTTCTCCGCCCTCCCGCGCGCGCTTTACCTGTGCAAGGCACGGGGAGGCGTCGGCCTGCTTATCGCGGCCGGCCGCGCTCATGCTGACCGCTTATATCGGCCGGCCGAGGCTGCCGAGCTACTGGCACCGCGGCCGTGCGCGTGCGACAGAGCAGACCCGATCTCTCGAAGGCTCTTCTGCTTCCTGGTTGGTTCAGCCGTTCAAGCCGTCTGCGGCGGTGTTGACTTTGGACAGATCGGGGTTGGATCGACGTAGCCGTCAGGGTGTTCGTTCTCCTCCCTCGCGGGGTTCTCGCTGCCCCGATCTCATTCTCCCCGCGCTTTATCTGCACTTTCCTCGTCACGGCGCGGCCTGATCTGGAGTTCAGGGGATACGATCGAACCACTAGTTTTTCCTGGTGCCATCTTTCTCTACGCGCTCGACATCAGTAGTTCTATTCAAAGACGGCGAAAGCTTCGTGGACGGACGCTTTTAACTCGCCACTGTTCAAACCTTCGATGCTTTGCTCTGAACCCGGGTTTCATGGACTGTACTGTGACAGGTTACGGGATTGGACTCTGGAGTGTCGACTTTTTTTGATCGAGTGACCCGTTTTACCGTGTTCGTGTATAATAAAATCTGCTCCGAGGACTGACTAGACTTAGCAACCTTTATACCTGAGGAATGCAAAGAACAAAGGGCAGACACGATGGGGATCAAACTGTTCATCTGTGCTATCAGGGAACTGTACTCGATCGTGATGAGAGTACCAAAAAAGTACTAGTTAACTTTTTTTACTGAGTATAATTTAGCCGCACGATTATCTTAAAACAAAGTCTGTCCTACATGAAACGTTCCGCGATTTAACTGCACAGCGATTCCAGGATGAACACATGCTCGACCCAGTTACTCGAGTGCTGTAAAACTATTGCGGTAAAACTAACGATTTGCTCCAGGAAAAAACCGCTCTATCGCAATAAATCTGATCTGCTCACTTTATTGAAGAAAGTCAAAGGCCTGCAAATCCAGTGACGGAATAGTCGCGTTCACAGGTGCGCACTTTTTGCTTTTTCTGCGCACTTTTTTTCGCACTTTTCTCCGATAGCTAATCTCGCAAATAGCCTCAACCGCAGGGGCAATTCAGCGGAACGGGTCTATAAATTGCTCTGGTGAACCTCTCACGCTGAGAAGACGCCACCTCCACCCCTCCCTCGAAGGCTGGAACTCTCCTCGGTTCCTCCCCCGTCACTCGCCATCCGAAGTCAAAACCTTTGTGCCCGTAATTTGGAGGGCAAGGTGTGTTTTCGGTAAGCTCCAAAACCCATTTATTGGGAGAGGTCTCCCTTCCTAACAGCGATCCCTCGTATTAGTTCGAGGAGAAGTTATCTGAGTTTCCTATCGGATTTTGTGTTTCCTCGTAAGGAGGATTTGGGAATTGTCCACCCAAGTCTAATCTCCTACCACCTTACAGGTTGAATTCATTGATTCTTGGTATTCTGGCCCTGGGGGCAGAGTTTGTCGGGGAGATCCAGTTGGGTGCGGTGCTGGGGTCCCGGAAGCGGCGCCTTTCGAGAGGAAGAGGAGGCGGCGGCAGGAGGGAAATGAGGGATGTGGTCGTGGTTGTCGAAGATTGCGTCCGCGTGCTTGGGCCCGGTCCGGAGGTACGCGCGTACGAGGAAGGATGAGGACGGCGGCGACAATGGACGTGTCGCCGACGACCTGCTCTGGTCGCGGGACCTGGGGCGCCACGCGGCGGGTGAGTTCTCTTTCGCCGTCGCGCAGGCCAACGAGGCGTTGGAGGATCACAGCCAGGTCGAGACGGGCGCCGCCGCCACCTTCGTAGGCGTCTACGACGGCCATGGCGGCGCTGAGGCCTCTCGCTTTATATCCGACCACCTCTTCGCACACCTCATCCGTAAGTAGGCGCCTTCCTATTCACTTGTCGAATACAGTAGTGACGATGGTAATTTTACATGGTTTCACATTTCAGTAGCCTGTTGACTGAATCTGATTATGATGGATTTTTAGTACCACTGGTCTTTGATTATTGGTTGTGCTAATGGTGAATAGTACGGCCCAAACCATCTGGATGGTAGTTCACATATCATTAATCACATGGTTGTAAGTTGGATGTCAAAGATTCTTTGTACGTGATGTAGTTATCTTTATGAGCTGTTTGACAAATGGTGTCATTACTGCTTTTAGGAATTGCTGTTTCTACTTTTTGAACATCAATCTCTGTCATATTTCGGAAATTGGATATACCTTTGAGTGTTTTTAACCTAGACACAACACATGTTGGATTACTTTCCACTTATTGAGTACGGTGTTGTTTCATGAGCAGAGCAATGCAACACAATACTTTCGCCCAGTGACTGAGTGAATTCTGATCATTGGCGAGCTATCAGTATTTCTGGTCCTTTGCAATAGCAAGTTAGGTAGATTCTTGTCACGATCAATTGCTCAACTTTACGTTGTGTAATTCTGGCAGGCTGACTTCAGTTATTGAGATGTTGCTGAGTAAATGTGGCTACTGCAACCTCATTCCTATCATTGCTAATGGCAATTGAGTTTTTACTAATCCAGTTTCCTTTGTTGCGCTGAAATTATATCGCCTGATCACTTATCTTGTAGGACTTGCTCAAGAAAATGGAACAATATCTGAGGATGTTGTTCGGAGTGCCTTTTCTGCTACTGAGGAAGGCTTCTTGACTCTTGTGAGGAGAACACATTTCATAAAGCCTATGATTGCAGCAGTTGGATCCTGCTGTCTAGTTGGTGTCATATGGAGAGGGACACTGTGTGTGGCAAATCTAGGTGATTCCAGGGCTGTTATTGGCTCTTTAGGAAAATCAAACAAGATAGTTGCCGAGCCACTAACAAGAGATCACAATGCATGTATGGAAGAAGTGAGGCAGGAACTAATATCTCTTCATCCGGATGATTCAGAAATTGTTGTTCTCAAGCATGGTGTTTGGCGCATCAAGGGCATCATTCAGGTTGGTGAACAATGGTTACTACATTGTAACTTAACCTTTTGGTAAAGACATAGGATGTTTCTGGTTTTCTAATAACTCAGTAAATATAACTCGCAGATTAAGTTGTCTCTGATGTACCCCTACATGTACTTGCCACATACTAAGAATTATTCATTGCATATTCTCTAAGCCCAACGCTTTCAGCAATATTTTATCTTGTTATTTTGTTAGAAGGACTGCAAATACTATTATTTTGGATTCTTATTGTCTTTGTAGATACACAGACATGTCATCCTGCAATACTTGATCAAAAGCATCCTTATTTGAAAGCTTTTGGATCCTTTCTTGCCGAACTTCATGATGTACTTATCTAATATTTCCTCATTTTACTATTAGGTTTCAAGAACAATAGGGGATGCCTATTTGAAGAGGCGGGAATTCGCTCTTGATCCATCCATTACCCGTTTCCGCCTTTCTGAGCCTCTCCGTCGACCCATTCTTACAGCAGACCCATCTATTTGTACAAGAGTTCTTAGTCCACAAGATAAATTCATTATTTTTGCATCTGATGGTCTTTGGGAGCACCTGAGAAATCAGCAAGCTGTTGAAATTGTCCACGGCAACCCACGAGCAGTATGTCCTTTACTTAGATGTGCAGAAAAACGTTTTTTTTCAATGGACTTTTGGGTTAAAGGCTAAGCAACAAAAAACTAATTCTCTTTTGTTTGAAAGATACTTACTTTCCAGTCCATATTTCTGATAGGGAATTGCAAAGAGGCTAGTAAGAACAGCTTTGAAACAAGCTGCACGGAAGAGGGAAATGCGATATGATGATCTCAAGAAAGTTGAAAAGGGAGTGCGGCGCTTCTTCCACGATGACATTACAGTAGTAGTCGTTTACATCGATCATGAGTTTGTGCAAGGGAGGGATATTTGTGTACCAGAACTTTCAGTCCGGGGGTTTGTGGATTCGGTTGGACCCTCCAGGTTTTCAGGTCTAAGCGCTTTATCCTGACCTGTTAATTTAACAGCACAATTTTGATGTCCGTCATTCCTGTAGCATCTGACTATCTGAGTGTTAAGCTTGACAAGTCTGTTTTATGTTCACTTTTTGCTGAGTACGTCATTAATTCGTGGCCCTTTTCATGTTCTAACTTTCTTGTAATAAGATCATCATGTTTTCATGGTTAGGACTAGTGTTGCTGGGGACTAAGCCCTCAATATAAAAGAAGGATAATTGGAAATGAGACAACGACAACATATCATTATTTCATTCTAAAAACCCAATTGTTTGTTACAACGATTTTTGTCCCATATTTATAGAGGAGCCCAAGAGTCAGTTTACATATGGATTACGTTTTTGCCCTTGTGAGAGAGATTACAAGACTGCCATTGACTACTATACGACCTTGTACGCTTTTCTGGTTCTCGCGGTGCCTTTGGGTTACAGTACCACTTCTCACACCTCAGTGCTCCTTCACCTTGACCTTTAGGCCATTTGCAGGCCTTCGCCTCGGCTTTTAGGTCCTTCACTTCATCACCCTTCGTGTAGCATAGAAATGCACGTAGGTTCGGGATCCCAACAATTGCTATTTGTAGGGCTGAGTGGCCGGAGCTGGTTGTTATGTGATCTTGGGGCACTCAGCTTCAATTTTCAGCAGCACAGGTTGTGAAGAAGGAACAATCAGCTAGCGGGAGCTATCCCCTAGCGCATTTTTGACAGAGGTTCCTGCAACAGCACAAAAATGACAGCCGTAAACTCAATCATACACCAATCCAACTCTTGACGATCATTTGATTCCATCCTCGATCTATTTTTAGCTGAAAATTCCACTAGCGATTCCTACCAAGCACCCCTTCCCCTGATTCCTGAATCTCTCGCTTCTCCCATGCTCCTTAGGAGCCGGACGCCTGTTGTGAAAAAACCAAAATGCAGAGCGCGGCGTCAGGTCACTGCGTTTGGATCCCAATCTGGCCGCGGATCCCGACTCCCGAACGCCCGCGGGCCGTGGGTACATCAGGATCAGTGGCGTCAATGCGGCCGCACCGCCTGTTCTCGTGGTGCGTGCTCCGCCTCCGCAGTGACTGTAGCCTCCGCTGAATCGGGCTGTGAGCGTGTGCGACGGTGCGTGTCAGCGAGGGCGCGGGCGTTCCGCGCGTCAAAGCTTGCGTATGGGCCCGCCTACCGCCTAGTGCTTGGGGCGCGTTCTATACTCTCTTTTTTGACTGTGTTGTTGAGATTGCTCAGCATGCGTGCCGCACGCAATCCACCAGCTCAAAAACGAGGTGCAAGTGTCAACCAGACCATATGAGCTACTAGTCCCTCGTTACTAGAAGCACTACGACCTCGAGTAAACGCAAGCACCTGCACATGTAATACCCAATAATGAAGCCCTCAAATGCACACTTCCCAGGAGAACGTGCTATGCGCGTGTTTGGAGAAAAAACAGTTTCTTTTTATAACAAACGAGCAGGGTATATGCCAGCTTCAAGCCGAAGCCTGTACATGAGGACATGTGGTTGATATCCCACCAACGAAAAATGCACGCTTCTGCTGTTATATACTGCATAACTCGATCCCACAAAGATTCGTATTTTTAAGATTGGTAAAAGGCAAACTAATTGAAGTTTGATCGAGCATATAAAAGTGGTAATATTTATTATATTAATCAGTATCATGAGATTCATTATAAAGCATATTTTTTCAACAACTTATTTATTGTTATAGATACTGTTGTTTCTCATAAAACTAATTAGATCTAAGTTAGATTGACATTAATCAGTTTACAATCTATCTGGAACAGAATAGTATAAACCAGCCGATCGAGCCGGAGCGAAACAAAAAAAATATCGTCACGAAAGTTACGCTGATCTTTAGTTCTGGGCTCCACCTAAGCGCTCGGGACAATTGTGCGCCCGTGCGTTCACAGCGACAACCGTCACACGATGCCCAGTCTCTCGATTGGCCTGCATTATCAAACCGGTGAGTACGTGTCATTGTCACGTTTCCAATTACGCTTCTTGTAGGCTCCGACGGCGACGTCTCGATCTCGCTCGCGGAGGGGGGGGTGGGGCGCGCTTCCTGCCTCGGGCCTTCCTAGCCACATGTGTTCGGGCCGCCAGGGCTGGCCGTGCGCGCGTCTCCCCTGCCACAAGATCGTTTCCGGTGGTAGAGGTAGGGCCAGGAACCAAAAGATCTCTCTCGCGCTACGAGGCGGTGCCCCTGCCCGCTGCGCTGTCCGCCGCGAGGTGCGCGCGCGTTTCTTTTTATTCAGAGGTTTACGCCTGCCGAACCGCAGAACCGTACGAAAACGGAGACATGCAAGCTGCTGGATCATGCTACTCCTACCGGCATCGAAAACGTCAGGCTACTGCGTGCCGGAGCGGCGTGTGGGTCGGGAGGATTCAGAGGCAGAACGCGCATGTTGAGTCGGGGGTAGGGGCGGCCGGGCAGGGCTCCTATTCTCGTGGCTGAAAACAGAAGCTGTGCGAGGTGGATGGTCTGTTGGGCGATTCCTGTATGTCTTGACTCAGCAGACGTCAAACGAGGGGCCCGGGCAAACGTGTGGCCAGGACTGGAGATCTTGTGCGTTTTGTTTGTAGCGCCAGCCCCGCGCGGCTCGTGGCCAGGAGCGGCTCCACCTGCACTTGCTGCTGGGACCGGGCCGCGGCAGCCGCTTGCGCCTTCTCGAGGCTCACCGCCTCGCCGCGTGTGACGTCTCGCGGTCGCGTTGCCGCTGCCCAGCTGTGGTGGCTCGTGACGCGTCACAAAAGCGCATCGAGAGTCCACCTGACGACCTGCCCCCTCCCCGCTTTATCCGCTCCCGCAGCGCGCCCGCCACTTTCTTATCCGTCCACACAGTCCACAGGAGCTCGCTCCAAATTTAGTGGCTGAGGATATTTCCCGGATCTCTTGGCCCTGTTTTTTTCTTACCTCCCGCTCATTTCTTTTTGTCGTGCGATGTTTTTCTCTTGTTTTCGAAAGGGAGAAAAGGTTGAGCATCCGGTGGACTGCTACGAGCACATCGAGCTACCGTGCGGCCCAGGCATCTGCCGATGTTTCGTGAAAATCTACTGCTACTGCTTCGTATCGATTCATCACGCACAGAAGAAAACGTGCATCCAAATAGCTTGTCGCGCGGATGTACCTACGTTACGTTCCAGGACAGACACCTTCCAGAGCGCCTAGAGGCGGTGTTGAAGGCTTGTTGTTGCCACGTCAGGAGGACTCAAACACGTGACAGCGACAGGAACCGGAGGAACAGCCACAGCCACGAGAACAAGCGGCCTCCGCCTCCCGAACTCTCTCCTTCCCCACCGGATTATTTCCGCTGGAAAAGGGAAAGGGAGCCGAGAAAGTTGCAGCCAGGAGAAGAGGAAAAAAACACAAAGTGGAAAAATCCCGTCCGACGTGGCACACTTGTCCATGCCCTTTTTCTCCGGCCCCTCGACGCCTCCCCCCTCCTCTTCACCAGTGCAACCTAACGTTGCCTTCTCTCTTTGCCTCTTCCTCCTGCATCCCCTCCTCAAGAGTCTGCAAGAGGTTGCGATATTCGCCAAGGGTGGCCTGCTTGATTGCGGTATTTGGGGTCAATTGGTTCCGCGCCTTGAGGTAATTCTTCGATCTTTCTGTCTTGTTCTCTTGGTGGGGGTGTGGTAGATTATTTGGGGATTACAATAACCTAAGCTTCTCGGGCTGATTATTGGCTGTCTTCTCCTATTCCCCCCCTTATCCACAGAGAAAAACGATGGCGACTGGCGAGAACGCCGTTGGCGATCGCGCGGGCGGCGAAAATCCTCCCTGTCCCGGCGGCATGAATTCGTCAGGGGACGAGCACTTGCCCAAGGTATTTACGAATGTGCCGTCAATTCTCCGTCGCGGAATCTGCTCGTTCTGAATTTCTCGCTTCCACGTCTGCCCGGACCAGGCGCGGAAGCCGTACACGATCACGAAGCAGCGGGAGAAGTGGACGGAGGACGAGCACAAGCGGTTCTTGGAGGCCCTGCAGTTACACGGCCGCGCCTGGCGCCGCATACAGGGTAGGTGCTGGCCTCTCTCGTCGCGCAGGGCGCAAGTTCCTCGTTAGTCTGATGAATGAAGAAACCATTTCTTATTTCGTTCTGTTTCCGTGCGTGCAGGGCACATAGGCACCAAGACCGCGGTGCAGATCCGGAGCCACGCGCAGAAGTTCTTCACCAAGGTCGTAACCGTACCCCTTTCTCCCCAAATTCTCTGATCTCTGCCATGAAAAAAAACAAGGGGATGTGTTTCTTGACTAACTGCCAAAGTAAGTCACCCCAATGATCATGGTAGCAGAGCAGAACATGCGTTGCTTCGGACGTCTCCTGACGTTCGCGGTGCCCTGTTCTGCAGGTTGTCAGAGAATCGTCGGGGAGCAACAGCGGCTCGAGCGCCGCTCCGGCGATCCAGATCCCTCCGCCGCGGCCCAAGAGGAAGCCGGCCCACCCGTACCCGCGCAAGGTGGACGGCGCGGCCGCGGCCAAAAAGCACGCGCCCGTGCTCAAGGAGCTGGACAAGCCGCCGGCCCCGCGGATGCAGTCTCTGCGCGACCAGGACGACGGGTCGCCGACGTCCGTGTTGATCGCGGCGCAGACGGTGTTACGGGCAGACGCGCTGGATGGTGTGCTCTCGAACACCTCGAGCGGCGGCAGCAGGTCGCCGGGTCCGTCAGTGGCCGGTTCAGATGAGCGTGGCAACGGGGGCGGCTCATCGGTAGACAGAGAGGTCGGCTGCCTGTCGCCAAGCACAGCAGCCGCTGAGCTAGCTGTGAAAGCACTGAATACCAAGGTATATTTTCTCTTTTCTTAGGCAGTTAAGCAGCAGACATCATACAAGTCGGGAACTCATGACTGTGAACCATATCTTCTTTCAGTTTTGGAAACAAATAGGACATCCAATTCAGGTAGCAATATGAATCCAGTAAAAAAGATGGTAGCACTATAAAGGTCAATTATTGCAGGCGAGAGAATAAAAACACCGCAATTCTGGCGTAATTATCAGTTTCTTTTTTCGAAAATGTAAATTATCAGTTCTCAAGATACATAATTTTCATATCTCTGGATCGTATTTTTTTAATATTCTCGCATCATAAATTTATGATTGAGAATTAGTTTCCTGTTAAGTTTCATATTGAATGTAGTTCTTGCTTAACATGGTTATCACCTTCATTTTCAACATATTTCTAAAATTTAAATTTCAGGCATTTGGTGATGCAAAAGATTGTAGAGGATCAGAAGCTTCAGTCTTCAAGCTATTTGGAAAGAAAGTCGCAGTGAAGGACTCCTACCAGCACCTGCAGAACGGCAGAAATCTGAAAATGGATGCTTCACCTGCTTGTGTTACCCAGGCAACCAGAAACGCAATTCCTTTTGCTGGCGCAAACTCCTGGAACCCATGGGCGAGCAACATGCAGCAGGTCATGTACTTCCTTCCCGGGCCTGACGGTCTTGGCGCGCAACCCGTCATGCCATGGTTGGGATACAACGCAACCTTGCCTTCCTCCTTGTTCTACCAGCAGGCGGTGGCATCGAACCAGCACCACCATCCTTCAGAGTCTCCTGAGCAGAGAGAAGGATCACTGACCGGCTCGAACACAGCCTCCAGCGTCGCGCCAGGTTCAACAGCTCGGAATTCAGACGCTGTAGAGTCCCATGCTGGGCAAGGAAACACCAGTGAAAGTGTCACGGCGCCCGCTGTTAAACGGCTAGCGAAGTGCCCGAGCTCGGCTTCCACAAACAGGAGAGGGTTCATGCCTTACAAGAGGTGCACGGCCGAGAGCGACGGGCCGCGATCGGTGGCACCCGGAGAGGAGGCAGACGGCAAGCTGACGAGGCTGTGCTTGTAACCTCTGAAGCCTCGCTGAGTACATATGTTTTGCTGGTTTTGCTCCGGTTTCTTGAGCTGCTCACACGGCTCTGCGCCTCTGCACTGGGAAGCTGACTGAAGCCTGCCTGCCGTTTCTCTGAAGCAGGCGGAACCCACACGAGTTATCAAGAAATGGAGGAGCAAAACTAGTTCTTACTCCCCACTCCCCAGTATGTAAGCATATAACTACGAATTGCAATACCCCCCTGTTGTTCACCGTGTGATTGTGTAATTTTGATCCCAACTCGAGAGATCCAGGGGTCAGTTCTTGTCTGCACCAACCTGTATCTCAGAGAGGGTCGTTTGTTATTATAGTCTGACCACATGTTGGAAAACTAGGTTTATACTATCAGAACGAAATGTAATTGGCAGAAGACGAACAAAACTTGAAAGCTCTGTTCATCCGAAGCCCCCTTTTTTCCTCGAATGCTTCATCTGAAGCTCTGAATCGCCTTGCCTGCGCTGCGCTCCCATTGTCGAGTGCGGTGCTGAAATTCCCAGATCTCGCTTCACCCAACTGTCAGTTTGAATAGCCTCCTGCCATCGCGGCGAACACCGTGGAGCGGTCTCCCGTGCTCCTGCCACCGTCCCAAAAGACGGCGCCGCCACGTTCGCTGCCAATCCCTCCGGAGTCGGGAGGCAGAGACTTGCTTTGATCTCGTCGATGCCATCCAGCGAGGGGCTGGACAGGATCACAGGAGCAAGGGTCTCGGCAATGGCGTCAATGGCGCGCGCTGGACTCCGTGGCGCTGCACAACACCTGGAGCACGCGGTCCGCCGCCCCAGACGACTAGCACGGAAGGGAGCCACCATGGGTTGGACCTCATCCAAACTTCAATCCGGGCCGCGATTTTCTGATCTAGTGAGTAAAGACTGTTGTCCGCGAAGTTTACGTAAAACCCTCTATTTTAGATCGTGATCATCAATTGCGATCCTAATATTTATATAGACCTTCCTGACTGAGTGACTGGAATCGCAATTATTAATCGCGATCCAAGTATTTGTATAAAGCCCCTAAACAGAATGTCGCGATCCAATATTTTCACATACCCCCTATAATTTACATAAACTACCTATACACGCCTCCACTCTCCCCTCCAATCCTCCGCGCGCACTTCCGGTGGCCCCCCTCACCCGCCCGGCGACGGCGGCGGCTTCTTCGTCCTTGCGAATAGACTCCCGCTTCTCCTCCGTCTCCTCTGCCCGCCCCCTCCTGTTCCGTCTCCCACCCCCGTTGAAACCGCCGCCCGATGACCACACACGACCATTCGTCGCAGATTAGCCATCATATGACAGGTGAAGAACCATCTCTCTTATCCACCCTTTGCGGTTACTCGTAGTATTGACTATCCGTTTTTTGCGATAACTCGTCGAATAATTGGGTTGCAGGGGGCGGGAGCTGGAGAAGACGGAGGCGACATTTGAGATTGTGCGCCGGGAGGCGAGAAGCGTCGCAGGCTGCGGCTCCGCGACAAGGACAGCAGGTGTGGTTGGTGGGGAGTGCCAGGGTGGCAACGAGGTAGCCGTTCAGGTACCTGTACCTCTATGCTGTCTTTTTTGACTCTGAATTAGCAGAGTTAAGGAATGCCGATGCGTGTTACATGCTCACCCTGATCTGAATGATCGCATGTCAGGATAGCCGATAAATTCCTGTTTCTATTGAACCCAAATCCCACTTGATAGAATTATAATCATGAATCTACCCCTACTTCTATCTATGAAGCAGATAGTGGTTTCTGCACTCATTTGCTCACATGATTCCTTCTAACTACGGCTCAACTAAGCAATATTCCCTTGAACTTCAGAAGTATACATGGTCTATTAACATTGTGTTAAAATAACTGGTTAATCTGGACATGTTTCAATTGTAAGATTATACTGCCAGGTTTTTTTAGATAATTGGAAGATTGTATTATCCCACCCTTGGCTTTCAAGGAAGCTACAGCTACACTGGCCTTGACTTCCAAGAGGGTTACGACCAGATTATACTGCCAGATGCTCCATGAAACTGTACTTTTCAAATACCCTGCTCTCATTCTCTTCCCACCATTTCTGTGCGTCCTTCTCGCCAAAATGCTTCCGACTACAAGATTAATTATGAGAAAGTTATTGCAAAATTATACCATGCTAAACCATGGGTGATGACAGAAAAAGGCATTCAGTTCTTCACCTGAACCTGATGCGCTTGATGCCCTTCTTACCACTGGGGGATGTAACTACTGTAATGTAAACCCCACGTTCTATTTGCTCAATCACACCATTGGAGTCACTAGGGGCAATTGTGATATCTGTTCCTCTGTCATAATCACTGCTGTCATTAGGCGTTCTTTGGCCATTTTGGTGCACAACCAAGTCATCAACATTTGAAGTTGGTTCAGGCTGCACATCCATTTTTCCTACGTTATGTTGATTTCTTGAACCTGTTATATGTGGGAATATGCCAGTGACAACAATTTTGTCAGGTGGATCTGGTAATTCTTCTGTTACTGGTTGTCTAGTGGTGATACATCTAGGTTTGATTCCGGAGTCTTCGAGTTCCAGACCATTTGATAATTTTCTTGACAATGCATTCTTCTGCAAAATTTTCAGCAAAAAATTTATTATACATTAGATATAAAGTTCCAAATGCTTTAATATTTATGGTAGATTAGAGTTGTACCTGATTCGTTAAAACCTTTATAATTTCTTGAGCAGCTTTGCACTTTGTAGCCTCATCCCTGACAATCAAGAAGGTTTCCTCAACTTTTCGTTTATACAGCTGAACCTTCAGGCTCCTATGACGGCATTCTTCTGCTAGAGTGATTATCTGCTTATATAAGAACAGTATCACCGTGTTTGTATCAGCAAATTAATGCTCCCTATCTAATAAATAATAGAAACAATACATTCACTTGGTAGTAAGATATAATAGTTCAACACCAGACTTTTTAGAAAAATGTTATATAAATTACCTGTGCTCGTAGCCGTTTCACCTCTTCTAGCAGTACCCTTTCTATAAATTTCATTTCTTCACTTCTATCATTAGTAACTTGTGGCAAAGACGTATCAGTCTTTGGTGACACTGGATCCTGCAATCTCCGTACATGAGAAACATCCACTGTCTGTTTCTTTGATATCAACCAGTATGGAATGATGTCCCATGCACATTTAAATTGATAGGGACATTCTACTTGCCCCCACCGCTGTCTTCTGTCTTGATATGGAGTGGCCAATTCCTGATTTCTCTTAGTGGGACTTTGTGCCAAGGCTATTTTTTCCATGATGAAATTTGCTTCCTTGAGTATGCGTGATAGCTTTGGTGTGTATGTTCGTATTTCTGCTGGAGATGTTTCTTCTTTTTGGATCTTTGACCCTGAGCTCACTTTGCTATGCTCTGAAATTTTATATAGTTCACTGAAACAAGCATCGCAAACACGGCACCTTTTGTTCTTATCTGGTGCAAGAGCCACCTTTGTAACCTTGTTGTTGCTGCAGGAATTGCAAAACATGGAACCACAGTTGTGGCAGGTGTGCTTCTTCCTTGTAAACCCAAATGCCAATCGGCAACTGCTGCATACAGACTGGTCTTTGCTTGAGGTTGACTTATGTAGACAAATTGCAACAGTGATATTAGAAGAACAGGCTATACTGTCCACCTCTTTATCTTCCAGTGCCTGCACTAGAGTTGGGGAGCTCTTGTCAACATAATCACCTAAACCTAGTTGTCCTTCCGAGCCTTTTCCCCATGTAAACACATTCCCGTTCATTGTCAAGACCGCAACATGGGAAGTTCCACATGATATCTCTTTGACAAATTCAGTCTTAAGTGGTCCTTCAACCATACAAATAGACGTGTTCTTGGATTGAGGCTTCCCTAGTTGTCCGTGCTCCTTGCTTCCAATGGTAAAAACAATGCCAGTTATAGTAAGTACAACTGTCAGTGATGTACCACAGGATACCTGTGAGAAATCATAGTCAATGAGTGACTCGACACGAGTCGGTACAAGTTTCAACTTCTTGTCAGTATGGCCTAGCTTTAATCTATCTGCATCACCCCAAGTGAACAGTTTCCCTCCAGGAGCATTGCTGTTGGCATTGCCTAATGTTTCCACAATGGCAGCTGTGTGCCATGGTCCACATGCGACACACTTGACTCTTAACCCTCTCAAGGACTCCACTTCTTTTGGCTGAGCAATACTACAGGTATCACCATGTCCAAGAACACCAAATGTGCCATCTCCATAAGTGAACAGCTGACCAGAGGAGGATATAACAGCTGTGTGCCACTGAGCACATGCAATCTTTGACACAGAAATGCCATCCGAAGGACCAATCAGTTTATGCGGGAACCACTGGCTTCTTTGGCACTGATCCTTCCACAACCCTAGGCTATGAATTCCTTCGCCCCATTCATAAAGTTCTCCAGAGATCGAAACAGCACAAGTGTGCTTTGCTCCGAATGCAATAGCCTTCACATGTGTTGAGGCAAGAGACTCAATCATTTTAGGCTGAGGGACACTGTCACTTGTTTTGTGTCCCAATCTTCCTCCGTCCTCCTCACCCCAGGAGAATACTTGGCCTTGCTTAGTAACTATTGCAGCATGTTTCTCTCCACAGGCAACGCTCTGCACATCGAGAATCTGTGCCGATTTCAGTAACCTCGGAAATGAAACATTGGCTCTTGATACATATCCATGAGCTAACATACTACCCAGGACATTGCCCCAAACAAAGATTTCCTTGAGAGAGTCTATTTCTGCATCTCCTTCAGATGGTTTGAGTTTAGGCATTTGTGCAATTCTTTGGTCCTTATTTTTCTCAGCAACCTTTAGGTCCTTGAAATTGTTTCTTACTCGATTCACTACTTCGGGACTAATCTTTTCCATGTAGGAATCTAGTTCTGACAATGCCTTTGTTCTTGGAGAAAAGAATGAATATGAGAAATCCAAATTACTCTGCACCAATGTGTTCTTTACCAACCTCGGACTGCCATATAGTGATTGTACCTTCACAAATCAAATGGTTGGAGGAGTTATCTTCTGGTCTAAACGAGTAAAAACATGATGCAGTAAGACCATATGGCAATTGTAATAGATATTTACACCCAATGATCAACCACGATATTGCGTCCGCTCCTATACTCATCAAGATAAATGAAAAATGTCACATCTATATACAGTTAAAAGGCTTGTTGAACGTTTTATTTTGAATGCTCTTAATTGTTATATCATTATCAACGTTTTTCATGGGAAATAGTTAAATGGAAGATTTTCATCATAATATAACATGTCTTCTATCATCAATATAACCTGAGAAAAACCTAATATGCCAATCACAATATGTCCCTTTCTCAAGCTTCAAGTTCAGAACATGCTACTTAGTGTAAAATGAAAAAATCACATGTCATATTGCCATGTCAAACTTGCAGATAAACAAACCATACAATGTCCTTGCAAGGAAATCATCATGTTCATGAATTTTAGAACGAACCTTTGTGAAACTTCTTGCATCATGCACAGCAAAGAGCCTACTCCTTTGCTGAGTACAGCTAGGAGGGCTATTTGTGCAACTGTTTGTCCGGCGGCTGCTTGTTGAGTCAACCAAAAGTAATGGGGTGTATGGAGCTGATATTAAGATGGTCAGACCTAGATACCAGCATTCAGCTTGATCTTTATCTTTGCAGATCTGGAAAAACACATGATTGATAAATAAGAAGTCGGATATAAAAGTGAACATAAGGCATAAAGTGATCACAAACTCTTGATAATATGGCCTGCTAAAGAAATACCAAGTCTAGGGAGGATTCACCGTGCTTGTATATAATTGACAAGGATTGAGATTCTTTTTCTGGCCAATGTAGACGTAAAAGTTTTGTCTGTAAAATATTAAGTTCTCATAAAATTAGTGTCCCACGACCTTAATGACATACTACCAAGGAATAGCAACAACATATAGTTGGGGGGAAAATCACATACTGTCTTCTGTCCAAGAACTACACTTGACACGGAACTCAAGTTCAAACGTTTTTCCTTCTCTTTGGAGTACCATATCAGTGCTTTCTCATCCTGCAAAAAGAAAAGAATCAAATACATCTCTCTGATTCAGAGGAGCGAAGTCCCAAATATGTTTATTATAAGTTGAAAGATACATTCTTTCAGTTTGCTCAAGTTCAGCAACTGAGGCAAGGTTTGTAAACTCACTAAAAGCATTTTGAGCATGCTAGCCCCACCAAAAACAAAAAAAGGATATTAAGATGTATAAATGCACGATGAAAGTCATGTCAGAGGATACTGATAGGAATTATAGATCTAGCTTCTCAGAAGATCGTAGAAGTGCATTAGGGGTTGCTTAGTTCAAAGGACTGGGTAGAGAGGTATACATATGTTCTGCAGCCTTCAGATATTGTTGGGGCAAACAGCTGTACATCCCCAGTCCCCCACAACCTATGTTCTAGTCGCTATCTTGCCTAGCTCCACCCTGTTAGTCTATTTAAAGAAAAACATGATATTGAAATTGGACAGCATTTCATGTTTAAAGCTATGAAAGGTTGATGTTGACCTGATTGATAACATCTCCTTATGCAGTTAGGTGCTGGATATTAAGATTCTGGACGTGTTAAATACAAGTATGGTACTTTTTCTGTAGCTATTCGAGGAAGGAGTAAATATGTTTCAAGCATTCCCCATGGAATTATAAAGAGCCAAAGCCACTACTCACATAAGATAGCCTGACAGTGCAGAATTTTGGTTTCCCTCTCTTTCCACATTTCAGGATATGTGCACCCTTCTTGAGAGCAACAATGGCCTGCAGGAAAGAATCAAGCTGTCAGCAACGAAATGTTTATCCTTGTAAGATGCAGCTTTCACACTGATATTGTCATATACTCTAAGTGAATCCAAAAAGGTCAAGACAAAAGATAGCGAAGTGGCAAACGAAAATTATTGATTATTACACAGAACTTGGACACGCAGAGAAGGAAGTGTCATGTGCAGATTCGGCATTTATTATATTAACAGAAAACATGTGCATTGCTTTCAGAATATGGAGAGTCACGCGCATCATGCTGTCTAATGCATAATTTTTCTCAAGAAAATGCAGGGTGCTTATTGGCTCCCAAGGAAAAGAGATGCGCAGGCATGAACAACAGATCCTTCTCTTTGAATGGCATGCAGTGATGAAACTACTAGCAGCAAAAGAAGTATCATAGCAGCATGCAAACTACTGGGCATTTCTTACACGTAGATCTGTTCTAGAGACTACAACGCTCTGGGAGAAAAACAGCTGGGTACCTGCTCAACTCCTCTAGTCGCGGAGCTCCTCCCCTCAAAGCCTCCAGCCATTGCAGCTAGGAAAGCTTAAGCAGAAGGAAGGACGACGGCACCCTGAGTAAAGTTCAAGCCTCGTTTCTCAATAGTGTGAGAGAGTAAAAGACTGGCAATGAATTGATAGAAAGAGAAATGCAAGGAAAGAATGAAAGCGAGCAGATAAAGAAGACGGGCAAGAGTGCTTTGAGGAGGGGGACGCTACCTGGCGAGCTGCGCTGTTTTAACTGTGTTCAAACACGAGGGGTGGGGGCGGGGGTGATACAGCGGTTCGGCCACTGTTTTTTCCAGCAGTGTTCGGCCACTGTGTTGTGTGTGTTTCGTACGACGACACACGCAGTCACTCTCTGAGAAGTGAGGAAGAAAGACTCCCCAGTACCCTCCCATCGTGCCTTGCCAGAAGCAGAACTGCTGATGTAATCCGTTCCCTCCCGTCCCCCTTGCATTACAGTAGTAGAACTGCTTATTATTGATGCGGCAGTGAAGCACCTGCCTGTGGTCTGTGCTCTTACTGCTGTTGCTGTGGGTGCTTATGAAATCCTGGATTTCATCTCAAATGGGACTTGTCATAGTTGCATACAAATCCCTGAAGGCCTGCTGTCCTTTTCCCAATTATCTACTCTAGGTCTCTAGCACCCTCAATTAGCAAAAGATCCCGCAGAAGCGCGTGATCTAATTTCCTATTACTCGCAAGTTTGCTCTGAACGCATTAACCATCCCCATCATTCAAGTGCATAGTCATCCAATATACCTACTCCTGTCTAGGATTGTGGTCCAGGAACGTGAAACCTGCAAGTAAAACCGGCATGGCCCTTGACATTTGCAAACCGGAGTGATGTGAATGTGCAATTTTTCAGGCGATGGCTAGGATTCTGCTACTGAGGCGGACAGCAAATGATGTCCTGGCGAGGGAAGCTTTGAGAGCGAAGCGAGGGATGCAGCACGTGCGCAGCGCAGGTGGGCACTGCCCCCATTCGGGCCTGCACGAACAGTTGGTCTCTCCCTTGTCCGCAAATGATGCCGTCTCGGACGGACGCTTTGCCGTCGTGCTACGGGTCCTCTGGGACGAGGGGCAACTGCAGCAGCGATCGCGACGGCCGGGGCCTCTCTATACTCTGTGCGTACGTACGCTTGAATCTATTTGCCTATAATTCTCCTGCTGCTAACTTAACGCTGTTACCATTGCGCGTGACACACCATTTACTGCCGATTTGCCGGTTTATCGTACCGCAGTCGCATCGTCATCAAGTACCAGCCTTCCGTGTGCGTTGCCAAGGACACCCTCACCTACAGTGACCTGCGATCAAGTTAGTGCACAGATTTACCGTGCGTTGTCGCGATGTCTTTTTAAATACAGTGCTTCCGCCTCTGTGAAGAAAGAGAGAGAAAAGCTAATGATGCTTATATTTTTGCAGGGAGGGTTGCTTGAGCCCGGGGCATGGACGCATGATGCAACACCGTGACGAAGTTGTTGTTACAGCTAGAAAGATGTGGGAGGAAGAGGGGGGGAGTGAGTGACCTTGTTGAGAGTGGGGCACGAACGGGAGTACGGGACAAGCGTGACAACCCGTGAAAAAGATGAGGCTTGTCCGGTCTTTCAATACAAGCATTGTTGACTGATGGTTGGTTTAACCTTCGCTTGTCCCGTGCAGCAACGTCATTGCAGTGCCATAGAACAATGCTGGTAACAACTAACATTACTTATGTCGCTCATGTCCACATGGGAAGAAAGTGATTCAGTGCTTAGTATATACCTATTCAAATTCTACTCTTGATTTGTTTTGTTGGGAAATAGGCGATGCGCTACTTTAGCAATTTGACCGTATCACCCAGGAAACATGCGAGTAAGTAGGTCATGGATCGTTACCACTAGACGCGCAGCGGATCGTAGATGTGCGTCGGTGTAGGAGAAGTAGACGATCACATTCGTCTCCTCCTGAATCCTCGTCACAGTAACGTCGTCACGTCACCGTAGCCGATCAGCGCAGCAGTAACAGCAGCGCCTCCACAGAGTCCACACGAACAGGGAGGAACGTCGTGCGTCGGTGTGCTAGCACTGCGCGCGTGACAGAGGTTTCAGCGTGTGGTCTGTGAGGGGCGGCGGCTAGGCTAGGGCTGTTACGTGGTGGAGTAATCTGCCCTTAACCCTACCCCTCATATTTATAGGCGCGTTAATGGGTTTTTAGGTCACATGCTCATTAGTACCCTAATTTCTTATGGATCAAATATCCATCAGGCCTTTATCCGAATTGTTATGATTGCCTCTTGGTATATCACCAATATGTTCAACCTTTAGTTGCTGACTGTTGTACAGATCAGTTGATCAGCTCGTTGTTTTAGCATGCCGTACTTTTCATTCATAGTGGTGGTGGGCGGGACGGAAGGGAAGCTGTAAAATGGAAATGCTAGGCATCTGGAACCATATGTACTGTATCGATCTAAATAAAACTGTTGGTGATGCCACAAATAGGATACTACATCGGCCGGCCTCAGGGGGGACCGAATGGTGTAATTGCTTCGTATCGGTGGTTGGTGTGCCAATGTTACCGTCATTTGTTATTCAGATGTTGAAGTGTAGTAGGAACACATTATCATTGACACGCTTCGCTAAGTAGCCACACTGCACTCTCAATTTGTCATTTGTAGGATACATAAGAGGGGCATCAGAGGCAACCAGTTACTGTCTAGATGAAGCCGCCACGCGCGACGAACCGTGCATGCCATGTAGATTACTCATTGCAGCGACACAGAGATGTCCTCACACAGTGCAACAATTCGTGCGAGATGAGCAGGGATTCGACACTGGAGGATCAAAAGAGAGCCATCGATCCCTCATGCTGCTCTCACTCTCAGCTTGCTGCCTTCTCTTTTGGGAACAGTGACATCATAAAGCGCCCATTCAAGGCTTTTCCAGAGCCAGAGAGGAAAAAAAAGGCACCTTCTGTCTGCCTGAACCATGCGTACGTGTTTTTCTTTCATGATGATCGTTGTTCAGCGACCCTGTTCCGCGAGTAGGCGTCACGAAATCAATCTGTAGACCCCAAAACACCAGATTAGTGCAGGCCTCGAGAGCTCGTAATCGGCTAGTCTCTGTATCTAGTGGAACTGAACCCATTGGGTTCAGAAATATCGAGAGGGAAAAAATGGGGCCTATCCTATGCCTTATCCATCTGAGGTTCGTATTGATTTGTAGGACCCGTCCAGCTCACGCGTCCTTCCTCCACCAGCAGTAATAATTCGGTGTCAAAAGAAGAGGAGTGACAAGATTCCGAAGCTCTGCACGCTTTTGAGCAGCGTGCCCAAGCGGCCTCTTCCCGGTGCTGACGGTTAAAAGGCCGGCCTACGCATACCCACCGTCCACGAATGTACGAACCGACCTCTCCCGCCTGAGAGAGTAGCACGTAGGAGCGTATAGCCTACCCGTACAGGCATGTCAGCCAGGACACCGATCTGTCTTGCACGGCATAAACCCAGCCACCCAAATGCCGGTAAATACCCGGGCCAAGAGACCAAAAAGTGCTGTTTTAAATTAATTTCCTCTTTTTTCTCGCGGGGAAAAATAATTTCATCTTGACGTCTCTGGCCTGCCATCTGTTCTTCAAATTGGGGGCGGCACCGCAGCAATTCGAAACGAGCTCAGGAATCTATACGGCCAATATCTTCATTAGTGTTGACTCCAGTTTCAGCGGGAAGGTGACTGATGCTTGATTCCTTGTATGAGCAATGCATCAATCATCATCACACTTGTAATTAGCCAACTATAGTGGTCAACCGCTATGCAAAAGAATTACACGAATTTAGATTATAAATCCGTGATCATGGTTACAGCAAACTTTGTAACACAAATGCCAATATTACAGCATTTTCAAGTGTAACATAACGATAGTAAAAAAAAGGGCATACCCAGTGCTGAAAGCTCCCACATGTTGTTAGGTCTGTGAAAGGGAATTTCTAGGCAGCCTTCCCTTTGCTTATTTTGCAAGGAGGCTGATTCGAACCCAGGACCTCCAGAACACAAGTGGAGAGACTCTACCACTGCGCCAGACCTACCCTTCAACATAACAATAGTAGAATGCTGCAAATTCTCTGAAAACTTCCATGCTCTCCTTCGAAAAACGATTTTTCATCACGCCCAGTGAGCTCGTGATCGAGCATTTCACTTATATGTTTCCTTTACGAATCTGTAGGGCTTTCTTGATCCAAGGAACATTGGAGATAGCCATATTGCTAAGCATCTTTTGTTTTAGAAGGTTCAGTTCTAACCTTCCACTTCTCAAACTGAGTAACGCTCAACATAAACGAGCTTGCATTGCGATGGCCTCCACCACCATATTCCTACAAGCAAGATGAATCGTAAATACCTCTATAAGGTGCAACCGTGTTGAGGCATGACAAGCTATGTGAGGCAGTACATCCTTGTAAACCTCTTCAAGGAAAACAAATGTAGTACCTGAGAAACTGAAGTGGTGTCTTCTTGTTCTAAACTTCTCAAGCTTATTTTCAGCATCTGGTCATCATTCAGCTCGGGAATTTTATATACAACAGCCCCGATGCCTCTAAAATAAAAAGGCCACATCACACACAATGACATTGAAGTTTAGATTGTCTTAGACATTGAACACAAAACAACACATGAACAAAAAAAAGGAAAAGAAAGGAATCTTGGATTCATATCGAGTATAGATAGGATCAATAGAGAGAGCTTGCCTCAAATTAAAATTACGGCTCTTGTTAGCTAGCTGGTTTCCGAGTTCGCTTCTCAGATTAGAAATAGCATCAGCATTGACAGCCTAGAAGACAAGACAAAAATAAAATGTTAGTATAACAAGCAGAATATGAGAAAAAAAAATAAAAGGGTTGCAGGAAATAGAACATTAACGTATTTCATTTCTTAGACAGCAAGGTGGCCCAGGACAAAATACATAACTATATGTAAATTAGCTACTATAAGCATGCAATCAAAAAGGGCATGACTGAAACAAAATGTCACTGAATGTTGACATAAGAGAAAATATGCCAAAGTAGATAGAAAAATAATAATCTGAGAGGGCTTTGCAAAATTACCAGGCAATGCCCAAACTGACCACATCCTAAAGAAATTTCATATGACTTATCCAGACAATCATCTATTAATATTTGCTTCTCTGACAGTGTCACCTGTCCGCAGGAAATGACATACTCAGGATCCAACTCCAGCAACTGCCACATTCAACACATGAACATAGAAACATGTTATGAAGTAAAAGCAGAAGGTGACCATACTTCTGATATATGAACTGACTGATTTACTATTCTATAATTGTCCCAAGATATGAAGATAGTACAGTTATATAGTACAACATCATTACCAATTTTGATCACATTGTGGTGACAATGATTATTTGTACATTCTTTTATTGACTAGAAAGATTTGAGATGGACAGATGAATACTCTAGCCAGTAACTTAAAAATCCTAGGAAACGACATCGTTCTTGAATGAGTTCACAAAGGGTTATATGATTATTTAAACAATTATTTCATCAAGGTACAGCTTTAAGATGAATATTATCCAAATTTCAGTTAATCGGTGACTCAGTACTTTAAAAGAACATGAGGTATTGCGAGGAACAATACATGCATTTCTATGCTAAATTGACTCAATCCAAGGGTTTTACCTGATCAAACAATTTACAGTTTGTGTTGACGTTGAATTCAATGTCCAAATCCTTAAGACCACTGCTAAAGGCCTTGCTATTTGGGATTTTCCACTTCCACAAATCCCCATCTTCAATAAACTTGAAAAGCTTGTGTACCGTTTCAACCTTGTTCTTTGGTACATAGCTGAGCTCAGCAGCATCTTTACCACATTCATCACTCTTTATGGTGCTAGATTGAACAAGGAGCTTGTTTCTGAAGAAATCAAACGCAATTGTGGCACCACTACGCTGCATGTCAATCACTTTGATCACATTTTCTCCAAGCGTGGCATTTCCGCACAAGGTTTCTAAGGCAGTTTTGTGGTGGTCTAAGATTGTTACTCTGAAAGGGATAGGCATTTAAAATCAATAGTATGTACTCATCATTGAGGTACATTCTGTACACATAGCATTTAACAATTTGACCAGTACTGGAGAGAATGAAAACATGCCAGATGAGCCATTAATTATTTTTAAAGGAAAACAAGGCTAAGAACTATCACCAAAAAAATTACTCTGCTACGGAGCTACATTGGCAGCCAAGTCGCATGTGTATAACTGAAGAATGCCAGATAGACCAGAGGACTTGCATCAAATAAACAACTACATAATTGAGAAAACAACTAGGTGAGCACAGATGTGTGCATACCTATCAACCTTTGGTGCTATGTCATTGACAAAACTGGGAGGCCCCACGAAGTCAAGAAGGTAAACGTCCTTTATTTCATCAAATGGGAGTGCATCACTCCTACAAGAAAGCAGATAGAAAACATTACTTTGCAGATAGAGGAAACAACAACAACCAAGCCTTTATCCCAAGCATGTTGGGGTCTTGCAGATAGAGGAACACCTTAGAAAATCCATCAGTATTAAGAGTCGTTCTGCCAGGATAGAAATCCCATAGAAGCACCAATACATCTTTGTACTAATATTTTAACCCAGTCGATCCTGAATTCCACGAGATGTTACTTTATCTAGGTTCGATTATGCTGAACTTACTTAACATACATTCTACCCCCGATAGAATACAGCTCCAGAGCATAATATCTGCAATGGCAAGTATCAAGTAAGGTTCAAATGTGTTCACTGTTCCTTACGCGCACTTGTTAACCATTGTCAACGTAAACAATCCGATCGATATAAACTCATGTTAAGGGAAAGGAAGCCTGCAGCTGCAGCCAGATAGTTGCAAGTTTAACGCTCTATTCGAATTTACAGCAAACACCTGACGATAACTTTCAGTTGCGTGCACTTGAGCTGCAGCGTGTAGCAATTTCAGGCGGAAGAGGATTTAATACAGGGCGAGCTTTCAGCTGGGCAGGGGCTAACCTGATGGGGTCGTAGACGGTGTTGGGGAAGAAGCGGACGGGGAGCGCGGCCGCGGAGAAGTAGAGGTGGGCAGCGAGCGCAGCGAAGGCGCCGTCCGGGCACGGGTAGTGGTAGAGCACGGCGGAGACCTTCCGCGCGGGGCTGGCGCCGGCCATGAGACCGTATCGATGTCGCGTCACAGGTGGCAAGCCGAGAGGCGGCCGGCTTGGGGGGGGGGGGGGGGGGGAGGCCGCAGCCGCAGGTCGCCTAGGGTTTCTGTTGTACTTACAGTAATTTTGCCAGCGGTGCGCGCGGCACCGGTGCGGATGCCGTGGACGCCTTAAGTCGAGAGCCGGTGGGGTTTGGTGCAGCACGGTTTGGGGTGCGCTAGGGCGCGACTGCGTCTGGGTTTACTGGCTCGCCACGTTTGGTATAAGGCTATTCGCACTCGTGGATCTCTATATCGGCCCTCTAAACGAATATTTTTATTTTTTTACAGTCAACTCTAAAAGATTCCTACGTTTACAGTTTAATTCTCCGCACTCGTTCACCTCTAAATCAGACCTCTATATCAATTATAACATATTTTATATTAGATAATACATCTATTTTATATTTTAAAATATTTCATATAATTATTTTTATGTTGCTAATATTATAATTATAACTTATAAAAATCTATGTTATTTTATATCTAACTCCTCGTGTTAACTTCTTTTATCAATTGTTTTATACTACAACTAACTCATATTTTATATTATTTTATGTAACTAAATTTATGTTAATGCTATAACTTATAGAAAATCACTAAATTTTTTATTCATTCTTTTTTCTTCTTTTTCACATTTCCCTCTGTTCTTTTTTCTTTTTCCCTTTCCTTTTCCCTCATTTCTTTTTCTTTTTCTCTTTTTCCTTCTCTTTTTTCTTTTTTTTCTTTTCTTTCTTCTTTTTTTTTCTTCTCCTAGCGCTATATTGCGCCTCTGCATTTGGAGGCCGGCTGTAGACACCGCCATCTCCCCGGAATCGCTAACCGCACCGCTGCGGGCAGCCGATACGCGCGCGCCCGCTGGAATTGCAGGCGCGGCGCGGATACAGCTCGCCGCTGCGAGCAGTCTAATGGTATTGTTCGGTGAAGTTCATCCAATAGTGTTTTCCCTGTTAAAAACGGGCTGAACTTGGTTTATTAGCATCAAAGAGCACAGTTAGATAAAGATAATAAAAAAAGTGAAACGATTTGGTTCATTGCCTTAGCATCGAATAGTTTGTGTATCTACATCTAAATTTCTCCTTTCCTGGTGATGCTTGTCAAATTTCCTCAGACATGTTGATTTTCCATCATCGTATGTGTTAGTACAAATAACACCTCGTATCCTTGATACTGTAATTGCTTCGCGATAGTAAATTTAAACAAAATTATGTAATTTTTAAAGCCAAGATTTTTGTAGCAACTCGGCACCCCTTCTCAGATATGTATGAATCCAGTAGCTCTAAAAAATAAGGAAAATCCTAATGGAGTAAAGCCCACAAACTAGTCTTGCCAGGCCAACCCATGCACCTTTAGTGGACTAGACTACATCTAGACACTAGACCATCCCGATTCCCAACAAGTAATGCCACATTATCCACCCCCAATTACAGTTAACAAGATCTGAACCATCGGAGCAGATCCAACGATCCTAAACCTCGTACCCAAGGATCTATTACCTCTGCGCTTGCCACCTCACCAATTCGCGACAACCCCGCCGAACATGTCGCGTAGGGTTTCCTGTTGCACCTTTGTGATTGAGCCATGGTCGGCGAGCGGCTTACACTAATTTTGCTCCGACGCGGCGGTGCGCGCGGCACCGATGCGGATGCCGTGGACGCCTTAAGTCGAGAGGCGGCGGGGTTTGGGGCCAGCACGGTTTGGGGTGCGCTAGGGCGCGATTGCGTCTGGGTTCCCTGGTTCGCCACGTTTGGTATAATGGTATTGTTCGGTGGAGTTCATCCAATAGTGTTTTCCCTGTTGAAAACGGATTGAACTTGGTTTATTAGCATCAAAGAGCCCATTTAGATAAAGATAATAAAAAAAGTGAAACGATTTGGTTCATTGTCTTAGCATCGAATAGTTTGTGTATCTACATCCAAATTTCTCCTTTTCTGGTGATGCTTGTCAAATTTCCTCAGACATGTTGATGTTCCATCATCGTATGTGTTAGTACAAATAACACCTCGTATCCTTGATACTGTAATTGCTTCGCGATGGTAAATGTAAACAAAATTATGTAATTTTTAAAGCCGAGATTTTTGTAGCAACTCGGCACCCCTTTTTAGATATGTATGAATCCAGTAGCTCTAAAAAAGAAAGAAAATCCTAATGGAGTAAAGCCCACGGACTAGTCTTGCCAGGCCAACCCATGCACCTTTAGTGGACTACACTACAGCTAGACACTAGACCATCCCGATTCCCAACAAGTAATGCCACGTCATCCACCCCCAATTACAGTTAACAAGATCTGAACCATCGGAGCAGATCCAACGATCCTAAACCTCGTTCCCAAGGATCTATTACCTCTGCGCTTGCCACCTCACCAATTCGCGACAACCCCGCCGAACAGGTCGCGTAGGGTTTCCTGTTGCACCTTTGTGCTTGAGCCGTGGTCGGCGCGCGACTTACAGTAATTTTGCTCCGACGCGGCGGTGCGCGTGGCACCGATGCGGATGCCGTGGACTCCTTAAGTCGAGAGGCGGCGGGGTTTGGGGCCAGCACGGTTTGGGGTGCGCTAGGGCGCGACTGCGTCTGGGTTCCCTGGTTCGCCACGTTTGGTATAATGGTATTGTTCGGTGGAGTTCATCCAATAGTGTTTTCCCTGTTAAAAACGGGCTGAACTTGGTTTATTAGCATCAAAGAGCCCAGTTAGATAAAGATAATAAAAAAAGTGAAACGATTTGGTTCATTGCCTTAGCATCGAATAGTTTGTGTATCTACATCCAAATTTCTCCTTTTCTGGTGATGCTTGTCAAATTTCCTCAGACATGTTGATGTTCCATCATCGTATGTGTTAGTACAAATAACACCTCGTATCCTTGATACTGTAATTGCTTCGCGATGGTAAATGTAAACAAAATTATGTAATTTTTAAAGCCAAGATTTTTGTAGCAACTCGGCACCCCTTCTCAGATATGTATGAATTCAGTAGCTCTAAAAAAGAAGGAAAAAATCCTAATGGAGTAAAGCCCACGGACTAGTCTTGCCAGGCCAACCCATGCACCTTTAGTGGACTACACTACAGCTAGACACTAGACCATCCCGATTCCCAACAAGTAATGCCACGTCATCCACCCCCAATTACAGTTAACAAGATCTGAACCATCGGAGCAGATCCAACGATCCTAAACCTCGTTCCCAAGGATCTATTACCTCTGCGCTTGCCACCTCACCAATTCGTGACAACCCCGCCGAACAGGTCGCGTAGGGTTTCGTGTTGCACCTTTGTGCTTGAGCCGTGGTCGGCGAGCGGCTTACAGTAATTTTGCTCCGACGCGGCGGTGCGCGCGGCACCGATGCGGATGCCGTGGACTCCTTAAGTCGAAAGGCGGCGGGGTTTGGGGCCAGCACGGTTTGGGGTGCGCTAGGGCGCGACTGCGTCTGGGTTCCCTGGTTCGCCACGTTTGGTATAATGGTATTGTTCGGTGGAGTTCATCCAATAGTGTTTTCCCTGTTAAAAACGGGCTGAACTTGGTTTATTAGCATCAAAGAGCCCAGTTAGATAAAGATAATAAAAAAAGTGAAACGATTCGGTTCATTGCCTTAGCATCGAATAGTTTGTGTATCTACATCCAAATTTCTCCTTTTCTGGTGATGCTTGTCAAATTTCCTCAGACATGTTGATGTTCCATCATCGTATGTGTTAGTACAAATAACACCTCGTATCCTTGATACTGTAATTGCTTCGCGATGGTAAATGTAAACAAAATTATGTAATTTTTAAAGCCAAGATTTTTGTAGCAACTCGGCACCCCTTCTTAGATATGTATGAATCCAGTAGCTCTAAAAATGAAGGAAAATCCTAATGGACTAAAGGCCACGGACTAGTCTTGCCAGGCCAACCCATGCACCTTTAGTGGACTACACTACAGCTAGGCACTAGACCATCCCGATTCTCAACAAGTATTGCCACGTCATCCACCCCCAATTACAGTTAACAAGATCTGAACCATCGGAGCAGATCCAACGATCCTAAACCTCGTTCCCAAGGATCTATTACCTCTGCGCTTGCCACCTCACCAATTCGCGACAACCCCGCTGAACAGGTCGCTTCCTGTTGCACCTTTGTGCCGTGGTCGGCGAGCGGCTTACAGTAATTTTGCTCCGACGCGGCGGTGCGCGCGGCACCGATGCGGATGCCGTGGACGCCTTAAGTCGAGAGGCGGCGGGGTTTGGGGCCAGCACGGTTTGGGGTGCGCTAGGGCGCGACTGCGTCTGGGTTCCCTGGTTCGCCACGTTTGGTATAATGGTATTGTTCGGTGGAGTTCATCCAATAGTGTTTCCCTGTTAAAAACGGACTGAACTTGGTTTATTAGCATCAAAGAGCCCAGTTAGATAAAGATAATAAAAAAAGTGAAACGATTTGGTTCATTGCCTTAGCATCGAATAGTTTGTGTATCTACATCCAAATTTCTCTTTTTGTGGTGATGCTTGTCAAATTTCCTCAGACATGTTGATGTTCCATCATCATATGTGTTAGTACAAATAACACCTCGTGTCCTTGATACTGTAATTGCTTCGCGATGGTAAATGTAAACAAAATTATGTAATTTTTAAAGCCAATATTTTTGTAGCAACTCGGCACCCCTTCTCAGATATGTATGAATCCAGTAGCTCTAAAAAAGAAGGAAAATCCTAATGGAGTAAAGACCATGGACTAGTCTTGCCAGGCCAACCCATGCACCTTTAGTGGACTACACTACAGCTAGGCACTAGACCATCCCGATTCCCAACAAGTAATGCCACGTCATCCACCCCCAATTACAGTTAACAAGATCTGAACCATCGGAGCAGATCCAACAATCCTAAACCTCGTTCCCAAGTATCTATTACCTCTGCGCTTGCCACCTCACCAATTCGCGACAACCCCGCCGAAAAGGTCGCGTAGGGTTTCCTGTTGCACCTTTGTGCTTGAGCCGTGGTCGGCGAGCGGCTTACAGTAATTTTGCTCCGACGCGGTGGTGCGCGCGGCACCGATGCGGATGCCGTGGACGCCTTAAGTCGAGAGGAGGCGGGGTTTGGGGCCAGCACGGTTTGGGGTGCGCTAGGGCATGACTGCGTCTGGGTTCCTTGGTTCGCCACGTTTGGTATAATGGTATTGTTCGATGGAGTTCATCCAATAGTGTTTTCCGTGTTAAAAACGGGCTGAACTTGGTTTATTAGCATCATAGAGCCCATTTAGATAAAGATAATAAAAAAAGTGAAACGATTTGGTTCGTTGCCTTAGCATCGAATAGTTTGTGTATCTACATCCAAATTTCTCCTTTCCTGGTGATGCTTGTCAAATTTCCTCAGACATGTTGATGTTCCATCATCGTATGTGTTAGTACAAATAACACCTCGTATCCTTGATACTGTAATTGCTTCGCGATGGTAAATGTAAACAAAATTATGTAATTTTTAAAGCCAATATTTTTATAGCAACTCGGCACCCCTTCTCAGATATGTATGAATCCAGTAGCTCTAAAAAAGAAGGAAAATCCTAATGGAGTAAAGACCATGGACTAGTCTTGCCAAGCCAACCCATGCACCTTTAGTGGACTACACTACAGCTAGGCACTAGACCATCCCGATTCCCAACAAGTAATGCCACGTCATCCACCCCCAATTACAGTTAACAAGATCTGAACCATCGGAGCAGATCCAACAATCCTAAACCTCGTTCCCAAGTATCTATTACCTCTGCGGTTGCCACCTCACCAATTCGCGACAACCCCGCCGAAAAGGTCGCGTAGGGTTTCCTGTTGCACCTTTGTGCTTGAGCCGTGATCGGCGAGCGGCTTACAGTAATTTTGCTCCGACGCGGCGGTGCGCGCGGCACCGATGCGGATGCCGTGGACGCCTTAAGTCGAGAGGAGGCGGGGTTTGGGGCCAGCACGGTTTGGGGTGCGCTAGGGCATGACTGCGTCTGGGTTCCTTGGTTCGCCACGTTTGGTATAATGGTATTGTTCGATGGAGTTCATCCAATAGTGTTTTCCGTGTTAAAAACGGGCTGAACTTGGTTTATTAGCATCATAGAGCCCATTTAGATAAAGATAATAAAAAAAGTGAAACGATTTCTCCTTTCCTGGTGATGCTTGTCAAATTTCCTCAGACATGTTGATGTTCCATCATCGTATGTGTTAGTACAAATAACACCTCGTATCCTTGATACTGTAATTGCTTCGCGATGGTAAATTTAAACAAAATTATGTAATTTTTAAAGCCAGTATTTTTGTAGCAACTCGGCACCCCTTCTCAGATATGTATGAATCCAGTAGCTCTAAAAAAGAAGGAAAATCCTAATGGAGTAAAGACCATGGACTAGTCTTGCCAGGCCAACCCATGCACCTTTAGTGGACTACACTACAGCTAGGCACTAGACCATCCCGATTCCCAACAAGTAATGCCAAGTCATCCACCCCCAATTACAGTTAACAAGATCTGAACCATCGGAGCAGATCCAACAATCCTAAACCTCGTTCCCAAGTATCTATTATCTCTGCGCTTGCCACCTCACCAATTCGCGACAACCCCGCCGAAAAGGTCGCGTAGGGTTTCCTGTTGCACCTTTGTGCTTGAGCCGTGGTCGGCGAGCGGCTTACAGTAATTTTGCTCCGACGCGGCGGTGCGCGCGGCACCGATGCGGATGCCGTGGACGCCTTAAGTCGAGAGGAGGCGGGGTTTGGGGCCAGCACGGTTTGGGGTGCGCTAGGGCATGACTGCGTCTGGGTTCCTTGGTTCGCCACGTTTGGTATAATGGTATTGTTCGATGGAGTTCATCCAATAGTGTTTTCCGTGTTAAAAACGGGCTGAACTTGGTTTATTAGCATCATAGAGCCCATTTAGATAAAGATAATAAAAAAAGTGAAACGATTTAGTTCGTTGCCTTAGCATCGAATAGTTTGTGTATCTACATCCAAATTTCTCCTTTCCTGGTGATGCTTGTCAAATTTCCTCAGACATGTTGATGTTCCATCATCGTATGTGTTAGTACAAATAACACCTCGTATCCTTGATACTGTAATTGCTTCGCGATGGTAAATTTAAACAAAATTATGTAATTTTTAAAGCCAAGATTTTTGTAGCAACTCGGCACCCCTTCTCAGATATGTATGAATCCAGTAGCTCTAAAAAAGAAGGAAAATCCTAATGGAGTAAAGCCCACGGACTAGTCTTGCCAGGCCAACCCATGCACCTTTAGTGGACTACACTACAGCTAGGCACTAGACCATCCCGATTTCCAACAAGTAATGCCACGTCATCCACCCCCAATTACAGTTAACAAGATCTGAACCATCGGAGCAGATCCAACGATCCTAAACCTCGTTCCCAAGGATCTATTACCTCTGCGCTTGCCACCTCACCAATTCGGGACAACCCCGCCGAACAGGTCGCGTAGGGTTTCCTGTTGCACCTTTGTGCTTGAGGCGTGGTTGGCGAGCGGCTTACAGTAATTTTGCTCCGACGCGGCGGTGCGCTCGGCACCGATGCGGATGTCGTGGACGCCTTAAGTCGAGAGGCGGCGGGGTTTGGGGCCAGCACGGTTTGGGGTGCGCTAGGGCGCGACTGCGTCTGGGTTCCCTGGTTCGCCACGTTTGGTATAATGGTATTGTTCGGTGGAGTTCATCCAATAGTGTTTTCCCTGTTAAAAACGGACTGAACTTGGTTTATTAGCATCAAAGAGCCCAATTAGATAAAGATAATAAAAAAAGTGAAACGATTTGGTTCATTGCCTTAGCATCGAATAGTTTGTGTATCTACATCCAAATTTCTCTTTTTCTGGTGATGCTTGTCAAATTTCCTCAGACATGTTGATGTTCCATCATCGTATGTGTTAGTACAAATAACACCTCGTGTCCTTGATACTGTAATTGCTTCGCGATGGTAAATGTAAACAAAATTATGTAATTTTTAAAGCCAATATTTTTGTAGCAACTCGGCACCCCTTCTCAGATATGTATGAATCCAGTAGCTCTAAAAAAGAAGGAAAATCCTAATGGAGTAAGCCCATGGACTAGTCTTGCCAGGCCAACCCATGCACCTTTAGTGGACTACACTACAGATAGGCACTAGACCATCCCGATTCCCAACAAGTAATGCCACGTCATCCACCCCCAATTACAGTTAACAAGATCTGAACCATCGGAGCAGATCCAACAATCCTAAACCTCGTTCCCAAGGATCTATTACCTCTGCGCTTGCCACCTCACCAATTCGCGACAACCCCGCCGAAAAGGTCGCGTAGGGTTTCCTATTGCACCTTTGTGCTTGAGCCGTGGTCGGCGAGCGGCTTACAGTAATTTTGCTCCGACGCGGCAGTGCGCGCGGCACCGATGCGAATGCCGTGGACGCCTTAAGTCGAGAGGAGGCGGGGTTTGGGGCCAGCACGGTTTGGGGTGCGCTAGGGCGCGACTGCGTTTGGGTTCCCTGGTTCGCCACGTTTGGTATAATGGTATTGTTCGGTGGTGTTCATCCAATAGTGTTTTCCCTGTTAAAAACGGACTGAACTTGGTTTATTAGCATCAAAGAGCCCAGTTAGATAAAGATAATAAAAAAAGTGAAACGATTTGGTTCATTGCCTTAGCATCGAATAGTTTGTGTATCTACATCCAAATTTCTCTTTTTGTGGTGATACTTGTCAAATTTCCTCAGACATGTTGATGTTCCATCATCGTATGTGTTAGTACAAATAACACCTCGTGTCCTTGATACTGTAATTGCTTCGCGATGGTAAATGTAAACAAAATTAGGTAAATTTTAAAGCCAATATTTTTGTAGCAACTCGACACCCCTTCTCAGATATGTATGAATCCAGTAGCTCTAAAAAAGAAGGAAAATCCTAATGGAGTAAAGCCCATGGACTAGTCTTGCCAGGCCAACCCATGCACGTTTAGTGGACTACACTACAGCTAGGCACTAGACCATCCCGATTCCCAACAAGTAATGTCACGTCATCCACCCCCAATTACAGTTAACAAGATCTGAACCATCGGAGCAGATCCAACAATCTTAAACCTCGTTCCCAAGGATCTATTACCTCTGCGCTTGCCACCTCACCAATTCGCGACAACCCCGCCGAACAGGTCGCGTAGGGTTTCCTGTTGCACCTTTGTGCTTGAGCCGTGGTCGGCGAGCGGCTTACAGTAATTTTGCTCCGACGCGGCAGTGCGCGCGGCACCGATGCGGATGCCGTGGACGCCTTAATTCGAGAGGCGGCGGGGTTTGGGGCCAGCATGGTTTGGGGTGCGCTAGGGCGCGACTGCGTTTGGGTTCCCTGGTTCGCCACGTTTGGTATAATGGTATTGTTCGGTGGAGTTCATCCAATAGTGTTTTCCCTGTTAAAAACGGGCTGAACTTGGTTTATTAGCATCAAAGAGCCCAGTTAGATAAAGATAATAAAAAAAAGTGAAACGATTTGGTTCATTGCCTTAGCATCGAATAGTTTGTGTATCTACATCCAAATTTCTCTTTTTCTGGTGATGCTTGTCAAATTTCCTCAGACATGTTGATGTTCCATCATCGTATGTGTTAGTACAAATAACACCTCGTATCCTTGATACTGTAATTGCTTCGCGATGGTAAATGTAAACAAAATTATGTAATTTTTAAAGCCAAGGTTTTTGTAGCAACTCGGCACCCCTTCTCAGAAATGTATGAATTCAGTAGCTCTAAAAAAGAAGGAAAATCCTAATGGAGTAAAGCCCACGGACTAGTCTTGCCAAGCCAACCCATGCACCTTTAGTGGACTACACTACAGCTAGGCACTAGACCATCCCGATTCCCAACAAGTAATGCCACGTCATCCACCCCCAATTACAGTTAACAAGATCTGAACCATCGGAGCAGATCCAACGATCCTAAACCTCGTTCCCAAGGATCTATTACCTCTGCGCTTGCCACCTCACCAATTCACGACAACCCCGCCGAACAGGTCGCGTAGGGTTTCCTGTTGCACCTTTGTGCTTGAGCCGTGGTCGGCGAGCGGCTTATAGTAATTTTGCTCCGACGCGGCGGTGCGCGCGGCACCGATGCGGATGCCGTGGACGCCTTTAGTCGAGAGGCGGCGGGGTTTGGGGCCATCACGGTTTGGGGTGCGCTAGGGCGCGACTGCGTCTGGGTTCCCTGGTTCGCCACGTTTGGTATAATGGTATTTTTTGGTGGAGTTCATCTAATAGTGTTTTCCCTGTTAAAAACGGACTGAACTTGGTTTATTAGCATCAAAGAGCCCAGTTAGATAAAGATAATAAAAAAAAAGTGAAACGATTTGGTTCATTGCCTTAGCATCGAATAGTTTGTGTATCTACATCCAAATTTCTCTTTTTCTGGTGATGCTTGTCAAATTTCCTCAGACATGTTGATGTTCCATCATCGTATGCGTTAGTACAAATAACACCTCGTGTCCTTGATACTGTAATTGTTTCGCGATGGTAAATGTAAACAAAATTATGTAATTTTTAAAGCCAATATTTTTGTAGCAACTCGGCACCCCTTCTCAGATATGTATGAATCCAGTAGCTCTAAAAAAGAAGGAAAATCCTAATGGAGTAAAGCCCACGGACTAGTCTTGCCAGGCCAACCCATGCACCTTTAGTGGACTACACTACACCTAGGCACTAGACCATCCCGATTCCCAACAAATAATGCCACGTCATCCACCCCCAATTACAGTTAACAAGATCTGAACCATCGGAGCAGATCCAACGATCCTAAACCTCGTTCCCAAGGATCTATTACCTCTGCGCTTGCCACCTCACCAATTCGCGACAACCCCGCCGAACAGGTCGCGTAGGGTTTCCTGTTGCACCTTTATGCTTGAGCCATGGTCGGCGAGCGGCTTACAGTAATTTTGCTCCGACGCGGCGGTGCGCGCGGCACCGATGCGGATGCCATGGACGGCTTAAGTCGAGAGGCGGCGGGGTTTGGGGCCAGCACGGTTTGGGGTGCGCTAGGGCGCCACTGCGACTTGGGTTCCCTGGTTCGCCACGTTTGGTATAATGGTATTGTTCGGTGGAGTTCATCCAATAGTGTTTCCCCTGTTAAAAACGGGCTGAACTTGGTTTATTAGCATCAAAGAGCCCAGTTAGATAAAGATAATAAAAAAAGTGAAACGATTTGGTTCATTGCCTTAGCATCGAATAGTTTATGTATCTACATCCAAATTTCTCCTTTTCTGGTGATGCTTGTCAAATTTCCTCAGACATGTTTATGTTTCATCATCGTATGTGTTAGTACAAATAACACCTCGTATCCTTGATACTGTAATTGCTTCACGATGGTAAATGTAAACAAAATTATGTAATTTTTAAAGCCAAGATTTTTGTAGCAACTCGGCACCTCTTCTCAGATATGTATGAATCCAGTAGCTCTAAAAAAGAAGGAAAATCCTAATGGAGTAAAGCCCAGGGACTAGTCTTGCCAGGCCAACCCATGCACCTTTAGTGGACTACACTACAGCTAGGCACTAGACCATCCCGATTCCCAACAAGTAATGCCACGTCATCCACCCCCAATTACAGTTAACAAGATCTGAACCATCGGAGCAGATCCAACAATCCTAAACCTCGTTCTCAAGGATCTATTACCTCTGCGCTTGCCACCTCACCAATTCGCGACAACCCCACCGAACAGGTCGCGTAGGGTTTCCTGTTGCACCTTTGTGCTTGAGCCGTGGTCGGCGAGCGGCTTACAGTAATTTTGCTCCGACACGTCAGTGAGCGCGGCACCGATGCGGATGCCGTGGACGCCTTAAGTCGAGAGGCGGCGGGGTTTGGGGCCAGCACGGTTTGGGGTGCGCTAGGGCGCGACTGCGTCTCGGTTCCCTGGTTCGCCACGTTTGGTATAATGGTATTGTTCGGTGGAGTTCATCCAATAGTGTTTTCCCTGTTTAAAACGGGTTGAACTTGGTTTATTAGCATCAAAGTGCCCATTTAGATAAAGATAATAAAAAAAGTGAAACGATTTGGTTCATTGCCTTAGCATCGAATAGTTTGTGTATCTACATCCAAATTTCTCTTTTTCTGGTGATGCTTGTCAAATTTCCTCAGACATGTTGATGTTCCATCATCGTATGTGTTAGTACAAATAACACCTCGTATCCTTGATACTGTAATTGCTTCGCGATGGTAAATGTAAACAAAATTATGTAATTTTTAAAGCCAAGGTTTTTGTAGCAACTCGGCACCCCTTCTCAGAAATGTATGAATTCAGTAGCTCTAAAAAAGAAGGAAAATCCTAATGGAGTAAAGCCCACGGACTAGTCTTGCCAAGCCAACCCATGCACCTTTAGTGGACTACACTACAGCTAGGCACTAGACCATCCCGATTCCCAACAAGTAATGCCACGTCATCCACCCCCAATTACAGTTAACAAGATCTGAACTATCGGAGCAGATCCAACGATCCTAAACCTCGTTCCCAAGGATCTATTACCTCTGCGCTTGCCACCTCACCAATTCACGACAACCCCGCCGAACAGGTCGCGTAGGGTTTCCTGTTGCACCTTTGTGCTTGAGCCGTGGTCGGCGAGCGGCTTACAGTAATTTTGCTCCGACGCGGCGGTGCGCGCGGCACCGATGCGGATGCCGTGGACGCCTTTAGTCGAGAGGCGGCGGGGTTTGGGGCCATCACGGTTTGGGGTGCGCTAGGGCGCGACTGCGTCTGGGTTCCCTGGTTCGCCACGTTTGGTATAATGGTATTTTTTGGTGGAGTTCATCTAATAGTGTTTTCCCTGTTAAAAACGGACTGAACTTGGTTTATTAGCATCAAAGAACCCAGTTAGATAAAGATAATAAAAAAAAAGTGAAACGATTTGGTTCATTGCCTTAGCATCGAATAGTTTGTGTATCTACATCCAAATTTCTCTTTTTCTGGTGATGCTTGTCAAATTTCCTCAGACATGTTGATGTTCCATCATCGTATGCGTTAGTACAAATAACACCTCGTGTCCTTGATACTGTAATTGTTTCGCGATGGTAAATGTAAACAAAATTATGTAATTTTTAAAGCCAATATTTTTGTAGCAACTCGGCACCCCTTCTCAGATATGTATGAATCCAGTAGCTCTAAAAAAGAAGGAAAATCCTAATGGAGTAAAGCCCACGGACTAGTCTTGCCAGGCCAACCCATGCACCTTTAGTGGACTACACTACAGCTAGGCACTAGACCATCCCGATTCCCAACAAATAATGCCACGTCATCCACCCCCAATTACAGTTAACAAGATCTGAACCATCGGAGCAGATCCAACGATCCTAAACCTCGTTCCCAAGGATCTATTACCTCTGCGCTTGCCACCTCACCAATTCGCGACAACCCCGCCGAACAGGTCGCGTAGGGTTTCCTGTTGCACCTTTATGCTTGAGCCATGGTCGGCGAGCGGCTTACAGTAATTTTGCTCCGACGCGGCGGTGCGCGCGGCACCGATGCGGATGCCATGGACGCCTTAAGTCGAGAGGCGGCGGGGTTTGGGGCCAGCACGGTTTGGGGTGCGCTAGGGCGCCACTGCGACTTGGGTTCCCTGGTTCGCCACGTTTGGTATAATGGTATTGTTCGGTGGAGTTCATCCAATAGTGTTTCCCCTGTTAAAAACGGGCTGAACTTGGTTTATTAGCATCAAAGAGCCCAGTTAGATAAAGATAATAAAAAAAGTGAAACGATTTGGTTCATTGCCTTAGCATCGAATTGTTTATGTATCTATATCCAAATTTCTCCTTTTCTGGTGATGCTTGTCAAATTTCCTCAGACATGTTGATGTTTCATCATCGTATGTGTTAGTACAAATAACACCTCGTATCCTTGATACTGTAATTGCTTCACGATGGTAAATGTAAACAAAATTATGTAATTTTTAAAGCCAAGATTTTTGTAGCAACTCGGCACCTCTTCTCAGATATGTATGAATCCAGTAGCTCTAAAAAAGAAGGAAAATCCTAATGGAGTAAAGCCCAGGGACTAGTCTTGCCAGGCCAACCCATGCACCTTTAGTGGACTACACTACAGCTAGGCACTAGACCATCCCGATTCCCAACAAGTAATGCCACGTCATCCACCCCCAATTACAGTTAACAAGATCTGAACCATCGGAGCAGATCCAACAATCCTAAACCTCGTTCTCAAGGATCTATTACCTCTGCGCTTGCCACCTCACCAATTCGCGACAACCCCACCGAACAGGTCGCGTAGGGTTTCCTGTTGCACCTTTGTGCTTGAGCCGTGGTCGGCGAGCGGCTTACAGTAATTTTTCTCCGACACGTCAGTGAGCGCGGCACCGATGCGGATGCCGTGGACGCCTTAAGTCGAGAGGCGGCGGGGTTTGGGGCCAGCACGGTTTGGGGTGCGCTAGGGCGCGACTGCGTCTCGGTTCCCTGGTTCGCCACGTTTGGTATAATGGTATTGTTCGGTGGAGTTCATCCAATAGTGTTTTCCCTGTTTAAAACGGGTTGAACTTGGTTTATTAGCATCAAAGTGCCCATTTAGATAAAGATAATAAAAAAAGTGAAACGATTTGGTTCATTGCCTTAGCATCGAATAGTTTGTGTATCTACATCCAAATTTCTCCTTTCCTGGTGATGCTTGTCAAATTTCCTCAGACATGTTGATGTTCCATCATCGTATGTGTTAGTACAAATAACACCTCGTATCCTTGATACTGTAATTATTTTGCGAAGGTAAATTTAAATAAAATTATGTAATTTTTAAAGCCAAGATTTTTGTAGCAACTCGGCACCCCTTATCAGATATGTATGAATCCAGTAGCTCTAAAAAAGAAGGAAAATCCTAATGGAGTAAAGCTCATGGACTAGTCTTGCTAGGCCAACCCATGCACCTTTAGTGGACTACACTACAGCTAGGCACTAGACCATCCCGATTCCCAACAAGTAATGCCACGTCATCCACCCCCAATTACGGTTAACAAGATCTGAACCATCGGAGCAGATCCAACGATCCTAAACCTCGTTCCCAAGGATCTATTACCTCTGCGCTTGCCACCTCACCAATTCGCAACAACCCCGCCGAACAGGTCGCGTAGAATTTCCTGTTGCACCTTTGTGCTTGAGCCGTGGTCGGCGAGCGGCTTACATTAATTTTGCTTCGACGCGGCGGTGCGCGCGGCACCGATGCGGATGCCGTGGACGCCTTAAGTCGAGAGGCGGCGGGGTTTGGGGCCAGCACTGTTTGGGGTGCGCTAGGGCGCGACTGCGTCTGGGTTCCTTGGTTCGCCACGTTTGGTATAATGGTATTGTTTGGTGGAGTTCATCCAATAGTGTTTTCCCTGTTAAAAACGGGTTGAACTTGGTTTATTAGCATCAAAGAGCCCATTTAGATAAAGATAATAAAAAAATGAAATGATTTGGTTCATTGCCTTAGCATCGAATAGTTTATGTATCTACATCCAAATTTCTCCTTTTCTGGTGATGCTTGTCAAATTTCCTCAGACATGTTGATGTTCCATCATCGTATGTGTTAGTACAAATAACACCTCGTATCCTTGATACTGTAATTGCTTCACGATGGTAAATGTAAACAAAATTATGTAATTTTTAAAGCTAAGATTTTTGTAGCAACTCGGCACCCCTTCTCAGATATGTATGAATCCAGTAGCTCTAAAAAAGAAGGAAAATCCTAATGGAGTAAAGCCCATGGACTAGTCTCGCGAGGCCAACCAATGCACCTTTAGTGGACTACACTACAGCTAGGCACTAGACCATCCCGATTCCCAACAAGTAATGCCACGTCATCCACCCCCAATTACAGTTAACAAGATCTGAACCATCGGAGCAGATCCAACGATCCTAAACCTCGTTCCCAAGGATCTATTACCTCTGCGCTTGCCACCTCACCAATTCACGACAACCCCGCTGAACAGGTCGCGTAGGGTTTCCTGTTGCACCTTTGTGCTTGAGCCGTGGTCGGCGAGCGGCTTACAGTAATTTTGCTCCGACGCGGCGGTGCGCGCGGCACCGATGCGGATGCCATGGACGCCTTTAGTCGAGAGGCGGCGGGGTTTGGGGCCAGCACGGTTTGGGGTGCGCTAGGGCGCGACTGCGTCTGGGTTCCCTGGTTCACCACGTTTGGTATAATGGTATTGTTCGGTGGAGTTCATCCAATAGTGTTTTCCCTGTTAAAAACGGGCTGAACTTGGTTTATTAGCATCAAAGAGCCCAGTTAGATAAAGATATTAAAAAAAGTGAAACGATTTGGTTCATTGCCTTAGCATCGAATAGTTTGTGTATCTACATCCAAATTTCTCCTTTCCTGGTGATGCTTGTCAAATTTCCTCAGAGATGTTGATGTTCCATCATCGTATGTGTTAGTACAAATAACACCTCGTATCCTTGATACTGTAATTGCTTCACGATGGTAAATGTAAACAAAATTATGTAATTTTTAAAGCTAAGATTTTTGTAGCAACTCGGCACCCCTTCTCAGATATGTATGAATCCAGTAGCTCTAAAAAAGAAGGAAAATCCTAATGGAGTAAAGCCCATGGACTAGTCTTGCGAGGCCAACCCATGCACCTTTAGTGGACTACACTACAGCTAGGCACTAGACCATCCCGATTCCCAACAAGTAATGCCACGTCATCCACCCCAATTACAGTTAACAAGATCTGAACCATCGGAGCAGATCCAACAATCCTAAACCTCGTTCCCAAGGATCTATTACCTCTGCGCTTGCCACCTCACCAATTCGCGACAACCCCGCCGAACAGGTCGCGTAGGGTTTCCTGTTGCACCTTTGTGCTTGAGCCGTGGTCGGCGAGCGACTTACAGTAATTTTGCTCCGACGCGGCGGTGCGCGCGGCACCGATGCGGATGCCGTGGACGCCTTAAGTCGAGAGGCGGCGGGGTTTGGGGCCAGCACGGTTTGGGGTGCGCTAGGGCGCGACTGCGTCTGGGTTCCCTGGTTCGCCACGTTTGGTATAATGGTATTGTTCGGTGGAGTTCATCCAATAGTGTTTTCCCTGTTAAAAACGGGCTGAACTTGGTTTATTAGCATCAAAGAGCCCATTTAGATAAAGATAATAAAAAAAAGTGAAACGATTTGGTTCATTGCCTTAGCATCGAATAGTTTGTGTATCTACATCCAAATTTCTCCTTTCCTGGTGATGCTTGTCAAATTTCCTCAGACATGTTGATGTTCCATCATCGTATGTGTTAGTACAAATAACAACTCATATCCTTGATACTGTAATTGCTTCGCGATGGTAAATGTAAACAAAATTATGTAATTTTTAAAGTCAAGATTTTTGTAGCAACTCGGCACCCCTTCTCAGATATGTTTGAATCTAGTAGCTCTAAAAAAGAAGGAAAATCCTAATGGAGTAAAGCGCATGGACTAGTTTTGTCAGGCCAACGATCCTAAACCTCGTTCTCAAGGATCTATTACCTCTTCGTTTGCCACCTCACCAATTCCCGACAACCCTGCCGAACACATCCCGCCCTCGAGCTCCAATCCGTCATGCCAGCGCACCCATTCAACAAAACCATTTCCAAAAATGGTCCCGCCCTGACTTAAAAAAAAATCCATCCCGGCGAAAACCCACGCAAATTCTCCCAACTCCCCCGCGCGCTCTCAAATCCCTCCTCTATAAAATCACATCCGCACCGAACCACGACGGCGGCAAATTCGAAACCTCCCTAAATCCCTCGTAGCGTCACCACCGTCTTCTTTCTCTCCGGCGACGTTGTTTGGGCGCGGTAAGGGTGGTCAGAGTCTGGGCAAGGGTGGCGTGAAGTGCCACCGCAAAGTGCTCCGCGACAACATTTAGGGCATCACAAAGCCGGCGATACGGAGGCTAGGGAGGAGGGGCGGCGTGAAGCGCATCTCCGGACTCATCTACGAGTAGACCCGCGGCGTGCTAAAGATCTTCGTTGAGAACGTCATCCGCGACACCGTCACCTACACCAAGCACGCCCGCCGCAAGACCGTCGCTGCCATGGACGTCGTCTACGCGCTCAAGCGCCAGGGCCGCACCCTCTATGGCTTTGGCGGTTGAGCGGCTTGTTGCTGGGCTCTGTTCTTTGTTCCCTAGGTGGTGGATGTGATGTGGTGGTTCTAATGAGTTAAACTCCTGATTGTATCTTTTTCATTTCTTTAGCAGCAATGAATGTCAATCTCGCCCCAAATCAATCTCATAGAGCATCTCGTCTCTTACGTGATCTCTTTCCTTTTGTCTGTTGGTTTGTCCTGTTACCTTTCCGGAACATTGCTTTTCCTGTGGATCAGGTTGTGTTTTTGCCCGGTGTTATGGATGATTGGTTTGAGATATTGGGAAGTTGCAAATTGCTACCGAGGAATTTCCTTTTGCTAGATGGTTCTGAATTGTGCCCATTTTATATCAGTTAGTTATCAATTGGAATGCTGTTGTATGGAATTTTCGTTTCGTAGGTGTGCTGACAAGTGAATTTGAATTTTTCTTTTTAGTAGAGCAGAGAAGAATATGAATCAGTAGGTGTTGATGTTTCCCGTCGAAAATGTCACAGTCAGGTTTCGACTCCCGCAACCACGACTCAGGGTCATCGACGCAGGAGGTGCCATCGGGGCTGCCGTTGGTAACCTGCTGCAGGCCCGTGGATACACGTTGCTTCTTCAACCTCAGAAACAGCTCGTTAGGATACCCATGGAGGAAGAACTCGTCCCTTGGGAAGGAACAGACTGCAGTCTGCGGGAGTAGGAGGAAGAGAATGGAACATGAAATGAAGGTAAACCGTTATGAGGCCGTGGGGCAGTTTGTTTGTTTCTAGTGCTTGTTGTGGCCCATGGTGGAGGTGGCCCGGCCTTCGTTGATCTGGCCCATTTTCAATTTCTCACGGGGGCCCCAAAAATGCTGGAGACGGCCCTGGCATAGTATAAAGTTCTGAGAACTCACTGTTCAGTTTTTTTCACGTTTCAAATAAAATTGAAAAGAATCAAGCAGCTTAAGCTACCAAACGCTCTTTTTCATATGCTTCCGTTTATATTACCTAATGCAGCCGTCACGACCTTGTCATTTCCAGCTGTTTAATATGGTGGCCGGGATCTGAAAGTACAAGTCTGCTCCTACGAAGAAGCTGTATTCTTTGCCTGACTCGGATAGTAGGCCCCACAATTCTTCGTACTTCCTTCTCTGGTGAGCCATGTGCGTTGCTTTTTTTTATCTGTCGAGAGTCGAAACGGAGTAGTTGTGGGTATACGCGCTATCGATTAGCCGCACTGCCTGTGGCTTTCAGCTTCAACCAACCACGCATAAACTATAGTCGGTCCCCCTTAAGCAGATAAGCTCATGTTTGATACGATATGTTTCTATGATTCCATCTTATCCCTCACCGACCCGAAATATTTTGGGCATTTAATTTGGCTTGCGAGGCTTTCAACAACTCATCCAGGCTGATGGCACATTCGTATCGCACGTTGATTTTGGTGCGTTTTAGTGGGATTCTGTGGGCGTACTTCCGTGACGTTCTTTCGCCAAAGCGTTTGGATTTCCTTTTGTATTTTCTTATCCAACACTTTGTCGACGTTCTTTTATTCGAACATAATTTCAATGAAGGAAACCATGTATTCTCAACTCAACTGAGTGATATTGTCTCCGTTCTGAAATAAATTATGTTTAAGACAGCTAATTTAATTTAAATTAAACTAAATTTTATATCCTAAACATCATTTATTTCAGAACGGGGGAGTAGTGACATACCTAACATTCCACGTTCCTGCCGCGTTTCTTTACCCCCCGGTCTGTTCTTTTTTTGCTTCCCCAGATAATTCCTTCGGTGTGTTTGACTCATGTGCTGACAAGTGTGCAGCGTATGCACGAAGTGCTTTCCATTTGAAAGGCCAAATTTGTAATCATGGCGAAGTCTTGAAGATAAGGAACAGAAATAGAAAAAGGTACAAGAATATACAGTCACTCCATCTTGGCAAAAGATGTGGCCCAAAGTGAATATTGGACCATGGATGAGCGGTCAAAGGGGAGGGGACATGGCTAGGCCAGCCGAGTCAGCTTTGCACAAGAGGGCATCAGAGCATGATAAGATTATATAAGCAGGTTAAATGACTTCCCACATTAACTTTGTGCTGAGTTGGAGGAGAGGGAACAGAGAGCGACAGAGAGAGAAAGAGAGAGAGAGAGAGAGAACGGGTTGTAGATTATCAGTCGGCTATATAGTTGGTGAGAAAACGAGAGGGTGGAGGTGGATCCAATATTAATTATTAATTGATTTTTATGTTCAATCATTTTATAAGTATGCTATTAGATGACTGCAATGAGATAGCATTGCTTTACAACCAGCAGTCGGCTAAATTTCTAGTCTTGCTCTTAGACACTATTCCTAATGGGGAGTTTGATTTTGTTGTTTCCTGAAGTGTCATATCATGTATAGCACAAATGAAACACCCATCTTAAATGCATAATTTTATTTCATTATTTCTATGATTGTCTTTCCATTATTTTTTAATCAAATCTTGCATATGAAATGAACCTCTTGCCCTCAATGCTAGTATCATAGTGTTTCATGGTATTGGAAAAAATGCACAATCTCGAATAAAGTACATATTTAGTTTCATCTAGATGAAGCCCATTTCTCATCTCACTTAATTATTATTGTTGCCACTTCTCTAAAACTGTTTGCATGTCAGGTCATTTATTAAAAATAAAATCCGTATTAAAGATAGACTTGGGCTCGGTGAGAGCGTGAAGAACACAAAGAATCTTCCCTAGCTTTATCGAGACAATCTGATCTTAGGTGCTGCTGTTTTTTCGTGTTCTCACCCCATCCCTTTAGGGTGGCGTGGACCGTAAAGCGCAACCAAGTTGATCGTTCCATTCTTTGGTTACAATACCCTATCCGGTCATTCCTATGAGCAGGACAGGTATTTTTGACCGGGAAAGGAATGGACATTGTTTACGCATTCTAATTTCTGACAGAGAACAGTGCAAGGGTCGTTTAATTATATAGCCCTGAGAACACGACGAGAACGTGTTAGAGTGAGTAAAAGGCCTAGTCATTTGAAAACGCTAAGCAACCCAATCTAACTACAGGTACTGCGTAAAAGAAACTCTTACGAGTAACCTCAATTAGTTGTGCCAAAAAGTCGAGCTGCTTGTAGAGAGGAGGAAACTGCATTGCAACTGAACAGGGATTTCATGCCAGCCAGGTAGATGGACCCAACAGGTTATCCCATATCCCTGCAGCCGAGCTCGAGATAACTCACCGAGCATGACAAGCAGCGGATGCGGATGCCACGCACGCACGCGTGCAGGTCAGTCGAAATTCGAAATGGAGACGCGCTTCTCCCTCGATAAAAGATAGATAGAAACTGTAGATGTCTTGATAAAAAAAAGAAACTGAAGACGTCGCAGGTGGGAATTAAATTTAAAAGCGTGTGGCCCTCCTTTCCCCGATGAAGCAAGCGGCCAGTCCGAGCTCGCGCAGGTTCCAAAGCGGCACGAGCTGAGACCGATGTGGCGGCCTTATCCTATCCTCCCCCAACCCTCTTCCAGAAAGGAAAAAAAAGAGATAAAACCTGCGAGAGCAGCAGTGCTGGAGCAGTCCACGGCGGAACGGCGATGATGATAATACCGAATCCGTAGAATTTCTTGACTCCGCATAAATAAATAAATAAACAGGGGGGACTCTTTTATCTCCTCCGCTCGCGGGCGTCCCCTCTCTCTCTCGTGACCCCGTCGCGTGCTTATCCGCCCACTCCTCCCCGTCCACCTCCCCCATTTATACCTCCCGTCCCTGCCCGACCAAAGCCACAGCGTCCCGTTGCGTTGCGTCGCGGCGTGATTCGATTCATCAACTCTCTTCTCTTCCCGCTTTCGCCTGGTCGATCGGTTTGGAGCTTGGAGACTGGATGGAGGCGTACTTCTTGTTCCGCCGGGGCGCGGAGGCGACGGTGCCCGAGGCCGCCGCGTGCGACGAGCAGCTGGAGGACATCGGCTCGCCGTCGGACTCGGAGTCGCCGTCCACGTCGAGGGACTCGGCCGGCTCGTCGTCGGAGCTCGACGACGACGCCACCAGCTCCTCCTCCGGCTCGGGCTCGCACCATAGCTTCCAGATGGCCTCCCTCATGACGCAGCTCCCGTTCAAGCGGGGGCTGTCCAGGTTCTTCGACGGCAAGTCGCAGTCGTTCGCGTCGCTCCAGGCCGTGGGGTCGCTGGAGGACCTGGCCAAGCCGCCCCGGAAGCGGCTCAAGCCGTCGCAGAGCTGCGGCGGGGGGCTCGACGCACACCGCGGGCAACTGCTCTCGCCGCGGCGGCGCTGCACCAAGGCCGCCGCGGCCGCCAAGAGGGCTGTTGCGAGGAACGGTGCGCTCGCGGTGCTCGGGGCCGCTACGAGGCGGCCGTCGCTGGCGGTGCCGGCGAGGCCCGAGAGCGTGGCCGGCAAGGTCCTGGTCGTTAGCTAATGAGTTAATGACTTGTTATCCGCTCGCTTGGGGGCGCAGACAGCTACGCTCCGCCGCGTCCAGCTGCCTGAACTAACAAAGCCAACCCTGTATGTCTATTGCTTCGTTTGTTGTGCTGTACTGTCTTATTAATGCTGTAGAGGAGCTTTGTAATATAACTACGGAAGAACTTACTAGAATGGAATCGCCTAATGGAAATGGAAATATTCATTTCTTCGGAACATTTATTGTTAATACTTACGAACTAAATTGCTGAGCCCTACGCAGAATCAAATTCAAACAGCTGTGAATTTAAGATAAAAAATGACAAACATGAACAGACGGAAGGAAGTATACTAAATTTGAGAGCACACATGGTTACTGGCATCGAAGTTATCAGCTAAGCATTCGATTTGGAAAGCATTCAAAAAATCTGAGAAACTACAAATTTGTGAGCATCCGACTAAGAAATTCCTGAGGTAACTGGCAAACACTGCATCGTGTTCATGGCGAACAATTGACAATACCATTTCTCCCCAATAAAGGAAAGCATTCAAAATTTGCTAGATTTTGAAGGTGCAACTATCGAGTTCAGCACCGTTCAAATAAAATTGAAGTATATTTTAGCTTCCCTCCAAAGATACAACATACATAATCGTATTCAACTTCATTCTGCAAGGCTAAAATTGAGCGGAGTCTCCACAGACCAATCCGCCTTTGCAAGATTGTAAGTTAGAAATTCGTATCCTTCATAGCTTCAGTGGGAAACAATGATTCTTGAACCCCTGTTCAAAAGGAAAACACGTCCGCATATATATTTTTTCTCGAGGGACATCGAACCAAGATCATACAGCACGATACTCAATAAACAAAATCAGCTTCTGAACCAACACAGCCTGTGAACCATATATAGGCTTCCTCCCTTCACTGATCCAATTTTTCTCCAAACTTGATGGTTTTGCATTTGCTCGTAGGTCATCAAAGAATGCTGAAACTATCTGATAAATTGAAGTCCGAAGAACATCTGCCATGGCATAAGATTTCTTTTGCAGACCACCTCTTTGCGTGCTTGCAATTGCAGTTCCAGTGCCTTTTCGTCCTGTAGAAAAGTTAGCCCACCTAATGCTTTCTGGACCCAGGGAGTTCACAGGCTGTGGGTTTGTTTTCTTTCCTAAACTTGCCTCAATTGCAACTAGAGCAGACAGCAACGTAGACATTACAGCAGCATTGCAGCCAGTAAGTTGGGCAACTCCATACCGATCCTCTTGGCGTGAGCGTGCAGTTAAACCCGCCAAGGTCCGAGCACACCATGTACATATCTACAGTGGGCCACATAATTAGTTTTCATTAGGCATTCATTAGTATATAGAATCATGAAAGTAGCATTTAATACATGCCTCCGCAATATATAAGACATGCTGAACATCAACGCTACCCATATCTTCTGATGCAAAACAAACAGTGCTAACCATTTACATTTAACTCCAAATATTAATACTTCAAACTACTATCAAACGTACCATATCTCAGTTACTGGTACATATTGCAAGAATTAATCACGTAAATGGCTACTACCAACTCCAAGCACATTTTATGGCCAGCATGCATTTTAACACTACGAACCAAAAAAATTCAATGTTAATCCACCATATATACTTATAATGAAAGTAATGGCAATGTTCTTAATATAATGCAGCTAGAGATTCATCAGATACAAAACATGCTCCCAATGTTATTGCCCAATTGTTCCTATGACATAACATAAAAAGCAAAATCACAATAAGCTCCAAATCTTAACAAATTACGAATTCTTATGTTTCCAAATTTTGATAAGGTACCATTAAAAGTAAAACATACACTATCATAGTATCATATGCATGGGAACTCAGCAAGTGACGAACTGTACTTCCTCTGTCCCAAAATAAGTTTATTTTTGGATTTGGTCAAATCTATCTTTGACCAACAATTACTATAAATTTGGTCAACTTTAACAACATGAGGACTATATTTTTAGATTTACCAAGAGAAACTGTTTCGTACTATTTAATTTCCATGTTAAATTTGATCAATTTTATAAAAAATATTGGTCAAAGATGGGTTTAACCAAACCCAGAAATAAACTTATTTTGGGACAGAGTGTTTTCAATAGCTTCCAGCATACAGAACTAAAAACATGAACACCACCATAAGGCTCCTATGTATATTGTACAAAAGTTTATGCATAATAAAAAAGTTATTCTTAAACATGAGTGCAAGCATAAAGAGCACATCCTCTGTAAACAGTTTCCGGTGACCAAGTAAATAAGATCTACAAATGCAAACCAATTTAGTAGCATGTTCTATACTATTTGCTTGATGTCGCTTCGATGCGCGGAATATAATCCACACCAGTGTAAATAAATACAGGAGATAACAGAATAACTTAACAGGAGAAATACAACATCAGAAGTAAAATGAACAAAAGAATTTGAAGTGTATACATACTGTGTTGCTTTACCTGAGAATCATCAAATGCACCAAAGAGTTTGGACTGTTGTGATGACATCAATTCTGGCTTCTCACTAGCAAAACCCTCAAGGGCATCAGCAATTTTTGAAGTGAACTCTTCAAGTGGCCTCAAACATACCGTGACAATTCTTTTATAAATTTCACCAGATTCCTCAAAGAAGGCGCCTCGACGCCAAGGTTCCAAGTTACACTCAGACACCACACACAGATCTTGGTAAGCGAGATACTGCATTAGTGATCGAGGATTGCTCTGTTCCAATGTTTCCAGTATAAACTCAGCGGGGTTAGTCTCTGCAGCAGCAGTGCTCTGAGGTGGAGCAAAACTACACCTCCTTGTATGGACAACCTGTTTTTTTTCATTGGATGGGAAATTCAATAGCAGACCAAGTTAGTCAAACTCCACACACTGAAAACGCACATGTACTAGCATGTTGTCTGACTTGGAACACAAAGAACTAACCTGGACAAAATGATGGCTTATCTCTAAGCAGAAGGAAACACCAGCGGTCATTATAAAAATGCTGATTTGGGTGAGTATTTGGCTTCCAATAGAGCCTCCAATTCTGAACTGCTGAGGAAGGAATAATGTCAGGAAAATGGAAAGGCAGAAGGCCTGGAGTGACACCTTTAGAGCCCGTTTTCCAGATGGCAGAAGCCCCATCTTCAATCCATAGAATAGAGGTCGCTGCACAAGAAAATTTTTAAAATTAAGACAGCTAGCATAGTGCTTAAAGTGGCTGGTGGAAAGAACTACCCCTATAATGATGATGCTTTCATGTTTCCAGTGCAATATGATGCCTGTGTGCTCCTATTATTTGCTTACTGATAATAATATCACATAAATGAGCATACAGGGGACAACCATGCCATAAACTTAGGTGTATTTGTAGTATGAGTGTTATTTCTAGTATGTTCTTTTATCAGGGAGAGAATAAGTAATCAATATCAAGGTGTTTGCAAGTGAACAAGCAAAGGAGGTCTACAAATTAGATGGGCTGAAAGTTAAACAAACAGAACTTCTAGGAAACAATAGGTTCTCTTAGTTCATGTCATGTCATCGTTCATTGGTCACGGGCCATTTAAATGACCGAATAAGAGTGAATCTAAGAAGGTAAATACATCTCTACCAACTTAATCAAAGGAAGAACCTACTGCATGCATGTGAATTTGACGATAAGTTCATTGCAACTCCTGGATCAAGTACAAGTCTGCTAAAACAAGTCTGATTAATCACATCAGTCAAATTTCTAATCTGAATTACCATACTATGCCTCTCCCTCCCGCCCATAATTTTTTGCCTGAATAATACAACGAAGCTGGAAACCATCTCCTAATCTGACCATTTCAAGCACCAATCAAACAAACTCTACAGGAAGTTGTTAGATACAGCAGGAATCACACGTCATACAAGAATAGAATCAAAAATACAACCAAAATTAGCGTAGCTTTAATAACAGAAGTCACTAGCATAACAAATAATTCCTAAGCAGTTAATCCAGATGCATACCAATGTTATGCTTAAGCCTCGAAGTTAACCTCTACTGCGGCAATAGTGCTCTGGAAACCTACACGTCATCCGCTATTTGAGAAGGGTGGATTCAGTATTCTGGACAAGGAACCCTAACTTTCTCTAATCCACTCACCTGCACGACGGGGAACTGGAGCAACCACCTCCGACGGCCAAAGTAGTGCGCGGCGAACACGGCGCCCAGCACGGCCCCGCGGAACGCGAGCCCAGCGACGGCGGCCCACCCCGCGTCTTCGGGGAGCAAAGACACAGCGGCGCCCAGGTAGAGCGCGCCGGCCGCAGCGAGGAGGGAGGCCGCGAGGGCGCGCCGCGGCACCGGGGGCTGGCGCGGGTGCGGGGACGCGGTGAGGAGGAGGGCGAGCGCGAGGAGCCCCGTGGCGGCACAGGAGAGGACGGTGTGGAGCGCGAGGAGTAGGCCCCGGGGCACCCCCAGGAGCGGGTGGCGGAGGCGGGGGGCCGCAGCGAGGTGGAGCGCCGAGGCGGCGGCGGAGAGCGCGGTCTGGAAGGCGAAGACGGCGAGCCACCGCTGGCCGACGGCATCGCGGGGGGCGCCGCGCGGCGGGGCCCGGTCCATGGCGGCGCCGGCCGCGGGGCGAGGGTTTTGGGAGGTTTTGAATCGCTAGAGTTTGAACGGCGGTGGGAGGAGGCGAGTGCGCTGCGGTGCCTGCGCCGGTCCCTTGTCTGCTTTGAAAGCGAGTTTGTGTTTTCCTGATCTGTTCACGTTCCTTCGATCAATCAGTTCGTTGCTTACAGGTTGAGCTAAAAGTGCTGCTGAAGCCCAGATAGCCTTTTACGATTTTGTTCATTAAAAGAAAAAAGAGAATCTGCTGGTGAAATTACTCGTGCAAAATACTCGCAGAAATCATCAGTTCAAAACGGGATCGTGATCTACCGTAACGTGCCAGCGGTCCACAAGGAAACATTTTGATGCAGTGCTCATTTTTTTTCTTGTCTGAATGAGCAACATTTGATCAGGCGATCTGCTTGCCGCCTTCAATTTACCATCCAAGCCTGTGTCAGTTTTGCGTGGTACTGCAGCAACCAGCAGTGTTTGGTTGTGGTCGCTTCACTGCTCCCTGACGCATATCACCTGTTCTCCCCACGGTGATGATGAGATCATGCATTCAAATCCACTCTCGAGAGTCGAAGCGACGAGTTACCCCCAATCCGTATCTAAAGTGAACGCAGCATTGAGATGTGGAGCGACGGGCTACAATAATCACCTGACCCTTGGCATCCCAACTCCAAAACTATTTGGCTCTTTGGCAGGATCCCACTGCTCGTATATATGCCCCTCAAATCACCAATGCAACACGCCTTGCGCCACGGCACACCACGCCCTTGCTAGTCTGCAAATCTACGAGCACTCTCTTCTGACTCTCCGGAATTCGGCCGGAGGCGCGGCGCGATGAGCTCCTACTACGACAGCGACGGCGAAGACGACTACGACTACTATGACTCGCTGAGCGCGCTGGAGAGGCAGATCTTCTCATGGCCGCTTAAAGATGTGCTCAACAAGAACCTCCACAAGAAACAGGTATATGTGTGTGGTGTGGATTGCTATTGTCAGGCGTCTTACCTGTGTTTCACACCCAACGGAAATGTATAACAATTTCTCATTCTGGTCATGGACTATCCTTTCAACGATAGCCTTCCTCTCAACAAACCTACTCTGAAGCCATACAATCTTTGCACCTTGGTCAAATGCAGGTAAAGAAAATACCGAGCACTTTCACTTCTCTGAAGGAATACTTGCAATGCTTCACCTTGCCACTGATCGAGGAGACGCGCGCCGATCTCGCTTCAGCGTTTGAAGACATCAAGCACGCGCCCGCGACCAAGGTGACCATTATGCAGCATCTCGGCGCGGGCGAGGCCATATTCAGCATCAACAAGACTGCAGATCCAAACTCGCCTCTGCACGATAAAGCCTACGCGCCGAAAGCCGGAGACCTGTTGTTGCTGACTGACCGGAAGCTGAGGCACATCTCCGACCTTGCGCGGACGAGGAAATCCTACCTGCTCGGCTCGGTACGGAAGACCGAGCACGATGACGATATCGTCGTTCGGCTGTCACGTTGGCCTGTCGAGTGGCGGACTTTCTTCGCCGTTTTTCTGATCAATATGACCACGTATAAACGCATACTGTGTGCTCTGGATGTGCAATCTGCGAGCTGCAGGAACACTGGTATCATCGAGGAGGTCCTCAACCCAAAGGTATGTTGCCAGTGTTGTTTCTTCGCATTTACAGGCGTGATACAGTACTAATTTTGGTCCTTTTATTGATGTCAGTTTGGACCAAAGGAAGAACTGTCGTTCTCAGAAACTCCATTATATTCTCAGGATGGGGACCTTGCTGGCCTTCAAAGCTTCGAGCTCAACGACTCGCAACTGGAGGCAGTGCACGACTGCGTTTCAGCACTGCAGCTACCCTCCTGCTCCGTGCGCTTGATCTGGGGGCCTCCTGGTACGGGGAAGACGAAGACCATCAGCGCTGTCCTGTGGTCCATGCTGCTCAAGAAGCACAGGACGCTCACCTGCGCTCCGACCAACACCGCGGTGGTGGAAGTCGCATCTCGGGTGCTCGCTCTCCTCGAGAATTCCTCTGGTGGTGGTGGTAGTGGAAACAAGTGTTTTGTCAGTGATGTCGTGTTGTTCGGCAACAAGGACAGGATGAACGTGGACAAGAACCTAGCAAAGATCTTCTTGGACTTCCGTGCTCGCCGTCTTTCGGATTGCTTCATGCCTAGCACAGGATGGAAACCGTGTCTGAGTTCCATGCTACAACTTCTCGAGCATCCCTTGGTTCAGTACGATACGTATGTTGAGGAAATCGATAAATACAATCTGAAGAAGATTGCCATGGTGACAGAGGAATTTGCTATGAAGAAGAAAGAGATACTTGCTAAGGAGAAGAACGTGGTATTTGCTAAGAAGAAGAACGAGGAACTTGACAATATGAAGAACGCGATACTTCAGAGGATACTCATGAAGAAATTGTCGTTCACGGCCTACTTCACAAAACATTACAAACAGCTAGAGAAAGATTTAAACAAATGTGTGGACACTTTCTACAATGATCTTCCCAGGTCTGCTACATCTGAAGAAAACTTTTGCTGCATGGTTGAGGCGTCACATTTGCTTGCTACGTTCGGGAAACTTGTGCAGTCTGCTTCAAATGAACAGCTCGAAACACTCTTCATAAGTGACGATGAAAGAAGCCAGTACTTGTTCCAGAATTTGGTGACTCAAGTGCGCCAGTCAATGTTCCAGGATTTGGTGACTCAAGTACGCGACGGTGTGAGCTTCGAGCTGAAGGAAGCAAGATCCACGTGTCTCCAAAAGTTGAAACACTTGTCCGCTAACTTTGTGCCCTCAGATATTTTTGGCAACCTTCCAATCCATGAGTTCTTGCTTCAGAGGGCGAAGAGCGTGCTCTGCACAGCGTCAAGCTCGTACCGCCTGTATTGCCCGAGTTCCCAGCAGTTTGACATCGTCGTTGTGGACGAGGCAGCGCAATTGAAGGAATGCGAGTCACTTATACCTCTCCAGCTACCTGGCGTCCGTCATGTTGTTCTCATTGGCGATGAGCGCCAGCTACCGGCTCTGGTTAAAAGCCAGGTGATTGATTTTTCGTATGTACATCAGGCAATGGGCTAATTAGTTATTAATTCTGTTAATTGCAATGATTATGTTAGTTATTAAATGATCGATTATATGAACCTTGTCATTAAATAGATCATAGAAAGTATTGTGAATATTAATAAGGATTAACAATTAATTAACGTTGCCTAAAATTTACTCAGATTTCAGACGGCTGTAATGCACACAGACAAAAAGTGTTGCAATTTCCATGGCAAAGCTAATTCTTTCTCCTTTTGGTGCAACACTTTATTTATATAGGTTTGTGATGATGCTGATTTTGGAAGAAGCCTCTTTCAAAGGCTGACCTCCTTGGGCCAGCCGAAGCATCTCCTCAACGTGCAGTACCGGATGCATCCGAGGATAAGCAAGTTCCCCGTCTCGAGATTCTACGAGAACCGGATCACCAATGGCCCGAACGTCCTGCACCGGGACTACGAGAGGTGCCTCTTGACCGGCCCCATGTACGGCTCCTATTCCTTGATCAACATCGATGTCGGGAGCGAGAGCACCGGAGACAGAGACTGGAGCCTGATCAACACCGTCGAGGCTGCTGCCGTGGTCCGGATCGTGCAGCGGCTGTTCAAGGAGTCGGTGGACACGAGGAGCAGGGTCCGTGTGGGCGTGGTGTCGCCGTACAAGGGCCAGGTCCGCGTCATCCAGGAGAAGCTCGGCAAGGTGTACGGGATGCACGATGGCTTCTCGGTGAAGGTGCGCTCCGTGGACGGGTTCCAGGGCGCGGAGGAGGACGTGATCATCTTCTCCGCCGTGCGGAGCAACAGCACCGGCAAGATCGGCTTCCTCGCTGACCTCAACCGCACCAACGTCGCGCTGACGCGGGCTAAGTGAGCGCCTACTGATTCTTCGCCAAGCGTCACAGGTCGCACGGCTAGTTTTGGATTGGACTTCACCGCGGTTGTTGGCTTGATTGTCGTCGCAGGCATTGCCTTTGGATTCTGGGCAACGCGGCGACGCTGGCGGGCGGCAACACTATATGGCGTGAGATCGTGGCTGATGCCAAGGAGAGGGACTGCTTCTTCGACGCTAATGACGACAGGGACCTGTCTAGAGCCATTATCAAGGCCGTCATCGAGCTGGACGAAGTGGAAAACCTGCTCAAGCTGGATGGCCTGCGTATCGGCGGGTCTCGTTCGGGGGTACGAGCTATTCTTATATGATTGACAAACACGTACCAATCCTCTTGATGAAATACACGCCAAGGCGTGTTTTCCTGCAATTTCAGAACCCACTAATTACCGTTGATTTTTTCATGCAGAAATTTAGCACGAAGTACCTCTGAAAATGGATTGTGGGATGCGTCGTGGCAGTGCATAGTTTGCAAGACATTTCCAAATGCCATTTCCACTGAAAGTATTCTGCACGCCTGCGATTGACCAATGCCATTTCTACTACGTGTGCTATTATTCAACTCCATTTCAATGCCAATGTATTTGTGTTTTATGCGACTGTTTTCTAATTAGATGTTAGTACTCTTTTTGTTCCATTGGCCAGAACAAAATCAATCAGATGTACGTTCGTGAAACGGAAATCATTCTGACGTTGCGGTGTCATTCGTGCTCGATCATAAATTTCACCACGCACCAATGCGATTCTGCACGGCTTGCACTCTGAACACGTACGTCGGTGGACGACATGAGGCAACGCTGAGCACCATCAACAAGTATGAGGCTCTCGCGTTTGCCTTATCCTTCCCGTGCGTCGACGGCACCGGGGAAGCCACCCGCTATTCGGCTCCGACCAAAGGACGTCGTCGCGACGCTGATTTTAATGTGATGCCGACGCCGCGCGTCCTAGCCCAAAGGTCCAAAGGACGTCATCGTCTCGTTCTGGCGCTACCGACGAGTGCCGCGATGGCGTGTGGCCGCTTTGGGCCGGTGTGAGGGGGACCACATGGCCGAGTGCGGGAAGGAGAGCGTGGAGAGGCTGGAGGACATGAAGGACGACGCCGTGGGTTCCTCGGTAGGGGTAGTTCCTCGGGTGTCCATTCACCGACGAGGACGAGGCGTCCCGGATGCTGTCGTGGCGCTATGCGGAATGGACTGAACGAGAAACCGGGACGGGGTGCACGGGATTATTGGCTGGCCGGTGTCCAAGCCTTCCACCGGAAGATGGGAGGTCGGGGACTGGAAGCAGCACATTGCACATGCGCGCACACAAAGGACCAAATCTAAGGCATCAGAAATTTGATTATCAAGAACCAATTCGATTGACTTCTCATCATCAATTCAATTTATTATCAGGCCATGTTAAAATGTGTTTCTAAGAATCTGAAAGATTCTTCAAATTTACCCTCTATTCGTGTCTGTCGCCGGAGCAAGTGCAATTTTCCCTTCACGCCAAGAGACCAAAATGCTATACCTTATATTGGTATCAGTCATCAACCCAGGCTCGTCACGCCTTCACTTCATCAGCGTCCGCCTTCTCTGCTCCAGACTCCGTGTCTGCCACTGCCACATCGGCCGGGGAGAGAACATTTGCAAAATTGGGATTAAATTTGTCGCCGGCAACCTCTCGGCAGCGCTCGAGCGTCGAAACCGACTCCTCCGTCCTGCCCAGAGCGAAGTAAAGCATGCCCTGGCAGAACAGAGGACGGTAGTCACCGGGGTCCTCCTGCGCGAGCTCCTCGAAGGCGGCGATCGCCTCCTCCACTTTGCCGTCCACGAACAGCGTCTGCGCGGCGAGCAGGCGCGCGCAGCTCTCGTCGACCCAGGAAGCGGCGGACGAGAGGCGCGCGCGCGCTTCGTCCGCACCGCCGGAGCGGACCAGCGCGGCGGTCTCGGCTATCAGCTCCTCGAAGGGGCGGGACTCGTCTTCGGGGACGGGGTCGTCGGGGGAGGCCGTGTCCGTTAGCGCGGCGGTTGCGGGCGTGGGCGGTGGCGGGGATGGGGTGCACGCGAGGGCCGGTGATGTCGCGGCAAGGAGAATGGCGGCGGAGGCGGCGAGGCGGAGGGAGGAGATGATGTGCGAAGACTTGGAGTCGGAGTTGGCTGTGGCTTTAACGGCCGTGGCCAGGACGGAGCGGCGCCGTAAGGTGGAGGCTGGGCGTAGAGGGGCCCGGAGAGAGGCGGCCGCAGTGGGGGCAAGGAACGCCATGGCGGTGGCGGCGGCTAGGGTTTGCGTTGCGGCGCGGAGATTGCCAAGGCGCAAGGCTTTGAGTTCGTAAGGAGCAGAGCACCGGCGGAGTTTGGCAAGGAGAGGTTTGGTGGAGAAAAAAAGGAAGAGAAACCCAGGTTGGTTGGTAGTGGGTGGCGCCGTGGCGGCCGCTTCACTGGCTACTGGGCCCTGTAGCCTCCCTCGTGGGCCTGCGTCATCGACCGGCGCGGCATCTGCACCAGCAATTCCGATTCAAATATTTTACTGAAAAAAATTGTGACCAGTTGATCAAATACATCTTGCCTGCTTCATCATATTATGACTGGTTGGTCAAATACACTTATGACCGAGAAAATAGAATCCGTTCAAGTATTTTACTGCAGCCTCCTTAACATGCTCTGATTTCAATATCACCAAGAAACAATTTGTGGCATGGAAGCAGCACCTTCAGGTACTAATGTTTAGTACAGGCGAGCACCACTGCACGATTTCGGATCCCCGTATATACACATCTCAGACAAGGGTTAACGATCAAACAACAGGCCCAACTTGCAGCACGGAGCCCGGCAATGGCAGGATTTGGAAGCACTCTCACGGTCCCATCATGATGCATCATAAAAGATGACAAAGCTTCATTTCTAGCCGCTGCTCAAGGGTTGATACTGCACAAGCCGTAGCTTTGATGGAATCCTCCTCAGAATGTATAGGACAAGCGTTGAAGGAAGAATTTCGACAAGCTGCAGTAATAGAAGAGTATAATGGCAGGCTCTAGTAATCCAATATGAATATCAATGATTTCTACTGCCGGCCAAAAAGAAAATCAGAAGGTAACAAATAGCTTAACCGAAAGCGCATACCAGGTAATAGATGAAATTCAGAATGGGATGATCAAGTACGTCAAGGTCAGCCTCGTTATCGAAGGCAATGAAACACATCTGCAGAACACATGCACAGAAAGGGAATATATTATTAGCCATGATGAGCCAAACTAGCTTAATGATGAAAAATAAAAATGCTTACCATTACGCATCGTGTCAAGAAACAACTGAAACATATAGTGGCAACTCTGCCAACCTCTCTCAACTTTTGTTGCCTCCCCTTTGACTCGATAGGAAAATGTTTCAGTGTTAGGAAAAGCCTGCACAAATAAATCAGGACCATATAACTATCTTGCAATACTACAGCACTTTAATTAGTATAATTAGACCCTAAACGAATGAAAATCATCTCGAGAGCTAAAGTACAAAATTATTGGGTTAACTTCAACGGTTCATTTGGTTACTAACAAGATATATATTCATCATAGTTCAGAAATTAAACGATACATCAAGTAGTTCTTGATCTAACCTTCCTCCATATAATAGAAAACCCAGGGCGGCAAAAAAGGAAAGACCTGCGATGAATAACTTTGAGATGACTAGCATAGCATGATTTGGATTCCACCACAAACATAGCCAAAGCAAACCCTGAAGGGGGAAAATTCATGAGTATGTTGTGAACAGAAAAACTGGCAGCTGAATATAAACAGGCAACAACTGAAGCAACAATAACTCACGTGGAAGAAAACCAAGAGTAACTACTCATTCAGAAAAGACAACCAGAAAATGTGAAGAAATGGCTTGTCAAAAAAGTATTTCCTTCCACAGTTCCACCATCGTCAGAAAGCCCATCCCCTTTGGTAGAACCCATTGGGGAGGCCTGAGAGGCGGTGGTTTACCCTGTGGTGGATGTCAGCGGTTTGAGTCTGCTTATCTCCAGCCCGTGAAGCACTGGGAGCAGTGAGCAGAGGTCAAGGAAAATAAGTGTTATTTACATTGGAGTCTTCTAAATTACAGCATTCCTTCCAAATTTTATTGGTCAAGGAAACTCCTAGGTTTCAGATACCATAAGAATAATGTAGAATGACATAAATACCAAGAAAATATGTAGTATATATGTTCAACATAATCTATCCATGCAAAGGTGTTCCAAATTTAAAAACCCATAACCTTACCTGCAGCGCATAAACAACACCATTAATGGTGATGAACCATGATCGAAGCCCATCAGTTATTACACCACGTGCTTGATAAAGTATCTCAGCCCAGAAAAGACCAATCATTGCATAAGTAGTGAAGAATGCAAGCCCCGGAAGATCAAAAATAACGTGCTGAAGGATCTGAAAAAAAAAGAAATGAGGAATTTAACTCTGGTCTATCAAAAGAGTAATCTCACTTGCATTATAGGCAGAAGTTAAGTCATCCAAACCGGAGGTTTCACTTGTTGCACTTGGCGACGGAAAGCAAAGATAAAACATCTGGCTGCAGATTGGCAACACGGGAAGAGTAGCATGAAGTAGTAGTAGTTGCTCATGTAGAAATAAGAAGCATGCAAGTTTTTTTTTCTCAAGGTGGACTAGATCATGTACCTCCATTGACCACAAAATTCAGAAACTGGAAGACCTTTTGAGTTGTCCATCCATATTCAGGAACCCTGTGCTGTATTCTGGCAACCTGGATCTGCATGACACATTTTGATCATGGCATCTGTTACTGAAGTACTTGATTTATTCTTTAGAAAGTGAGGATCAACCACAGGTATTATATGGAAAAATGTATTTGTAGCATTGGTTCTTGTAAATATTCAGATTCTGTGTACACATTCTTCTTCTGGACTATCTATTAAGCAAGATTTTTATTTATCAGAAAGATGAGCGTTGACAGGTAAACTAAAGTCCCTGTCCAACTATCCATCTATCTCTCAAGCCACAATTTACATCATGACTGATACATTCGTCTTCATCATCAGCTTTCACCATGTTTGCATCCAAAACACTGGTATGCTCGAGGCACAAAGCTACGAAGAAAGCCGTTTTTATTCTCCACCTAAAAATCGTTGACTGCAGTGGAATTCGTGTCAAATGGGCACATAAATCAGCTCTTTACTTTCATGTCATGCCCTAGTATTTGCTCCGTCAACTATTCGACCCTTTTTACCATCTCGACGCAGGATTCTGAAAGCGCGCACTTTCGTACGACTACATTGATTAGAGGAGAATAGCGCGGTGGCGAGAAGATGCTTACGAAGGAGGAGGAGGCGACGAGGGCGTAGAGCACGGCGAGGGCGTAGAAGATCCCATCCTGCCACGCCGGCGAGTCGTTCAGGTGCTCCAGCCACCCCGCGACGACCGCCAGCAGGGGTGCCGGCACCGCCGCCATCACCTCCCGGCGCACAGAGAGAGAGGCAGCAAAATGAAGCCTCTTTTCTCCGAACGGAAGAAATCCGTGGATGGGCTCGCCGGATTCGGCGACCGGCGACGGACGGCGTGTCGCGTCGCTTTCGTCGCTCAAACAAGGGAGCACAGGTTGGTGTCCGGATGTTCGGTAGGCGCGCGGGCTGCCCGTGTTTATACCCGTGACTGAAATTGATTAATTGGCCGTCTAAAATTAGAGCTCAAAAGTCAGAGTTTGGAAAATGTCTTTTTTTTTTGCAATGTACTAGTTGGAGTTGATTCTGGCTCGTTTATGGTTGGATGAGCCGGATAGGATCAGCACTTGGTTTGGGTTTAGATTTGATTAACCGGACGCGGTCCTGCTGTTTCCGTCATGCGAGGCATGTTTCTCACGAGCAAATTGCAGCCGTCCCTGCCGCGGAGTTGACATCGAGCTCGATTATGATTCGGCTCCCTGGTTGCTTGAAGGATTAGACCTTTTTATTTGAGTAAAATATATCCGAACAACCTCAAACCTACCACAAATCTGGCGTGCTTCAACATGCTCGTCAAGCAGTCAGATGAACGTTTGCATGTCCGACATACACATGCTACGGGTTTGCGTTGTTGTAGGTAAAACAGTTCCGCGCTAGATGAAATGAGATCATGTTGTTAGGTAATATGTGAATTGTTCTTGTTCCAAGTGTCGATTGATGTAATTAAAACCTTCGTACAGGTGAGACATTTCAGATGGAGAGTGCTGAAAGTTTAGAAAGAGAACTTGTTTGACCGTTTATAAAACTGAAGCTGAACATCCTTCCAAAAAGATGGTGTCAAGCAGATAAAAAAATGAATAGCTGCTCTTATCATCGATCCGATGGGTATGTCGTCTCACTGTTAGCTCATATTCCTTGACAAAACGAGCAGACGAAAATACACTAGGATTCGGTGGTTTTGTTTATTTCTTCAGACTGTTTGCACATATCTTTCAACGCTTCGGTGTTCAGAGCTTTTCAGGTTTCCGCGCCAAAAGGGCAAATGGTCGCTGTTCTTTTGCTGTCTGGGATGTGAACGAATGCTGCTAAACCTTCATCATCAATTATAAAGTTTACAGATATTTCAGAAATTTTGCTTTCCGTATCATAGGACCCACCTGTGACCTGTAGTTATCTAGTCCTTTACAGATGACTTGAGATATTTTCCCAATACTGGTTTGAATCTACTCCAAACAAATATTTTCAACTATTTACAACGCACTCCAAAAGATTCTATCTTTTCCAGTACGTTCTTCTGCACTCATCGTACTCCCTAAATATACTCTATATCAATTACCACTTATTTTTTAATATTCTTTACATTTTATCTCTTTTTTCCTTCTATCTTATTTATTTTCTTCCCTCTTATTTGTTCTTCTATTTTGTTTACTCTTTTTTTTCCTTTTCTCTTTTTTTTCGTTCTAACTTCTTTCCTTTTTCATTTTATTTCCATTCCTTTTCTCTCTTTCTTTTATTTTTTTTCTTTCCTCTTTTTCCTTTTCTTTTTTTCTTCTTTTCCTTTTCTTTTTTCTTCTTTTCCTTTTTTCGGATTTTTTCCTACCCGCGGTGCACTGTCTCCCACACGAGAGTATACTCCCACTCGGAAGTAGCTCTGTAGCAATCTGGCGTCTGGCGGTTGCAGTAGTACTCTCAGTATATTGGTGCGGGCCAGAAATTGGATCCGTGCGCTATATCTCCAGGCCAGTAGCATTCCCAGTACATGAGTGCGCATGGTCTAATTCGCCATTTTCTAGGCCGTTGGACAACTGAACAGCGGTCCCTTTTCTGCCATCCGTGATGTCCAAAGATTGCCGGCAACTAGCATTCTCGCCAAAGTACTAGTATCCCCGGCCCAGCCAATGGCTTCTCGAACGAGTTTGACTCTCGCAACAACTGAATACTAATTATTTATTTGAACGCAAATTGATAAAGTTCGTTGCTGAAGTTACTCAGCCTGAATGTTATCGACAATTTAACTTAATCGTTCTACTTAAACGGAGTTAACTTTTGCTACAAAGTGTACTTATTTACTACTGATGATCTGGATATGAATTGCATAGTACGGGCCGCGTCGTCGTCGAGGACGTGTGAAGGCGTGGCAGGTGTAGTTGTAGCCGTGGCAATAGTACCTGTCCGTGACCATGTGGGTGTCGTCCTCCAGCTCCAGGTACTGGATGGCGAACGGGTAGTGCTCCCCTTCGTACGGCCACGGCCAGAACTCCGCCGCCCTGCCCGTGCACCCCGCCGCCCGGAGCACCTCATGGCAATCTACGTACCCGCCACCGTCACCTTCTGCGTGTCCATGTCGATCTCCGCCGTCCTCACGCCTGCAAAACAGCAGCAGCAGGAGGATGCCGATCAGCTTGCTTGCACACGCGTCACACTTGGACCGGCATTTGGTTGTGTCTTGAAAACGATGGAAAAAAAGAAATAGTTTTTTCAATGAAGACTGTTTACACGGAGGAAGCAATACAGAGGCAACATTGTATTTAAATCAGAGCTGTTATGTCACTTGTGCGATCATAAGCTTTACAACAACGACAAACGACAGTCACCAGTTAGTACGAGATGTCGTCGTTACCTTTTTTATAGATAAAATTTATATAGTTTAATCTCGTTTCTCTTAATATGAGTTGTCTTATTATTATTAATATCTGTTGCAACAAGTGATTCCTGGTTTTTGAAAAAAAATCTTATTGGAAACTGGTACACACCACACGCGTTGCTGAGCAATTACTGGACTGGTAGAGATCTGGGAGGAGGGACACGCATCAGAAAAGGAGCGTCTTCTGGCCCACCTGATGCCTTACCCGAAAAGGATAGCCACTGAGATGCCAGAGTTGGGCCCCAGGTAGGTGTTTTCTGGCAGCTACGACGGTCCGGGCCAGGCGTCGGATCGTGATCCAAGCCGGGGGCCGGGGTGTGGGGGCGCATCAGGCGCCACGTGGCTGTCCGAAATATCTAGAGGCCTTGCCTACTTGTGAGTGCGACTCCGCCGGAAAAGAACAGGCGAGCGTGCTCAGTCACGTCCAGAACCTGAAAAAGATCTCTACTCCTAAAGTAGTCCATTCCAGAAGCTCCGGGTCGACTCTCTTCCTCATCGGTCATCACATCGATAAATAAGGTGAAATTATTACAGTGGACATCTGTGGAAATTCACAACAGGGAGGAGACACGGCAAGTCGACAAAGAGCCACTGTGTTGAGGAGGCAAAGAATTGGGAGTACAAACAAGCCAGAAGCCAGGAGGAGGAGGGTGACGCTACGCTCTATCGGCGGGACGGGGCGGGGACGTCATCCTCTGCAGCCCGCCGCGTCGGGGACGAGGAGGAGGAGACGGTGGCTCAGCCGCGGGTGGCGACCGGGAGCGCGTGCCGCGGCGGCGGCGGCGGGAGCGGCGGCGCGGCGAAAGGGAGGCTCCAGAGCATGAGGAAGCGCATCCGGCGCGGGAAGGGCGCGCCGTCGAGGAGCTGCTCCAGCACCCGCGCCACCAGCACGGTGTACTCCTCCATCAGCTCCGCCACGATGGCCACCAGAATCATCTCGATCTCGCACCTTAAGCCCCGACGGACCCCTACCCGTTGGCTGGCTGTTTGACAGGACGAGGGACGCTGAACCCTGAACTGGACAAAGGAATCGTACGCGAAGTGGTTGGGGGCGCCCCGGGCGGGGCCTTAAAAAGGCTGGTGGATTTGGTTGGATTCCGGGTGACGGGAACGGAATAAATTCGCTCTCCTTAGCTTCCCGTGGGCGCGGCGCGGCGCGGCAGCTGGTGGTTTGGTCACCCGCACGCACCGGATGAGGCAGCGGGAACCTCGGACCCGGACCCGGCCGGCGGCAGGGAGAAGGAACCTCGCTAGGTTCGCTGCACCGAGGCGATCGCGACGGTCCGGGAATCGGACAGACTGAAAAAGAAAATGCGTGGCGCCTTACCCGACGACGGTCCTCGCGCTCTCTACGTCCAGGTGTGGGTGCCAGGGAATCGGTCGCGCACGTGACACGGTGCTCCGTTCGTCCTTGCTCGATCGACTGCCGACGTCACCGGTTCGAGGCTGCTCGCCGGGCCGGGTTCGTCGAACTAACGACGCGGTCTAGCATCGCGCGTCACGAGCTGCTGCTGCTGCTGTTCCGGGCTTCCCTCAGCAACTGGCATCATAACTGCCTACCACCCATGTCGCGACCCAAAGCGCCTGAACACGGAAACGGGCTCGTTGTAGCCACCGGAGCGTCGGCCCAGGGTATAGAAAAGGCCGATTGGATAGAGACTTGAGCGATTCTTTGGGGGGGCCCAAAAGGCCGAGGTCATGTATCTGGGCCGTTGATCGTATTGTACGGCAGCCTTGATATGTCAGGCCTAATCATAAGCACTACAGCCCATGACACCATGCGACTCGACATGTTTTCGCCCTCGCCGCTCGGTGCCATGCATCTGAACGCCCGTGACGCGCATTCTAACTTGAGAGACTCCAGCCCCTCGTAGGTCGACCGTGTCAGCAGCGGGTTACCGAGATCCCAGGACCATGCCGTTGGATTTGCAGGCCTTCATTCATGTACTCTATGCAAGCTGCGATTTACTATTACCCCGCGCGCGAGGATGCCAAATCGTTGGGCCCGGATGAATAGAATCCATGTCTGCTAAAGCAACAGAAGAGCCTGCAGTAAGTGGTGATAACAGCTCAACCCGTCGCGGTAGAGTTGACCAGGATTAAATTTGCAACACAGCTAATTCAAAATAAAAAGGGATTTGCTACGGTGTGAAGTTATCTGTGTATTCCGTGCCGTACTATATATATATCGCAGTGGGCAGAACGGTGGTATATATCAGCGTATATATGGACCATCTAATTCACGAAAATTATGTTCGTAGATCTCTGTAGAGATCAACTACGAGCAACAGAAGTTCAGTATATATGTGGAGATTCTTGTTCCACGACGAGGCGGTGGACCAGGCGGACCGGCGGCTGTCCAGGACCGTGCATGCATCTGGCGAGCCGATTAGGGCGTCGTTGTCACGGACGGAGATATCCTCCGCAGCGGGCCTCCCTCCCGGGGGGCACATGCGGAGGTGCCGCGCGGTGACGGCTGACGGAGATGGGGGCAGAGAGAGAGAGAGAGAGAGAGAGAGAGAGGATAAGGGATGGCTGCTGGGTCGCGGCCGGCCTCGCGCGAAAGCGACGTGACGAGGGAGAGCTCAACGGTTTGATCTCAGATCAGCCCGGCAACCGCGATCGAGAATGGGCGATCGAGCCACGCGTGAACCGCGCGGCGGAGAACAGGCGGGGCCGGCTCACTGCTGGCTGCAATGCAAGCTTCTCATCCCCGTCGATCTGTTACTCCTTCCTCCTCCTGCGTATCAATAATGTGAGCGGGCGCGAGCACCGGCCGGCCGGACGGATCGATTCGTTCAGCTTGCTTTAGGGCGCGCCTCTCTCTCTCTCTCTCCACTCTCCTGTTGTAATGCTCCACAGTGAACAGACCATACGAATCTGTATCTCGCTTTCGCTCTCAAAGATAACAACCCCCCATCTCCCTCTCCTTTTGCAGGAGATGCATATGCACCATCTCATGAGCGCGTGACTTATTATGAACCTGTTGGTTGGTTCTGGTTCCGTCCCACATGCCGCTCGCCTGTTTAATTAATCTGCCCAGCAAGTGTCCTGCAACGGTACCGCAACAAATTGAAACGAAATTAACCAACTAGTCGTCGTAATGCTCTTATTTATTTGAGTCTAGCGATATGGTACGGTCTTGATCCGATCCCCGAACACCGAAGGGTTAAGGAAAAGGATGGAGTAACTACAGCGATTCAAGCGAGCCGAAATGGCCCCCACTAATATAAGAATAGCCCTAGCTAGTGCTGGCCGGCGCATGCCTTCGTTACATCTACCTCTCTGATAGTAACAGATGAAATTACGGTTGAGAAAAGATGTGTACATGCATTTCTGAAAAGGCAACCATCCTTTTCTGAATGTTGTCATCCACCGCAGAAATAAAACAAACATTGAAACGGTATCAAAAGAAAAGAGGCAACCATTCGTTCATTCAAAAATATTATGATCACATTATAAGGTCACAAATAAAATCATGCTGGAGGTCAGCCCTAAGCCAAACATGAAATCTAGTGCCGGTTACAAAACAAGATGCTACACACACTCCATCGAGCTATATAACATTTGGTTGTCATTTCCCGCATTAAAAACTATTATGTTTAGAGCATAGAATAATACATATCAATCTCCATATGAGTGATCATCAAAGAATAAGGCAGGTAAAAATCTTAGCTAAACGATGATCAGGCACCACAGTGCTGGTTTCTGCCACAAAGTACAAACTGATCATTGATCCGATCGATAATTTGAGTTGCATCAAAGGCCAAAATTTTAGGGGCTCCTATACGTTGATGGTCACGAGGTCGGACCACGTACGGCTTCCAATTATGGGCTGACAAAGGTCCCGAGCCCTCGCATCAGCGGATAGACGACGACTTGGTAGAGCCCCTGTCCCCAATCAGGGCTGCCGGCCTGACCTGATCTGAGCTAGGTAGTAGCCACAGGTAGAGCAAGAGCTGAGAGAGATGTGCGTAGATACTAGCTGCTAGCCATAGGCCGAGGACGCCGACCGGCATGCATGCCAAGCCGGCCATGTCATGTGCGTGTCTTACTTGGCGAGCACCGAGACGTGCGTGGGCCTAGCTCTTTCTCTCACCCCCGCGCGCATGCAGGTCAGAAGCCATGCGCGCGAGGCGGGGTGCCGAGGCTCGCTGCGTGTCCGCGCCCATCCATCCATGTACCTCCTTTCTGCCGCCCACGCTTCGCGCAGAGCCAGCTGCGGATCCGTATCCGCTGGTGCGAGATCGAGCCCGAGGCCGATCCATCGAGCGGGCACGCATGCGCGCCCAGGCGGCTCAGGTCTCGACAAGCATGGGAGCCGCCGCCGCCGCCGCGCAACCATGGAGGAACCTGCAAAGCCGCGGCGACGGATGCATGCAAGTGTGTGTGGGCGCACGTTTACGGGGCCCGGCAGCATGTACGTACAGGCTGGTTCATTCAATTCTGGCAGGCCACTGGTCGTCGCAGGGCACGAACGAGCTAGATTGATCAAAGCGCGCGGCTGCAAATAATGAAACTACCGTACGTTGGCTCACACTAACTCTATGTGTAGCAGGGCGTGCATGGTGGTGTTCATTGAGTGATCGATCGCGCGCCGGCCTCGCATTGATCTCCATTGCTGTGCGCATGTCGCGGAACGAGCAGCCGATTTAGTAAGCGGCGTGGATCTTGTCCTGGTACCACATTCGTTTCTCTCTGGTCCTCTGGAGAACATTAATCAGGCTGTTGTACAACTGGTTTTTACTTGCGCTAGTGATCTTGTGCTAGCTAGTACGTACCCCCACATGCCGGTGCCGAGAGATCAGTGAGCTAGCTAGCACACAGCTAACCTAAGCTAGCCAGTAATATAAATACAATATAAGTATGTATCATCAGTATTACCATGCAGTGATTGGATTGCATCGGGCTTTGCATTAGATTTCATGCATGGGTTATGCGATGTTATGCTTGCTTCATGTTTGGCGCAGATTTGCTCCAAGGAAAGGGGTGGACACAGATCGGAAGAAATTGTAGGACCGGCCGGCGCCCCGAATGCATGCATGCCAGAAGGTGGGAGATGAGCTGAAGAGGGGGGGGGGGGGGGGGTCGATGAAAGCGCCTGCCTGTCGCTCTGAGGAAAGAAGGGACCTTTTGTTTGCATGTTCTATGATAACAAAAGGATGGCCGTCTCTTTGGGCCGCCATCAGATTTTCCTCCCCTTTTCGACAATGCCCATACTCTCCTCCTCCTTCTTGCTCTTGCATCATCTGCAGGCCTCGCGACTACTGCTATCCGCTCAACAGTTCGGAGAGGAAAAGGAATTAAACATCATAATGCACGTGTCAGGTGTGGAATTAGAAGCCTCTGCAGATCTGAAAGATGCCATGCACATCCTGTCACTGCTACCGGCCTTACCATTACTACAACTGTCCAAGGCGCAAATAAATGCGAACGGCATTTGTACTGGTCCTATTGTACGTAGCGCCCACATATCGCCAGGTATCCTCCGGCTCCAGCCGCAGTGCCGCAGAGAAAAGCTTGGCTAAAGGATCAGAAGCTCCGTAGTATTTGTACCGCTTATACTACGCCGTTAGTGTACGTGCCATAGAGCACTACAAGACAGCAGTTCTATTGTGTGCTCCGAATAATCGTGTGCCCACGTACTGTACGAGTCATACTATCGCCGTTGATTTTGGCTGAAGGCTGCTCCAGGAATCAATCAGAACGCATGCATGGATCTGTGTGACGGCATGAATGTGAGCAGTGCCATGCCATGCACCCTGCCGCTCAGCAGCTCACTGATCCTCTTTCTTCCTTGGACCACCCAGAGACAGAGTACTCTCTCTCTCTATTCTGTTCGTCTCTTTCTCTCTCTAGGCTTGGAGGATTGGATTTGGAGCAAGCTAGAGAGTAGTTGGAGTAGCCACGGGACTGTACGTACTTGCAAAAGAGCCCGGCCGGCCGGGCTACCATAATTCCGGCCTTTAAAGTCATGTGTTCCCTGCTGAAAAAGACGTGAAAATTTGTGTTTTTCCCATGCAAAAAGTTGGAATCATACTACGGTTCCATATTGCAATGCATGCATGGATGTTCATACAGCCCTGCACAAAGGCGTCGGATTTGTCCCGTTAAGAGTGCGTGCACCCTTGCGTGCCTCGCATCCATGCATGCATGCCTGCATGCGCACGCCGGCCTTCTCGATTGCTTTCCTGCCCAACCAACAGTACCATGGGGAAGCTTTTTGCTGCTAACGCCGATAGGTACGTAGTACGCGTGTACGTGTACGCACATCGTACATAGGATTTGTCGAATTTCAATACATATATGACTGCGGCAGCTGTGTGTGATCGGAGTTTCAGCTTTTGCTATTCAACGCAATCCAAATCATGGCATGCGCAGCACCAAGCGTATTTTGTATTTTCCTTCTCTGCTGATGGGATCCACCTGGTAGGTAGCATTATTATGTGTAATCAGCTCAGCGTTCACTAACAAATCCGTGCGCTGGCCTGTGCGGCGGTGGTCCTCAACTTCACTTTTGACCGATGCTTGCAGCGTGCACCACAGTGTACGAGCGTCGTTACCATTTCTTTACAAGAGTATCGTGCTTTTTATTAACGGTTTAGTACAGCCTAAGACAATCGTAGCATGTACTATTGTATTACTGCGACATATATGCTGGGGATAGATGAGAATACAAAGAAGAATCTCTAGCTTTGTTTAGTGCGCGCGACAAACGGATTATATATAGATAACCCATTAGCTTAGCTCTGCCCCCTATAAATGCCTGATTTTATTATTCATTTTTGGCCAGGGTTCAAGAACTGGTCAACCAGTGGTATCAAACATGATCCTCTTTGTTATAATTGATTTAATTGGAAGTAGCAGTACTACCTAACGAAACAAATTTTAGAAAATGCATTATACGTAAGGTGGGTTCAAGTATAAATATCTGAATACCTGATAAAGCCCGTCTTAACGTCATGGCGTTCTGAGTCCGTCCCTCTGTTATCCAGCTCTTGCAACTAATGTCTAGCAGATAGTAGTACGACTGACAAAAATTCTTAACAATTTTCCAGGTTTTATTGTCTGTCGTCGCAGGCGTCTGTGAAGGATTGAAGGTACAAACATGCATTTCACTCCCCAAATTACCATCTGCTGGGGCTAATTTCATAGCCATGGGAAACAAACCAGGGAGTGCCTCCATGAAAAATGCAAAACGGAACTGCAGAAATAACCAAATTTTCTGGAGATATGCGGCGAGCAATATGCACATGTTCTATCATCATTGTCACCTAGCGCCACATGATCATCTGCGCACTTAATCACCTGCTGTTAACGGAAACACGCACTGTATCTATCTTTAAGTCTCGCCATTCTAGCATACACCTCTATTTTTTTTACGTACTCTATGTATTATTACTATAGTTCAACTTGCGCAGGGGCCCATAAAGCGTGTTAGTTGGCTAGATGCTCCGGTTCACTGGGCTAGAGTCAGCTGAAACAGGATACAGTGTGTAATGGCAATGCTGCCTGATCAGCAAGTGGTACGTGCAATTTGCACTAGCAGATGGCTATTACTTATCAAGCAGCTTAGCTTGCTGATTTTTGACGTTCTGATCCCCCAGAACAACAAACTAGAACAATTATCAAGTGCGTACAATTTAGACAAGACACTTGTAACTTCTAAGTGGTGTTTTGTATTACGAATTACATTTCATAAATAGTAACAAACACATTATTTGAACTAGCAATAGAGGTTGGGATACATCTATCTCTTCTGAGCAACCTCTTTCTTTTGGATTCTTAAGACCACCCTTGCAGTAGGATACCGTCTGCTTTAGGTTCTTTATTATCTCCTTCGAGGGGTTTTTAGGATTGTTCAGACTATATTAGTTTTAGTCTATTTTGGCTTTTGACCTCAGAAGATAGTGGAGAGTGCCGGGCGCAGATTTCCGGAATACTTCTAACGTGAGTGCTCATTCATTCATTCATTCATTCATATATATATATATATATATAAAAAATGTTCCATTTCAAAGCCGAAAGTAGACCAAAAATAGGGGGGGAAACTAGTGTATTTTCTATTAATAATATCATTTAGTAGCGAGTTAGAGCCCTTCTTTAGCTCATGCAGCTGAGCCGATGCAACAGAGGCAGGGCATAAAGCTGAAAGCTTCATGTATGTAGCAATGTTTTCTCTTCTTTTTTTTTGCGAGGATAGTACATGCTTCTTTCGTTCGTGCACGTGCTTTCTTTTACTTTTACTTTTTCTTTACGACTTCCAGATGTCCATGGTGGCACAGAATAAGGAGTTCCCAGTGGTGCAAGCGTGCAGCAAACCTGCCGCCGCAAAACCTGACAGTAGGTAATACCGTACGGTTCGTGCATGTGGCTGTGTGTAGTCCACATATACACGCAGCTACAGACACTTGTAATGTCCGATCTCCCGTGTCCCGAGCTTTTCCAAATTTGTAAGACTACCAACGTGAGCATGCTAGACATATGCCGTCCTCAAATTTGCAGAGGGGCTGGACAAGTGATTAAAAATATGATAGATGAAGCAGTGTGACGCACAGATTTGCATATTTGACTCTTTTGAAATTCCTGATCTTTTGCAGAGGGGCTGGACATGTGCATGCTTATATTGTGAAATAAAGACGCTCAAGCGGCGATTAGCACAGAAATAATGAATATTGAAAGCAATATGAAGACAGATGCTTCATCCACAGTCGCCGTCGTATATCTCGATTCTTAACCCTGGAGTAAATCCCATCTCCTTCACTTGCAATTTTAAACCACCATATGCATGAGAGGCTTGATGAGAGCTTTGTTCTTTCCTCCTCCTTCCGTTGCAATGGTTCAGCTGAGTAAGCTGAGACTGGGGGAGTGGGGGCCCAAGACAACACCCTTCTCATGTCATCCATGCTCTTTTCCTCTCTTACCTGCCATTTCTTTAGCATCTTTTTCTCTCGTCATGACACGGCATGCGCACTAAAATGGACCACCCGGCCCTTTGCTGAGGGGGAAAAAATGATAAACCACCAGCCTTTCTGGTGTGTACAGTTAGGGTTTGTCTGTCGGCCGGGGATATGGCTACTCAACACTCCGCGAGGAATGACTGTTCATAGGTGCTCCGACGCTGGCACACAATGAATCTACACCTAAATCAGTAGATGGTTTTCACCAAGTAACCAAAAAGCATGCTCAATATCTGTTGGACGGTGAGACGCACGTCAAAACACATGAAAAATAAATTGGGTACATGGATAGAAAAGTATGTTCCCATCTTCATTATTTCTCTTTAATTACAGCAGAAAAATATAAATAGCAAACACCAGGACGCCCTTAGTTCCGAACCCATGCATGAGACGACGATAAAGGGAATAACAATATTGTGAGCTGGGATTTAGATTTACACCACGTCTCTACCGCTTTGTGAGAATCTCCCTTATTCATTTTTACATACTGAGCAGCCATTTCGTTGCTTAGTCAAAGTGTAAAGTATGTCCCTGACTTTGAAAGTTAGTAGGCGTTCTCATTGGGTAAAAAAGGCCTTTCAAGAACTAGGGCGTTTGGGGTGCATTTATATCCCGTTCGATGCAAGAAACAACTATTCGGTCGCCTTTGTGCATTCCTGGCAATTTTTTTCAGGCGGGGTACAAAGCAAAAAAATTCCATAACTCTGCCGCCAGGCTTCTTAGAAGCTAAAATAACCTAGATAACGATTGATGTTATTAGGGTATCATTAGCGTGGGTATTAGCTTGTATCAGTACATTTGGAACTAGACTAAGGCTCACTTGATTATCTTAGAAATATTAAAACTAGTTGGACGGACGCTCATTTGCATGGCAAAAATAACAAATCAAATACTATGTTATTATCGACAATATAACTACATTCAGTATTATATTATATTGAATGCCTAATTTTCTCTTGTCAATTATCGTTATTTTTATCGCTATTTATATTCGGTTGATTGTATACATTGCGTTATGTTTTAATAATGGCAATAATAAGTGCTTTTAAAAAAATGTATAGTGATATTGTAGTCTACTTATTTTATAATGATATGGCCGATAACTTACAAAGTTATATTTATATCTTTTGTCTTTTTCAACATGGTAATGGTGGGTAATTTATAAAAAAACATGTGGAGGGGTATCTTAGTCTAGATAATTCCAGTGATGGGTGATTATGTTTTTCTTTCGTCTTTAATTACTGTGATAGTTTCTAGTCTTCGAGAGCGAACGAATTGGCCATTTCGGTTGGCAAAATGTATATTATTCTCATGCAGGTTGATTTACATGCACGCGACGTCGCGATCCATCTGTTCGGTTAGGAGGATCCATGCTATCCCAACGCTACACACCTTCTGTCACAAGCTCGTCATTAATTGTCCCTTGAATAATTTTGCAAATGGGTGGCGAATGCTCCGCCCCGGTCTATGAAAAGCGCGACCCTTTCAATACACATCGGCGCGAGTATCACGAAATCTGCTTGATGGAGCGGTATTTTTCGGGCCCAAGCTAGGGAGGTAGCTAGCTACTTCTATACCACAGAGTATATATCCCTCGGGCACCTCCTAGCTAGTAAGCCGTAGGCAAGCAGGCGTGCGATATTTGATGCCCGTATGGTGACAAGGACGATTGCTCACATGAGCCCCAACCCCCGACTAATCTATGGACCACACACACGTCCGTCTCGCTTTATAAAGCGAGCTGGACACTGCACTGTGTACAGTACAGCCACTTTCCACATCTCCCCTGTCTAACCCTACGCTTCTTCTTAATTCCTCATCATGAGAAAACGGAGACAGAAAATGCATAAACTGCATGATGAGAAAAAGGGTAAATCAAATGCAGAAGCTAAATCAACTTGAGCTCTAAACCTCTCGTAGTATTGGAGCACATTGAACGAGAGCACTGGTGAGCACGCCCGACCGGGGAGAAAAATACAGCGACGACCTGACCTGCTACTCCGAGCCTTCCACGAATTAATCCTCTTGCGCAGTCGCCCTCTACATCACCGTGCGGAAGGCAGTGCAGGCAGGCAGCAGCTTAGCCACCACCACAAATAACAGAGCAGAATAATACTCTACACCATCAATCACCTCCATTCCCGGCCGTGTCTCCATCTATCTGGCCACATCGCAAAGCCGCTGTGCCGCCGTCAATGCGGCTGCGCGCGTCGGCCTAATTCTTCTTCCTCCTTTTCCAGCTTCCTCTCTTCTCTTCCCTTGGCTCATCAGGAATACTACTAGCTGGCGGCAAGGGATTGACGCGTGCGTACACGCATACATAGGTAGATCCGATCCCCTTCTACTACCGCCCTATAGTAGCGTCTGCGGTAGCTGCGTAACAGTGCCTCTTCTCTGCCCAGCACTCGGCAGCTAGCTGCTGCTGCTTGCGGCTGGCATCATCGGGGCAGTAGCTAGGTAACAAGTGAGAGGAAAATAGCAGCAAGAAATACAAGAGGAAGCTGCTTTGTTCTACAATCAGAAGTAGCTATGGATCAGTTCACTATGAGCGGCAGGTTTTCTAAAGAGGAGGGCGACGACGAGCAGGAGGGCAAGTCCAATTCCAGGCGCGAGATCCCCTTCATGACCGCGTCGTCTTGGGCTGCGGCTTCCGCGTCGTCTTCCGCATCAGCGCCCGCGTCGGCAAGCACTAGCGCCCCCTTCCGCTCCGCCGGTTCAGGGGACGGTGCTGGGGCGTCGGGGAGCGGAGGCGGCGGCGAAGAAGAAGAAGCGGCAGCGGAAGCGGTGGAGAAGGAGCACATGTTCGACAAGGTGGTGACGCCGAGCGACGTGGGGAAGCTCAACCGACTGGTGATCCCAAAGCAGTACGCGGAGAAGTATTTCCCCCTGGACGCGGCGGCCAACGACAAAGGCCTCCTGCTCAGCTTCGAGGACAGCGCCGGCAAGCAATGGCGCTTCCGCTACTCCTACTGGAACAGCAGCCAGAGCTACGTCATGACCAAGGGCTGGAGTCGCTTCGTCAAGGAGAAGCGCCTCGTCGCCGGGGACACCGTCTCCTTCTCTCGCGGCGCCGGCGAGGACGCGCGGCACCGCCTTTTCATTGACTGGAAGCGGCGGACGGACAACCGCGACCCGTTCCGCTTCCCCCGGATCGCGCTGCCGATGCCGCTGGCGTCGCACTACGGCCCCCACAACAGCCCGTGGGGATTCGCCGGCGGATTCTTTGTGCCGCCGTCGCCGCCCGCCACGCTCTACGAGCACCGCCTCCGCCAGGGCCTCGACTTCCGCGGCATGAACTACCACCCCGCGCCCGCGGTGGGGAGGCAGCTCCTCCTTTTCGGCTCGGCGAGGATGCCTCCGCACGCGCCGCTCCTGCCGCGCGCGCCGTCGCCGCTGCACTACACGGTGCAACCGGGCGGCGCTGGCGTAACCGCTGCCGCACCACCGGTGGTTCTCGATTCGGTGCCAGTCATCGAGAGCCCGACGACGGCCGCGAAGCGCGTCCGACTGTTCGGCGTCAACCTCGACAACCAGGATTCAGGCGGTGGCGGCGGCGAGCCGAGCAATCTGCCGGGAAATGCATTGTCATTGCAGATGCCCGGGTGGCAGCAAAGGTCGACTCCTACACTACAGCTCCTAGGATTGCCTCGTCATGGTGCCGAATCCTCCGCTGCATCGTCTCCGTCGTCGTCGTATTCCCCCAAGAGGGAGGCGCGTTCAGCTTTGGATCTCGATCTGTGACCAAAAGGGGAAATCAAAGGAAAGTTCAACGATTCTTTCTTCTATTTGTTTTGCTTCTTTTTCTTCAGTTCGTCTTCTCTTTTTTTTCCCCGAACGCCTCCAGTTCATCTTCTTTTCTGATCAATCCATGGTAGGATCTAGGATTTGACATTTTCCTTGTTTTTTGCTATTGAAACTTGTTTAGTTGGTTTGACATGATACAGATAAACACTAGGAGAATTAATGATTTCCCTGAATCTTTATGTGTGGTGTTCTTCAGCACTCTTTTATCTGAACTGCTTGCCCTGTTACATTCCGTTCACGTGTACACAAGTGCTTTCCTCAATTTGATAGGAAGTTTCAAAGCAGCGTATTGCTACCTACATGTGATCACATGTGTCTGCAAATCTGTCTATGATCTCACAACATATTGCAAAATTTAAAGATGTCAAATCCTTTGGATTACGTAGAAGAAGCTGGAATTTTTTTTCTTTGCTGTGTGACCTTCTTATACCTCATAGAGCAAGCTCGCAACTCCGGAAGCACAGGGATCGGATGGAAGGACACGACATTGATCGCGCGTTCACAACAGACACGCCTGTACAAAGAATTTGCAGGTCAGATAATAAAATCCCTCACCTTCGGTACTGCTATCTCATCATCTCATATCTACGGAGGCCTGGACATTCCAATTTTTTTCTCCTTTGTCTTCGTTTCACCGGCCGACCGCACCACATATTGTACTGCTATCCTCCTGCTCTTCTTCTGCACGTATCATACCAGTATCAAGTATAGTGGGCGGCAGCCGGAATAAACAAGGGCTCCTTTTCTTTGCTAAGAAAAGGGAACACAGCAATAATAACTCAAACCGTACAATTTGGTTTGTCTGGCCTTAACTGTCTACTGCAAAAATATTTATATACAGTTCGAGGCAGGCTACTTGTTAGAGATTTAGCGATCTTTATGGTTGGTCTTACATTGGCAGTGTGTGATTTGTAAAGAGGAGGCCACTAGTGGGCATTGCAAACAATATATGGCGCCACTGGCCATAACCCCTGCAAGGAATTTATGGGGGGGGGGGGGGGGGGGGGGGGGAAGACGACCAGTGGTACGAACCTAGCTAGCCGTGCACTGTTGCTGTAGGAGTAGGAACAGTGCGTAGGTGTACAAACTGGTGCCTGCCGCCGCGCGCTGCATGTGTTGCCAGCTTCCTCTGCCGTTCATGTGCGATATAAGAGTGTGCTGCTAGCTTCGATGCCCGATCCCTTCTCCCTTTTTACTGCAGACGTGTGGGAGGAAAGGAGCCCACGTACCGCCCTGGCCTCTCCGTTCGCCTGGATAGTAGCCATCCGTAGGGAATGGGTGCAATTGTTTTGCCATGGGATGGGTGGGAAATTTGGAAGGGATGGGCATGCCGAGCATAGCAAGGAAAGTACCTTCGGTCCACTGCATGCAAGGGAAAGGGCAGGACTGGGAAGCAAGGTGAAAAGCGAGAGGGGGTAACCTACTTCACAAAAATGGAGCGGAAGTGTCTCGTATGGAGCATGCGCCTGCTCATTCTTCTGCCTTGCTGTTTTCAGCATGCATGTTGTTGTCGTCAGGCCATGCTATGCATGCATACCTCTGCCCGGTGTTCAGCATATAGAGCTTGAGCTCGATTCAGATAGATGCCTTTCTGCTGGGGAGTTGTCCTCTTTTACATTCTTCTGACAGCTACCTATGAATCGCCCCTATGTATAGGCGATGCTAAATCCTACTACATCCAAACTGGAAACTGAGAAGCTCAGACCGTGAATTGTAAACAGCTAGGCCTTGAATATGAGTGGTGATAACATCGTGTTTTTGGAACTTCATTCTTTACCACAAAAAATTGGAAGTCAACTACGTCCCTGTGCTTCTTCCATACTAGATCAGTAATCCAAGAATAAAAATTAATGGAAATCGACGCATATGTTTGAGAAGGGGCTTTTTCCCACAACCTTACTGCACCATACCCATAATATCATATATTATCCCCTTGTATGGTTCTACCTCGCTGTTGTAAGTATGCCCTTAGTTTTGTTTATGTGTTTAGTTTTCAAACTGGCAAATGATCTCTTTGACTGTTTATAGATTTGGATCGTCAAACAAATAGCTAACTTATTTGTTAGGTTCATCTAGGAATATTCATAACCTCCAAAACATTGTTAAGCATCAGTTGCCTTTGTGCATCATGTTGCATCATTTGTTTTGCCCCATGAACTGTTGTTCTTCTATTTCAAAGTGCCTTCCATATTCTGTGAGGGACAAAGTAGTTCTACTGAAAATAGTATTAGCAATATATATATATATATATATATATATATATATATATATATATATATATATATATATATATAGACACACACACACACATACTTACACCTGAATTAGTATACTCTGATTGAAAATATCTACCAAATATTGCGGTCTAAATTTATGTTAGTCTCCTAGTTTCATATCTGCATTATAGTTATTAGATATTAGTGTAGCTAGGTTTCATGTACATGATTTCCCAGAGTTGAAATGGCTGAAATGATATTACTGTAATTCTCTGAATATAAGACCTGTATATGATAAGTTTGTAGGTGTGTAATTCTCTGATATAAGACCTGAATATTTGCCCGGTGTATTATTTGGCCAATAAGCCTAACAAGAGGTTTGCGGATAGTGTATGGAATTGCTAGCTAGTATCTTTATCTTGAGATAAACATCTAGTTTAAGTAGCTTGACTAAAAATGGAAGGACGAAAAATTGTGGGTTTATTTTTTAATCTGTATCCACTTGCTGCCATACCCATTGATATTGATTTACACACAGCAGAAGTCCTGCAGAGGAACAAAGCGTCCAACACTGTGGACAAGCAGCTTGATTGCCTTTGTTCTTGATGGCAATAATCCAATGTAATCTATCAGATTGACCACTCATGAATAAAAGTATTATTCATGTTTTTGACATTGTACATCATGTAATTTAGGAAATTGAATTCAGTGTTTAATGCAACAACATTTCATATAGTAGTGTTAATGTTTTCACAAACAAATTGTGTGCATAATCATTTTTTGTCTTTTATTAGCATTTTTTGATATTGTTAGACGAAATCAAATTCTAAAAAGGATACACTTGATTTTTAGATACCTATTGAATAATGATCATTTGATTCAAGCTAACCATCTAATAGTCAAGAACAGGCTATATATATGAAGGGCCTCTATAAATTATGTAACAGTGATATTTTGCCATGTATTATTTGTAGAGAGTAGAAAAATATCGGATTTTGTGCAGGCATAATATAATTGAGACGCAAATCTCTATATCAAAGTTGTCTTGGCATTATATCATGCATGCCTTATACTCACTATATATGGCTCTCGATCTTGTGCAGTATTAGGTCTAAATACTTGCTAGTAGATATAATTTGCATGCGTTTTTTGATATGAAAGCATGATTCCCATGTACCGTGCAAAAAATAAACATTGAATATGCATGTATCATGGTTCGTACAATTTATCTACTACCCACATGGTCGTGACATCACATGTTAGACGTATGTTGAGGTGTATAATATGTAAGATTATATACGACAGTAAAAAATGGTACTCAGCTTGTAGTGCATTATATATATAGTATATGAACAACACTGTATCAACAGCATTATTATTGAAATTTGGATGATATAACCCCCCCAAATAATATATAATATGAATCAAATCCCAACAATGAAGCACTGTTATCATAATTTATTGATTTATTATTAGTGCTTCTATCTTACTTCATATCCCTAGAATTCCTAGTCCTTAACTATCCAAGTATTGTAATTGGATGAATTAAATGTTATCCCAAGTACTAATAATATAGCTTGCAATTACATGCTACCTATATACAAAGTTTAAATTCTAGTATTATAACAGTTGATTATACGCCAGTATAAAAGCATGCTGACATAATTGGAAAATATAATATGCAATGACTTGTTAATTTCTTCATTGATGTATTATTTACTATTTAGAGCGCAACAATAATTGCATATTGTAAACGGTCATTGTTTGAGGTGATGCTAGGTATGCATAAATATATACTAATACAAACTTCACCAACCGATAATGTATTTTAGCCTCCCGTTTCCCCTGAACTTCTTGTAGGCATGTGTAACTGCTGGAACATCATGCCTTAATTGCAAGTTCAGTTTGGGCTCGGTTACCATCCATGTCGCGCATGTCACTAGAAATCAATATTAGAAGACCATATGAACTATCAAGTCAAATCGTATTTAATAAAATAGGACAGAGGAAGTTAGAGCGTGAGGAATCTGCACCTTTCTCAGAGTTATATTTTCATACTATTTCTTAGCACTTTTCTGGGCTCACGCTGATGTATCCTTGACCTTTCTGCAGTCTGACAGAATCTACACCGGTGAGCATTGGTAACGTGCGTAGGACTACATGCATTGTGCGAGAATGACATAAAAATATTTGAAGAAACAATTTTTAGCATTGAAACTTCGGGTCAATCCTCGCCTTGTGATTGAAAGATCATACATGAAGGGTATCATGCAAGATTGAACTTGAGTAAGCTGGATAGAACAGAAAATGATGAGCTCATGCATGGCACACCCGCAGATGCTTCCCAGGTCGCATCTATGCGGCGTCTGAATTCACTGTGCTGCGCGTGCGCGGTAATAATTCAGTTGCTGTGTTGGCGCCCGAACCGGGTGCCATGGGCGCCGCGCGCGTAAACAGCTATACGCTCCCCCAGGCCAGTGACCAGACCGGTGTCTCTCTGCTTGATGCCTTTGAACTGTAACAGGCGCTGTGCATGGAGCCATGGAGGCATGGAGCCCAAGCTAGCTGTATGAGCCTGTGGCCTGTGCAGATAGCTAGTTGTGTCCCTTGTGATGCAGCAGTAACAGTAACTGGTGTCATATTTCCGAACGACGTTTTGGCATGTGGCCAGGCCTTGGATGCCACCAGCGTCATCTTTATGTGTTATCTGGACAACTCTGCGTGCTTTATGTTCCTGTGTCACAGTTAAGTAGAACATCGTTCCAGCCAGTGATCGTTGATCAGCACATGCGTTAATAAGGTCTACAGGGCACTGGATGTCCAGATCATATGATTCACTAATCATGGGGCTAATTTGATTGACTGTGGAGATCAGATTGCATCACACACAGCAAGTTTATTAGGGACAACAACATAAGCAGTTAGCAGGAACTCGGCAGGTAACACACGATGCCTGCGGCATATACCACTTGATGGGGATCCGGATATATAGAAGAAAGTGCTATTAGCACAGTTGGCGGATTATGTATTATGAGGCTTAATTGGATGATGCTTACTGTTGAACGCAACTACAGACGCAGCATGCTATGTCTCAGACTCAGATACTTGCAGATATCCCTCTAGCGAAGCAGCTCCAATAACTGATGTGAATGGCAACAGAAAGTGAACTGTACGTGATCTTTTGCTGTATGTAGGGGTGAAGGCACCCAAGACGATCAATGGTTGCACCAATCCACACCCCTCTCATGTAGGGCCTCCTAGATCCTCAAATCTGGAATGATAATATATTGCAATTTGTTCTAAGAGTAAATAACTACTTTCGCACTATTTAGCAAGAAACTACAACTTCTTGGTCTAGTCCAACCTAGTACACACCTTTCATATACTTTCTATGTCATACATATGCCAAAAAGATTTAATTTCATATTGAAATAGTAGATTCTTTAGTGAAATGGGCTTCACAAAGTCACATGTATGCTTTACCTAGTGAAGTAGCTAGTTTGTAGTTTTAGAATTTTTCTCTTTTTTTATAAACTATGACCATTAGTATCCAAACTGGAGACATATGGTTCTGATATCATGTTGGGATATTATGCACAAATCATATTAATTACTAAAAGTTTTTTGAACGGCTGGTTCAACAGAAACTTAATGGTATATATACTGATATGGTGTGAGCATTAACTGAGATATTCATAAAGGTGCCTCCATGAGGAAGACTGCATCATACAATGTCACGCGATATTATTCAAAACTTTGCTTAATTATTCAGGGAAATACATATAAGAACAACTAGATTTATATGATTCAAGAAAGCAAGAGCGAACATATGTTACAACTACACGTCCCACTGAAATGGCCGTCGTTTCAAACAGTACAACCCTTTTGCCACAGTCCATTGCTTTTGCCCATTTCTCTGAAAACAAATTTCACCAGCGAACTACTAATGTTTCTCGACTTTCTCCACCTGCAGACTAATATTCTTGCACTCAACAGACACCCCCACCAATTGTAGTTATTAGGACATAGAAAAATGAGGAAATATCATAATAAAACTGCAAGTGAGCACACAACTGAATGCCTGTTCCGAGTAATAACCGGAAAAAGGAGAAAGGAAAGGGAAGCTGCTCTAGGAACAAGGAACTGGCTGTCAGTCCATGTCAACGACGACAGTTAGTCTTGGTTACGCAGCCTTATTCCAGCAGCAGTGCGAGTCCCTCATAAGACCAGCTGTCTCCGCAGAGCAGGGTTCCCAGAGCGCGGCATGCATGCAAACCTGTCACATGCTTTTGTTTCCATGTCCTCCATGCACGAACATTAAATATCTACCATGCGCGTCGCGAGAAGAGACGCTGCCAAGGACCAAGGTAGATGCAGACACGGGCGTTCTCCCCTTTGGTCGCCTTTATTTAAACTGCGGCACTGCACTGCCAAAATTCAGAAGCTAAAGGCTATCCGATGCAGCGATCCTTGATTGGCATCCACTGTCTTTGCGGGCTGGCCTCATCTATATAAACAGAATTAGACGTTGTCACACTCATCACGGAGTATTCGCCCATGCATGTTTCGCCGAGAGTCTTCGAGACTGGAATAATCGTCTGATCTGCGCCGTACGCTGTAAATTAACCAGATTATTACCAGAACCATGCATGACGCATGATCCACACGGGCACATGCACCGCGCTCGCGCAGCTAGCCATGATTTGACGCGAACAGAAGAGCCAGAAGAAGTTGCAGGGCCCTGGGGGACGGCACGGAACGCACGACCGATATGATAGCGCCTCCTGACCTGTCACGCGCGCGTTGCTCGAAAAAGACGAAGAAAAGCTTCGAAGTAAATGTCCTGGCTATGATCTGAATGAAAGATAACCGAACGGGTCGATGCGTTTCCGAATCCCCATCCGTTGGCAGTTGAAACTCGCGTCGCGCGGCTTTACGATGATCTCGAAAACGACGGCTCGTCCTATGGGGCCGGGGAGTGAAGGCGAGCAGGGTCCGTACGTGCTTCCTGATGGCCCGCGTAATTCCGTTACTGCAGGGAGAGGGAGTACACGTGGATGTGGCAATGAGCACGGCACGGTTATTCGGAGGGCCCATTGGCAGAAGAACAGCCCAGCCCGGCCCAGCAGATCGCAGCGGACCTGTGCGCGCGCGGCATGCTACTGTATAGTAAGCCTAACAACAGCTCACAGGTTGTCGCTGCGATGAGCAAGTGTACCTGGCACCCCGGCTGCGTCCGCCGGTGTATGCAGTAGCAACGGTGGTGACCCAGAGCCTGCTGAGCGCTTGGGGACGCTCGGCGTTGCTCCCATGAGCAGACGAACGGCGCCGCCGCGGTCCCCATGCATGCATGCTCTGCGCTTGACCGACGCGTATGCATGGACGGCTCGAGGTGGCAGTCCGGCCCCCGCGAGGACAGCGGCGCAGGCTTTGCATGCCGCGAGGAAGCGCGCAGGCAGGAGGCAGATGCAGCAGCGGCGCTAAGAGAAGGCAAGTTGACCCTACATCACCAAGGTTACTGTACGCGGTTAATTTCAGCACGCGTTCCTCGATTACAAGTTTTACGGTAGATGTGTATGGTTCTTCAGTAATATACGATGGACACGGCGTATGAGACAGGCCCAGTATGTAGCCTGAATAGGCCGGCCTTTCTATCGTTCCAATCAAACGACTTATGGGCCTATTGGTCGAATAAGGATTTACTGGGCTTACATCTTTCTCCCACTCTTGCAAATGGGCCGGCCGGATGGGCTTTTACGTCGCAAGAAAGAAGGGGCCGATCATCTTACTAGGTTCTGCCGTTGCTTGTCCACTCCACCGCCGCCCCAGCGCAGTCTAAGTCTAACCCACCCACCGGCCACTGTGCCCGGCGAAATCCCCCGCCGTTGAAACCGGCCAGGTCTTGGAGAGCAAGCAAGGAGAGCGCCCATGGACTCCTTCTCGTCGCCGTCGGCGTCCGGGAACCCCAACCCGGAGGCGGTCATGGAGCAGATCAAGGCGCACCTCGCACAGGCTTACGCGCAGGAGCTTCTTGAGGTCAGATCTCTTGTGTAACCTCTACTTCTTGCACCCCCGCCCTTGTTAACGTGAATATGTATGGATGGTTAATTTTGTTATTGCTGATTGATGAATTATGCCGGTTCTCGATTTCCTGCGCACATGGCACAATTTCATTGATTAGGTCGAGTGTGATTGAGAAGTACATCTGCTAGATTAGTTTAATTGATTGAGCACCACAGCGGTTTAGCTCTAGGTCTGCTGCTATGAGAAACTGAAATTATATGTTATTTAAGCCTAGGAAAAGGCTGAAGATTGTTGAGGGAAAAAATGGAAGCCTGTACGGTCTAGAGCTCACTAAAGTTCAGTTGTTTAATATGTTAATTGGGACGACTCGATTCAGCTACAAACCTAACTGACTGGGTAACCCAGCTTTAAAGTTTTCTGGTCGAGAAGCTGCCCAGGTGCAGCTGGCTAGCATCCTTTAGAAAGAGCTAGCCTACCTGGGTTTGAACCCGGTTTATCTTATTTGTTCAGGTGGAGGTCTTTCCTCACCTGTAGCCCACCATCATTTTTTAAAAGTTTTATGGTCAAATTAGTTTCCTTGTCTTAGATGCATATAGGTTACCCCCTCCGTTTTGAATTATTTGACGCTAGTTGGTTCAAATATTTTGAAACGGAGGGAGTAGGATGAAGAGGGTCAACTCATGCTTATGCTGTTGGTCCCAGCCAGAGTTTCAGAACCCTTTGAAAGTAGGCTACCTAGTTTAAGCAGCTACTGTACTGGTAACTACTGGTTCCTGGTTCAATCCAAGTCAATTTTGAAGTTTCACTCTCGTTTCCCTTGCAACCATTGAGTTCAAATTTAAAATAACATGGAAGAGTTCAATTTCAATACTACACTGGTCCCTTGCTCCTCTTGATTTTTGGTTTGCTTTGTTAATCAGCAATTTACTTCTGTTTATTAGATTATATTTGTAGCTCCATAGAGATATAGGCAATTATATTGTTTGCACCAACTTCAAAACCATGCATGGGGCATGTGGCTGCACATCCTGTGATGTAATAGTATTTTTCTTGTGCTAACCAAAGTTATACAAGTTGAAATGCTCATCGCAGCTCCCAGTAGATGTGCTTCCTTTTTGTTTCTGTACGCCTCATCCATTTTACGTCAAACTTATTTTCTTTTCTCCTGTGGATATATTGTTCTTTAGCTGATTCTTCAGGTGCAGTTACTTTCAGTTTATGACAGGAAATATGCAAGTAGCAGCAAAATTTGTGTACCTTCATGTTGCGAGATTTGAAAGCCAGCCAAACATTGTGCCGCCCATTTGTGATTGTTAGGGAAAGACAAAATGAGTTGTGTTAGAAGCTACATGTCTATTAGACCCTTGGGTGCTATGTCATGATTCTAACTGATGATTTGTCTTGATGTCACCTGTGGTGGAGGTTTCAAAGCTATTTTACTGACTTGAGCATTGGCCATTTTAGATATTTTCCCTGCGTTCTTGAGATGTGCTATGCATATCTGATTCAAATATTGGTATTCGTTTTTCTTAAAACGCATAACAAAATATCGATTGTCTATTGTATGTCACAGACTGTCGGGAACAAGTGCTTTGAGAAGTGCGTGAGCAAGCCAGGATCAAGCTTGAGCGGGAGCGAGAGCAGCTGCATATCACGGTGCGTGGACCGCTACATTGAGGCAACTGGTATCGTCAGCCGAGCCCTGTTCAGTTCCCAGCGCTGAGAGCACATGAGGAGACGATATTGCACCCTTGGGAGTTTTGGCTCATCAGAATACAATGACACTTGGTGCTTAATTTCTTTTATGCTGTGTTAGTCGTATTGAGACGCGAAAGGTTTCTTGTACGCCTTCCTTCTCTCGTGAAAGAATAAGAATCGTCGCTGGTCCTTTAATTATGTTTTTGTGACTTGTTACTCTTGCAGTTACTCGATCGTATTTCCCACGACTTCAGGCGATTATCCTTCTGAAGAACTGACGTTCTATTTGTACCGCTTGCCTGCCATCAAGTTCACCGGCAGATAATTCAGGATTGACGTCGCTGTGTATGACTTCCGCATTGCCATGGGAATATGCGCGTCCGGCCGCCGGATGCAGCTCCCTTGCGACAAGCTGGGACGGTGGTGGTCGATCAGCTCCAGTACCGTCGTCGTTTCCCGGCCTCCTGACCGCAGAATGACCTGACCGCGACGGCCGCGTCACACCGATCTGCTTCCGTGGCGCGAACTGTTCGGTTCACAGGTCTGCCCGTCACGCACCGGAACAAACTTTGACCGATTCGTGCGCACGTTCCCAGGAGCTACCTTCCACAGCTCGCCGGGGCACCGTCGGTCGGAGTCGTTCAGCCCCCGTGCCCCGCCACCGTTCGCCGGCTGCTCGCACGCGCGCGTTGAACCCTCCTTCCCGTGCCCTATCTTAGCATCTCTCTCTCTCTCTATCAAGCTCCCACCCTCTCTCAAGTCCCTCCCAGCCCGATCGCCCACGCCCCCAAATCCACTCCGATCTTCCATGGCCATCCGATGTCGCCTTCGTCGGCGCCCGACACGCCGAACCTGGACGCCTTCACCTGCGAGCTGCCCCACTCGATCTACGCGCTGGCCTTCTCCCCGGCCGCGCCCGTCCTCGCGTCCGGCAGCTTCCTCGAGAACTTCCACAACCGCGTCTCCCTCCTCGCCTTCGACCCCGTCCGCCCCTCCGCAGCCTCCTTCCGCGCGCTCCCCGCGCTCTCCTTCGACCACCCCTACCCGCCCACCAAGCTCCAGTTCAACCCCCGCGCCGCGGCCCCGCCGCTCCTGGCCTCCTCCTCCGACTCGCTCCGCATCTGGCACGCCCCGCTCGACGACCTCTCCCCCGCCGCCCCCGCGCCAGAGCTCCGCTCCGTCCTCGACAACCGCAAGGCCTCCGCCTCCGAGTTCTGCGCACCCCTCACCTCCTTTGACTGGAACGAGGTCGAGCCCCGCCTCATCGGGACCGCCTCCATCGACACCACCTGCACCGTCTGGGATATCGACCGCGGCGTCGTCGAGACGCAGCTCATCGCGCACGACAAGGCCGTGCACGACATCGCCTGGGGCGAGGCCGGGGTCTTCGCCTCCGTGTCGGCCGACGGCTCCGTCCGCGTCTTCGACCTCCGGGACAAGGAGCACTCCACCATCGTCTACGAGAGCCCTCGCCCGGACACGCCGCTACTCAGGCTTGCGTGGAACCGCGCGGACCTCCGCTACATGGCCGCGCTGCTCATGGACAGCAACGCCGTCGTCGTGCTCGACATACGAGCGCCCGGGGTGCCGGTGGCCGAGCTGCACAGGCACCGGGCTTGCGCCAACGCGGTCGCGTGGGCGCCACAGGCCACCAGGCACCTCTGCTCCGCGGGGGACGACGGCCAGGCACTGATCTGGGAGTTGCCCGAGACGGCGGCGGCTGTGCCTGCCGAGGGGATTGATCCTGTGCTCGTATATGATGTGGGCGCAGAGATTAACCAGCTGCAGTGGGCGGCTGCCCATCCGGATTGGATGGCCATCGCCTTTGAGAACAAAGTTCAGCTTCTTAGAGTCTGACAAGGTTGGTTGTATGATCATTGGGGCTCAACACTTCTTTATTTTTTATTGATTCATGGCAATGCATCTAAAGATTTCACTCAAGGTGGCCTTACGCATTGCTTTTATGTCTTAAGAGTTAAATAACCTGATCATTCAGAAGCATACAGGGTGCGTCAAGTGCTGGTTTAGATGCTCTATTCTGGGTATTTAATATTTATAAATAGCTTCATTTGATCAGTTTTGTGATGCTTGGAGCTTGCTAATTTGTTTATCAAGTTCAGTTTCTTATGAATTCTTGAGATGGTGCATTGTCTTTTTCATGGGAACATTTATAGGTGCTCAGTGAATTTAGAAAATGGATAGTGATGAAAATATCAAATTGGGGATATAAGAAGTGTCGCTGGCCCTTTAATTATGTTCCTGTGACTTGTTACTCTTGCTGTTACTCGATTGTTTTCCCAGGCCTCTTTCTTTCGTGATAGAACATACAGGATCTAAGAAGTGTCGCTGGTCCTTTACTCTTGCTGTTACTCGAAGGTATTTCCCAGGCCTTCAGGCGATTATCCTTCTGAAGAACCGACGTTCTATTTGTACCGTTTGCCTGCCATCAAGTCAACAGTCAGATAATCACGATTTACGTCGCTAATGTTGGACTACTCAGCCGTTGGAATATGCGCCAGCCTGTTGATCAGCTTGTATTTCTGGGTCCGTTTATTATCATACATTAAAAACTGATTCTGTTCATTCTAAATTTTCTGAAGGTAAATTCCCAAATTATATCAGCAAACTCAATGCTCGCCAGTCAGGAATCTATCATTTGAAGCTACAGTTTCCTTTAATATCTGAACACTATTCTCCTGTTACAGAATTCAATCATGTTACTCCTTGCTCAATAATCCCTAATCCCCCCTACTCTTTTATGTTAGGGCCTGTTTGGTTACTGCCTAACATTGCCACGCCTAAGGTTAGTCGCGCCACAGATTTTTAGATAAATGTTTGGTTAGCTGCCACAAGTGTGGCAAGCCACACTTTCTTAGCCCCCCTGGACTACATATCATACTCTTAATTTTTTGACTAACTTTGTCACACTTGTGGCTAAGAATTTGTTGACCACACTTTTCGTGGCAAGCCAAACTTGACTAAGTTTAGTTATGGCAATATTAACCACCAATCAAACAGGTCGGAATGCCGCTTACCACGAAAGTAGGTTTACAGCAGCAGTAACATTTGTGACATCATCTGTGTTTGAAGCTGTTTCACTGGAGAACAACTATCGAATAAGCCTTTTTTATTGTTATTTTTCAGAACAGTAGGGGAGGACCTTGCTGAATATATATTTGTATACGAACCGGTTATAGAGTTTATATGTACAAAGTTTAGAAAACAAAACTACAGATAGATAAAAAAGTAAAAGAGCGGTTGCAAAAGAATTTATCAGACACCATGAAATGTTGCTCAATTTATAACCATTTCACTAGTGGAAGAAATTTTGTTAGTCACTCATTTCTTCACAGTAACATGATATCTCTGCATTCTTCTGTTTCTCTGCGGCCCTGATGTTGTGGCAGAAATTTCTTTGATGCTATTACTTTAATAAAACTCCGCCTATGTTGTAATGACATAGTCGGTCCCAAGCCCGGGTAAAGTAGGAGGCGGTTGTGATAGGCTTGGCGAGCCAACAACTACACTTAGCCATTCTCATGGAAATGAAACCCAATAGAAATTCGTTGGGGCATAACCCTCTTAGCGACGCGCCACATCGGAACCCGGGTATGGTGTTAAGTGGGCAAGGGTCGGGCCGCCACCGTCTTAGTGGCGCGCCATATCGGAACCCGGATATGGTGTTAAATGAGCAAGGGCCGGATCCCCACCACGTTAGTGGCGCGCTACATCATCGTCCGGATGTAGTGATAAGTGAGCAAGGGTCTTTGCATCTTACTCGACGGGTGCAAAGCGTAAGGAAGCTAGCTGAGGAACATAGATTTCGGGTGGGTAGTTGGAATGTAGGATTCTTGACGGGGAAACTACGTGAGTTAGTATATGTTGCCATTAGGAGACGAGTAAATATCCTTTGCGTACAAGAGACTAGATGGGCGGGTCAAAAGGCGAGAGAAGTCGAGAATACCGGTTTCAAGCTTTGGTATTCTGGTTCGGCTGGGACTAGGACTGGCGTAGGTGTTCTAATAGATAAGAGTCTTAAGGATGGAGTAGTGGATGTTCGAAGACGAGGGGATAGGATCATCTTAATCAAGATAGTAATTGGGGACATTGTCTTGAACGTCATTAGTGCTTATGCCCCACAAGTTGGGCTCAACATGAGTGCTAAGAGATAATTTTGGTAGGATTTGGAGGATATGGTTAGTAGTGTACCGATAACCGAGAAACTCCTCATAGGGGGAGATCTCAATGGTCATGTGGGTGCAACTAACCTAGGATTTGAGAGAGTACATGGAGGTTTTGGATGCGGCAATAGAAATCAAGAGGGTAAGGACATCCTAGACTTTGTCGTAGCCTATGATCCGTTGATAGCTAACACCCTCTTTATGAAGAGGCAATCTCACCTAGTGACATTTTGTAGTGCCCAACACTCTAGCCAGATTGACTTTGTCCTCACTAGGAGAAAGGATAGACAGGAGTGTCTAGATTGTAAGGTGATCCCGGTGGAGTGTGTTGTGACACAACATAAGCTTGTGGTAGCTGACTTTCGCTTCCATACATGTTCTTTGCGGGACAAAGGTGTCAAAATCACAAGAACAAAGTGGTGGAAGTTGAAGGGAGAATCACAAGAATCCTTTAAAAATAGGGTGATCACAGAAGGACCCTGGGCAGAAAATGAAGATGCAGATAGTATGTGGATGAAGATGGCAACTTGCATTAGGAAGGTAGCTAGTGAGGTGTTCGGTGTGACAAAGGGAAAGAAACTTGTAGATAAAGACATTTTGTGGTGGAATGAGGATGTACAAAAGGCCATTAAGGAGAAGAAGGAGTGTTACAAGAGTTGGCATAATGATAGAAGCGCAAGCAACATGCTTAAGTATAAAGAGTCTAAGAAGAATGCAAGGCGGGTTGTGAGTAAGACAAGAGGACAGGCCTATGATAAGTTATATGAGAGACTAGAGACAAAAGAAGGTGAAAAGGACATATACAAGGTAGCAAAAATCCGCGAGAGAAAGATGAGGGATCTCAATCAAGTTAAATGCATCAAAGATGAGACTGACCGCATTCTAGTGAAGGATGAAGAGATTAAGAATAGATGGCGTGCTTACTTTAATGGGCTATTCAATGATGGAAATGGGAGCACTATGGTTGAGTTGGATGACTCCTTTGATGACTCCAACAGGCGGTTCGTGCGGAGGATACAAGAGTTTGAGGTTAAGGAGGCCTTAAAAAGGATGAAAGGAGGAAAGGCCCTCGGCCCTGACGATGTCCCTATTGAGGTGTGGAGATGTCTTGGGGACGTGGCAATAGTATGGCTCACAAAGCTATTCAACCACATTTTTCGGTCAAACAAGATGCCAGAAGAATGGAGGAAAAGTATATTAGTACCTATCTTCAAAAATAAAGGAGATATTCAAAGTTGTACTAATTATCGAGGTATTAAGCTTATTTGTCATACTATGAAGCTTTGGGAGAGAGTGATTGAACACCGCCTGAGGAAACCTTTTTCCATCGACCTTCCCTTTCCTCACACGAGAATTGCATTTCCCAACAGAAGAGCTACGCAAACAAGGAACACATGAATCCGTCTTTGCTTTGACTCGCTTTCGCTCAAGCAGGCTCTTCCTTCCAGTTCCAGTGACCAATGTCACTAAAAACCAGTTTGGTTTTATGCCTGGGAGGTCTACAATGGAGGTGATTTTCTTACTTCGTCAGCTTATGGAGAGATATAGGGAGCAGAAGAAGGACTTGCATATGGTGTTCATCGACTTAGAGAAGGCGTACGACAAGATACCAAGGTTTGTCATGTGGTGGACACTAGAGAAACATAAAGTGCCAACAAAGTACATTATCCTTATCAAGGATATGTACAATAATGTTAGGACAAGTGTGCGCGTAAGTGATAGTGAGACTGATGCATTTACTATCACGGTAGGACTACATCAAGGATCAGCTTTGAGCCCATACATCTTTTCCTTGGTGATGGATGTGGTGTCGAAGGATATACAAGGGGGTATCCCTTGGTGCATGCTCTTTGCTGATGATGTAGTGCTGGTAGATGAAACTAGAGATGATGTTGATAAGAAATTAGAGTTATGGAGACAAACCTTAGAGTCCAAGGGGTTTAGACTTAGTAGGACCAAAACCGAGTATATGAGGTGTGACTTTAGTGGTGTTGGTCGTGAAGAGGGAAATGTTAGTCTACAAGGACAAATAGTACCTAGAAGGGGCTCTTTCCGATACTTAGGATCAATGTTACAAAGCAATGGCAATATTGATGAGGATGTTTGCCACATGATCAAGGTAGGGTGGATGAAATGGCAACAAGCCTCTAGAATCCTATGTGATAGGAAAGTCCCACAAAAGCTAAAAGGAAAGTTCTATAGGACGGTGATCAGACCCGCGATGCTCTATGGGGCGGAATGTTGACCAACTAAACGGCAACATGTCCAACAAATGAGTGTCGCAGAGATGCGCATGCTACGGTGGATGTGCGGGCACACAAGAAGAGACCGAATAAGGAATGAGGCGATTCGTGATAAGGTAGGGGTGGCGCCGATTGAAGAGAAGTTAGTCCAACATCGACTTAGGTGGTTTGGACATATCCAACGGAGACGTCCAGAAGCACCGGTTAACAGTGGTATTTTAAGAGGTAGAGAAAATATTAGGAGGGGTAGAGGACGACCAAGGTTGACCTGTGAGGAGGCGGTAAAATGAGATTTGAGAGATTGGAATGTATCCAGAGACTTAGCTCATGATAGGACCGCATGAAAAGTAGCAATTCATGTGCCAGAATCGTAGTCTTGTTTTTTTCATTTTTCTTTTTCCTTTTCTCTTTTTCTTTTCCTTTTTTCTTATTTCTTTTCTCATTTTCTTTTTTCTTTCTTTTTCTTTTTTCTTTATTTTTTCTTTATTTTTCTTTTTTCCTTGTTCTTATATCTCTTCCTCTCTTTTACTTCATTGATATTGGGTTTCATGTCTAGCCGACCCTAACAGGCTTGGGATAAAGGCTTGATTGTTGTTGTTGCTATTACTTCAATAACACCAAATGTGTGCATTCTTCTGTTTCCTGGAGACAGATGTTGCATTTCACAATTCAATTTCGGGAACCAATTTCCAGTCTGGTCTCCGCCCAGTCCCAATTTGTCTGACGTCTCAAGAGAGAGATGCCAGATTATGTCCAATATTCTAGTGTCTCCGCCCAGTTCCAAGTTGTTGCGGAGGCTTATCTATGATGCGGCCTCTCAGTGATAAAGCTCTAGGCGAAGGCCTCACCCGACTCTTTGTCGGGACCAGCGGCGGCGACGCCCTTTGGCGCCGTCGTTTCATAGGGAGTTGATATGGTTCAAACAAGTGATCGACTGTTCGAATCATCTTCATCCTCTCTCTGCGTTATCGCTTCGCTCACGCGTCGATACGCGCGGTGTACGCGCTGCGCCATTTCGGCGAGCCGCGACGACTGAGACCGCTGAGCTAACCACAAAACGATGGCCGTGCGCGCGTCGCGTGCCGGCAAAAGTCGTATCGTGACAGGGGGACGGCTCACCGGATAATTTGGCTCTGCTTCGACACGCGCCAAACTCATTCGTGGCCACACGTGCGCGTCGAGCGCGGTGGCGAGGCGGCTCTACTCAAAAGAGTGGCTTAGCACCCGGCAGCACGATGCTAACTAGCGCTCTTCGTTCATGTGCCTCGAAAAGGAAACGTTTATTGCTGACTTCGCTTGTTGGATGTGGGATTCCGCGGGAATAAGATGAGGGAGAGAGAAGGGGAGTCCGCAGCTCCACGCGCCGATCGAATTCGCTTCCGTCGTGGTCATCACGATTGTACAGAACATCCACTTCGTACACGATTATTATATTCTTTGTTGTAACGTTTACGACGTGTGCGACTGTGGCGCAACTTGGAAGGAGGTAGACGTTCCTCTGTACGCGGAGCAGGTAAGCACTCGTGGAGCATCCTCCTCAGCCGTTGTCACTTTCGTGGGGTGTGTATCACGCCTGGAATGCGCGCGACTGGGCTGTGGAGCGATAAACAACGCAAAGCGACGGACACCTGCAACGAACCTCGTCACCTGCTGACGATGGTACGCCGGCACCCACCCGACGGACTTGTCCAAGGCCCGAAGGTTTCGACCGTTTCCCGGTGCGCGTGTTCGGTGATTCGCACGTTCCACCACGCGCCCTGACCGCGCGCGGCAGTCAAACGTGAAAACGCACCCACTCCTCGTCTAGGAACCGAGTCTTGATTCGCGATCCTCAGTCTCAGGTGGCGGTGGCACGGCAGTTGCACGCGCACCTTTCTTCTCTTCACCAGTCGATCGATGCCCGAGTCTTCCTGCAGTCAGCTCCCAGTCTCCCACCAAAACCACGCGAAAACGACCCGAGTTTTCCCGCACGCCGCGGCGCCTCTAACACGCGAGTCTGACTGCATGTCTGCCTGCCTATAAATAACCAGCGGCCGGAACCACGTCGCCGCGCCTCTCTGACTTGTCGCCCACATCCTCTGCTTGCTCTCGTCTCTCTTCTCTAGTTCGTCCGTTCCGTTCCCGCGGCCTAAAGCTCTTTCCACGGCTCTCTGCTTTCGACGCGAGGGAAGCTAGAACACCCTGCTCTGGCCCGTTGCCACGCGCTACCCGGACGCGCCGACTGATCGATCATGGGGTTCCCGCTGGTGTGCTACTGCGTCGCCGCCCCGAAGCCGCTCGTCACCCTCTGCAGGCTCCTCTGCGCCGTCAGCGACGCCGTGCTGCTCATGCTCGCCCTCGTGGGGCTCTGCCGCTTCCCGCGCGACGGCGCGGTCACCGCCGCGGACGCCCCGCTGCCGGAGGACGTGAAGCAGCGGCTGCCGGCGGTCGAGTACGCCCAGCTCCTGGCCGAGCGGCAGCAGAGGTCCCCGACGAGCAGCGGCGACGGCGCCGAGGCAGCGTCGTCGACGACGTGCATCGTGTGCCTGGAGAGGCTGGAGGCGGCGGACGAGGTGCGGCGGCTCGGCGGCTGCGGGCACGCCTTCCACCGCGGCTGCATCGACCGGTGGATCGACCTCGGCCGGGCGACGTGCCCGTTGTGCCGGTCCAGCATGCTGCCGCGCGCGCGGGGCGGGCCGCTCGGCCTGGCCCGCCTCCTCACGCGCCCGGTTCGTTGAGCCGGGCCTTCGGAGGGCAGCTCTGTCTTTGTTTCCTCATCGAGTGTTTACTACAAGAGCCGGGACGACAACGAAAATTTAGGGATCATCCTACCTGGGTTTGGACATGAGTAAATCCAGACTACAGCGAAAATTAAGGAAGTGAGATAGGACTTCTTCCGTGTGGTGCGGCGCGCGCCGACAGGTCAGCGCGCGATGCCGAGATGGCCGTGTGGTATATTAAACAACAGCTGCCTAATTAATTAACAGCTGATTAGCTCGACCCGCCAGGCAGATCATTACAAGCTGTACGACATGCATATAGTGGTTTCAGCGGCATTCATTTAATCGTACAAATGCTTCTTTTATCTTGTTTAAACGAACACAACTAGTTCGTCAACTGTTGTGCGAGTAAACTGTGGAACTGGTCCGCCATCCAATAATTCGGCATGTACACATAACACATGACTACATGAGTAGGAGGTAGCGGTAGATGCTCAGAATCTGATTACATCATTGTTGTACTTTGCCAATTTGGCTCTGCCAATAATGCTTGTTGAGGAAGATTCCCAAGTTGGTTGTGATTCTCTTCATTCAATTTGGACGGCTGACGTAGGAAAGTCAAAAGATATAAAGTGTGATTGAAATAACCCCAATATTGTCCCGAAATACTCAACTCGGTGACGTGAACATTTCCAAAATCAATATACGTATTCTGTCAAACATGTAAATATATAGCTCATTTGTGCTCTATGACAAATAATTACTCTCCATCAATCACACGAAACATCACCACCCCTCTATATGTGCTGGTCTTTCGAAAAAAAATACCATATGTGCGCACCAAACTCTCATACTGTGAAGCAAAATGAAGTGCCCCACGCACCAGCCAATGATTGATTTTTTTTTCGTGCTCGAATGGACTTGCACATGGCTGTCAAGTCACCACTACTATTTATGCGAACAAGACAGCACTTCAGCAAATCTAGAGAAGTTTAAGGGAAAATCCGGATGAGTGCACGCGCAGCAATGAATCGCGATAATGAGTGAATGCGACATTCTACCTGACAAATATCCGTGGCAAGATTAGATTCCATTATCTGGAACAGTGCAATTATTTGCAGTCTGCTGTATTTATTCTTGCTAAAAATCAGTATTCAGACTCTCTGACTCGTCATTATCGTTGCCGAAAAACTACACTAGTTCTGGTGACAACACTGCCTTTTGTTTATTTGATGATTAGAAGAAAGTTATAGATACATAGAACATATACACATACCGAAGAACCTACATATTGCATTGTTGGCCTTGGGTAAGCTTTCTAGACGAGTCTGCTTTGAGAGGTGGATGGGACAGCAGAGAGAGACAATGCAAGCAAATCAATCAGGGATAGTGAATCTTGCATCACCATTATAAGCACCGGTACAGATTGTTTCGCCATACATAATGCACCGGAAGCACAGAGGTATTTTACAAGATCCATGGTCCAAATTAAACATAAAAGCACCACGCCTGACGCTACAAGTCCACAACCACATAGAATAAAGGTCACACCTTAGGTCTTACACACAATGTTTGATTAAAAATATGACCAAGATCGCAGTAAATAAAGCGCTTCGATAAGAATGCGCATGTAGCGTTGAACTCATTTTATTTGCTTCTGCATTCATCGAAAGGATGTATCAGTGGATCAAAGAACCCATCCCAGCATGAAGCTATTGTTGTCGCCTCCTGGGGCGCTGCTGCGTGGAATAGTGTTGGCTGCCTCAGAAGGCACAAACTGATGATGAGGAAACCTGGCAGCAGCATTATTTCTTTGTTTTGTTAGTACATGCAAGTTCAAATGTGACACGTCCTCTCTGGCTCGTGATGAGTTGCGATCAATCAGATATTTTACCCGATTTGCAGAGTGGGTTCACAGTCCATAGCAGATGAGTCAGCAGGCTGCGGCTGCTGCACATGAAATGTGGCGCCATCATGTTCCACGACGGCGCCGCTAGGAGCTGGCCAGGCGGCCTGTTGCAAAGTTCTGTAGTTGCTGCTTCCTTCAGCCTCCAGCTATGTAATTGGACAATATATAACGAGAAGAAAAAGAGGTATCCATGCTTAGTGAAAAAGATCCTTCAGCCTCAGTTGTCATCAGGAGATAATTAAGTTACCTTGTGCTTGAGTTGCCTATTCATTTCTCCGAGATGACGCTCCTACGAATTCGGTCAGAGACATTTTTTTGAACAAACAATTCGGTCAGAAACATGATGAATGAGAGATATTGGAATGTGGGTAACTGAATTTCTTTGCGCGAGAAGTACCTACAAGATATGCATAGAGGCCACCACCGGGCATATATGTAATCTAAGCTAGTTGTTTAGCCAAAGGGCATATAGTATCTACTCGCTGCCTTAGATCCCTAACGTTCATGTGTGGTATCTCCTAGCTGGCTATTAACATAGTGTTACGCGGCTGAACTTTTTTCTAAGGAAATTTGTAAACTAGAATTGTATAGAATACCTTTCTGCGAAGTTCGTCTACTTGCTCCATCATAAGCTGTGTCTACCAACAATTCAGGGGAGTACAATGAGTATTTTGCCACAGGAACAAAACGAGAAGTATACAAACTAATTATAATAGTACTGAAGTGGTTTCGTGTGCTGTCAAGTTTCTGCTTTGCTGAGGTTTCGTGGGAAAATATGTATCTTATATACTAGATTGTTCCTTGTGAAAACCCATGAACTAGTATGGATTTGTTTGGATGCGTAGGAATTAGTAAAATATATTGAACAGATTGCCCCGCCAATTCTCAAAAAGTACTGATACTGAAAGAAGGGTAGAATTGAAGAATTACATATGCTGAATTTCCATTAATGCCTTGTAGCACAGTTATAGTACGAGAGCTTACTAGTTGTACAACAAACCGAGGAAAATCAGGGGATATTTACTACACTAATAATTCAGAAGTTTAGTTTGGGGTACACGTATGAGAAAGATATATGTACTTCAACCACACATATGTATTGGAGCATATACAAATCCCTTTTTTGAAGTACATGCATACAACTTAGATGCATTATTTCAATAAAATTGTTTTATTTGGAGGTTTCTAGTGCTACTTTTCCAGAGAAAAAGTAGAAAAATATTATAAATGTGAACATTTGTTAAGGTTTATTTTTTCCACAGGCATATATGCAACAGAAATGTTAGCATGCCGCATTGCTACTATCAAGCAAAATAATCGTGCTTTTTGCCATAGCATAGGCATATATAGGCTACAAATAGGACATCTTTTATATCAATGGTAAGGCAGCTTTACTTTGTGTTGGAGTACTAGTTAAACATGACGATAACCCTAATGGTATTCATCTTGAATTGCTACCTCACGACTTCATAAATAACAGGCTAATATTCTAAAACTAGAAAAATAGAATCAACTCTACTAGCTGCAACTGCATAAGCAGGTTTTATCTTATAAAAATGAACCTAATACTACGATTAGTACTGTGAGCATACTGCATTACACTGAATCAAATATCCACTGTAACTCTAAGCAGAAGGTTTTCTGTTCCAAACGCACAAGAGAAAAGAGACTTGAGATGTGAACCTTTCTTAGCCTGGCCTGTGACAAGGCACATTCTAGCTGTTTCTCTAGCTGCTGTAGTTCCTTCACGCTTAGTGGCCCAAGGTCTTCCCCAAGCAAGTGCCTTTCAAAATTATGCAATACAATAGTATTATGTAAAATCAACTTGTACACAATGCGACCATTTTATTGGGGAAGGTATAATTGAAGAAACAAAAGGTTGTACTGGAATTAGTTTACTGGATATAAATGATATTCTCATAAATATAAATATAATAAAAACCTTTGAGTGCGCTGTAAAGCCTCGAATTTTGCCCTCAGCTTCGACATTTCCTGGTACCAGCTCTGAAAGGGATGCATATGCAGCCAGCAACGTCATCAATTTAATAGCCATGACAACTTGCGGGCACTTATTATTGACATGTTTTACATTTAATTGTTAAGCTTTGAAAGAAAGCAGTGTGGCCTTTTTCACAATGTTAATAACCGAAGAAGTAGAATTTTAGGTTTGACAATCTTCAATAAGGTATTGGATAATATAAATTTATGTTCTTGCATAAGGAGCAGCATGTTTATACTAGTATACAACTGTTTATACTGCACACTGATTATGCAGTAGTTATATCATTTTAATGTTGATTTACGATCCTGATTACTGGGTAGAAATTTATAGTACCTTATGATTTCAATTAAAAACATGAAATGTTACAGTTACTAGGGGATATGATGTTTTTGTCGCTACATTACCGTATAGCTGGTAGTCTAGTCATGTCTATACAGTTTATATATTGGTATAGATAACAACATGTATATCTGATAAACATCTTACATTTTTACCTTTTATTAAATTTTAAAGACAAATTTAATTTGTAGTGGGTACGTTCTCCCCTTAGCTTCATGTGGCTGTAATTGTAGCAGGAAAGTGATAATTCAAGCCATTTTACTATGTGGTACAATACCAATAAAAATAATATGTGTACCCTGTCTTTTAAACAGATTTCAAAATAATATGTGTAGGTAGATTGGTTAATGATAAATTGGTGAAAACTTTAAGGTCTAACATATATCAGTTTTAAAGACAGAAACCAAAGATATATCTTCACAAAATTGTAGAGAAGGCAAAAAAATTACGATGATATATTAGTTTTGGAGGAGAGAGATTTTGAACAAGAGGTCTGACAAGCAAAAATTGATGGTATACCTGAGATTCAGAGAGTGGGTTGTTGGCATCTTGAGTATTGTAGCAGCAATTCTGATACCTTTCTAATGTCTTAGTTATGCTGCAAAGGTTATATGTAATAAGGAAGTCGTTAGGAGATATTGCAAACAAAGCATGCTTTGGACCAATACATCGCATTCCATCTTAGTGAATTCTGCTCCCACAAAGACTCAGTACATGCTGACCTACATGTGAACGTTGATTATATGCCTTACAGTGTTGCTATATTTTGCCTACAAGAATTCCTTATGTGCCACTAGATAGATCGATAAAACAGTCCTCTATTCCTCCCTTTCTGATCACAATATAAATGTAGAATCGCTATGCCTAGATTACATTCATCTGCAACACTAGAAAACGTGATGCTATATTATGCACATACGCAAGAATCGATTTCTTCCACTTAAAGAGAGAGGACGAGGAAGGTCATGTGCTTGCTAATTCAGATTACCACAAAACTAAGAAGGGTGTACCCAATGTTGAAAGCGCTCACACAAAACTAAGAAGACTGAAATATAAAAGATGCATGAAACAATAGAGGTTTGAGGAAATTGCAATTCTCAGTCCCAAATATGTAAGGATAGCGATTTGTTAACCACATAAGACAACAGAGACATGAATAGATTTAAAAAGATAAAATCTTAGCAAAAAATTGATGCAATATTCTTAGTAAATTAAAATCCCATGAATTTTTCTAGAAATAAAACCTCCATGATTTTTCTTCTGCAATGCTAACTAATATCAAACTTTCCTTCACAAAATATAACATATTTCAACAGTGACACATAGTATATAAGAAATCATACATCGTCAAATAAGTTGAAATTGGTAAGGTTCATTAGTTAGCAGAGGTTAAAAGTGTGAACAACAAATACAAGCTGTCACTTATATGATCGAGACCCTTAATCTATTATCCTCTATAGAAAAGAAAAAAATTCATCCAAGTTACAATCTAGTTAAACATGAGCGGAGAGAATACTTTTCTTTAGTGCATGGATAAGTCATGAAGGGGGCTTTCTCTCTATGAAGATTGATTCATGTCAAAGTAGTACTGATGCATGGCATAAAATGAGAACAAGGAACGACCAAAAGAAATATTTTCTTGTTACCTTCTGATATCTAAAAGGAATCAACGATAAACGGCATACATCGAAATGAAGATAAACCAAAGAGATACTGGGGAGAAGGCTAATAAGGAGACGCAGGAAAAAAAGATTTAAAACCCCTGAAGATCTAAACTTGAATACGTCAGTGAAGTAAAATCGACCTAGATTTTTAGTTTAAAAGCTAAATGACATGAATTAATCAAAGGGAAAAGAAGCAGAAAAACAAGGAGCAGTCAAGAATGCCAATGTTGAGTGGTTTGCTGAGTAGTCAGAGCAAAAAAAACAAGTTTCGGCTGGACTTCAAAACAAGCTGCGCTAGATCAAAACGGAAAGAGCGTACCTTCCTTTCTCCAATTCCCCTCGAAGCCCTTATCTTGTTTACTAGCTATCTACTCTTCCATCCACGATCCCCTATTAATCCAGCAATTGAACCGTTTCTGACACACCCACGCCCCAACACGAAAGGCAGCCACTGCAGGTACCCGGATAAGATGGAGGAAAGAGGGGGCGAAGACTGCTCCAAGATCCCGGAGAAGGTGTACGTAAGGAAGAGGTAAGTGTACGGCTGGTAGATCTGTTGAAAGGATGTCTCCTGCTAGTTCTAGTTGGGGCTTAGGGATCCGCCCGGTTTATATGAACACCGCCATGCCCCTATATGCACAGATACACACACTGGTTGCAGGAATAAAATAACAAGTGTCACAAAGGCAAGAAACTAGAGTAGTTCGGCGACCTGGTTCTAAAAATCAAGAAACCTCAGAGAAGGAAGCCTCACGCGAAAGTAAAGCAACAGAGGAAAGCAGCAGCAAATAAAAGGAAAAAACGAAATGGGGCAAATGAACAAATAAAAAACATCAGCAGATCTTTTCGATCGACAAGGAATAAAAGGAAGCAGCAGCAGCATATATGCCTGCAGAAGTTCAAGTAGTGGCCGTCCATGCGTTGATTAAAATTGTTTACCCCGCGCTGCCGAACTCGTAGAGCTTGCCGCGGCTCGAGAAGATGATGAGCGCGACCTCGGCGTCACAGAGCACGGACAGCTCGTACGCCTTCTTGAACAGGCCGATGCGGCGTTTGGAGAAGGTCACCTGCCGGTTGATCTTGTTCTCGATCCGCTTCAGCTCAACTCGTCCCCTCCCCATGGCCTCCTTCCTTCGGCCGAGCTCTCTCGCGGTCTCTGTCGTCTGCTGATCAGCTCAGCTCCCACCACAACTCACAAGGTCCCAAGGGCTCGTGTGTGATGATAATGAGAATATAACCAGTTGAGCGAGGAGAGGAGCGGAATATCAGTGATACCGGCTGGGAAAAGGTCAGGGTCACTGTGCTGGGAGCTGTAGCTCGGTGCAGCCGGTCTCTTGCATCACTTTCACCAGTCTCTATCCATGGCAATCTTTCTCTCTCTCATCAACTTTAAAGGAGGGTAACTTTGCGCAGTGGCACGGGCCAGTTACCAAAGGTTTACACTAACTGGGAGGCCGGAGCCGAAATGGGGGCAATCCAATGCTGCACAGCCCACGCCACAAATGTACAAGGCCGTCGCGATGCATGTACACAAGAAAGACCGGCAAAGGGCGAGCTACTCATAGAGGACCTCCTTAGACTTCACTCAAACCATCCATGTCGCCACCTATCTTGGACCACCAACCCATCCCGTGGAGGTTGCCCAAAAATAAATAGGCAGGAAGGGGTTGCTTAAGCTTTGTATGGGAGATCTGTTTGATCCGATAACCCCAATTTTCGCATGCCCATCGATGATTAGAACGATCCTCCTATCGTACATGCAATTGAAAACTGGATAGTGAAATGGCGGTGTATATGATTGTTGCATTAGTGATTTGACGCTATGCTAATATATATATATATATGTGTGTGTGTATGTGTGTGTTGTTGACAATGACATAACTTAAGTAAAACTTAGGACTGGCTTAGTGATTCTTGGTCGTCTTTAAATGTATGTCAACAGATCATCGATAATGCAAAATTGAGTTGTTTTTGTTGGACCATCGAGATATATAGTTGACAGTATCCGTAACCAGTTCCCTTCTTGAAAAGGACATGACACATATACTTCTTTATTCATGTCATGACATCATGCGACAATATTTACACACATGTTTAAAAATAATTAACTATTGGCTTCCCTTTTTAGGCATGTATAATTACTTCGGTAAAAGAGAACAAGCAGTATATAAAGAAGGGCAGCACAACCCCAGGAAATCCTACTGCTTGGGTTATGTTTTAAATGATATAAAAAGTGTAGTCATCGTCAAATCATCAGGTAAATTAATGAAGCAAATATATGTTGATGAACCAAGCATAAGAAGTTTAAATGATATATAGAACAATTTGGCTATTAGTATTGTTCAAGTAAAGTTCTTCATATAAAGTATACTGGAAAGAATTAGTGGTAGCCACTAGCCAGGAGACACTAGAAAATGAATGGGCATACCTGGATCATCTATATTGACTTTACGTTTTACTTTTTGTGAAAACATACGTTTATACACCCATCACACCGTAAACCGTACCATAGCTCTTGAATATGGCAAATTTTATGAATTACTTGTTGAGAATGCAGGAAGCTATATATTGTGTGTCTTGGTTTTATTGTGATGAATTTTGTTTTTTATTCTCAAAATTTATTTGGTCATAATGAAAAGACACGTGACTCTTCGGCATGTTTGGCAATGATTGATGAGAGTGTCAAGGGTTACTGAAACCGTATTATTCTTTCCAGAAACTATAGCCATTAGTAAAAATATCCATAATTAGCCATAGTTTCGCTTCCCATTCTATTGTTGACGATTGTAAGTTTTTGTGGGTGCGTGCAGGGCATTGTTTAAAACTGACCAAAAGAGCAGCCTTTTTCTGATACGGCTAGGATCCCATCATGGTCAGACCATGGATAGGGGGGAGAGATATCGTACCATCGAAGAAATGAAAAAGATGTACTAGTAGAAGAGGACGAAGGACCCGACCCGTCCTAGGTATAGGTGAGACACACTGAGATTGGCACACGATAGCAGGCAGCGCTACGTGCCAAGCGAGGGCTGACACGTTCTCCTACTGTCACGGGAGCAAATCAAAGGCGCCCATTTCACTCGTTGCCCACTGTACTCGGCCTCCACTTCGGTCTCCACTCTCCCGCATCATCTGTCCCCTTCTCTCCCGCCCCCACCCGTTCATGTTCGATTCAGAGAGAGAAGGCGAGCGAGCGAGCGAATGCATATAGGCTACCGGCTACGCATCAACGTGCCGAGCCGGAGCGTCGGGATACGCGGCGGCCGTACGCGGATTTTTCTCGCCGGCCGGGAGACCGAGAGTAGATCGATTCCGCGCGGAGCTCCGGCCATTAACTCTTCTCCGGCCCTGACACCAGCCCTAGTGCCGGTACAGCTACCAGGAGCAGGACATCACGGAGCGTAGGCAGAGATGGCCGGCTTTGCATTGGCTCACCTTGGTTTGGTTGTCCGCCGTCGACCGTCGTCGTCGTACTACCACTCCAGTAAGTATTGCAGCACCTCGCTGACACAGGCGCATTTACCGGGTACGCGGGGGGAGACAGCAGCCGGCCGGCGGCCCGGATGGCAGCCATGCATGGTCGAGTATTTTTGCACCAACAACGCGCACAGTGCCCTAATAACACAGGATAGTGCGCGTACACGGGCACGAAGCACGTCATATGATCAAGCTGCCACGGACTCGGCGCTGGTTCCCCAGACCCGAAACGGGAAACGTGAGGGCGACCAGTTCCGTCCTCCCCTCACGGCATGCACTCATCAACATCCACCGCTTAGATTCCCCTCTGCCTGGCGGCTGGCGCGCCCATAACTTTCGTGCGTGACGCGAGCGATACACACCCAAAAACGCCAACATTCCCTCACGAACCAGCGGGAGGAGAACGCATTTCCGTTGCCGGCGCATGTCGCTGCCGCTTTAAATCGTGCCCTACCCCGAAAGAATCCAAGCAAAAGATCGGCTGCAGCGCGAGACCACTCCCAGTCCACCCAGAGGAATGGGAGGGCGGGGGCGAAGAGGAAGCAAATGGGGAAAGGCTAGGTCGCATCGAGATTTTTCGCTGCGGGGCATGCAGCTCAGCATGGCACGGCTGCGAACTGCGAAGCAGTTGTACGCGACGCGCCCGAGCGGGGAAAGGGGCTCGGTATTTCTGGGCGGGTGGCCTGGCGCCTCAAAAAAGCAAACCAGAGTTCTGAGCGTTGAGAGATCGATAGGCGCGCGCCTCGAGTTGCTAGTACAGCTAGGCCGCTGGATTGGCCCTGACGTGCGTGCCTTTTCCTACCACAGCTCCTCTTCTCATCCTCCGCCTGTACTGCCGCTCTATCTACCGTATTCCTCGCTCGGCGTAGGGTGCGTGACATAGACAGTAGGGTCAGATCTCTCCCTCATTTCCCGGGCTGAATTTTCGCAACATGGCAGACGGGTGATGCGCGCTTCAGGCTGCTGGCACTCTCGCGGTCTCGCCACGCGTATAGCGAAGCGGACATACTTCAATACATTGCATGTACCTATGGCTAGCACTTCTTTTTCTCTTGTGATGAATAAGTACCACAGCTCCCGGCCCTTTAGCTACCGGAGCTGCGCTATAGCACGTATATCACTCGTGACGACTTGACATGTGTCTGAGATTATTAGATCTGAGAATTAGATTCGATTTCATACACAAAAAGTAACGCGCGTATATATTTATTTGATGATCAGGTATGTGTGGCTGCTAGGGGCATGGTCCCCCTCTCGACGTCATGCGGGCTCGTCACACCAACCCGGGAAACCGGGAATACATTCTGCTACTACTACCGCATACCGCATGGTTCGTCAGATCAAAAGATAGGCAGCCTTTAATAACCAACAAATCAAGGAACCCTTAAGCCTCCATGGAGATTAAAGCTGGAGTTGGATTGTCAAGGCCACCGCACGTACGACGAGCTATATACTATACAACGTTACAAGATCGACTTGTGAGCGATTCAAGAGAGTTCAAGTACACAAACTCAGTACGCTCTTTGACCGGAGTTCAAAGCTCAGAAAAAAAGTCTAATTACTGATAATACTGTTGACAGTTCAATGTGATCGCTGAACAAGCATACGTACACTTTGTCCTGGTTGAGTTCGCGTGCGCGCGCCATCTCGATCGTCTATCCCTGCTAGCTAGCTCGTCGTGACATCGTCGGGTCACGCATCACAGTCACCTGCTTTTTCGCACAGGACAAGGGAGCACAGTGCGAGGAAGGAAATGCGTCGCACTGTTGGAATGAAAGCCGTGTTTTGCCGGAGATGGCAAGGCTCCTATTTGGCGATGGAGCCCAGGAACCTTTTTGCACAAGGAGGCTGCGCTATTTTCCTCGCAATTTATCCGATCGGACGTTGGTACTGCGATTCTGCATGGCCCGTTCCTCGAAAGAAAAGGACGCTGAAGGCCTGCAGAAGACGGGATGGGCTTTGAACCTGGCCTTTCTAGGGTCCAAATTTTGTACAAGGAGTTGGGTTAAAAAAGCCGAGAGAGCTCATGGTGGACTGATCGTGAGGCGCGCGCGGCCCCGTGAGCTTTCCGCTTTTGACCCGGATCAGCGTCCGTCCGCCGCCCGAGCGCTCAGCAGTCGATGATGTGATGCGGCGGTGTTGACTGAGCTATATCGTAAATCCCGGAAGACCGGATGAATTTTTTCTGGCATCTGCTCGTGTCCATCCCTCATCTTGCCAGGCATTTAAAAGGAGACGGCGAAAAAAAGAGTTTCCCAGCTTTGTGATGCGGTATGAAATGAGCCGTATGGGTGGAACCGGTTAGAGATGAAACAGAGAGATCGCCGAATCGTTCAACCTCCCGCGAGTCCGGTGCATCTATAGCTCAAGCTGCGCTCCTTTCTCGTCCTGCAAGTGGCGCACGTGGCCACCAGCGAAAACCGAGATTGTTCTAGTGATTTTAGTCAAGGAATCTGCTGGGTACCTGGAGTTCACGGGTCGACGCCGTCTAATAACAGAACAGGTAGGAGCCGAACGGCCCAGCGAACCGGCGGTGCCTTCCCCCCTGTCTGCTTCGGAAGCACGACCGGATTGGAAAAGGCGACGCAAGCTGGACCTGGAAAACAGCACTTCTGCTCCTCTGTTATTTCACGGCGTGTGTGCATCTATGCGCTTTCTTGGCTTCTGCCGTTCACCCGATCTAGTGCCCCCGCGATATATCTCCGTTCTGAGAAGGTGAGCTTTCCACCAGGAAATTTCATTGAATTCCAGGCACTTGGGAGCCAGCTGCCGCTGCTTTCCTGCCTTTACTTTATGAGCACTCGAGAGTTGGGACTTTGAGACGGTAACGCTGACAGGGAGATGGGCCGGCGAAGCGGTATCGAGACATGACAGGTGACTGAGGTACGCTCTCGAACGTCGGTATGGGCATGAAACGGCAGCAGATGAGCCTGGCCCTGATCGTGCGAGCACTCATTTTAAACGTAGCGTGGCTCTATCGGCAGCCGTACACTGCCGTTCGCCATCGGCATGATCCATGGATCCGTGTTTCGAGGAGTTGCCCACTTGGGATCCGTGTGCATGTTACCCTCATCCGGGTACATGTGAAAATTAACGGGATGCATGGTGCGAGATTAGCTGGGGCAGGCCACCTAAGCCGACCACGAGGCGTGCGGATCCAGGCATGCAGGCGGGTGCGTATGCCTCGCCGAGCACTTGGCGAGCGGCGACACAACATTTGGGACGTGACTTGGGAGACGTCCCGGCAAAAGCGGACCTCCACCCGAGCGAACGATTCCTTGTTCTCTTCTCCGACGTAGACTTACGGTAGACGCGGCGTGACGTTGTATGCTACACGATGTTGCGGAAATTAGAAAGGGAAATGCAAAAGGCGTAATAGATAAATATCACTTCAAGAAGAACAGTGCTGCAAGGCTAAGCCTTTTGATAAGCGTATGGATGCTTCATTCGTCCTGGTATGACGTCTGTTCGAGTTTGAATGCCGTCTGATAGAGGAAGTTCGATTCCGAGTACATGCGTGAATGTAACCGGTTCGCGTCGCACCCAAGCAAACACCAAGTGTCCTGCACTGCACATATAGACAAAAGTAAGCACTCGGAGTCACTGACGCAGACCAGGAAAACCTGCTTGCCCATCCGACGGACTCGACCGGGTACCGACGCGTGAAAACCATGCACGGTAACAGTAGAAAACGTTATGCCGGACCACTGCAACGGCGGACCAGGTTCTGACCGGTCCCAGGCTCCCAGCCATGAAGTAGCAGCCCGTTGATTTTTTGTTTGCGTGCGCTAGCTTGTGCGGTAGTGCCTATGCGGTCTGTTCCACTCACTTGATGTCCACGTACTCGCGAGAATCAACGGTACGCGACCGCTGACACGCACAAGCGCGCCACATACTCAGCAGACCGGAGGTGCCTGTGCCTCAATGGTAAGCTACATAACTTGTTGTGATCTGAGGCATTAGTTGTTAAGCAACCAAACAAGCAGTCGATCCAACCAGCGGCTAAATCTGGGCCTGTCCAGAAATTCTGTCCAGGCTTGTGTGCGCCTCTCCGGAACCCAGCAGTTCGTGGTTTCTTCTCGAAAAGGCAGGGCGGTAAGCCCCATGGGTATGTTGTTTGTTGTTCAATGGGCCCTGCCAGAACAGAGGTGAAGGCGTTGACCACTTGTCCGAATCAATTCAAGAGTACTTCGTTGTATGTGGTTGTCCTCAAGCTTAGCTGGACGTAGAGTGTAGTTTGCGACATGCCTCTACGCTTAGCAAATGAGTTCAAATGGAATGTCACAGAGAAAATTTTACATTTTGTTGGCAGGAATATCAAAATAGGTTTTGAGGCTACGCCAATGATACTGTGTGGCTGTTTGTACAACTTTGTATCATTTGGAGCCTCCACTCCACAAAGTACAAATCAAGAGGAAGCAAGTATAGGTAAGTAGCTAAGTAACTTGCAGATATGTCACCCCACTTACCTAAAGATTTTCGTAGTAGCATGATGTGCGTGTGTGCACTCGTATGGGTGAATTTCGTAATGTGTTTCACAACAAATAATATATTCGGTCCGATAGTTCGAACACCTAGCTAATTCAGAAATGCAGCCTCGCCTGACAGGTAGCGCCTCCCCAACATATTATTGTTTTCCATTGACTAAATCATCCTTTACCATACTCTTCCCACGTCGTCCCACATTCGCTAGTAACTTTGTCCACTTGTCTTTGGACGTCAGCCGTCACATCTAGATTACTTCTGTATCCTGATGAATCGACAGCGTCGTCCCCATATCGCCAAGTGTTGAAAGTGACCCACAGTCCAAAGAATAACGCAAGATGTGATTTGAGAATGGTGACATGAAAAAAAAAAGAAGTCCGTAACTGCCGATATTCCTGCACGTGCAAGTGCGATACGCTTACACCATAAGCATGGAAATCTTCGCACGGAAACATGGCAACGGATCAATCATAAAATAGAGATGTTCCTCGCATGGTTGGAACTTTGAGTGCTGCTGCTGTATGGAGCACGGAGACGACCGGTGCTTTCCATGATTCCGTCCTTGTATTGTGTTCTCTGCCTTAAACCGGTGGTGCTGCGTTAGGAGCACCTGCAACTGCAAGTGGGTCGCGTGTGGCCGCCTCGTGTGGAGACCATGTGGAGGTTGCGTGACGAGACGCATGGCTTGACACAACGTCTCCGTCCCTTCACACCGCCATCACCGCCACAAGATGTTTCGCTCGCAACTCGCATCCGGCAGTTGTACCATACTTTTTCCGCACCGAAACATCGCACTCCAAACACGGACCCCTCTTCGATTACGTCGATCCCGACTGCCTCGTCGTCAGCTCCCAACCCACCGATCGGTCAATTCCCCCAACCGGCCGCTGGCGCAGCCCCACGTCGCCAGCGTCACTGCTGCCGCACTGGCGTGTTGGCGTCGGATCCCAAGCAAAGCCAGGGGAAAAAGTATATTATCGTCAGGGCGAGCTGTAAAAGGCAACAGCTTTGATAGCGCAGGAACGAAGCAATTGAATGGGCGCAAGAAGCGGGCTCCGATCGCTGTGTTTATTATAGGTTTCCTGCACGGTAGATTCGTCCCATCCCTCTGTCGTTCTCCCTCTGCCTCGACTCTCCTGTTCCTGCCTGCTCCCGTGTGCTGGTTCTGCTCCGTGCAAAGGCGACATGGAGCCCGCGGGATGGGGCGACCCTCGCCGAAGGTACGGCTACCGCCACGGCGTCGAATCTGCCGTGGATGCGCCGTCGATGAGGCGGCAACAGCAGCAGCCTTCGCCACCTCGACCAGACGCGGCGGCCGTAGCAACCGGCGGGGTGCTCAAGAGGGACCTGAGCGAGATGGAGCGGTGGCAGCAGGCGCTGTACTCTCGCGTGGTGAAGCAGCGCACCGCCGCGCTGGTGCAGCCCGCGCACCACCAGCGGCTCGATATCGGTGCCGGGCTTGCTGGGGCCGTCTCGGCGCGCGCCCATGGTTTCTTTGGACAGCCTTCGGCTGGCTTCGCCGGGCTCTCGCCGCAGCCATCGTCGACGCCCTCGTCGCTCACGGTCGCGTCGCACGTGGCGACACCGCCGCCGATGCAGCACTTGTTACAGCGGCAGGTGATGCCCGCTCCGTCCGCTCAGGCGGCCCAGGTGGTGGCCAGGGGGGCGCCTGCGACCGCAAGGCCGGCTACGGCGAGGGAGCTGGTGTTGCTTCAGGAGTTGGAGAAGCAGCTCCTGGGCGACGACGACGAGGAGGCAGAGGCCGCGGGGAGCGCGTGCGGTTCCACGGTCACCAACTCCGGGTGGGGAGAGACGATACATGAGCTCAACTCCATCACAGCTACGCCGTTCCCGTCGCATCCCAAGACAACGAACAGCAACTACAACACCGTACCCACGTCAAGGTCACCGTCGAACTCCACGTCGTCCACGACTTCGTCAACAGCCTCGAGCTCGCCGCCGACTTCGGCAGCCTCGTCCCGGCAGCTTCTATCTGACGCTGCCGTGGCCGTCGCCGACGGCAACCAGGCAGCAGCGGCCACTCACCTGGCCGTCCTGAAGATTTCCGCGAACCCCCGAGGCAACGCGGAGCAGAGGCTGGTGGCCATGATGGCAGCCGCCCTGTCTTCCCGCGTTGGCCCACCCTCGTCTCAACACCTCGTCGACCTCTGCAGCGGCGAGCAGCGCGCGGCGTGCCAGCTCCTGCACGATGTCTCGCCCTGCTTCGGGCTCGCGCTCCACGGAGCCAACCTGGCCATCCTCGACGCCGTGGCCGACCACCGCGTCATCCACGTCGTGGACTTCGACGTCAGCGTCGCGCAGCACATCGCTCTCATTCAAGCCCTCGCCAGCCGCCGCTTGGCAGGCACCTCTCTCAAGGTCACAGCCGTCGCGGACCCGACGTCGCCGTTCACGCCAGCTGTGGCGCAGGCGCTCGCGTACACGGCCGAAAGGCTCAAGAGGCACGCACTGCAAGCTGGGGTGGAGTTCCGATTCCAAGCGGTCAGCTGCAGTGCAGAGGAGGTCGTGGCGTCGAGGCTCGGGTGCCAGTCAGGGGAGGCGCTAGCCGTGAACCTCGCGTTCGCGCTGTCGCACGTCCCCGACGAGAGCGTGTCGCCGGCAAACCCGCGCGACGAGCTGCTCCGCCGCGTGCGCGCGCTGGGCCCGCTGGTCGTGACGCTGGTGGAGCAAGAGCTGAACACGAACACGGCGCCGCTGGCGGCGCGGTTCGCGGACGCGTGCGCGCACTACGGCGCGGTGCTGGAGTCGCTGGACGCGACCCTGGGCCGCGACAGCGCGCAGAGGGCCCGGGCCGAGGCGGCCCTGGCGAGCAAGGCGGGCAACGTGGTGGCGCGGGAGGGCGCGGACCGGGTGGAGCGGTGCGAGGTGTTCGGCAAGTGGCGTGCCCGGTTCGGCATGGCGGGGCTGCGCCCCGTGGCGATCGGGCAGGGTGTCGCCGACCGCGTCAAGGCCCGGCTCGGCCCTGCCCGGCCGGGGTTCGACGTCAAGCTCGACAGCGGCCGGCTCGGTGTTGGGTGGATGGGGCGCGTGGTCACCGTCGCATCCGCCTGGCGTTAGCGAGCTGAAGTTAAACTTACAGGAACTTTGCTACATGTACGAAGAGCAGGCTACGAAGCTATTACGAAACTAACTTTGTCAACGTGTTGCTGTTCCCGTCGCATCCGGCCGTTAGCCAACTAAACGTCGGCGGCTGCTTATCTTCTTCGTGTTCGCCATGCGCAAAATCCCCAACTCTAAGTCAAACCATGTAGCCGGCACCCGGGACATCCTCGCATGCGGCCTATGCCTCACACTAACTCGAGAGAGGGAGCTTGCCGAAGCCACCACATCATCGATTCTGGCGCTACGGAACCCGCTCGGCTTATGTCACTGGCCTCCTCGCAAAGCAGAACGCCAGAACACGTGGATAGCTCGAACCAGTCATCTCCGTCCTCGAGTACGGCGAAGCAGCGGTGGACCTCCCTTTGGGCAGGTTGCCTGAGCTGGACGATGGACTCTGACAGCGTTGAGGCACCACGCAACGAACCTCATCACCATCTTTGATAAATGTAAAATAAATCATTAGCATCTAATAATACATGGAGACAATTTTTACGTGTGATAAGTCCGTTAATGCATCCTAAGATGCCGTCTGTTCGTGTGTGCTGTGGTTTGTCCTTGTTGATGTTTGTTTCCCTACTCTACTGGCGCTTAAACTTGTTGCGAACTTGCGTTGCTTGGGTCCCCGGGGGCCATTATGGTTGTTTGCCTCCTGTGATTGCTTATTATACTGCGACGTTGGACCAGGACATGGTTGGTGCTTTCGTTGACAAGTCCCCTCGAGTCCATGACAGAATCTCTCTTTCGACTACTGCGATGCGTTACGCCGGCGGTCCCCGATGTGATTCGGTTGCCGGATTTTTCCTCTTCTCTCGGTTAGCCTCTACGGTAAGTGCTCCGCAAATTAGTTTGCGTGGTTAACTGGAGATTTGTTTTCGGATAACCTTAGCAAAAACTGTAAATCAAAAACCGTTGCCGTGGTCGTGGTGTATTGTTTTTTTTTCGTATCGTGGCCTTCTGAGTGAAAACAAATACGGGAATGTACGATGGGCTGCGTTCGCGGGCACGGAACGGAACACCCCCTATGTCGCGGCCGTTCTCGAAAACGTCCTGTGCCGTGCGCGGGCGCGAAGCCACGGCGGGGAGAGCGTGCGCGTGGGAACTCGGAATCCGCGCTCTACTGCTCCATGACTCGCGTGAGCGGACGTAGTGGTGGGAGTCGGGCTGGGCGGGACCAGCACAGCCCGGAATTTTCGTGCTTCGCGCCGATTCGGTCTGCGGGCCGAAAGCATGACGGGCCATTTCGGGCCGAGCCGGCCGGCACGAATTAGGAAATCGTTGGCCCGAGTACGGCACGTGGCACGGCGTGCCTATTTCACGCCGGGCCGGACCCGACCCAAGCACGGCCCGGATATTCGAAAAAATCTAAATAATTTTAAAAAATCCCAAAAATCTGTAAAATCGAAAAAAATCTATAAAAAATCTATAAAATTCCAAATAAATCCAAAAAATCTTAAAATCCAAAAATTCCAAAGAAATTTCCAAAAAAAATATTGGAGTTTAAATAGAATAAATTATATGTGTCCATTGAATCACATTCAAAAACATATACTTTTGCGTACAATGACATGAAGTATTTGCAATTTTTCAAACATATGAACCACAAATTCACAACTCACAACATATACCATCTCACGGTATATTTTTCAAGCACATCAAGTATGGGTGAAATATTTCATTAAAGTTTAAAGTTTTGATACAAACTGCCTCGTTAAAAACCTTACACTCATAGTGAGCTCCCCCGTAAAGAAAAGAATATAGTTTGTTTTATTATCAATGACATCATTCGTATTCATGAAGCTCAAGATCTTCTAATGCTTTCAATATTTACGAATCTTCAAGGTGCTGTTGATCTCTAGATTCTGCTATCTCCTAATCTTTAAGATATGTAAGACAATCATTTTCGGTATAAGAGATGAACTGCAAGATACTAAGATAAATATATATTGATTCATAACAAGATAACAAGGTAAGTCAATATATTAAAACAATCACATCCTCTCTTCAATAATTCTTCATTATGAGCTAAATATCCCTTCAGGTGACACACTAGAAACTGGAACGAGTAGGACGTCATTTGCAAATTGTGAGAGCACTGGAAATTGACGTTCATTGTCTTTCCCCCATCCTAAGAGGTCCAACTCAGCGCTATCATCCTAAAAAGAAAAGAAAATATAAGCATTATAAATCAAAAATTAAAAAACCAAACATTACAATATAGATATGTACCTGAAGCATTGGATCATGCGCCGCATGATCTATGTCAAGGTAGTGGGACAACTAGCGTTTGGATTCTAATTGGGTCTAGAGGACGTAGTTGTTGAAGATTCTTTAGACTTCAATTTCTGCCACATGTTAGCTGTCATACTTTTCCTCTTTTTCAGTTGGTGCTACTTCATCTCTAGAGCGAGTTTGACCGTATTTCTGCTAGTACATATCAAAAACTCGAAATAACTTCGATTTAACATGTGAGTAAACTCCAGAGTAATCAAGATCTAGATTATCACCAATAAATTATAAGGCACCTTCATTGCTCTAGCTTCTTACGTGTATCAAAGATGAGAGCAAAACAATATAAATGTGGGATAGCATCAAAACATTTTAGGAATTTTGCTTTCATTTCTTCAATTATTGGACATAGTACTGGATCATATTCATATGTCTTAAACGAGATACCAACACTTTTCTTCGATTAGGAAACATATTCAAAAATCAAAATACAAACGGTGTGGTGTGGCGATGGGCGGGCGACGCGGGCGTGGGGCACGACACGGGCAAGAGGCGCGCGCGGGGCGGCACGGCGCGGTGCGGGGCGGCTCGGGGCAGGCGGTGCGGGCGGGGCAGGTCGGCTGGCTTCCTAGCTCGGGGTAGCCTTAGGAGTCGGGGCAGGGGGCAGCGCGCACGGGGCACGGGGGCAAGGCCAGCGCACACGGGGCACGGGGCAGGGCCTCAGGTGGCAACGCGCACGGCACGAGGCAGGCGTGGGCGGGGCTGGCGGCCTGGCGGGCGGCGGCGCGGGGATGGCCGCCGGCGGCGCGAGGCTGGTCGCCGGGGGCGCGGGCCGCTGGCAGGGCTGGCGGCGCGGGCGGGCTGGCGGAGTAGTCGGGCCGGCGGCGTGGGCGGGGCACGAGGGCGGCGCGGGCGGGCGGGCTGCGGGAGCGGCTGTGGGGCAATTTCGGGTCGGGGTCAAACCGGCCAAACCCTAATTTTGGGCATTTCGGGCCATTTCGGGCCGATGGGTCTCACCGTGCCGATGGGCTAATTTCGGGCCGGGCCAGCCCGAGCACGGCTCGAAAATCTATTTCGTGTCGGGCCACCCAAAGCCTCCGAACCCGGGCACGACACGGCTCGAAATACCGTGTTCAGGCCTATTTCGTGCTTCGGCCGTGCTGGCCCGTCGGGTTTCGGCCCGCCCGAAAATGGCCCGGCCCATCTCCCATCTCTAAGCGGACGCACGTGCGACGAGGGAGGCAGCGGAACGCATCTGCGATGTGCCGGCCATTCGAACAAGAAGTGAAGACGTTTTAAATATGTTCTTTCTTGACCTTTCCGATCCGTCAAACAGGTGCTGCCGGCCTACATCTCTGACTTGATCCCGATAGAAACAGTGTTCCGAGTCCTTTGCTCGGCGAAAAAAACTTCGCCGCGTCTCGGTTGTTAGGCTACTACTGCACACACCAATGCGGAGGGCACAAACGCGTCTCGAGTCAGTTTAAAGTTGCGTGGGGGCGTGATGACTCTCGGCAAGGACAGTGTTTTCTTTTCACCGGTCCCTAAAGCAAACGCTAAGGACAGTGTTGACTTGCAATGCGGCCGGCGTCCCGTTTGTGCGCGTGACGAAACTGAGTGAATTTTTATGGTCGATACACGCGATCTATCTGGTACCACGAGAAGCCCTAAGCTGCACGTCGTGTTGCCTTTGCGCGCGCAGTTGCGGCTGACCGTGCGTACGTGCTCATGCCTAGCGCAAAGGAGAATTAATCCGCTCCATAGAAGCCTTCCAGCCGTTCATTCCGGATTGCAGGATTACAAGGATACGGTACAGCTGAAGACAGCGAAGAGCACACCGAGCAAGGATACTAAAAGCTTCAACTGGACCAGCGCAAACAGCGGATGGCCAGAACGGGCCTAAAGCTTGATCCTGTCTCAATGTTCGTGAACGGTTCAAAGGCCCAAGGCTTACAAACGAAATATCCGCTAATCCAAGGCGGAGTTTGACAGGAGGACGCCTGAAGCGGCGGAAGGGCCGAGGAGCTGCCTATGCCCCAATCTCAGTTCTCAGTAACACAAGAGTAGGCCATGTTTCCCAAGCCCGCCGTTCGATGTTTTTTTCTTGGAGAACGCCCGTGATCCAAATTATGGCCCGAGATGAAGAAGCATGTCAATACAGAGGGCCCGTCCACGAATATCCATGTGCTCATTTTTTCTCTGACGGAACAGTCGGGCCACAATCCAAATTCTTGGCCCAGGTACCGATGCGTATCACTGAAGCGGCTAATCCCAAATTGACCAAGCCACGAATCGCTATCTTTTATTCGTTAATGGTCACGGAATAATCCTGATCTTTCTTTCAAAGGCAGCTTTACAGTACTATTACACGTGAAGGCGGATCTCATGGCGCCAGCATCTCGTAATGCTGGCGTCATTATTTCCTGCTATCTCATAATCATCGCTAACTAGAATTGACTCAGGTTTACAACGCCAATTGCTGAACCGCAGTTCTAAAGTATCCAAACCAATTAAAGTAGGTTCACCGGGCTGTGACCTCGCCGCTGCTGTCAACGGGCAGGCTCTCGCAGGAGTAGTCGGCGAAGTGCTCGTCCGCCTTGGACAGCGTGTACGCCACGTCCACCATGCTGGGGCGCTTGGACGGGTCCCGGTGCAGGCACGCCCGCGCGACGCTCACCACGCTGGCCACGCTTCCCGGCGGGCACGTGTGCTCGGCGAGCACGGGGTCCATCCACGCCGCCACGCGCGCCTCCAGCCGGTCCTCCCGCCCGCGGAACACCCTTTCCTCCGCGTCCGCCCACAGTGGCTCGCCGCCCTCGTCGAGGACGGCCTCGCGGCCGGACACGAGCTCGAGCAGGACGACGCCGTAGGCGAACACGTCCATCTTTGTGGTGACGAGGCCGTCGACGAGGTACTCGGGCGCGATGTAGCCCTGCGTCCCGACGATGTGGGTGGTGACGGCGTTGTGGCCCGTCTTGGCGAGGCCGAAGTTGGCGATCTTGGCGCGCATGCGGGCGTCCAGGAGGATGTTGCTGCTCTTGATGTCCTTGTGCACCACGCGGGGCCACGTGTGCTCGTGGATGTACTGCAGGCCGTGGGCGAGGTCCAGTGCGATATGGAGGCGCGCGCGCCAGTTGAGGCGGCGCGCGCGGTCGCGGTCCAGCAGCCACAGGTCCAGCGACCCGTTCTCCACGTACTCGTACACCAGGTAGCAATCGCCCGTCGCCGCGTTGATGCAGAATCCCTCCAGCTTCACCAGGTTGCTGTGGTTCACCTGAAAGAAATCTCAAGATCAAAATCGCAAATCCTTATTACATGTGTATCGAGTGCAAATCTTTACACAGCATGCTTCAAGAAAGTGGTCATGAACCCAAAACAAAAAGGTTGGTGAAGCACTTCAACAATCTCGTACATCAGCGTCCGAGGACTCTTCGAGTCATGTAGGCAAGTGGCGCCGTCTAGTTCCCCATGTGTCTGCTCCTTGACTCCCACCATCTAACATCAAGATGTCTACACTCTATTGACCATCCTATTTCAGATGTCATATGCTACAAGATACGCCCATGGTTCCGCTGCTGGTAGATAACGAATCATGACCATTGGTTTTTCAACTGCACTAGAATCAATTATATGGTTTTTGAGTTTAACAAGCAAGTGCAAGATGAGCATTGGTCCCTCACTAGTTGATGTGAAGCAACATTCCAAATCAATGTCTGGCCATACAAAAAGCGATTCAGACAAAAACAGCAGTCTGACAACTCCACTACTAGGGTTGGCTGGCTGCTGCTAGTCCAAAGTCCAAATAATTAACCACCGTAATTATTATAAAAGAGTGCTTTGTTTTGTTTAATCTAAGCACATGCACTAGGTATCTTTTGGGTAATTCTACCCCAATCAAAGACTATTAACTGTGGACCCAATAGAGCAGCAAGCTACGCGATTAATGGCTTCTTTGCTCAGAAGCAAATTAACTCGAAAGCAAATTTTCAGAATGAATTGTGACATCAGTGAAGGAAACAGTTTAATCAGGGGGGGGGGGGGGATGAGAATCACCTTCTGCAGGATCTTGAGCTCCTCGCAGGCGTCCCACTTCATCTTCTTCACGGCGTACACCTCGCCGTCGATGTCGGCCTTGTACACGCTGCCCTGGATGAGGTGCGCGTCGTTGAATCCCCCAGTGCCGCGTTCCAGCTCCTCGATCTTGAACACCCTGTACTTGTCCAGCCACTCTGATATGTCGCTGACCAGGAGTCGCTCCACGCCGCCGCCGCCGATGGATCCGCTCTTGGCAAACCTGCTGCCCTCGATGCCGTCGCTGCTCACCATCTGATCCCCTAGTCGCCCCTTCGCCTTGAGGCGTCTCCACAGGCAGGCCAGCAGGAGTATCTGCAGCAGCCAAAGCGCACCCACGACGCCCAACCCGACGGCCAGTCCGGTGACCACCCCGTTCCGGTCGTTGCTCGCCACGGCGGGGCCGGGGGACGCCGACGGTGGCGGAGACGGCGGCGTACCAGAGGCGTTGTTGCGGAGCACGATGGGCGGTAGCCAATTCGGCACCTGCCGACGGAGCGGCACGAGTATCTCCGAGAAGAGCTGGGTCCCCTGCTCCGGCCCGTTGAGGGAGACGAGCGACCGTGTGTCGACGGCGAAGTCGGCAGCGATGGACGCGTAGGTGTCGCCCGGCTGCATGACGTAGGTGACGAGCGCGGTGGTCGCGTTGTCTGCGGCTGCGGGGCACTGGCAGAAGACGGGGAACGTGACCATGACGCCGATGTCGAGGTCGTTGGGCACCAGCGTGGGGTTGACGCGTTCCACGGCCTGGTACTGCGTGAGGTTCTGCAGCTTGGTGGTCGAGACGATCCAGTACGTGTCGCCGGGGGTGATCTGGTACTGCGTCGGCGCGTAGGCGTTGGGCGACCCGGAGGGACAACCGCACTGGAGCGGCACGAGCAGCGGCCGCCCCGTGGCCGGCACGGCCGTGGCGGAGAGGTTGTTGGTGTGCGCGACCATGAAGCGGCTGACACCGAAGAGGTCGCCCACGGCCGCGAGGTCGAGCGGGACGCCCCCGAGGCCCGCGCGGTAGAGGGCGTAGGCCTGGCACGGGTACGTGCTGTTCGCGGAGCAGTTGAACCCCTGCACGGACGCCGGCGCGGGCGCCGTCCCGTTCTGCGACCGCGCCGGGGTCGGAAGCGCGCACACGCACAGGCACAGCAGCAGCACCGGCAGCCGTGGTGGCGGCGGACCCATGGCTCGCGCGTCGTGAGCTGGTGGCTGGCAAGTTGCAAACTGGTGCGAGGTTTGTGTGGGAGATTTCAATCTATGCGCCGTTTTTCCGTTCGTCGGCATCTTCTGCTCCGGCCGCCGGGCCGCGGGTGTCGACCCTTGACCAGTGCGGGGCGTCATATTTTCTTTCTTATCTGTTCGTGGAGTGCGAGGAATTCCTCTGTTTTTCTACCACTCCGGTCGCAGTCATGGACTAATGATCCCTTGATGCCTGGCTGTTTTTACGAGTAGCGTTTCGACTGGCCGTTGGATTGGTTCGCCACGGTGAAATCATCCGTGGTTCTTACTGGTACTGGGCACGGAAAAGGGTCTAGACTTGGATGGAGGAGCCTGGACTCTAGAGACGTGTGTCGATGTCACTTGTCATCTTTCTTCTGTTGGGCAGGCGACCCGATCAATGCCCAATATCGCTGCTGTCACTTTCATCTCGCTCGTGGACTCGGTAAAATGTTGGTGCGTGTCGCCCCTTTCTCTCTGTGACAACAAACTAAACACTCCTAGATGCGGTGATTGGTCAGTTGATGTTAGGGTTGAGGGTGATGCTAATGTCCGTATCACGCCGACGTGACGAAGGGGTGATACTGTTTCTTGTCAATTTCCTGACGTGTACGAAACGTTCTCGCGGGAGAGCTAAATTATTGGCTTCATGTAGTTGCTCCGTGACTTTGGCTGTGCTGACTGTCTATCCCTATTAGGCCTTGTTTGTGTAATAAGAAATAGAGTGAAAAATAAACTATTTTTTACTTCAATCCTATTCAATCCACTTTAAATAGAGAGTATTTAGTTATATTCAAACAAATGCTTAGAAAAAATAAAACCGTCCAGACCAATGTTTTATGTGGCGGCTGGAAGGTAGATGAATAAGCTACCTGTCTATCACCCTTGCCAACACTCACTTTCTGCTAAAACCATATCGAAATTATAAAAAACTAGGCCAATATAATGTCACATGAGAACAGTAAAAATTCGACAAGTTGGTGTTCTATGGTTCCTGGACTTGACATTAGGATTACGCGTCCAATACTCCGGAACATTTACATGCTAGAGGCCCGGAATTCAAATTGGGTCAGGGCCAATATAGATGATTTCCGGACTGGGCTGAGGTAGGCTAGGAAATCTTTATCAAGACCATTGTAGCCCAAAACTCTGCTTTGCGCGACGAGTTTATCCTGCTGTACCCGCTACTGCAGTCCATTCTCAAGAGCCAAGGATTCATTTGCCATATTATACATTTATACCACCCTCTCTAATCTCTATCCCCACATAACTGCAACCGTTTTTTCTCTCTCCGTGCTTCTACACCAGAATTCCATTTCCAAGGCTAGATCCGGCCCCTCCATAGCTGCTCCGGCTTGCTGCCGGCGTGGTCCTTGAGTAAGAAGGGACCCCCCCTCTGCATAGTTCTAGGTAGTAGCCTAGTTTTTCTTAGCAATGACCGGAGTCACGGCTTGCAGCCATCATCGTCATGCTCAACACTCGATTTGTCCCTGCTGCAATGCTGCATCACCGGCCGGTGTCTAGTTGCTCCATGCTGTCCTTCGTGGGTGTTGGCGTGTGATGGCGTTGCTTTCCTTGTCGGATTCCTCCCCGGCAGGCGTCTCTTCTCCCTCTTGCTCGTTCTCTGTTTCTCGGGTTCAGTCATCATGGTGGTGGCGCGGTGGCTGGTCTCCTGCGTGAGTTCTCCTCGTCGTTCATGCTCCAGTTTCAGTGTCCACTGAGTCGGTTGCGCTGTAAGTTTCGC